>OY755241.1:45602199-46237332 GCA_963576725.1 Azorinus chamasolen | reverse complement strand
AATATGAATTTCTGGGTCTACACTGTCAACTCTGTGGCTGATCAGGGTCCTCAATGTATTCACTGCATTCGTCTAAAAAGTGTTTGGCTTTGCCAGATCAAACCCCACAGATCTTGATCAAACCCATGCTGACTGGAATGGTTAATCTGGGTCTACATTGAACACCGGTGCTCAAACAGTAGTAGCTTATGTGCGATTATCACGACTTTGTAAATCACACGTAAACACATAAGCAGCTATCGTGTGTACAGCAATCAAAATTAATGAACTATCTTACTTTTATGTTCTTATGTTCTGACCAAAATGAAAATCACAGAAATAAACAAAATAATAACTTCTTTTATCATTCTAATATTATTCTCCACATTAACAATGTTAATAAGAGATATCTCGTGTTGACTCCAGTTGACTCTGTGTCGGCCATACTCGGCGGAATATAGTTGGTTAATTGGGGTATAATAGGGGTTCAAAATGCAATCTATGACATTATTTCGGATCCTAACTGATAATTTTCAATCTGTTACGGTATAATACTACTATATCTGGCAGTTAATATATAAATAATACCCCAAAACGCATTTTAGCAGAAGGCTAAGGATGAGCTATTGTGACCGCTATTTGTCCGTCGTCCGGTGTCCGGCGTCCGTCGTCCGGTGTCCGTCCACATTTTCAAACGACATCTCCTCTGAAACTGCTGACCCGATTTTAACCAAATTTTTTTCAGAAGCATCAGTGGCTAGGGGAACGAAACGTTGTTCACATTATGACCCCCGGGCCAAAAATGGCCCCGCCCAAGGGCTTATCAGTTTTTCATAGGAAAATCTTTAAAAATCTTCTTCTCTGAAACTGTAAGGCCTAGATCTTTGATATTTGGCATGTAGCATGATCTTATGGTTCTCTACAAAGATTGTTCAAATTATAACCCCCTGGCCAAAAATGGCCCCGCCCAAATGCTTATCAGTTTTTCATATGAAAATCTTTAAAAATCTTCTTCTCTGAAACTGCAAGGCCTAGACCTTTGATATTTGGCATGTAGCATGATCTAATGGTCCTCTACAAAGATTGTTCAAATATGAACCCCGGGCCAAAAATGGCCCCGCCCAAGGGCTTATCAGTTTTTCATTGGACAATCTTCTTCTCTGAAACTGTAAGGGCTAGTTCAAATTATGACCCCCGTGCTAAAAATGGCACCGCCCAAGGGCTTATCAGTTTTTCATTGGAAAATCTTTAAAAATATTCTTCTCTGAAACTGTAAGGCCTAGACCTTTGATATTTGGCATGTAGCATGATCTAGTGGTCCTCTACAAAGATTGTTCAAATTATGACCCCCGGGCCAAAAATGGCCCCGCCCAAGGGCTTATCAGTTTTTGATAGGAAACTCTTTAAAAAATCTTCTTCTCTGAAACTTTAAGGCCTAGACCTTTGATATTTGGCATGTAGCATGATCTAATTGTCCTCTACAAAGATTGTTCAAATTATGACCCACGAGCCAAAAATGGCCCCGCCCAAGGGCTTATCAGTTTTTCATTAGAAAATCTTTAACATTCTTCTTCTCTGAACCTGTAAGGCCTAGGCCTTTGATAGTTGGTATGTAGCATGATCTAATGGTCCTCTACAAAGATTTTCAAATTATGACCACGGGCCAAAAATGGCACCGCCCAAGGGGCTTATCAGTTTTTCATAGGAAAATCTTTAAAAATCTTCTTCTCTGAAACTTTAAGGCCTAGACCTTTGATATTTGGCATGTAGCTTTGGCTTGTGGTCCTCTGCCAAGATTGTTCAACTTACGACCATGACCTCTGGGCGAAACTTGGCCCAGTGGCTTATCAGTTTTCATGGGAAAACTATATCATTTTTCTCTGAAACCATAAGGCTTAGACCTTTAATTAATGGCATACTGTTTTGCCTTGTGGTTCCCTACCAAGGTTTACAAATGATGGCCCCGTCCCTGGGGCATCTCAGGTGAGTGCTTCAGGGCCTCATGGCCCTCCTGTTAAGTTAGTTGGCTCTAGTTGACACTTGTTGTCTCTGTTTAGTACCACCCTGTGTGTGTGTGTGTGTGTGCGCGCGCGCGTGCGTGCGTGCGTTATTCAAAACGGTTGGATCTAAAACAAAGCCTATGAAGTAATGGGTTAAGGCATACTATATACTGTATCTGATTCTACAGTTATCCCCACATGGCTAACATTTTCTGTGGCGATATGCTTAACCCTTTACTCAATAAATACGCCTTTCTACGCCTTTGCAAACATAGTATACCCAGATCAGACGGCCCCTGTAGTAGCCATCTGATCAGGGTCTTTTGTTTGCTTATGACGTCATATTGATAAATTGTTACAGTTTGTACCATGGCCGATCATTCCCCATGTGCTGTTACAATAATTATTCTAATATATATTAATGACGTCATTATTTCGTATATGTTTATTCATGGAGTAAATGGTTAAGCTAGATCTGTTACAAATGTAAAATTGTTATCTTGTGGAACCTGGCTGAATAATAACCTCTAAACAGAGGTCCAGACAAGATGCGTAAATAACAACATTTTTCAATAATAATTTCTCCACCAAATCCTATCTTGTGACCACGCCTTAGAATAGTCGCTTCGGGACAATTTTAAAGAGAAGTTTAGTATGACGATTTTAGTATCTGGGTAAGCACATTTATCGGTTGTTCTGTATAAATATTAATTAATTTTTACAGTGCAGTGAAACGTAACGATTTTGTTCTGTACACAGCTGCTCTTAGTATATCATTGGAAGTTATAGTCAGAGAGAGCTGAAATCATGACGACCAGAAAGATATTGCTGTGCGTGTGCTTCGTAGCGCTATGTACTCCTTTCTTCGGCTTGGATGTTCATCCTTTTCTTAGTTTATGGGGTATAGGGCAAAGCGATTGTTTGAAAGAATGTGAGTACTCGATGAGGTGCCGATTCGTTGGTTACAAATTGCGGTATACTCGTTGTGATCTTTATAAAGAAAACACCACGTACTTACCATCCAGGATACCTGGTGAGAACTTTATCTTGGTGAACAAAACTAATGGTGTTGATGATGTCTGTTCCAACTGTAGCGAAAAAGACGTTTGTAGGATATCTGATAGTGGCGTCAACTGTTCTGTAGAAAGTTGTGAACGACCACCAGATATTCCAGGAGCGATCCTGAAAGGAAATATGGCTACAGTTGGATCGAAGGCACAGTACAGGTGCCCGGGTACATCGATGACATTTCCTATCACTTGCCTTTCTAGTGGTGACTGGTCGGATACCACTTTGCTCATGTGTAACTGCACGATACCAGATGGAGATTTTACTCATGCTAAACTACATTACCAAAATATTAGTGAATACAACATTGAACTTCTACTGAATTGTGATCCCGGTTATGAATTACTGGAACTAAAACGTGCGAATTGCAGTATACACACGGGACACTGGGAAGGTGAGCATTTTTCAAGCTGCCAAAACACATTTATTCCTCCATGGCAAAAAATATATAGATTTTCCACTGATATCATCGTTGGTGGTTGGAAGAATGGTACTCACTTTAAGGACGACCTTAAAAAATTTGGCCAATTTCGAAACTCGAGCATATTTAACAACTGGGGAGATTATGTTAAAAAAAATATTCGTCTTGAAATCATCAAAGACCAGAACGTTGTTCATTTCATAACATTTAATGGTACCCAAAGTAGCAAAATGAATTGGTTTAAGAAGAACAGAATCTTAGAGAGCTCCTGGGCTGATTTGAACTCAACCACTGCTACTGGGCTGGTATCTATAAAAGGAAATACAACCACTCTCGCGCGATTTATTGTTAGTAAGGATATACAGGGAAATAATGCATGTGATCACGTGGGCTGGTTTGTAGTCTCGTGGGGCTACTACCCGTGCAACTCAACTAAACAAACACCGTATATAAGTATACTATATGCGAAAGGCAGTACAGCATCACGATTTGCTACAGCTGAGACAGAACTGGCCGACAGGTTTGAAGTTTGGATCGAGAAATGATTTGGTGAAAACTCAACACTTTCCTCCATAAATACCCCTTTTCTACGCCTCTGTAAAAGTCACTTCTTGAAATCATTGTGATAAACAGAGCATTTGCTCCATAGGAAAAATGCTCTATTTATCCAACTGGTTTCCAAACTACATGGTTCTAACATTTTCCGATTCTCTAGTAAATGCTACTTTTCGGTAGATTTATTCAAAGAGATTAGGTCCAATAAAAAGCATATGGAGATACATTTACATGTCTACATAACTATTGGGTCGGCGCTTTGTCTGGCTGAGTAATGTTGCATTTTAAATAAATGCAGAATCTGCAAGTTTCTCTTTTCGCATTGTCGATTTTGCCTTCGAAGGGTCTCTTTCTTTCGGAATGTTATAGTAAAGAGGGTTTCTATTATGAAAGTCCAGATAAAATATAATACAATAAAGTCGTAAATACAACGTCTCAAAAGAATTTGAAGTATAATTCTGGATTTTATAAAAGATATACAGCTGAACCCTTCGCTTGTTGTTCACGTCAATATACCTACCTGTAAATAGTGAAGACCCAGATGAGACAGCTGTCTCATCAGGGTCTGCACTATTTACAAGTAGATTGTGCAACCAGTGCACTCCACAGCAGTGATTGCACAGCGAAATACTTTTACACAGTGAAGATATATGTAATTATACAACAGGGCATGGGTAAAGCAGGAGAAATGTATTTTAAAATTCAGCAAGCGAAGGGTTAACCCTTTCACCGCCAATGTGTCATAAATACTCCACGACAAATAGTGCAGTCGCACATCAGGGACTTCACTTTTGTCTCAATCTCTATTTCCTGTGAAATTTGCCTTTATCTCGTTATCTTATTTTACTAAATGATCCAACAAACTTGGATTGCAGACGACAATTAGAAATTTGACGCTGAAAGGGTTGATACAAAACAAAGAAAATACTAAAAGTTTCTACATGAGATGATTTCTGAACCACTTTTGCTCTGCGTTATAGCAACGAACCCGTTTTTACAGGTCACATTAGCAATAATTTACTGTACATTTTAATCTACAGTCGAACCTCGATAGCTCCAACTTCAAGTTACCGAACAAACGTTAACCCTTTCCTTCATAAATACGCCTTTCTACGTCTCTTGAAAAGTCATTTTTCAAAACCATTGTGATAAATAGAGCATTTTCTCCTATTTATCACAATGGTTCCAAACCTACACAATTCTAAATTTTCCTTTTCCCTACTAAATGCTCCTTCTCGGTAGATTATTTCAAAACGGTTAGGTCTAAAAATAGCCTATGGAGGAATTGGTTAAGATACAGTACAAAATACGGGATATAACGGGAGTTCGAGTCAGTCTATTTCTAACTTGGAAACTTTCCCGGTTTGACAGCTTGACGCAGGTCGCAAGTTATGCTGAAAGTCCCTGTAAGAGTTTTCAGTATTACTTGTGACCTGCACTGAACTGTCGCATGTCTTTATAGTTACGTGCAGTTATGAATATTAGAACAATTACCGGATATGTATAAAAAAAATTGAGAAAGGGACCTAATTTTTGAACTACAATGTTGTAATATCGTTGATCGAGTTATCGGAGTTCGAGATATAGATGTTCCCCTGTATTTAGTTAAAGTGTTATAGGTTTTATGCCCTTATGATTGTATATTCCATGTGTTTAAATACTTGTATTGTGCATTTGAATAATTTGGTGGTGCATTCAATATAATTATCTAAGAATCTGATAAGATTTGATGCACTTGCAAACAAGGAATATCTATATCTGGGTTTATTTATTGCGTGTGTGTTTTTTGTTTGTCTGTCCGTCTATTTGTATCTGTCTATTTGTCTCTCAAACTATTTATCAAATTTATCAAACTATATTGCTTTCTGATAGGAGAGAGACGTCGTTAATGAAACACAGTAAAGCCTATCTTGAGCGCTCATAAAAAGTAGGTCTATCTATGAGTGTATAATACAGGTTGCAGCTTAATGCAGATCAAAAGTAATGCAGAAAGTTCCTATAGGAGCTTTCTGCATTATACTTGCCCTGCATTAAACAACCATCTGCTTTTTAAGACTTTTATGTTTGATACATGAATGACCGCTTTGGACAGGTTCTACTGTAACATTCTAAGATATGTAGGAACTATCGCTTTCCTTATTTTATTCGCGAAGTCGAAATTTATCTACCCTTTACTCCATAAATATGCCTTTCTACCCCTTTGCAAACAGGGTAGACCCAGATCAGACGGCTCCTATAGAAACCGTCTGGTCAGGTTCTGCTGTTTGCACATGATGTAATATATAGATATGATTCTACAGTTTCTGTCATGGCTAAATGTTCATGTATCCAAGTTTTATTATAAGAACATAATCTTATAAATATTCATGACATTATTATTTCTTACATGAATATTAATTGAGGAAAGGGTTAACATATCTTGATATATCAACCTGTTGCTTGATAGAGAAGTATTTTAGAGTTTGATTCAAAACTGACCCGTATCAGAGAGATCCTATAAGAGCTGACTGATCAGGGTCATTTGCTCTAGAGATCCTATAAACACTGACTGATGAGGATTATTTGCTTTAGATATCCTATAAGAGCTGACTGATCAGGCTTATTTGCTCTAGAGATCCTATAAGAGCTGACTGATGAGAGTTATTTGCTCTAGATATCATATAAGAGCTGACTGATGAGGGTTATTTGCTTTAGATATCCTATAAGAGCTGACCGATCAGGGAAATTTGCTCTAGATATCCTATAAGAGCTGACCGATGATGAGTATTATTTGCTCTAGAGATCCTATAAGAGCTGACTGGTGAGGGTTATTTGCTCTAGATATCCTATAAGAGCTGACTGATCAGGGTTATTTGCTCTAGAGATCCTATAAGAGCTGACTGATGAGGGTTATTTGCTCTAGAGATCCTATAAGAGCTGACTGATCAGGGTTATTTGCTCTGGTTGCTGATGGAATGGTATAGCTCTCCCATGGATAAAGTTTCCTATCTTGATATGACATTATAGAAAACCAGCTAAATTAATACGTACAAGACCATTATTTCTTACACAGATATTCATAACGATTTAAAGTCCCGTTACAGTTTTCATGTGAATTAAATTCTGTGATTAATTAGCTCTCATATGATTACACATTTGGTTTTGCATAGAAATAACACCAATAACACACCCATCTGAATTAAGCGCGTATATGATGTCAGTGAATCACGTGACCATAGACCATAATTTGTGTAGATTTATGAACTTGAATTATAATCTATAATTAATGAATCCTTTGATAACTACAACCAAACAACAAACGAGAAACTAGAACTGAAAAAAATGCAACAGGTTTCATAGTCCCCACTCTTCCCGCAGACTATGTTTCTCGACTGGGACCACTGTTCTGTTCTCTTTTGATGTGAGCTTTGAATGCGGACTCCATCGTTAGTCGTTATTTTTGTCACTTCTTTGAGAGCAGGCGTCACGTGACGGTATTTTACAGTAGCTCATTTGCATCTAGTAGACGATCTGGTCAACTAGGGGTTCCCATGGTAAATCCCGTTCATTTCATTGGAATGACGCATTTGTTTACTTGTTTGACATAAACTCGATCTTTTCAAATTTTAACAAGAAAAAGTGATGCTAAAATATAATGGGAATTTAAGGTTTACATGTATCCATGTTTGTCCACAGCTTTTGTGTTTTCTTTTTCTATTTGTCGGTTGAATATGTCTGCTCCGGTTTTCACATGTGCGAACCATAAGAGCCTGGTTCTGTTTCCCGTAATGGATGACAAACAGTGCAAAACCTGATCAGTAACATTTAAGACGCGGTGTATAATCAAGTTCTACACTATTCGCAACCATAAGAGCATATGCCGTTTCCCGACATGGATGGAAACAGTGCATGGATGGAAACAGTGCAGAAATTAATCAGTTGCCAATTTAAGAACACAGCAGCTGATCTGATTCTTACCTGTTTGAAAGGGTATTATTGGAAGGGCCTTAAGGTTGTTTTTCGTACAGAGGGACTCACACAGTTGCGTTATATTATTAGTTTTTGAATAGCAGTTTTCTGTTATTTTTAGCTCACCAGAGCACAAAGTGCTCAGGGTGAGCTTTTGTGATCGCCCGTTGTCCGTCGTCCGTCGGCGTGCGTTGTGCGTCGTTCGTCGTCCGTCGGCAACAATTTGAACCTTTAAAAATCTTCTCTGAATCTACAGGGATCTCAACTTTCATCTTTGGCACATAGCATCATATTCAGGTCCTCTACAAAAGTTATATAAATTATGCCCCTGGGGTCAAAATTGACCCCGCGCCAGGGGTGCCTTGTGTTCAATAGAAACATATAGTAAAACTTTGAAATTTTCTCCTCTGAAACCAGAAGGTTCTCAGCTTTCATAATTGGCACATAGCATCATGTTCAGGTCCTCTACAAATGTTATATAAATTATGGCCCTGGGGTCAAAATTGGCCCCGCCCCAGGGGTGGACAGTTTTCAATAGAATCATAAAGTGCAAACTTTGAAAAACAAATAGTGAAATCTTTGAAAATCTTCTTCTCTGAAACTGGAAGGCCCTCAGCTTTCATATTTGGCACATAGCATCATGTTCAGGTCCTACAAAAGTTATATAAATTATGACCCCGGGGTCAAAATTGGCCCCGCCCCAGGGGTGGGCAGTTTTCAATAGAAACAAATAGTGAAATCTTTGAAAATCTTCTTCTCTATTACTGAAAGGTTCTCAGCTTTCATATTTGGCACATAGCATCATGTTCAGGTCCTCTACATAAGTTATATTATTTATGACCCCGGGGTCAAAATTGGCCCCGCCCCGGGGGTGGGCAGTTTTCAAAAGAAACATATAGTGAAATGTTTGAAAATCTTCTTCTCTGAAACTGGAAGGCTCTCAGCTTTCATATTTGGCACATAGTATCATATAGTGTTCATGTCCTCTACAAAAGTTATATAAATAATGGCCCCGGGGTCAAAATTGACCCCGGCCCAGGGGTGGACAGTTTTCAATAGAATCATAAAGTGCAAACTTTGAAAAACAAATAGTGAAATCTTTGAAAATCTTCTTCTCTGAAACTGGAAGGCTCTCAGCTTTCATATTTGGCACATAACATCATGTTCAGGTCCTCTACAAATGTTATATAAATTATGACCCCGGGGTCAAAATTGGCCCCGCCCCAGGGATGGGCAGTTTTCAATAGAAACAAATAGTGAAATCTTTGAAAATCTTCTTCTCTGAAACTGAAAGGTTCTCAGCTTTCATATTTGGCACATAGCATCATGTTCAGGTCCTCTACATAATTTATATTATTTATGACCCCGGGGTCAAAATTGGCCCCGCCCCAGGGGTGGACAGTTTTCAACAGAAATAAATAGTGAAATCTTTGAAAATCTTCACCTCTGAAACTGGAAGGCTCTCAGCTTTCATATTTGGCACACAGCATTATGTTCAGGTCTTCTACAAAAGTTATATAAATAATGACCCTGGGGTCAAAATTGGACCTGCCACAGTGGCAGGCAGTTTTCAATAGAAACATATTGAGAAAACTTTGAAAAGCTTCTTCTCTGAAACTGGAAGGTTAATCTCAGCTTTCATATTTGGCTCATAGCATCATGTTCAGGTCCCCTACAAAATTTTCTAAATTATTCCCCTGGGGTCAAAGTTGGCCCGCCCCAGGGCCGGCTAATTTTCTATAGAAACATATAGTGAAAACTTTGAAAATATTCTCCTCTGGTTGTCTGGTGAGCGCTTCAGGGCCATTCTGGCCCTCTTGTTTGAATTTGCTGTAAATATTGGTGTTAGTTTAAGGTGTTACATGTTTCTATGTTTGTACATAGCTTTTGTTGATTTTTAATATATTTTTGTTTCGGTTGAATATATCGGCTCCGGTTTTCAGATACAAATTTATCATGCAGGGTTTGTTTCAGAACTTATGACAGGCTGACAAAGAATTTGGACCGAAATGAGAAGCCGAGTGTCTTCCCCCCCCCCCCCCCCCTGGGGGGGGGGCTGGATAAAACTGTTTGTCCTTATATCGCTCACCAGACAATCAGAGGAGAATATTTTTAAAGTTTTCACTATGTTTCTATAGAAATCTGGCCATCCCTCGCGTGGGGCTTCATTTAAACCCATGGGCCATATTCATATTATGTTTTGTAGAGGACTTCAAGATGATGCTATGTGCCAACGATGAAAGCAGAGAAACTTCCAGTTTCAGAAGAATCACACAGTTTGGATTCTGATCGGACGCATATGTAACTTTATAAAAAGTATGTGGTTTGTACAAGAGGGTTAATTGTAAGATTGATATGTATTAAAACAGTAGGAACAAACAGACAATAATTCTGAGGCAGACAACAGCTAGAGTATAGAACAGGTGAACTTAAGCTTGTCCTCTCCAATACAGTAACTGGCTAGCTGGTGGTCCATAGGAAACCTTTATACTGTAGAAGTCTATTTCAAAGTATAACCCACAGGGCAGGGCCAATTTTAACCTCAGAACTATGATATTATACAAAACTCAAAAAGGTATACTAAGTAAATCTATACACCAAATATCGAAGCTCTGAGACATGTAGTTTTTGGCAAGAATATTTTGCCAAACTAATGAACCAAGCAGGCTGTAACAGAAAACTGGAACAACAGTCTGCTTACAAAAACCAGCCACCCCTGGGGCGGGCCAATTTTGACCCCAGGAACACAATTTATATAACTTTTGTAGAGGGCCTGAACATGATGATATGTGCCAAATATGAAAGCTGAGAACATTCCAGTTTCAGAGGAGAAGATTTTCAAAGTTTTCACTATATGTTTCTATTGGAAACTTGATACCCCTGGGGCGGGGCCAATTTTGACTCCAAGGGCATAATTTATATAACTTTTGTAGAGGACCTATAGGTGATGCTATGTGCCAAAGATGGAAGCTGAGAACCCTGTATATTCAGAGAAGAAGGTTTTAAAAGATTCAAATTGTTGATGATGCACGACAAACGCCGACGGACGACATGCATTAGGCAATCACAAAAGCTCACCCTGAGCACTTTGTGCTCCGGTGAGCTAAAATGATGCATTGTACATAACAGTGCCTCATATGTCAGACATTTATGAAGGGGGAACTCGATTTTGTTTCAAGGTTAATATACATTTGAATGGACGTAATATCATAGTGGTGGCTTGACCTAGTGGTTGACCGTTGAGCTGATAACCCAGGGGTTCGGGATCGAATCTCGGCTGGAACAGCTCGAAATTTCATAGACGCCGTTCAGTGTCTCTCGCCCGCCCTCCCGAAGTTGCCTCCTCTCCGCCCTAGGTTTAAAATGGGTACCTGTGAGGGTCATTGGCCGGCACTGCGGCTGCGTAATCGTGCCGTATGTTAGCAGTGCTCAATAATAGGGTAGGCAAATGGCTCAATGACCAGAGGAGTAAATGTACGGGCGGCTTAGCGGTCGATCGGACTGAAAGTATAGACTACCATGTATAACTAGGCACCTTGTTTTATATGTGCTTTGAAATTCCTTTTTTGAAAGCGTTAAAGAATACAGTAAAACCAATATATCGGTCATGGAGATAGATAGCAGCTTAATGCAAGGTGAACGTCATGCAGAAAGCTCCTCTGGGAGTTTTCTGCATGACTTTCATCCTACATGTAGCAGCCACCTGGCTAAAAGTATCTGCATTCTACTAGAATTCCGGTTAAGAGGGTTTTTACTGTATACCATTGGCATGTGCATTCCTGTTTGAAAGTGTTCTGGTATAAATAATATATTCATTTTGAAGGCATTACCCTATTCAACGACCAACCTTTAGGTTTGGCAAATATTGTAGCACCAGATCAGTCACTTTTAAGACGCGGCGTATGATCAAGTTCTACACCGTTCGCAACCATATGAGCCTGTTCTGTTTCCCATCGTGGATGACAAACAGTGCAGAACTTGATCAGTTGCAAATTAAAGAGCACAGCTACGAAAGACCGGCGGTGACATTTCGTTTTCACACAATACAATTAATTATTTCACGAGTTCACTTCAAAATTTCATGATTTCACAATTTCACTTAAATTTTTTCACAATTTTTCATTTTCACGATTTCTTGATTTAACTTCAAAATTTCACGAAACTGTGAAATCAGGAAATTGTGAAATAATGAAATCACGCAATCGCGAAATTGTGAAGTGAAATCGTGAAATTTTTAAGTGAAATCGTGCAAATGCGAAATCGTGAAATTGCGAAGGCATGAAATCGTGCAATTTTGTAGTGAAATTGTGAAATCCTGATATTTTGAATTGCAATTGTGGAATCGTGAAATCATGAAATTGTGAAGTGAGATCATGAATTGTGTTGTGTGAAATCTTGAAGTTTAAATTTCACCGCTGGTCGTTCGTACACAGCAGCTGGTCTGGTTTTACCTGTTTGAAAGGGCCTAAAAATTGATTTTCTTTCAGCAGGAATCACAACATTGCGTTATATTATTAGTGCTTGACTGGCAGTTTTCTGTTATTTTGTGACTTTGCTGTAAATATTGCAGACTATGACAAGAATCTAATAAAGATTACGCTACATTTTGTTTTTATTTTTGTTCATTTTTTCAGATCATAGCAACCCATTTCAGGGATTTTCTAGCCCAAATGAAATATGTCTCCTGTTTTACCATAGCCGTAAATCATAGAATTGAATAATTTGATAGGAGGTTAAGTGCATACAAATCATTTTGTTTCCTGAATAGAGCGTATTTACAAGTTGGTGGTCCGCCTGACAAAAATCATAAGCATTGAGTGACAACAATTATGTTCCAGTTAGTCCGAACAGACAGACACTGATGCCCCTTACACTGCTAAGATAAGCGCGACC
Source organism: Azorinus chamasolen (assembly GCA_963576725.1). Lineage (NCBI taxonomy): Eukaryota > Metazoa > Mollusca > Bivalvia > Cardiida > Solecurtidae > Azorinus > Azorinus chamasolen. The sequence goes on along the minus strand of OY755241.1, from coordinate 46,224,468 downwards.
TGATATTTGCAAACATCTTGGATCCAGATGAGACGCCGAGTAACCAAGTATCCAAGCTGTTTGACACTCTGTTTAAAGTATCTCAAAAGCTTGAACGAATCATAAATAAGTGACAACGGTAACTGAGCTTAAGCATACCTCATTTTCATAGCAGACTAAGGGTTAAATTCACCCATTTCGTATAACAAGGCAAATTGACTGCCAAACATTCTGGATCCTGATGAGAAGATTAGCTGCTCCTTATCACATTCATCTCATGAAACATCTTGCGAAGGTTAGCAGAAATTCGCATAGAACACGCTTGATAGTCTCTACTTGCAACGTGTTTTAAAATGCCTAACAATTACTTAATCATTTATTTTTATGTCGAAAAAGAAGTATGTCGCAAGACAACATGTCGAATAAATGCCGAAGATGACACAATTTGCATTCGTTTGATATCGAACACCCAATGTATTAATATTTATTCGGCTCGCGTTTTAGTTTCGTTAACTGGGTTGCATTATGCGGCATCTAATCAGTCTACACTCTTTGCCTATGTCCCATATATTGGATCGTGGGAGCAAATGGGTTAACCTTTCGAACTCTGGACAATTGTTGTCTACAAATATTGTAGCCTGCTTCAAATCTTAAGATACCGTACATATTTCTCCATTTCGTTTCAGAACAAGTGTCAGCATGTCAAACAGTTTCGATCCTGATAAAAGTTATCACAAATTCACCAGTAGAGTGCTGAAGGTATAGTTTGTTTTCAAACCAACAATAAATAGAACAGATGCATTTTTCTTTTATCGCGTTTAATACATGTAATTATCCAATGTTAAAGTTATAAGTTTAATTTTGACTGCATCGACCGAGCTTTTGAGAACTACAGTAAAACATCTCTATAACGGCCACACAGTTACAAAAAGTGTTAAAGGCAAGTGACTGCTTAAAGCATGGTGAAAGTAAAACAGAATGCTCCTATAGGAGCACTTTGTTTTACTTTCACCTTGCTTTAAGCAGCCATCTGCCCCTAAATACCGATTAATTAACACACTTTAGTGGCCGTTATAGAGAGGTTTTACTGTATTGGCCAAGTATCATAACACTTTTGACCATGTGTGAAACAGTTTGTTCTTGACAAGACGTAGAGAGTTACTCGGCGTCTCATGTGGCTTCAAGCTGATGATGCATGCGGCTATGTGTTGTGGTTAGGGAGATATAATTTAAATGATAATACTAATAAATCAGTACAGCATGAACACAATTCAAACATTTTATTATAACATATCTATTGTACGACAAAATTTACCTGAGACTGATTAATCTTCGGCACAGCATTCGTATGTTTATCACACAATCCGCCGTGTGCGAGTGCCGAAACAGAGTGCCGTAAATCGCGGAAATGCACTAGTTCATTTTTATGCAAATGAGCAGTTTGAATCCGGCTGTACTACGCTGTAAACAATGGTCGAATCAGCCGTTAGATTACGTGATAAAAAGAATCTTACACGAGTGTTCATTACAAATCGTTTCATTAAAACAATTCGTACTGAACACTCATGTAAGATTATCTATTGACGTACGTCTACGCCCGTAAGTGCGTTCAAAATCTCGTGCAATACCTGATTCCTATGCGCATATTCATTTACAAAAATCATTTTTTACGAATCATTCGATATTTTCCGTAAACCCCGGTAACATAATATTGAGTTGTGTCAGGTTAATTGTGCCCACAATACAGTAAAACCCCGCTAATGCGACCACTTATTAAACAGCCACTGGTGTCGTTTAAAGCTTAATGCAGGACTAAAATTATGCAGACAGCTGCTATAGGAACTTTCTGCATAATGTTCATCCTACATTAAGCTGCCTCTGCCACCCTGAATTATGCCCATCTTTTAGTGGTCGCATTAGAGGGGTTTTACTGTACTTACTTAATTTTACTACAGATAAAATCTTTCTGAAGCGATCTCTGAAATAATTCTTGGTTTTTAACCCATCAGGTAGTTTAATACACTACCAACGTTTTGCGTTTAGATGTTTCTTTATTTTCATTCTGCATTAAGCAACTACAGTAGAACCCCTCTAATGCGACCACTTAATGAATAAACATGGGTGTCTTTATCAGTGGGTGGTTGCTCAATGCAGGACAAAAGTAATACAGAAAGCTCCTCTAGGAGTTTTCTGTATTACTTTTGTCCTGCATTAAGCTACCGCCTGCATCTAGAACCCAGAGTTATACCTATTTTAGGTGGTCGAATTAGCGGGATTTTACTGTACATGCTTAAAGACCACACTATTTATACTTTAAGTGGCCGCTTTACATAGATATGTTTTATTGTGCACCAAAATTGAATGGGACGAATCACGTGCACACCTATTGAAATCGCAATTGATTGACAAAATGTATGCTATAAATAAACTGACCAATGACATTGATGACACAGATATCGACACCGTGGTCAAAACATTCACCTCATTTATGCAAGAAAATGTGTCATCGATTTTTAGCAAAATAATAACGAATAAGCCCACTTCCCGGTTGCGAAAACCAAGCAAAAGCTGGTACACAGAGGAATGCGCTACAGCGAAAAAAAGAATTTAAAAAGTATAGAAATAACTTCAATAAAAATAAATGCGACTCAAATAGGCAGAATTTTGTTAGATCACGCACAAAATATAATCACATAAAAAACAAAGCTAAGCACGCATATAAACAACAAGAAGGTGTGAGAATAACGAAACTAGCAAAAACAGATTCGAAAAGGTTTTGGAAAAATATTAAAAATACCTACAAAAATAAACAACAATTAGACACAGATCTCGATATAAAAGATTTATTCAACCATTTCAAATCACTATATGAGACAGAAAATAGCACACACTCACATATCCGTGATCAAGATCACGAAAACTACATTATAGATAATGACTTAGACTGCGAAATATCAGAAGAAGAAATCAAACGTGCAATATTCTCACAGAAAAGTTGCAAAAGCCCTGGACCAGATGATCTCCCATCTGAAATATTTAAAACTACACAAGAAATCATATCACCTTTTCTCCACAAACTATTCAACAAAATCTTTAACAGTGCAGAATATCCGACATCCTGGGGTAACGGGATAATAACGCCCATCCATAAAGGTGGGTCCACAAACGAAGCAAAGAATTACAGAGGGATAACACTAATTAACATCTTAGCAAAAATATTTTCACAAATAATGCTTAACAGACTAACAAACTGGTCTGAAAAACACAATAAATTAACAGAAAATCAATTCGGCTTCCAAAAGAATAAATCAACCACCGACTGTATATTCATATTACACGCTATAATAACGAAGGTTTTAAACTCAGGTAAAAAATTATACTGTGCATTTTTAGATTTCGAGAAAGCGTTTGACAAAATTGATAGATCTCTCCTATGGCACAAACTATTAAAAGAGCAAATCAGTTCCAAATTCGTATCGTCGTTAAAAGCTATGTATTCGGTAGTAAAATCTCGTATCCGATACAACAAAAATATCTCAGATAGCCTTGACTCCTCGATAGGATTGAAACAAGGTGATCCCAGCTCATCTCTATTGTTCATGTTTTACATAAATGACTTAGCAAACAACATAAACGCAGATATCAATGGCATCTTCAGCATCAACGACTTAAAGTTATTTATAATATTATATGCAGATGATGCTGTGGTCTTCAGTACATCTCCAACAAGTTTACAAAGCATGTTAAATAACATATCTAATTACTGTAATACATGGGGACTTAAGGTCAACACAGCCAAAACCAAAATTATGATATTTGAAAGAGGAAGACCGACTACAATGCAATTTACAATGGACACTTATATCCTAGAAAACGTAACAGCCTTTAAATACCTGGGAATATATTTTCATAAAAACGGTAGCTGGTACAAAACACAGAAACTACTAGCCCAGCATGCAGCATTCTCCATGCATAATCTATTTTGTATTTTTAATGAAATAAATCTACCAATATCAGAAAAATGTAATCTTTTCGATACCTTGGTCACACCTGTTCTACACTATGGATCTCAAGTATGGGGCATGCACGAAGGAAAAGAAATAGAAATTATACATAATAAATTCTGTAGACGAATACTATGTGTTAAAAAATCAACAAATATCACAGGGCTATATGGCGAACTAGGTAGACTCCCTTTACAGATAATCCAATTCCAATTCCAATTCCAATTTTTATTTTAAATAATACAAAGTCTCGCTTTTATGCAAGAAGCATTTACATCTATTATACAGTATACAGTAAATAAATAGTCACATGGTCACAATGAGGGAAAACGGCTATTTTCATGTCTCATGTATGGAAGTAGCATATCCAGAGACATATTCGTGCATATCTCTGGCATATCCTACCCAAGAATGAGAAAATAAAAATAATATTATCTATTTATACCCACTTGTTTTCATCTCCTCCGAAACGAAACGAGGGGATAAAAAGAGGGTACCAACTCTCAAGGGCTGGCATTACAAACTGAAGAGATGTCTATTATTTATACATTACCAAAAAGGGGAAATCACCCCTGTCGATCCTTTCCTGGTACCCAGCTTATATCAACACCACGATCCTGTGCATAATAAAAGTAGGGTACCAGAACAGTCCAAAGCCATGCTTTCCGGTATAAACATACTGGGTACAGAATTTGTCCGACATATGTCGAAATAACCAGTTAACGATGTGTTATTTGTCATCTAAAATACTTATCAGCGTAGCGGGAGTTCACCATAGTATGTGCCATCCGCTGATACCATACAATATCCAAGGATAAGACGTGTTTACCACGGCTGCACCCGAGATTCGGATGATCACAACTTGCAACATACTTTCAGATAAGTAACTTGTACCAGCATACTATCCAACCATTTCCCTGTCAATTTCCACCACAAGTTTCAACAGCTCCCGATTATCAAATTACAAAACAGTGACATATTAACGAAGTCGAAGGTGGAACATTGTAGCTATGAAGTTGACAGAAATCAAGAAACAGATCCACCAAATTCATAAGCAAATAGAGCTGACCCTGATCATATGGCTCCTCTTGGACCTCTATGATCTGGGTCTACTCTGTTTTCAATGCCTGAACATCCGTCTATACAAGGGAATAGATTACCCCAGCGTCTCTTTCCGGATAAGTGTAATTGATGTAGACTTTAATTACTACCAAAATCATCTCAGCATGTTAATGATAGAATGCTAAGTACTTTCAGATTACATTAAACTGTGATTTGTAATCAATACAGTAGACACGTGTTGAAATATGTACATATGATAATGACCATGGTTCTTTGTGGGGATATTATTTCTTGCAGGCAGCGATGGCTATAGCAAAGAAGACTAGATGCTTCCAAAACTGCACTGCAGGTAGGGATTTACCATCCGCCTGATTCAAGATTATAAATGGTTAGCTAACATGTATGTACATATCTATTAACAACCGATATATCCTATACGTTATATATTTACACATTCTTTACAATATATTATGTACATAATATTACTACAACAGCTTTTCCCATGGTATCGTTGCAGACATATATATATATATATACATATATTTACCGTTACAGACATATATATTTACACCACTTTGTGTGTATTAACCCATTACCTCATAGGCTATGTTTAGATACAACCTCTTTGAATAAACCTACCGAAAAGGAGCATTAACTATAGAAAAGGAACATTTAAGAACTTGGTAATTTGAAACCATTGTGATCAATAGAGCATTTGCTCCTATAGGAGCAAATGCTCTATTTATCAAAATGGTTTCACAAAGTGACTTTTACAGAGTCGTCAAAAGTCGTCAGTATCAGGGAATGGGTTAAAAGTGTCATGTCTATCTGAAGTTGGTGTAATTTAAGCTACACTTACAGTTTTGCCATAGAACCAGACATTTTTCATCTCATTTGTTCTATTAAGGATTTTTCCTAAAATGTGCCATTATGATTTTGCAAAATATACTCAGTTTCTTTAGTTCTGTACTGTTTTTACTGGAGAACATGTCTATAAATTTCAACATGTTTGGACTTCTGTAGTGTTTCTTTTTGATATATTTTCTGCGGTATTCATGGAAAAAGGGACATGTCAGGATATAATGGAATTCATCACCTATATCTATGCAGTATGGACATTTCCGTTGGTTTGCCGGTATGTTTTGCCATCGACCAGTTTCCACAGGTAAATGGTGATTTCTCGTTATGAATGCAATCAGATTTTTGCAATGGTAAGTTGAGAGATGTTTTATACAATGTGCTTGTTTGAAAGATGTTTTTATGTGTTTGTACATATTTGTATTTGATGTCCTGTCTATGTCAGAATGCCAAGACTGAATGAAAATATCCTTGAGTTTCTGTAGCGTTGCCTTTTTCAACCACATTGAATTTATAAAACTCTGACTGTACCAGATTCCTGAAAATCCTAAGTGGCAAAGCTTGTTTTTAACATTATCGATCCATTGTGATTTCAGTAATCTCTGACTGTGTAACCCGTATATAATGTAGTAAATGTGAGATGCCAGTTTAGTATTATCACCATTTAAGTTGTCGATCAGTCTAGACCAGTATGTGATTACTTTATTATTGATATCTACCGAGAGGGGAGTGATCCGAAAACTAAACATAATCAAATACTGGTCACGACTCCTACAAATGAATGATAACACGTTACTTAAACAGGTATATCTAATGCTAAAAAATGACACTGATAACAATACACATACCCGCGGTAACTGGGCCATGCAGGTAAAAATCATGCTCGATAACCTAGGATTGTCCTATATATGGTTAAATCAGCTAACCGATGAAACAGACATCATAACAATACAAACGAGAATAAAAGATTTATATAAACAAACATGGTATGTCAACATAAATAACTCCACAAGACTAGAATCATATTGCAGATATAAACACGAACTAACGCAAGTAAAATACCTTAACTGCATACGAAATAACAAGTACAGAATTACGCTTAGTAAATTTCGACTATCGTCTCACAAACTTGCAATAGAAACCGGGCGCTACCAAAACATACCACGTGACGACAGAAAATGCACACTATGCAGTCTAGACGTCATAGAATCAGAATATCACTTTCTATTAGTTTGCCCAAGATTTAAGGAAATAAGAGAAAAATATCTCAAGCGATATTACTGTAGATGGCCAAATCTCAACAAATTTGACAATCTCATGATGACGAAATCCACGAAAACCCTCTTCAATCTTTCGAAATATATCTATTTTGCATTTAAACAAAGGGAACAGTATATCTCAGAAATTAGCAGTTTTAACTAAACACATATGGAAGCCTCGATTTCTAAAGCAATAGTGGTCTGTATCAGATAAATAACTTCCTTAGATAAATATAATGCTTATTTTTATATGATAACAACCGATATTAGAATGCATAAAACTAATGCTTAAGACTCCTATGATTATCTCCGTTTGTCAAATTACAGAATGTTAATAACAACTATATGTATACATGTATATATAATGGATCCACTCTCAATTGTTACTGTTGTAAAATTTCATATGCAGGAACTTCTCTGTTAACCGATGAGACCGTTTTTTCACTACGGTGTACTTCACCACTCTGTTTATTGAATGTAGACTATAAACGACTATGTACGTTTAATGTTGAATAAAAGATATGTATCTATGTATGTTTACAGAGGTCCAGATAAGATGCGTTAATTAAAAAAACAATTTCAAAATAACTTTTTCTCCACCAAACCCTATGTTGTGACCAGTCTTTAGAATCGTCTTTTCATGGTCTGCTCTGTTTGTTAATTGGAAAATGAAATATTTGTTTCTTTACTTTCTACAATGGTTTCAATGTTCCGCTAACCATATTTTATTGTTACTATTTTGTCCATGCATATTCAGTAGGTATTGAAAATTGGAATAAATATAGAACAGGAAAAGAGGTACAAAAACAAGTAAATGTCTTATTTTGGAACCCATCCATTTTTTATGTTGAGGGGTTGGGGTGGGGGTTAAGGGACACATCAAATAAAACATTTGTCAGTACACAGTAGAACCTGTCTTAAGCGGCCATCAAAAAGAGGTCTCATTATGGGTATGCAAGGCAGGTGGTAGCTTAATGCAGGTCAAAATTAATGCAGAAAACTGCTATAGGAGTTTCCAGTATTACTTTGGCCATGTATTAAGCAACCGCCTGCTTTTAACACTACATGAATTACCGCTTAAGACAGTTTTTTTTCTGTAAGCCATAAACATCGATTTGTTCAGCTAACAGTGGAAACACTCATCAGAGGACCCCAGGCCTTCAGGAGTCCTTTGATCTGGGTCTACATTGTTAACATGTTTTTTACAAAGGATACTGGGCATAAATGAGCTAAAGGCAGACGGTAGTTCAACGCAGGTCGAAAATTATACAGAAAGCTCCTGCATGATACATTTAAATCCCACATAACAAGACTTGGAATATTTCTGAGTTTTAAAGGCAGGTGTAGCTTTAACTCTTTTGGCGCAAAATTTAAAAGTGTCGTCTGCAATAATATTTTCATATTACATATAATTCTAAATTAAATAATAAAGGTATATTAGTAAAACATTTGTTTTTAAAAACCTGTATGCTTGGGCTAAAATAATACAGAAAACCGTGAAGTCCCAGGTCAGATGCGGCCCTAAAAAGGCGGCATCTGACCTTGGATAGCACTGTTTTCAATGGTGCCAACAGGCGACATTGGCACCGAAAGAGTTAATGTAGGACGATAGTAATGTAGAAGCTCCTGTAGGAGATTTCTGCGTTACTTTCATCCTGAATGTTTATTCATGCAGTGACTGTTGTATACGGCTCTTACTGTATATTATACAGTTGTATAGTACATGTAATTGGATTGGAGTCCCAGTTTACCAAAACCAACAGTTAGGCTTTGCAATCAGTGTAGAGAACGTCTCGTCTGACTCTACACTTTTAATGATGTCAGTATTAGCAAGAAAGAATAGACTCTGTGATAGCTGTGCAGAACCTGATCAGACACTCATCTGGTCTGGTTCTGCACTCTTTTCGAATTGCACGTTAACCCTTTTCTTTACACAAGCGCGTTTCATGTATTTGCAAACACTGTGGACCCAGATCAGACGGCTCCTACAGAACCCATCTATCCAGGGCCTGCTCTGTTTGCCAATGGGATTTGATAGATCTAATTCTATACAAAAATGTATATTATAAAAAGGCTACAATGGTCCACCTTTTATATTTCATTATAACTATTTCAGCCATTTAGTCAGTAGGTATTGAATTTGAAATAAACATAGAACAGGGAAAGGATTGAATAAGAAAGTAAAGACAGAACCAAATAAGCATAAACTTTTTTCCGATCTGATGGGTATATATGTGGTTTCCTTTATATCGTCCAGTATCTACTCTACATACAAATGTTGGAGCATAGCGGTTATCATAACTCTACCCACTCATAGTCGTCACAAAAAACTCTGTTACATCCAGTACCGGTATCTACTCTACATCCTTAAACTCCAGTATCTACTCTCCATATACAGTAACGCCCCTCTAAACCGGGAAGGTGCAAACTGGTTCTAAACTGTTTGCAAAGGTAATCATAGGTTCGCCCATTGCAACAAGGGAAGAATTTATGTACGTTTAGGCAGGTGGCTGCTTAACCATTTCCCTCATATAAACGTGTTTTCACGCATTTGCAAACAGAGTAGACCCAGATCAGACGGGAGTCATCTGACCAGGGTCTGTTCTGTTTGCTAACAGAATTTGATAGACCTGTTTCTTTACTTTCTAAAATGTCTACAATGTTCCACCTTCCATATTTCTTTATAACTATGTTGTTAATGAATATTCAGTAGGTACTGAAAATTGGCCTAAATACAGAACAGGGAAAGGGTTAATGCAGGATGAAAGTCATACAGAAAGCTCCTGTAGGAGCTTTCTGCATGACTTTCACCCTGCATTTAGCTGCCTACTTTCTCCAAGACCGACATTTATAATTATTTGGACGTTGGATTTAGACTTGTATTACTGTAAGTGTTGGTATAGCGGTTATCATAACCCTACCCACCCATAGTCGTTACAAAATACTGTGTTACCGATATTTTAGTGATTTAACCGTTTCCATGTTGAATATGCGTGTAAGAAATAATGTCATTATGAATATTTATTAGCTGAAGTTTTATGATAGCATATATGTATGTATTTTTGGTATTGATAGAAGCTGTAGAGTCAGATTTATTATAATTTCATAAGCAAACAGAGCAGATCCTGATCAGACGGCATTTACAGAAGCCGTTTGATCGGGGACGACTCTGTTTGCAATGGCATGGAAAAAGTGTTGTATGAAGGAATGGGTTAACCCTTTGGACACGAAGAAAATGTCGTCTGCTAAATATAAATTCATTCATATAAATTCATTCTAAGCAATTCACTGATGTAAATAATAAGTTCTCATAGATGGCTGAGCAACTTGAAATATACATTAGAAAACAGCGAAGTTTGACTTATGACGGGCAAAGTGTTTGCAAAGGCATGGACAAAGCGTTGTATGAAGGAACGGGTTAACAATTTGGAAACGAAAAAATGTCGTCTGCTAAATATAAATTCACTGGTATAGATTAAATTCTCATAGATGGCTGAACAATTTAAAATATGCATTAGAAAACAGCGAAGCTTGACTTATGACAGGCAAATTGTCATATAATATTTACGTGCTGGGACGTCAGTAAAGTGCAGTGTTTGAATATCAGTCTGTTAAACTTCGGAATTTGGTGTAAATATGACTAAATAATCTGTTTAAATTCGGATGTGACTACTTTCGAATCGATCAAGCTTTTTGACAAAATATATAAAAGTTCGGTCCTTCCAAATTTTACAATACCAAATTATTCTAAAGTATATCACTCCGCATATCTAGAAACACATGTGACAGCTTAATGCAGGTCGTAGGCAATGTTGAAAGCTCCTACAGGAGATTTCAGCATTACTTTGGACCTGCCTCAAGCTGTGAAATTGTTCAGATTAGAAATCGCATGACTCGAAATTCTCTTATCTCGAAGTAATTTGTATGATCCCTTGAAGTTCGAGATATCAACGTTGAGCTGTTCTTCAAGTCCACTACTTGGAAAACAATGTAGTAATCACAGACAAGTAAATTTACGCCATCCTTCAAAGGTAAAAAGCGAGCGTAGCTCTTACCCCGTTCCGGGTCCAAGGTTATAAAGCTTCTCGTTCTGGGTCCAAGGTTATAAAGCTTCTGAGTCTGAGTCTGAGATCATTCTCAAGTATCTGATTGGTCAGATTCTGAACAAGCTCAGAATCTGACCAATCAGATGCTTGAGAATGATCTCAGACACATGCACAAATCTTTATAACATCGTTGTGATAAAAATAATGTCTGCTCAAATTTGGATCTTGATCAGTTTGATTACTTCCGAATAGATCAAGCTTTTTGACAAAATATTGACCGAGTGTCAAACAGCCTGGTGAAAGACCGATTAACTGAATGCGTGGATATATTAATATGGGTTAACATAACAGTCCCTGTAATTCTGGCAGAGTGCTTTAATAAGCTTTCCTCTATGAATATTCATGTAATAAACGATGACGCCATGAATATCTATTAGATTAATTTGTTACAATAGCATCACATGGACACAGGAATTTTAAGCCATGACAGAAACTGTAGAATTAGATCTATATTATGTCACAAGCACACAGCAAGCAAACAGAGCAGACCCTGATCAGACGGCTCCTACAGGAGCCGTCTGATCTGGGTCTACTCTGTTTGCAAAGGCGTAGTTATGGGGTAATTGGTTAAAAGTGTATCACGACTGATAAACAGTGGTGTTGCTGTAAGCGAGGAGTGTAGTAAAACCCCTCTAAACCGGAAGAGAAGAATTTAGATATTTTTATGCATGTGGCTGCTTAATGCAGGGTGAAAGTTGTGCAGAAAGCTCCTATGGAAGCATTCTACATGAGTTTCACCCTGCGTTTAGCTACCACCTGACCGATTGGCTAATATTTATACTTAATTGAACGTCTAGTTTAGAGAGGTTTTACTGTAAATGGTGTTACAATGAGCGGGTAGTAATCGTTTATTGCTACAGTTAGAAATGCAACGCATACATATATATATGGAACCTTGTCTTAAGCGGCTATTCATTTATTGAACATAGGAGCTTTCTGCATTACTTTTGACTTGCATTAAGTGCCCCACCTGTACTACAGATAAATAATTAGACTTCTTTTCGATGGCCGCTTAACCCATTCCCTCATATTGACGACTCTGTAAAAGTCACTTTGTGAAACCATTGTGATAAATAGAGCATTTGCTCCTATAGGAGCAACTGCTCTATTTATCACAATCCTATAGGAGCAAATGCTCTATTTATCACAATTGTTTCGAACTACAAAATTCTAAAAGTTTCTTTTTCTCTAGTTAATGCTCCTTTTCGGTAGATTTACTCAAAGAGGTTGTATCTAAAAATAGTCTATGAGGTAATGGGTTAAGACAGGTTTTACTGTATACTCGACAAAATAATTATATGAAACCGCATTTTGGTGTCCCACGCATTTTAGTGTCTGACACCAAGGTGCGTTACGCATTTTGGTGTCCACATTTGGGTATCAAAGTGGGTTGCATTGCTACACATGATTTGAAGCACACCATGCAGTCGAGCGCACTTTGGTGTCTGATACCAAAATGCGTTTCGATAAGCACGCGTCTGTGTTAACACGGATACATGATTTGAAAACATCATGAATTCAAACGTTTTAATTATGTCTCCCCCTTCCGCACGTTATACTTTTAACACTGTAAGGTCTGTGTTTCGTCCACTAAACATGATTGGATGACCCCTTCGTTATTTTTTTCAAGCACTGCCAAACAAAAATTACTAACTCCGAACTCCAAACGCAAAGACATGATGACCTGTTTTCATGTCAATTACCAAGCAGCAGAATTTGCGGTCAATTAATTAATGGGCTTTAACTCTTTTCCTCATGACTATTCATGTAGAGAAGTATTGACTTCATAAATATATATATCAGCTCGAGTTAAGTAGTATTGGAACACAGGAATGTTTCATAAGCAAACAGAACAGACTCTGGTCAAACGGTTCCTACATGAGCCGTCTGATCTGGGACTACTCTATTTGTAATGCTGCAAAAAGTTGTCTGTATGAGAAACAAAGGTTAAAAGCCAAACAGACAACAAGCATTCCACCAAGGTCTGACAGTTTACACTGGACACCGAACACTCAAATAACTACAGTAATACCCCTAATGCGACCACCTAAAAAGGTATAATTCCGAGTGCTAGATGCAGGTGGTAGCTTTCTGCATTACTTTTGTCCTGCATTAAGCAACCACCTGCTTATAAAGACACCCATGTTTATTTATTAAGTGGTCGCATTAGAGGGGTTCTACTGTATCAATGTCGCTCCTTATGACAGGAGGCATATTAGGCATGGTTATCTCGATTTCGCCAATAATATGCTAACTACCAGCATTTATTGGCATTGCATACAAAGGCAACGCAATATAAATTTAATAATTCAGTTGTTTTTACGATCTGTGTTAATTTAATTAAGCGTTACTTCATGTTTAAAATAATAGATTAGATTTGTATTTGATATCAGTCCCGAAAGAATAAATTATTAATGTTAAATTATATACACGAGCAGCTGGTATAATATTTTCGGAGAGCTTGCTCATGGGACTAGACAAATGCCCATTTCAGGAAACGCTTCAAGGACAACCTCAAGGCTACTGAGCTACAGATAACGATGCGTACCCAAATACTAAAATGGCTACAGGTAACGATGCGTACCCAAATACCAAAATGGCTACAGATAACGATGCGTACCCAAATACTAAAATGGCTACAGGTAACGATGCGTACCCAAATACTAAAATGGCTACAGATAACGATGCGTACCCAAATACTAAAATGGCTACAGGTAACGATGCGTACCCAAATACCAAAATGGCTACAGATAACGATGCGTACCCAAATACTAAAATGGCTACAGGTAACGATGCGTACCCAAATACTAAAATGGCTACAGGTAACGATGCGTACCCAAATACTAAAATGGCTACAGATAACGATGCGTACCCAAAATACTAAAATGGCTACAGGTAACGATGCGTACCCAAATACCAAAATGGCTACAGATAACGATGCGTACCCAAATACTAAAATGGCTACCCAAATACTAAAATGGCTACAGATAACGATGCGTACCCAAATACTAAAATGGCGACAGATAACGATGCCTGCCCAAATACTAAAATGATCATTTCTCCACGAAACCCTATACTGTCGGAGAGGGGATACGTTTATTTACAGTGTTTGTCTTTTAGGGTGTGATGGAATAAGTGTGAGGTTGGGCGCCCAAAATTCGGTTTAACAAAACCCCCGTGACTTTTGTCACTGACCGTTCCAAGGCGGTACTTCCATCTTCCCCCTATTGTATGTTTGTTTTGTATTTGTGCGTCTCTTGATGTTTTTATAGTTATGCACATTTGCTGTTTCCTTGTGTTGCTGTTCGGGCGGTTGTTTGTTCTGTATGTGGTGTTTCCTGCATGACCCATTCTTGGGTCAGATCACACATAGTATAACATTAGTAAGATATTTTGTATTTCGTAGTTTTAGAAGAATAAAGGGATACTGTAAACACTTCGTAATCACTGCACTAGATTTAATCAACCATTAATTGATGAGTTACTGTGAGTTGCTGTTGAAAAATAAAGTGAAATGACGTTTTATTTTATACAGCAGAACTCCGCATATAGTAACCATATACTGAATAAATATGGACATCTTAAACAGCAGGTTATGGCTTAATGCTGGACAAAAGTAATGCAGAAAACACCTAGATGAGCTGTCTGCATATATTTCGCCCTGCGTTAAGCTGCTGCATGTCTTGCAAAAGTCAAAGAATAAAGATTTATTTTTACATGGACAGGTTTTACTGTACTTAATCATAAACATATAACATAAGAAAATAAATTTGCATATACAGTAAAACCCCGCTAATGCGACAATCTAAAAGAGGGTGCTAGATGCAGGTGGTAGCGTAATGCAGGACAAGCTAGAGGAGCTTTCGGCATTACTTGTGCCCTGCATTAAGCAACCGCATGCTGATAAAGACACCCGTGTTTATTTATTAACTGGTCGCATTAGAGGGGTTCTACTGTACACCAGTATAAACATGATATCATTAACCATAGTCGAATCAGTGAAAACTCACAAGCAGTTTGGATCCTGATGAAACGTCGAGAATTTCCGCGTGTCTACGGGACCCAAACTGTTCGACATTCTGGTTATCTGCATGTAAAGATACTGTACACAAACTGAAGCATATCATACTCCTAGCAGATAAAATTAATTTGGAGGAGAAAGGGTAAATCGAATGAATGAATTTCTTGGATGTGAGTCTCGGTTGAAACATTTTGAAAGGATGATTGGCATTCAAATTTCCTTACGAGTTCATATATTGAGTCGAGTTAAGGAATGTTAAAACAGTTTATTACAAATTGTCTCCACATATTTAAGCGAGCTGGTAATCCCCTCCATTGTTATCTGTGATAATTGGTAAGTCGAACTTGGCCGCAGAAAAAAATAAGTTTCAAAAACTGCTTCATTTACGAGGTATGTTTTCGAGCTTACCGGAAACTGCCGAGTAGTTACGATTAAGGTCAATCGGAAATCCTCTTCTAATTTCTACAAGTCGGTCGAACTTCGCCAAGTACACGAATGTGAGTCCGAATGTTTGTAAATTTTAATAAAAAGTATTTTAAGTATAAGTCAGGTGCAATAAGTGCTGCCGAATTAACAACTTTCAACACCGAGAAAAAGTGTTTCAAAGTATATGTACATTTTTCTGCAATTTCTTAATATAAAAAGAGCGACACACATATCGTAATGAATTTAAAGTAAATCAACACTACCAAATCGACTATGAATAATACACGTACGATTATAATGAGTAAAGTATACAAGAAAAAATAATAAAAAAGAACATATAAACCGGACGGAAAATGTTATACAATGTATCACAATGAATACAATCCCTTGTAAAAATGTTATACAATGTACAACAATGACTACCACCACTTGTAAACAATAAATAAACGTTGAATGGATAGTTATATGCAAATAATTTCAGAGGCGTGTAAAATATTTATATCTTGATGAAGTTTATGCAAAGTTTACCTCTCAAGAATCGATATGAGACAGTTCTGTAACAAATCCGGAAGGGTCTGTTTGAAAACTCAGTGTCGTAATGGTTACGAGAACTCATGCAGTAGGTGCTCTTGTGAGCGGTCACTTTAACCATTTGCCTCGTAAGCATTTAGTACGAAATATTGAATTCATGCACATCAACCCATTCACTCATAGGCTATTTTTAGACCGAACCTCTTTGAGTAAATTTACTGAAAAGCAGTATTTACTAGAGAAAAAAAGTTTTAGAACAGCTTAATTTTGAAATGTTCTAGTTATCACAATGGCTTCAAAAGATTACCCGTACAGAGGCGTCAAAATGCGTCATTACGCGGGAATGGGTGAACCTTTTCCATTATGTAAGCGCATTTTTACGCATCTGCAAACAGAGTAAACCCAGATCAGACGGCTCCTATCGGAGCCGTCTGATCAGGGTCTGCTCTGTTTGCTTATGACGTAATATAGATCTGATTCTACAGCTTCTGCCTGAGCCAAAATGTCCTGTGTTCATATGCCATTTTAAAAAATAATCGAATTAATATTCATGACGTTATTATTTCGTACATGAATATACAACAGGGAATGGGTTAATAAGCTGAACATTTATCATGGCATTATGACCAAGAGGTTATTCGACAACTACGCAAACTGTCGATATTAGTCCATTACTAAACAGAGCAGAACCTGATCACACGGTTTCCTGTATGTGCCGTCTGATCTGGGTCTACCCGGTTTGCAAAGCCATAAGGGTCTTTGAGCAGGTTACTCCTTAATACGTGAAAAAAGTAATGCATGGCCTTATTTATTGACGGAACACTAAAATGGTTATAACATGGTAAAAGTAGGTCGGGTCAGTATTACCTGATGTCGAACCAAGACAGGTCTGATTATACCTAATGACTTAAGGTCAGACCGGGTCTAAATAGGTATTATCCGAGGTCTAACCTAGATAGGCCTGTTTATACCTAATGACTTCTGGTCAGACCCGGTCTAACCAGGTATCGTCCGAGGTAAGGCCAATATAGACCTGACAATACCTAATGACTTCTTGTAGTTTCAAGTTTTATTTAGAAAGTGCACAAGTCCTGCATACTGCAGGCAACATCAGCTATAAACATGTTCATAAATCATAATGTTACAGTCACAGTGAGATCTAAAATCTAAAGAGCAACCGGTATTATCAACAAGGAGTCACTACACACATAAGTATCAGGGTTAAAGTTATATAAAATACAATGAGAGAAAATGTTTCAGAGGTAAAATAGCATTCCTTTCATGTTTTAATTCAGATGAAAACTGTATGGTTTAGTAGTGTAACTGAAATTTAGTCATTTTAACTCTATAAACTCGGAATAGGATTGATTTTCAATTCTAGTAGCAAAGTATACATTTTCCATTTTCTTTGGACAAATGAATACGGTGTACCGTTTTATCTATCGGAACGTCTAATTACAATACTACAAAAGTACAGATAAAAGTAGGCTTGCACCCGGACAGCCGCTCCAGCGAAACGAAAATTTGGAGTCAGCATTCAGGTAGCCATGATTTTCGACCAAACATGTAAAGAAGCTAATTATTTCGCAAAATGCATTCAAACAATTTTAAACTACATGTAGTAGGTACACACACATATAGATCTGCTAAGGAACAAAATGTTGGTCGCCTATTGCAAAAATAAGCATTGACACAAAGTATGATTGTATTGCCATTGTCAATTATAAGACAATAAAAGCCACGAGCAGATAATCCGGGGCCCGTGCATTAACATAAGAAAAGCGTGCTCACCGTTTGAACATCAAGTACACAATCAGCCACGGTGTGGTCAGTTCTAGCATGGTCATTTGATTGGGGTTATCTGTCGGAGCTTTTGGATCACGGTAAGATTCATTTTCAGCGAATCAGAGAAAAGGGAGGGGAGAGAGAGAAGAGCGAGAGAGCAGAGAAGAACGATAGAGAGAGGAGAGAGAGCGAAAGAGTGAGGGTGGTGGTGTTCAGTATAAGGGTATTTACTGCTAGTTTAACTAAATAATAACGTTGCAAACAGTGCATATACAGATCAGAAGGCCCGTGTAGGTGTCATCAGGTCAATGTTTACACTGCCTACTTTACAGGTTACCTCTCAAAAGTCACGTGAGCAAATAAATTGTCGTAGTAACACTCGGTTTGAGGTTTAGATATATTTCCCTTATAGATAGATATATGAACTAATTCATTATGGAATTTGCATGTAACATGGGTTAATATTCTTGTGTATGTACATAAACATATGTGCGTATGTGCAGGTATCTATTGTTCTCAAAACTAGACAACATCTCATATCCACAGTCATTTCTGCAAATTATACAGAACTATAAGTCTTTCCGTGCGCTGTAAACATTCACATGACAATGGCTTATTTATGTCCGATGTATTGCGCTATATATGTGGATATACGTGTACTAATAAAACATATAACGCTTTCAACACTATGCACCAATGCAGACAGTTGTAAGGCTGTACCGATGGTGGGCTCAGGTAAAAGTTCACACTTCAGTACGCGGTGGGACAACTAGAATCAATGCAATACAAGCGAGGTTTTACGCAAGCGTAAAATGGCTGCCTAACATGTATTAGGTTGCAAGATCAGCAGTGTAAACCAAGACCTTAAATGTCAATAAAGAAATAAAAAAGAAGCGGATTATATGGTGTATTTGCGAAAAAAAACAATGGAGGAAAAACTTGTATATGAATGGAAATCAGAGAAAGAACATACACGTAGATATATAACACTGTTATTAACCTGTCGTGTTTGAGAGGTTTTGATGGGTTTGCATTTTTATTATGCAAAGAAACTTTGAAATAAAAAAGTTTGTATTGAACTAGTTACCAAATTCAGCTGACAGTTAATCAGTTATTCACTTGTTAACTTGTTGATGTCGTTTCATCAGCAAATCAGAGTTAATATGCCATTTGTGTAAATGTGGAGTAGGTTCTACACACGGGACGATGTGTGGATTTAATGAATGGATGCTAATATAAAATGGATTTAAAACAAAAGCACGTTAATGTCAAAATACGAAATAAAACAAGATGTGTTTGTGAAACACTATGCCCCCTCAATATCATATTTGACCCTGACGGATGACCTTGATCTTGACATGTCACTCCTCAAACTGTGCAGCTTCATGGGGTACACATGCATACCAAATATCAAGTCTGTATCTCTAATGGTTCAAAAGTTATGGCCAATGTTAAAAGTTGGTGACCTTTGACCATGAAGGATGACCTTGACCTTGACATGTCACCCCTCAAACTGTGCGGCTTCATGAGATACACATGCATATCATTATCAAGGCTGTATATCAACTGGTTCAAACGTTATGGCCAATGTTAATGACCTATGACCTTCAAAGATGACCTTGACCTTGACATGTCACCCCTCAAACTGTGCAGTCAAATGAGAAACACATATATACAAACTATCAAGTCTGTATCTCTACTGGTTCAAAAGTTATGGCCAATGTTAAAGTCGGTGACCTTTGACCCTGAAAGATGACCTTGACATGTCACCCCCAAACTGTGCAGCTTCATGAGATACATGCATACCAAATGTCAAGTCTGTATCTACAGGTTCAAAAGTTATGGCCAGTGTTAAAGTCTGTGACCTTCAAAATGTGAAGCTTCATGAGATACACATGCATACGAAATATCAAGACTCTATCTCTATTGGAACAAAAGTTATGGCCAATTTGAAGTTGGTGACCTTTGACCTTGAAGGATGACCTTGACATGTCAGCTTCATGAGATACACAAGTATGCCAAATATCAAGTCTCTATCTCTACTAAAATATCAAGTTTCTATCTGTACTGGCTGAAAAATTATGACCAATGTAAAAGTTACAGACAAACAGACAATTTGACCTTTGACCCTGAAGAATGACCTTGACATGTCACCCCTCAAAATGTGCAGCTTCATGAGATACACAAGCATGCCAAATATCAAGTCTCTATCTCTACTGGTCCAAAAGTTATGGCCAATGTTAAAGCTAGCGATTTGACCCATATATTTTACCTCTGACCTTGAAGGATGACCTTGACATGTCACCCCTCAAAATGTGCGGCTTTATGAGATACACAAGCATGCCAAATATCAAGTCTCTATATCTACTGGTCCAAAAGTTATGGCCAATGTTAAAGTCGGTGATTTGACCCATATATTTGACCTCTGACCTTGAAGGATGACCTTTACCTTGACATGTCACCCCTCAAAATGTGCGGATTTATGAGATACATATGCATGCGAAATATCAAGTCTCTATCTTTACTGGTCCGACAGTTATGACCAATGTTAAAGTCGGTGATTTTACCCATATATTTGACCTCTGACCTTGAAGGATGACCCTCAGAATGTGCGGCTTTATGAGATACATATGCATGCCAAATATCAAGTCTCTATCTGTACTGACTCAAAAGTTATGACCAATGTTAAGGTTGCGTTAAAGTTACAGCCAAATTTGACCTTCGACCCTGAAGGATGACGTTGACCATGACATGTCACCCCTCAAAATGTGCAGCTTCATGAGATACACAAGCATGCCAAATATCAAGTCTCTATATCTACTGGTCCAAAAGTTATGGCCAATGTTAAAGTCGGTGATTTGACCCATATATTTGACCTCTGACCTTGAAGGATGACCTTTACCTTGACAGGTCACCCCTCAAAATGTGCGGCTTTATGAGATACATATGCATGCCAAATATCAAGTCTCTATCTGTACTGGCTCAAAAGTTATGACCAATGTTAAAGTTGCTGACAAACAAACAGACAGGGCAAAAACAATATGCCCCCCAGATTTGATCTGGGGGGCATAAAAACAATTAACACACGAAAAGAAAGGAAACATATTATCGTATCTACCTAGGATCGAACCCGTGTACCCTAGTGTACTAGGCTAACGCGCTACCCTACGCCACGGTGCTTTGTACAATAAATGTGTATCAATTATTGCTATGTCACTAGCATTTAGGAACAAAACGGCGGACAAAATTGAAAGGGCGCAAATGTTCGTGTCCGTAATACACGTTTAAATACTTACTGAAATTCAGAATAACGCAATGAAAACAATCTTATATGAAATATAATTGCAATTATACAGTACAGTATATGCTTTTAATTCATATAAACAGTTTGCATTCCTTTTTGTTAATGACATTTGTTTATGTGATTATCTCCTTTCGATTAAATGAAAAACCGCTTTCAAAGTACATGTTCATAAACATGTGCATATGAAATTAAAATGCAAAAGCATCATGCCGAGTTTAAACAGTAATAAATGGGTACGTCATAAATTTTAAAAATCAACAACACAATTTTCGTGAATTTTAAAACAGACGAGAAAAAAATCCGTAGCAGTCGGCAGTTATAGAAACACAGGACCGCGGTTAATCATTCAACATTTTCAAAGGCGTATGGGCCCAATGAGCTGGATCTGGCCAGGTCTTAACATGTTATACTACTCAAGACTCTTAATTCTCGCTACGGTTATCTCCCTTGCACACCATTCACTCTTTCCATCTTAAAGATATCTTTCCACGCCTTTGCAGACACAGTAGATCCAGATCAGTATCTGCTCTGGTAACTTATGAAATCATAATAGATCAGTTTCCTTTTTCTACTAAATGCTCCTTTTCAGTAGATTAATGCAAAGAGGCTGGGTCTAAAAATAACCTGTATGGGGATAAGCCTGTTGAATATTATAATCTATATAATCTGCAAAATGTCCAGCAAATCTGCGAAATCTCAGTCTTAGAGACAGGTGGTAGCTTAATACAGGATGAAAGTCATGCACAAAGCTCCTAGAGGCATTAAGCATCCACCTGCCTAAACGTATTTAAAGTCTTCTCTATTAAAATTTCGGTTTATAGAAGTTTTACTGTATAGTATAATTTCTGTTTCTCTGGCTGTGTGTGTTTTGCTGTCACTAAGCAACACACTTTTGTCTAAATCTATATTTCAACACTTCCTACTAAACACTACAATCTATCCTTTTCCAAAGAAGACTGTTTTCTGTTGACTTCCCAGTCACGTTGGCATCCACGGAAATGGGGACGCTGATAAAGCAGGTATGCCCCCCTCCCTGCATTTGAACCGCAATTAAATTAACCTTTAGCCTGCTGTGCAAACGTTTGGTTGTAGAAAATGTCATCGATTTCAGTTATCACTGTCCATTTATCTTGCATTACTTTTCAAAAGCACGGCCAGAGTATTTCGAAGTCTAGTATAAAAGGTTTGTTCATCTATGATCTATCTTTGACATATATACTATGTGGGAGATGACTTACAGTTAGGATCCTGATAAAGGTTATCACTCATTCGTCCGCAGCAGGCTAAAAGTTAAACTGTTCTTATTGTTTCTAAACATATAATTCGTAAGCACATTTTATCCAAGTGGCAAGCAAATTGGAATAATGCTACAACTAACAAAGTATGTACCATGACACCCTTATTAAGTTGATGTATTTTAACCCTTTACGTCATATAAACGCCTTTTTTACGCATTGGCAAACAGAAAAGACCAAAATCAGACGGCTCCTGTTGGAGCCGTTTGATCAGGGTCTGCGCTGTGTGCCTATGAAATATTATTATACCTCAATTTCATTTACAATGTTAATCTCCCGTAGGCCACCGTGGAATAGAAATACTGTCAGGCCCAGCGGGAAAAAATTACTGTCGGAAAAAAACTGTCTCCCGCTACCATAGGAACAGAACATCTAGATCAGTAAGTGCTTATTAAATTGTGAGCGTGACGTCATCTGATGATGTCATCGACTGACGTCACCTGACGCTTGCAATTTGATCAACAAAGTTAACGTCATTATGACAATTGATTTGTGGTTTTTTTTTATACATTTGAGAAATGTCGCGTTATGAGACTATTTCGGAGGAGGATCTGTCAAGATTGGACAGTATATAACGTGTAATGAATAGAAATGTGAAGCTGTTCCGCGATTTTTAAGCACCGAGTAGCTCTATAACTTTTGTTTAAAGCTGTTTATTGTTGTCATTGAATAAATAGTTTGCTGGCGAAATTGAGTGCGCTGTTCGGTATAATAAAATAAATATCACATCCTATGGAGAGCGGAAGCACGTATTGTCAACCCTCGATATGGTAATGTCCACCTCGGCTAACGCCTCAGTGGACATAACCAACCTCGGGTTGACAGTACGTGCTGTCTCTCTCCATAGGATGTGATATTTATATACTATAGATATGATTCTACAACTTATGACATTGTAAAATACTCATGTTGACTCATTCACTCATATGAAAATCAGCCAATAAATGCCCATGATGTCAACATGTCTTACAACATGATCAAGAGACAAAGGGCAAATACACCGAGCTGTGTGGGGTAGAATTTATTCTTGCCCGTTGTCGCATAGGTAAAACACACATGACACACTCTTATCTCCTAAAGAAAAAACGGATAAACTGTAACGAGACAAAACATGACTGGTGACCAGGATAGTGGATTTCGAAGTCTAGTATAAAAGGTTTGTTCATCTATGATCTATCTTTGACATATATACTATGTGGGAGATGACTTACAGTACCCTATCTACATCAAGGATGAATAACTTTATTGAACAATATATCGAATGTAAAGTTCATATAAACTGCCAGTTCTTTCTGGTGTCCCACAAGGCTCAGTTTTGGGCCCCTGCTTATTCCTCACCTACATTGATGATTTACTATTTATTATCAAATGTAGAGCCTGTTTATTTGCTGATTGCATTACCGTATACCTCGTTATAAGATCTTAATTTCTTCAGGATTCAAGACATGTTCTGCCAAGCCCATTGTAGTTATATTTTGTAAGAGAACGGTTAGATAACCGTCGTTTGATACGAAGAAAGCTTGGTAAGTTACAGTTGATATCTGTAAACAACCTCGACAATTCTTTCAATAACGTTTGCAGTTCATGTAGTTTCCTGTGAAGCATTTCCAGCTAGATTGTGTTGATATTTCTTTGCCCAGGCGTAAGCCTTTCACAGGTGAATTTGAACAAACTTTCAATACAGTATCATACGATAGTTTCATATAATTTCATAAATAGTCTAGTCTCCTATAAACATGTCTTTATTGTAATTATATATTTTTGTAACAATTTTAGCTCGTCTGTTTCGAAGAAATCACGAACTATTGTCGTAACTCCGGCGTCCGCGTTGTCGTTGTCGTTGTCCACCGAAATCTTAACATTGACCATAACTTCCTCAATTTTTCATTTACAACCTTAAATTGTTTGAGTAATTGCCCTTTGTGTTTTTTTTGTAATTTATTTAAATTAGTTAATTACTCAAAAAGTATAAGAGGTATCAACATGAAACTTCATAGGATAGTAGATCTCATTAAGGAGAATGCCCCTACATAGTAACAATAACTCTTGATTGTTGAGTTATTGCCCTTTGTGTTTTTTTTACAATAAAGTATCCGAAGTCTTAACATTGACCATAACTTCTTTTATTTTTCATGTACAACCTTCATTTTAGCTCGTCTGTTTCGAAGAAATCACGAGCTATTGTCCGCGTTGTCGTCGTCGTTGTTGTCGTCCGAAATCTTAACATTCCCATAATTTCTTCAATTTTGCATTTACAACCTTCATTTTTGGTATGCATGTTCAGCTTGATAAGGCATATCCCCACATACCAAAATGATAACAGACGAGCGTTCGCACCCGTTTGCAGTGCTCTTGTTTGTATTACAGCCTCTTTGATGGAGGACTAAATCAATGTAAATTGTTTCACTAGTCACATGTTCGCCTTTTATCGGCGCCATGTCGTAGTGCCATCACACCAAAACATTTTATGCAATCCGACACAAAAAATCGTACATGTTTTGTTTTGGCAAAATGTAAACACTGTTTACGTGCATGCATATTTAGTAATTTAAATCTTTCGCTGCCAGATGTTGTCGTCTTCATTTATTTTCTCAAACACATTTGCAGTAAAAACTGTTTGGATCCTGATGAGACGCCGAGTTACTCGGCGTCTCATCTGAATCAAAACTGTTTGCATAGTTAACCACAGATGCGACATTGGAAGTGAAAGAGTTAAAAGTAGTTTTCGGTTAAAAACGAAAAAAGCGTCAGTGGCGGTGTTCATGACTCAATGAGAAGAGTTACGGGATGAAACGTGTTGGAAAGCGTCGTCTGATCGACAGTGTATGCTACTGGACTGACAAACTGTTTTTATAGATACATTTAGTACAGAAAACGACGACCATTTTAAACCAAACATGTTTCCCCATCAACAAGCATGTCTGGTTTATTTACGGTACTTTAAGGTCATTTTCCCACCATATATGTTTTGACTTTTTCCTTAATTTCCTTCTTACAAACGGGACATATTACTGCATTGGCGGCGCAATTCATGCACATTTTAAGGTGAGCACAAGGTAGGAACAAGACGTCCACAATGTTGTCGTTACATGCAGTGCACAACAGCCGTCTTCGTAGTCGCTTGTTTTCAACTAGAGGACCGTTAGGTGTCAATACTGGAAATATATAAATGAACACAAAACGTAGTTGCATTGTAGACAAGAGGTGTATACTATATACAGAAAAGTAGATCTAGGTAAAGTGTTAGTTTCTGTAATTTCCGCCATGAATATTGTTTTAAGATTTATGTCTGCATCAATGTTCTTAGACTAGGTTTATAATTTCGCATCAGCAATTAAATCTTTGGGTGAGACAGAAGCTTCAGAAGCAACCAGAAGTCCGATTTCTATTCTGGGCAATTTATCAAGTTCACAGCTTAATGCAGGTATAAAGTAATGATAAAGGAGCTTTCAGCATTACTTTAGACCGAATTAATCTGTCACAATCATCTCTAGATATACGTAGTTATAACACATGTATCTCGAGATTTCGGCTCCAGACGGCATTTGGTGCCTCATTCAGTGTCAGTTGAACTGATTTTACGATATTCTTTCGTCAAGTTTGCACACTGGGTGTATATAGTGGTGATTTGTAATGTTTGTATTGCATTGTGTGGTATATATGCATTAGCTACAAAATTGACCTATTCTGTCAATCCATTGTCCTACATATGTAAGGCAATATCTTATGTATAGTGTTGTATACCATACATAAACCCAATCCAGGTGGTTCTGGGTCGTAACTGTATGACGTACTGTCTGACACTGTATATATATTATTTTATCTATGATTTTTAAATTAATACCATTTTTAATATTTTTATCGATATCTCTATCTTAAATTTCATTTGTTTTAAATAATCTATAGCATTATATATACTCAGTTTTGTACATGCAAGTTATTCATTTGAACGCGAATATCCTCTGTGAAAAGAGTGCTATATAAATGAGGTATAATAATAACAATAACTAGAACTATCACTGAAGGTGATTGATACCCCCGGACAAACACTTGCTTCTGAGAAGTAACAAAGGGGAATAACTCCCTCAAAATGAGTTTAGAGTTACAACCCTTGTTGAATGCACATCCTTTTGTCACCTTCTATCCATATATAAAGTTTTACAGTCGTGCCTACAATACTTAAGAAGTTATGCTTCGGACAAAAATGCTTCTGAAAATGGAGTTACAACCCGTATTGACTGCACATCTTCTCATCACCTTTATAATGTGTACCAAGTTTGAAGACCATATCATAAACATGTTTCACGAAAATGACATGTCCCGATTGAAACAAAATATGAATATAAAAGAGGCATAATTTTGTCAAATTTTGCGCAAGTTATGAAACATGGAGACGACTTTCATCACATTACACTTATAATATGTATTAAGTTTGAAGGTGGTATCAAAAAATGTTTTCAAGAAAAAATGAAATATCCCGGAAAACGCGAGTGACGGCAGATATGGACGGACAAGGTGATTCTTATATAGCCTGTGGTGGGGGTATAATAACATTAATAATAATAGTGATGCATTTTAGAACACATGTATTTTAAACTTTGGAAGGCCCGAACTTTTAATTCGAGCTGTCCTGAAGTGCGAGTTATCAGCGTTCGAGATATCGAAGTTCAATTGTAGCTATAAATTATACTTATACAAGCTAGGTATACTGTAATCTGTCTTTAATTCCGAGAAACAATTTACCTGCCGTGCACAAATACTGTAGACCAATATAACAGAGCTCCTGGAGGAGACATCCGATCAGTAATATTGTAATTCAATACCCTATAACACTTTTCTTCTTTCATTCTGAATGGATCTTCCGTAAAACAATGATAGGCCAATCCATTCTCAATTCTAACATTTAACCTTTAGCCTGCTGAGCAATTCATTTTTACAGAAGTGTTCACCTACTACATTTTCAAAATGCATGCTATAAATAATTTTTCTACCAAAATGCAAGCAGGATGTCAAACAGTGTGGATCCTGATGAGACTCCGAGTTACTCGGCGTCTCATCAGGATCCAAACTGTTTGCATAGGTATTCACTTATCCGCCCATAGCAGGCTAAAGTTTACAGGATGTATCTATAGCCGACTGAATTGAATAATTGCCATCTGCCTATAACCCTTGAATAATACTCTTCTCTCTTTGCTTTCGGTGTAAAAGATCGGTGTGTCAAGCATATCACGATGCCCGACATTGTAATAAAACACTCCAAACATATAAGAAGGGTGGGTTGCATGCTGGGTAAATATCTGTCCAATGACAACCTGTGTCCTATTTATTCTGTTGAAGAAAGAACGTCCAGTTCAACCTTTAACTTCTGATGCCCGCCAGGGCAATAAAACACTCCAAACTTGTTAAGAAGGGTGGGTGGCATGCTGGGTAAATATTTGTCCAATGCCAACCTGTGTCCTATGTATCCTGTTGAAATGGTCGTA
Source organism: Azorinus chamasolen (assembly GCA_963576725.1). Classification (NCBI taxonomy): domain Eukaryota; kingdom Metazoa; phylum Mollusca; class Bivalvia; order Cardiida; family Solecurtidae; genus Azorinus; species Azorinus chamasolen. The sequence goes on along the minus strand of OY755241.1, from coordinate 46,196,355 downwards.
CAACCCTTTACTCTATATGTATGTCCTTTAAGGACTTTGCAGACAGAGTAGAAGCCATCTGGCCAGGGTCCACTCTGTTGATTATAGCATGACCTGATTCTACAGTTTTTGTAAAACAAAACTTCCATTGAAAAAATACAATATATCCATTATAATTATTTCAGCCAACGATGTCATTGTTTTTAACGTACCCTTCTACTTTCAGAAGTTATGTACTTCACAACAGCAGGTGATCAGTGCTCGTCTGGTGGGCATCAAAAGTCGCCCCGTACTTCATTCTCAGTGTTGTTATATTTTCTGGTCCTTCAGGATCATCAGTTTCAATGATTTTAGTTATGAAAATTTAACACCGCGTAAGCCGTGGCTAGGGGGCATGAGTATTGTTGCTCAATAAGCAACTGCTCATGAACAGACTCAATAAAATAAAACCGAGTCTGCAATTTTCTCTTTTCGCATTGCTACATTTGCTTTCGAAGGACCTCCTACATTCAGAATAATTCAAGTCCTTCGGACGAGACTATAAACCGAGGTCTGATGTATCAGTGCTTTACACTGGGCATCTAAAAGAACCAGAGAAACTCAGTCGATAATAAGAGTAGGGCATCGCGCCCGGGTTTCTCTGTATCCTCTCCCCTCTCTCTGGGGCGTCCAATTAGCCCATAGTGAGCAGAAATCAACACAAACAAACAAACATTCAGAATGTTTGTAATTAAACACTGGGCTATCCCACTCTCATAAATCAGGGATGGAGGAGATCAGATTTAATGTTTGCAGATGATACCTGGTTAGAGCGCTACTAACTGTTTACCTGATATAGAACCTGTCCTAGCGGCCATTCATTTATTACACATTGGAGTTTAAAAAAAGCAGGTGGTTGTTTATCCCTTTCGGTGCCCATTTTCTAATTGTCGTCTGCAAACCAATTTGTTCAATCATTCGGTAAAATAAGGAAATGAGATAAATAAATGCAAGTTCCAAAGAAATAATGCACCGATATAGAAAAAGAGTTTGTGACAAAAAGTGAAGTTCCTAATCAGACGCCGCCTTAAAATGGCGGTGTCTGATCTTGGACTGCACTATTTGTCGTGGTGCATTTTTGCGACAATGGCGGCGAAAGGGTTAATGCAGGGCAAATGTAATGCATAAAGCTTCTATAGGAACTGTCTGAATTACTTCTGCCCTGCATTAAGGTACGACCTGCTCTCCTGACGTACAATTAGACCTATTTTGATGACCATTTAAGACATGTTCTACTGTAGTGTGCGGTGGTCTAGTGGTAACACGCTTGACTACCATTCCGGAGGTCCGGAGTTCAAATCTCGGTCCCTCCCGGAAATTTCAGAGACGCTTTTCAGTTTCTCCCACCCGCACCTCCTCTCCACCCATAGGTTAAAATGGGTACATGTGAGGGTCACTAGCCGGTACTGCGGCTGCATGATTGTGCCGTATGTTAGCAGTGTTCCATATTGTAGGCCAATGACTCAATGACCTGGGGAGTAAATGTACAGTCGGCTGAGCGGTCCTTCAAACTGAAAGTAGACTACAACTAGGTACTTTTTTACTGTATAGACACCTTTTGACGCACTTGCATACAGAGATTACAAACATCAGACGTCTCATTCAAAGTTCAGCTTCCATCTGCCTTTAAGACTAATAATTGTCTGGTTGTCGCTTTATTCTATTGTTTGTTTTCTTTACTAGCAAACCTAAATCTGTTCGTAGCGTTCTAATCGCCAATCAGTGATTAATAATAGTCTGATTGTTACTGTGTTTGTTAAGGGAATCCCATTCGACAGCTTCTACAATAGCCAAAATGTCCTGTGATCATATGCGATTTACAAAATTCATCGAATTGAATTGAATATCCATGATGTCATTATTTCTTACATGAGTAATTCCTGATAGTTTCATACTGTATCTGCCAATATTATAATTTCCACACGGTTTTTTGTGTTACCTGCCGAGAGGCAGTCTGTCTGTCCGTCACACTTTCTTTTTATTTATTGTAACACTTCTCCCACCAGGTGACACATGTGTTCCTTTGAACACTCTTTTTAACTGTTTACATGCTAAGTAATGGTTTGACTGAAACAATAATTGTCGTCTGCTTCAATTATTAAAATAGTTTTCTTATTTCTTTGCAAACAATATGGTCAAACAGTTTGGATCCTGATGATTGTAGCGTCTCATCTGGATACAAACTATTGGCATAGGTAATCACGGTTTCGCCGATAGCTTGCATATACATTGTAGTTAATTTAAAGGATGACCGCAAAACTATACAAGGGATTGTACACAAGGGCGTTACATCAGGACTGTTTGACACTCAGTCGATATTTTCTCAAAGAATTGAAGTAAGTAAGAAATAAAACAGAGCGAAGTTTAACCAACCTCAGGCAATCCTACATCGTAAAATACACCCATTTTTAATCTTTTACTTCATAAGCCATTTTAGACCCAACCTCTTTCAATAAATCTACCGCAAAGTAGCATTAACTAGAGAAAATGGATATTTTTGGAATTTTGTAGTTTTGAAACCATTGTGATAAATAGAGCATTTGCTCCTATGGAGCAAATGTTCTATTTATCACAATGGTTTCAGAAGGTGACTTTTACAGAGGCGTCACAATGAGAGAATGGGTTAACTTTTCTTTATAGCTATGGAGGACGTCGGATAGTTTCACAATCTCGTTTTTGTCGCACCCTTTATTACTTTTCTCTGTTTGCAGCTCAGTCATTGACTACACTAGCGATAGTTGGATAGTTTGTTTCACTTAAATATGTTTCCGTTCTACATCCAATCTACCACTGCATATGCCATTGCGGTTGACATAGATTAGTCGGACAGGGGATACGTTTATTTACACTGCTTGTTTTTTTAAGATAGGGATGGAATAAGTATGAGGCTGGGCGCCCCTAAACCGGTTTACCCCGCCCCCTCTCTCCCAGTAACTACTGTCACAGACCGTTCCAAGGCGGTACTCCCATCTTTCCCCTTTCGTTTGTTTGTTTTGTCTTTGTGTGTCTCTTTGTGTTTTGATAGTTATGTACATTTGCCGTGTTTTATTGTCGTGGTGCTGTTCGGGCGGCTGTTTATTTTGTATTGGGTGTTTCCTGCATGACTCATATTTATACTTTTATTTACTATGAACTTACCGTAAACTTCTGGCTGTACGGGAGACTCGGGCCTGGGCGAGTCAGTGGGAAGGACTTCACCTCGGTTTTGTTTTTCCAGTAAAACATTACGCAAGATTTCTTGATTCCATCTTCGACCTATGGATATTTACATTGTTTTATTAGTGATTTTCACTTATCCTTAACCACATAAACACGCCATTCTACGCATTTGCAAACAGATTAGACGGCTCATTTAGTAGCCGTCTGATCAGTGTCTGTTCGATTCAATTATGAAACAGTATGCATGTAGATTTGTTGTATGATTAAAATTCTGCCGTGGCCAAATTATACGTGTTCACGTGCCATTCTACAAATTAATCTAATTAATCTTCACCGTGTCATTATTTCATACATGAATGTTCACGGTTTAAAGGGTTAAAGAGCCGATACGATTACTGGGTAAATAAACAGAGTAATTCACTAAACCCGTTACTCCATAAATACGCTTTTCTACGCCTTTGCAAACACAGTATACCCGGATCAGAGGACTCCTATATTCTCTGTTAATACCAAAATTGTCATAAAAATCAGGCAATAGATATTGATGATGGCAATATTTCTAACATGAATATTCAACAAGGAAAGGGTTAACCAATACCTTTATCGGTACATTCCTGTATGGCCATCTGCACAGCAGCCTTGGAGAAGCCCAAAGTCATGACGTTCTGAGCTGCACGTGAGTAGATGAGATCTGATTCACGCTCGCTGCTTGCGCCTGAAATACAGTCCGAGGATTAAAACGTACATTTATACATGTAGTTGTCAGAAAACAATTACCGGGAATACAGTAAAACCTATCTAATCCGGAATTCTAGTAGAGAAGAATTCAGATAGCTTCTTAGAAGTAATGCAATGTGAAAGTCATGCAGAAAGCTCCTGCATTAAGTTGTCATCTGTCTCCAAGACTGATATTTATACCAAATTACACGTCCGGTTCAGAAGCGGTTTACTTTACATCTATGACATGTTTTTAATTGTTAATCATTATTAGCATGGACATTGCATAAGGAACGATTAAAAAATTTCCTTCATGCATACATCTTTGAACGCCTTTAAAAACAGAATAAGTCCGAGATCAGACGGTTTCTATCTTAGGCTTGATTCTATACTACATAATAAGTGTTCACTTGTTTAAATAACTATACATAAATTGTTAGATAATATAAATAATAAGGAGAATCAACCATGAATATTCAAAGAGGAAATGTTTAACGTCATTAACACATTTTCAATATCATATTTCTTCTTTTCATTATATAAAATGTTACAGAAGTCCAGATAAGATGTGCAAATGAAAATATTTTCAAGAATAACTTCTCCACCAAAGTCTTCGAGACGATTCTAAAGAGTGGTCATAACATAAATGACGATTTTAGTATCTGAGTACTATTAGTTATGCAGTGCTTAGTGTCCCTAATATGGACTATACACTGCCAGCAAATATTTATATGGGACGAGGCGAAGCATAACGAATTTATCTTACCGACTACCTTTAATTTCATGGGAAAACAAGGGAATTAACTCTTGCAAACTTGATATTACAATAAGAGCAGAGTAAATTACCTCCCTTTAATAGAATTAAAGAAATTTCTATTTGCCTCAAATCCCGTTTATATAGTTTGTTTTTTCTTTTTTTATCATTGTAAAACTAATTAATGCTTATATTTCAAGTCCAATTAAAGCATAAATTATATGTATGCATTTTTTAAAACTGTAATGATAAACATAAAATATTATTATAACTAAGAGAAAAGCATATGACTGATAAGTAAGGGAAGTAACTCCTGTAAAGCCATGATAAGGATGTTAGTACCCCCGTAAGGAATCTATGGGGGTTTCTCGTGACCTCTATTGACCAATGGAACGACAAGAATTTAGTAGGAGGTAAGATAAGCACCTTTATCTGTTTCTCTGATTCAATGCAGTTCATGTTTTAACTAAGGCGTTACACATATGATCTTCTATATAACAACTAGTGTCACACATTTGTTTCTATTCAAAATTTAAAACGAAATAGACGCTCACCAAATTCAAATATGAGTCATGCAGGAAATACCATAATGCAAAAGACACAGTCGCCCGAACAGCACCACAACAAGAAAACACAGCAAATGTACATATCTATCAAAGCACAGAGACGCATAAAGACAAAATAAACAAAGGGTGATGATGGAACTACCGCCTTGGAATGGTCAGTGGCAATAGTCACTAGGGGGTTAAACCCAACCTCCAACGCAGTAATCTCCCCTTATCGGTACGTTGAACAGATCCCTGCCAACACAACATTCACGTGGCCATGATGTACATAATTTGATCAAACTATGACAGACGCTATGTCGGCTGCAAACTCTTACCGTAGCCAACTGGTAAATTTAATATAACATCCCGTCCCGCAAGAACATATTCAAAACATATACATGCAGTCTGTTCGGGATTCGGGTACATTTAAGATTCATATTCATGTACACCGTCCCGAATTAAGTTTGACATTTTCAACAACCGGTGGCCTGATAAAAATCTCCACCGGTGGTTTATATAAATAATCGTGTAAAAAGTGTTTTTAGGAAAGCTGATTACTTTTCTACTTTATTGGCTTTACCGGTGCTGAAATATGAAACAAAATCGAAAACTGTTGAAGTCAACATTAAAACAAGAGGGCCAGAATGACCCTGACATCGCTCACCAGACAATCAGATATGTTTCTATTGAAAACTGACCGTTCCTGGGGCGGTGCTAATTTCGACACAATTTATATAACTTTTGTAGATGACCTAAATATGAAGCTATGTGCCAAATATAAACTCTGAGAACATTTCAGTTTCAAAGGAGAAGATTTTCAAAGTTTGCACTATATGTTTCTATTGAAAACAGACCACCCCTGGGATGAGGCCTATTTTGACCCCAGGGGCATAATTTATATAACTTTTGTAGAGGCCAGGAAAATGGTGTTATGTGCCAAATATCTAAGCTGAGAACCCTGTAGATTCAGAAAAGAAGATTTTCAAAGTTTTCACTATACGTTTCTATAGACAAGAGGGCCATTGAAAGTGTTAATTTTTCAGACAAACAAATTACAGATGACAGAAACCCTATCACTGCTGAGCATAATTTGACTGAAATGAGCACACAGTTTGGATTCTGATCTGACACATATGTAACTTCATATGTGATTTGTACAAGAGAGTTAATTGTAAGATTGATATGCATTAACCAGGGAATTTTAATTATGCAAGGCCATACAAAGTTCTGACTAAAGACACTCAACTGACCTCTCAAATAATCAACCTTTAATTTGGCATTCTGGAGCCTTTACATGATTTACCCTTCTTCTGAACTGCAGGGCAGGTTATGATAATGTCATAATGGCAATCACTATTATTAATTAACACTTCCCTCATATAAGTGTATATATGAGTAGACCCAGATCAGATGCCTCCTATAGGAGCCATCTGATCAGGGTCTGCTCTGTTTGTTAATGAAATTTGACAGATTTCTAAAATGGCTACAATGTTCTACCTACTATATTTCATTATAACTATTTTGTCTATGAATATTCAGTAGGTTGTGAAATTTGGGAAAACAATGGCTACAATGTTCCACCTTCCATACATCATTTTAACTATTTTGTTCATGAATATGCAATAGGCATTCAAATTAATAATTATAAAACACAGAACAGGCAAAGGGTTAAGACAGCCCAAGCTACTACAGCTACTACCAGCAATACAGGTGCACTAAAAATAGCGACTGGTCATTCCCTCTACTGCTTGACCTGATGACCTCTTTATGGGTAAAGATAAGATACTTAAAAGCGCAGTCAGCTTCAAGTTTGCTAGAAAACTGGCCACCCTGGGGTGTAGCCAATTTTGACCACAGGAGCATAATTTATATAACTGTTGTAGAGGACCTGAACATGATGCTATGTGCCAAATATGAAAGTACAAAAATGAGTCATGCAGGAAACACCACATACAGAACAAACACTCGCCCGAACAGCAACACAAGGAAACAGCAAATGTACATAGGTAGAAAAAACAACAAGAGACGCACAAAGACAAAACAAACATACAATAGGAGGAAGATGGAAGTACCGCCTTGGAACGGTCAGTGACAAAAGTCACCGGGGGTTTAAACCGGTTTATGGGCGCCCAACCTCACCCTTATTCCATCCCCATCCTAAAAGACAAACAGTGTAAATAAACGTATCCCCTCTCCGACTAATCTACAACAACCGCGACAGCAAATACAGTGGTAAAGTGCATGTATAACAAAAAAACATTTAATTGAAAGCTGAGAACCTTCCAGTTTCAGAGGAGATGATTTTCAAAGTTTTCACTATATGTTTCTATAAAAAAATGCACCCCTGGGGCGGGGCCAATTTTGACCCCAGGGACATAATTTATATAACTTATGTAGAGGACCTACAGATGATGCTATGTGCCAAAGATGAAAGCTGAGACCCCTGTAGATTCAAAGGAGAAGAATTCTAAAGGTTAAAATTGTTGACGACGGACGACGCTCGCCGACGGATATCAGGCGATCACAAAAGCTCACCCTGAGCACTTTGTGCTCTGGTGAGCTAAAAAATCGGTTTAAGCTAAAATCCAGCTAAAACACTTGTGCTGCAAGTGATGACCGCACGAATTAACAAGGGAGATCACTGTGAAGAGTTTGGGTTAAACTAAAAGACAAACAGTGTAACTAAACATATCCCCTCTCCGACTAATGTATTACAACCGCGATGGCAAACACAGATGTAGATAGCATGTATATGAGGCTACTTATATAATTTTACCCTTTATCCCATGACTATCTATGCAAGAAACAAAAACATCATATATGCTATTTGATTACCTTTTATATGGCATAATTATGAACACATGAACAATAAAAGAAAATGTGTCCATGGGACACGGATGCCCCCACCGGCAAATAGGAAATAGATGAACGACAGACCTTAAACGGGGAGGCACGGTACAACTCACTATGACTATGCTTCAGACCAAATATCAAATCATTGATATTTAACGAAAATGTTTGTCATTAAACAATAACCAAATTTCAATCAAAGTGTCGGCAAACAGGAAGTAGATGGACCACAGACCCGAAAAGGGGAGACACGTTACAACTCACTATGATAATGCTTCAGACCAAATCATTCCTCCTTACACAAGCCAAGACATCCTTGACGAGAATTTCAGACGTACGTACGTACGGACAAGGGTAAAACTTAATGCCCCGTTGCCTAATGGCGGGAGCATACAAATATAGTTTTTTGTTCAATTAATATGCAGAGCGGGAGGAGCCGGTTTTCAGTTATTTAGCAGGTTAAGGGCCAAACAAATCGGATTCAATCCTTTCCTTCATACAAACGTCTTTTGATGCATTTGCAAACAAGGTAGACCCTACTGGAGCCGTTTGATCAGGGTCTGCTCTGTTTGCTAACTGAATTCGATATATTAGTTTCTTTAGTTTATGAAATTGTTTCAATGTTTCATTATGAATATTGTGTCTATGAATGTTCAGTAGGTATTGAAATTTGAAATAAATATATAACAAGGAAAGGGTTAAATAGCAAGGGTACAGCATGTTAGTATTATAACAAACCATTGATCGTCATGTCCGCCAAACTATCGGCTGAAAGGTCCTACAATATCACAGTAATAAGGATGAAGTCAGGATAAAGACAGTTACCGCTCTAGATTCTGATCAAAGATAGTCGGAAAGTACTTTGTCCAAACACTGCATAAATATACACAGAAATAAAAAGACAGATGTATAGAAAGAGTGTAATATATCAAGACATTATAAGCGTTCTGAGAGCCAGGTTATATATTTGGCATTATCATACTACACGTGACTTTCCTGTACATACTTGACTTCACCAACCTCGGGTTGACAATATATGCTGTGGCACTCCGTGAGATGTGATATTCATATTATATTACCGGGGTAGTAAGGGGCAAAAATAGGAAACTCTTCAAAGCATCGGTTTGTATTTTATTTGTCAATCGTGCGCTTACGGGCCCTAAACTCGCCAAACTATTTAAAGAACTGTACATTTTAAAGTGATAGTCACTACTTGCAACGTGTTTTTAAAATGCCTAACAATTACATAAATCATTTATTTATAAACTGAAAAGAAGTATTTCGCAAGAAAACCTATCGGATAAACAAAGAAGACACATTCATGCGTTTGATATGTTATTCGACATTGTATTAATACTTATTCGACTCACTTTACTTGTTTCGTTAACTGTTCGACCAAGGTCGATAACATTTTGTTGTAGAACAATAATTATAAATATCGATGAAAACAGTTTATTGTGTATCAAAGAGGTATTTTTCGATATCAGTTCAAATTGACAATCTTCATGATAATGATTGAATAAAACAAACACCAAGTTTTATGATATTATTGAAAATATGCATTCATTGTAGGGCTTCCTCTTTAAGTACTTGTACTTACATTGGTATGTAGAACAAGAGGCTCATAATGAACCTGAATCACTCACCTTGTTACTATAGACTTAAGCATATACTGTATTACTATGTTAAAATAAGTCAGCTTCAGATTAGGTTCTATATGAAACTAAGGGCCATAATTTTAGGCATGGAGGTTAAACTTTGAACACTTTTGGTAGAGGAACAATAGATGCTTCATATAAATTTCAATGGTCCGGGCCTTGCAATTTCACAAAAGGAGATAAAAAAAGATTTTACTCTGAAAAACGGATAAGCCCCAGGGCGGGGCCATTTTGGTCCAGGGGTCATAATTTGTACAATCTTGGTAGAAACTTATTAGATGATACTACATACCAAATATTAAAGGTCTAGGCCTTACAGTTTCGGAGCAGAAGATTTTTGAAGATTTTCTTATGAAAAACTGATATGCCCCGGGGCGGGCCATTTTCGGTCCAGTGGTCATAATTTGAACAAGCTTTGTACAGGACCATTATATGATGCTAGATACCAAATATCAAAGGTCTAGGCCTTACAGTTTCAGGGAAGAAGATTATTAATGATTTTCCTATGAAAAACTGATAAGTCCCCGGGGCGAGGCCATTTTTGGTCCGGGGTCATAATTTGAACAATATTTGTAGAGGACCATTAGATCATGCTACATACCAAATATCAAAGGTCTGTGCCTGACAGTTTCGGACAAGAAGATTTTTTAAAGATTTTCCTATGAAAATCTAATAAGCCCATGAAAAACTGATAAGTCCCTTTTTTGGTCCGGGGTCATTATTTGAACAATCTTTGTAGAGGATCATTAGATGATGCTTTATACCAAATATCAAAGCTCCAGGCTTTGTGGTTGCAGAGAAGAAGATGTTAAGTAAATTGTTGACGACGCACGTGGCACGTCGCAAGACGACGGAGACAGTCCCCTTACTTTGTGCCAGGTGAGCTAAAAACGAAAGGTTAATTTTACGGGTGCACTTGTGATTAATCTGAGTGTTACCAAAGCGGTGTTTGAAGTTGAAAAGAGATATGTTTCAAAGTAAAGTTTTGAATATTATTTTCGCATGAACGCCTGTCTATCATCGTCGTTGGGCGTGAGAACAGTCGTGATTTAAGTGGTTGTATGTCATCTAGCACAATAGACACTGGACTGTCGTACTAAATATCATATGACAAAATTATCTTAAGTTCTAACATATCGTTATATCGCAACTTCAAGTCTATGGATTCTTATAACTTCATATCCTACATGACAACTCGCGATGGTTTCTCATAACTTCATATCCTACATGACAACTCACGATGGATTCTTATAACTTCATATCCTACATGACAACTCACGATGGTTTCTTATAACTTCATATCCTACATGACAACTCACGATGGTTTCTTACAACTTCATATCCTACATAACAACTCACGATGGATTCTTATATTTTCATATCCTACATGATAACCCAGGATGGATTCTTATAATTTCATATCCTACATGACAACTAACGATGGATTCTTATTATTTCATATCCTACATGACCACCCACGATGAATTCTTATACTTTTATATCCTACATGGTGGGTTCTTATAACTTGCTATCGTACATGACAACTCATTATGGAACAGGATGTTTTATAATGGTATATAAACAAAGGACGATTTTGCTATGACAAACTGTACAGAATCGGATCTATAGTATTCAATGAGCAAATAGAGTAGACCCTGATCAGATGGCTCTTATAGGAGCCGTCTGATCTTGGTCTTCTCTATTTGCAAGTGCATAACAAATCTTTATTAGAGCATAGAGGCGTGTGTATGGAGTAAAGTTGCATGTGTAGTTTCAAACAAGTAAATTCTTAGTTTGAGGTACGGGTATGTAACATAAGTGACGGGAAATGATCCATGCGAAAAGTTAATCAGTGACACGAAATTACCTCATGATCTGTTTCCGTCAGTGCTAGCTGTACCATTGAGACGAAGTTCTGACCTTTGACCTGTTTCACATGCCAACAATGCGGAAACCAACGAGCGTGCTCTATCCATGGGTCATCATCCGTACCCCAATGCTGGAGACCACCGTCACAGGAGTAACAGAGCACCTTGTCTTGGAAGCCTATGTAAGGTATCCAAATCTCAGGTTTGTTGGCTTACTTCGGTAATTAATTATCAGTATACTGTCCGAGTCGAAGCCGTGTGAAGCAAAATGGAAAATCTCGGACAGTTCCGCGTCCCAACATGTGTACCTGCATGGTTTACATATTCCGGAATTTCTTTTTGGTTTGGTATGTACGGTAATACCCCGCTGTAGCCACCAAAAGGAACATGTCTAATTCTGGGCCTTAAAGACAAGTGGTGACTAAATGCAGAACGAAAGTTATGCAGAAAGCTCATGTAAGACTTTTTGAATTACTTTTGTCCTGCATTAAGCAGCCATGTGCTTTTAAAGACACCTATGCTCATTCCTAAAGTGGTCGCATTAGAGAGGGTTTACTGTAGATGTAACCTCAACAGTAACAATGGCTGATTTATGTATCACTGACTAAGCCTTATGCAGAGCAGCAGATAAAGGTGCGTATTCAAATATTAAAATCGTCATTTCTCCACCAAACCCTATACTGTGACCACTCATTAGAATCATCTCAGCGAGTGGTTATAGTACAGTATGTGGTGGAGAAATATGTTGAACATGTTTAAATTTGCGCATCTGATCTGGATTTCCGATTACAACAATGGAAATAAGTAGAATACTATTTTGAATGTTTGATACATGGTTTTGAAGAAAACAAGTTGCGCAGAATCCATAAAGATTTTTCATATTCTGAGACCAAGCAGATTTTAGGCGGTTGAGACGCCGGGTAATTTCATTTGTGTCTCATTTTGATCCAAATTCTTTGCACAGGTTATCACACATTTGACAATATTGTTCAAAATGCAGAGTAATAAATTCTAGGACAAATGTTTTAATCACATTACCCGTGTAGAAGAATCCTGCATCAGTTAGCTCGTCCGGGGTCTGCACACGGGCAGTCGGCCATTTCTCGTATGTCCTGCGTCTCGCATCACACGATTTGAAATGTGGATGTCGCAACGGTATCTGTTGTCCTGTTATTAAATTCAAGAAGAACACATAAACTAGTTATTTCCAAAATGTGCTGTAAGTTTTTCTCGCCCTTCTGTGACAGAACGCGTACTTAGTGTTGTATAATTTTCATAGAAAATAATGTTCAGTAACAAAACGATATTGATTTTATGCACAGCAGTTGGTATATCGTTTAACACTTTCCCTCATATAAACACATTTTCACGCATGTTCATACGAGATCCTAGCAGGCTGATGATCAAAATAATACGTCAATTTTCTTCGATTTTCTTTATTATTCCTTCGATGATTAACAGCGATAGATAGCGATAACAACAACACGATACCGAACAGCATGGTTTACACTCTAAAACTCTGACCGCTGTACCTGCGGTACGACTGCGGCCCGGCTTGCGGGCTCGATTACTATGGATCTATTTAAATCGATATTATCTCCAGAACATCCTCCCCACCTTGATAAGACTAGACTTATTAACACTTATCAAATACTACCTGGCTGACGATAATGTGTGAAAGTCTCTAGAACACCCCAATTTTCGAAAAAGATTCAAATGAACTTTCACGAAGACATTACTGCGATCAAAGAGCTACTTTGGATTCACATTCAAGACACTTTCACACTCTCTTGCCTGGATCTGCACTGACCTCTATCTTAGCAATCAAGCACAAGCCAACGAAATACACATATATTTCCAGGATTTAAACAATACAACGTATTACTCTATCAGAAACATTTTGACAGTCAAAGGGAGATAACTCTTGCTAATATGAATCATGGTTTCATCTCCCATTTCCTGGTATCTTTGTTCCATTGCAATTTAGTCGAGAAACATAATTTAAAGAATAACTTTTCACTGTCCAAAAAAAGATTGGCATTGATACATATGTAATCAACATAGTTCTGGCAAAACAAACCTATGTCACAATTCTCTAACATTCAATGATCTCAAAATTCTAAATGACTAGCAAATTACAGAACATTTAGATATATGCTCTCTGTTTGGACCCAGATTCACTGTATGTCAATCATTCCACACTTAATACATGTAATATCAACAGACAGTCATCAATAAATATTTTCATACTAATATTTGCCATCTACACACAATCTCACACATGTAATATCTAAAAACAAGTGGATCAAATCTCTGTTCAAGAGAAAATCCCCAAGTGGAATGTTTCCTATCAAGAGTTATCTTAGTTCTCAGGTAGTAAAACACTATCATTCTAATACAAAAAAATAATCTAACCCACTACTTGCTGTCTATCTAAAACCGAACAAGGCTAACAATTAATGCTCTCCTTTAACGGGAGTGCACAAAGTAAATATCAACACCATATACGTGTACATCATTATGCACATACAGTCGCAGAATAAGCGACAAGTTTGCTAATCTTATCATCTGGCTCTATTTTAACAATTTTCAATTTCAACAGGTTACGTTAAACTCTCTTTTTCTGACCAGTAAAAAGCATTCATGTATTAGAATCTACTATTTTACTTTAATACTTGAAATTGTCTTAATTAATGAATAAATGCAGAACTCTACTGCCATTTTTGCCTATCAGAATGGCAAACCAAACAAACCTTGAGAAGCCTCTTCTCAAGATCTGGATACATGCATTTACATAAAAGCACTGGAAAATTTCACTCATCCTTCAAAGTGTGCCCTGTAGAATATTTTTTAAGAAAACAAACATCAATCTTAATCTTTAATAAAGAGAGCACTTGATAGTCGAGCAAAATATCTGAACAATTGCAGCCAGCACTTTATACTAAATCTTAATACACTTAGCAGATACTATATACGATGGTAGTCTTCTTCTGTTTGACTTCTGTGAGCTGCAATGTCTGTCATTTATGATTTTTCACATATGGACGTCTGGCAGTCTATATTCATATATAATATGATTATGATTCGTATCGACGTCTGGCAGTCTATATATGTGAAACGCGATTCATTTGATGCCTGGTGGTTTATAATGGATGTCTTTGTTCACTCGCGATAAAAATATATATCTGTTGCACAAGCGATTCAGATTTCCAGAGTGGCGCAAGAGGTAACCAAATACATAATTATTTGGAACCTTTGTGAGTTAAAACTTATTTAATTATTAAAAAAGACGGTTAAAGAACCTTCAGAACCTCTGAATAATATCAATTTCATAGTTTTCGAAACAAGTAAAAGAACGCCACTCTGTAAACTCTGCTCAGTACTTTCTGACTGTAATCTTTCTTCACTAAACTTTAAACACTTCAATCACAATTTCTATTACTGCGCTTTTTCTATAAGACACAAGCGATGTGTACGCCGTTTCTGTAATTTTTCGCGGATTTTCACAGTTGCAACACGGACACGGCCATCATTCCCCGGATGAACGTCATAGATTCGTCCAAGATTCCAGTTTCCCCGTGCTGTTTCTGGGTCTATAACCATCACAACATCGCCTTTTTGAAAGACCCTTTGTACTTTGTGCCATTTTCTCCTGGAAGACAAGGTTGGTAAAAACTCTCTCAACCACCTTGCCCAAAAGTGTTTCACTAGTTCTTGAACTTTACGCCAACGTTTTCGTATATCATACGTTTCTGAGTCTATATTCTCTGGCGCAAATTCTCCTCCTACTTGTCGGAATAGAAAATGGTTTGGCGTAAGGACACAGTCATCACCTGGATTAGCACTCTGATAAGTAAGTGGACGACTATTTACAAGATTTTCAGCTCCTGAGAGTGCTGTTATCAGTTCCTCATCATTTACTTCTGCATTTCAAAGTATGGCGTACAAAGCTCTCTTCGCGCTCTTTATCATAGACTCGTGTACACCTCCAGAATGAGGAGTTACGGGTGGAATGGATTTCCATTCGACACCTGCATTTGCCGCAGTTCTTTCAATTTTGTCTTTATTTAACCGATTCTGTAATTCTTCCAGTTCTTTCACGGCTCCTACAAAGTTTATTCCATTGTCCGAAAGCATGATTTTTGGGAAACCGCGTCTGTTACAAATCTAAAAAATGTGTTTAGAAAGGAACCCGTGTCTAAGCTGTATGATATTTCAAGATGTATTGCACGGCACGCCATACACGTAAAAAGGCACATGTATCGTTTGTTTCTCGGCTTGCCACGACCCTGTTTGGTCAGAAAAGGGCCAGCAAAGTCTACTGCAGATTCACTGAACGCCCTCATGGATATTCCAGTACGAAAGCTCGGTAATGGTCCCATTGTCTGATGCATTGTCTTTGCTTTCATTCGCTTGCACGTGGAACATTCGTTTTCCACTTCTCTGATGGCTTCGCGTGCGGACAATATCCAAAATCTGGTAGATATTGATGACAGAATTTGATTTGTTCCACTATTTGATTTGTTTCACTTTTTCATGATAGTACCGTATAATCAATTTTGTTACAGGATGTTTCCTTGGCAGAATGATGGTATATTTACGCTCATATGATAAGTGTTCAATATACTTGAGCCGACTACTACTCCTCATCACTCCGTCTTCATCAAGCATAGGATTCAACTGCAGTAACTTGCTTGTACTTAAAATGTTTCTCTTTTTCATCAGAGTGTCATATTTCTGTTTGACCACATTTGATTGAACACTACAGATTACTTTGTGTCCAGCATTTTGAATTTCACTTAGAGTTCTTTGTTTACATTTCTCTCAGTTTTGGGCAATTGACAATTTTCGATAAATCTATATGTCCAAGCACTCACTCTTGTGTAATATCTCCAATTTGAAAACCGCTCTGGCAATAGCCTGAAACTAGGGTCTATTGTATTGCCGGGTCAACTGTCAAGAAGCTACTTCATTCTCAGTGTTGTTATACCTTCTGATCCTTCGAGATCATGAATTTCAGTACTTCTTGTTCTGAAAATTGAATACCGCTTAAGCCGGTGCTAGGGGGCGTGAGCAGTGTTGCACTTTCAATTACTGCTCATGAACAGATTCAATAAAACCGAGTCTGCAATTTTCTCTTTTTGTGTTGCAATTTTTGCTTTCGGGGGATCACCACCCTTCAGAATTTTTATTCACTTCAGAGCATTTTACTTTTGATTCGCACTTAGCACTGTCATCAGGTTGAAATCTGTTTTTCGGCCATTCGGTCTCAGGCTTTTGCAGAAATAATGGACCATTCCACCATAAACCGTTTTCTGCCAGCTTGGAAACAGTTTCACCTCGAGTTGCCAGATCAGTTGGGTTTTCTTTGGTTGAAATATAGCGCCACTGCTCTGGATCAGTCTGACTCTGAATTTCTCCTAACCTGTTGGCTACGAAGGGTTTAAACTGCTTACTGTGATTTCTGATCCAATACAATACGTTCATACTACCTGACCATAGTTTAACATCTCTACTGTTGCAAACTAGCGCTTGACAAACATTCTTTAATAATGTCAAACCTAGCACTGCCGCCATGAGTTCGAGTCTTGGTATACCAATTGTTTTTAAAGGAGCCACTTTACTCTTAGATGTTACCAAATTGATGCTGACATTATCACGGTGGTCATTTCGAACATACACTACTGCACCATATGCTTGCCTGGATGCATCTACACATGTATGAATTTCACTATTTTTGTTTCACATTCAAGCAACGAGGTGGTACTGCAATTTGTGCCAAATCTCTGATTTCTGCAAAACACTGTTTAACTTCATTTGCCAAAGTGTTGGGACGTTCGTCGCCCCAGTCGAGTCCAGCCAACCATATCTTTTGTAGTATGACTTTTACCCTCACAGTGAACGGAACTACAAATTCAAGTGGGTCAAATATCGCTGCTATAGTTTTCAGAACTGTTCTTTTTGTCAATTTCATGTCACTATTTGGCTCGTTATATTGGTATGTAAACATATCTGTTTCCGAGATCCAATTCAACCCTAGAGTCTTTAAGGATGGAAGTTCTTCACTTCCAATATCTGCTTGAAAGCTTTCTTCTTGCGGAATGTGTCGTAGCACTTCTTCGGAGTTTGACATCCATTTTCTTGGTTTCATACCAGCTTTTTCCCACAAACTACATAGTTCTCTATACAAAGCAACCCTTGTTTTGACAGAATCTACAGAGTCCATTGTATCATCCATATAAAAGTACAAAAATGAGTCATGCAGGAAACACCACATACAGAACAAACAGTCGCCCGAACAGCAACACAAGGAAACAGCAAATGTACATAAGTTGATTTAATGATAGATTCTGCTGCCAGTGGATAAGTGCTCTGGTATTTCCGAGCATTTTGTTGCGTCACATACTGAGCGAGAAATGGTGAGGCATTCACACCGAAAACGACTCGATTGAACTCATAAACCTCAGGTTCATTGTCAGTGTTCTCGCGCCACAAGAAGCTGTGAAAACGCCTATCAGGTTTGAATAGTCCAATTTGTAAGAACATTTCTTGAATATCCGAAACAATAGCAACTTCATGTTTTCGAAATCTAAGCAGCACATCATATAATTCGTTCTGTAGCTTTTTGTCCCTGGGATATGACATCATTTAACGACACATTGTCATATTTTGCGGACGCGTCAAATACCAATCTCACTTTGGTTGTTGCTTTATCCATTCGCACAACAGGAAAATGTGGAAGATACCATCTTGGCCCTTCAGTCAGTTCATTTCCAGTGACTTTCGAAATATACCCATTTTGTTCATACCTATCAATGATTTCACTGTACGATTTTTCAGTTCTGGGTTCTTTTGCAACTTTTTCTCAGTAATTTCGAGCCTTCTCTTCGCCATTGCAAAGTTACTGCTTTTCAACTCACTTTTACTAGCTTTCCATGGAATTGATGCTCTGGATCATGTTTTACGCCTTTGTCCATAAAGTCCATGACTTTGTGCGCATCAGCAGTTAGGGGTTGCTTTACATTTTGTCCGACAGTGTCAACTGCCCAAAACTTTCTAAGAACATCACTAACATCCTCACTCATAGAACCACATGTACTTGAATGTAATGTAAAGTAACTGTCAATTTGCTCATGCGTTCCAATATTGAGTGGACCCGCACATGTCCATCCAAGAGGGGTTAATCTAGCACTAGGTGACCCCTCCTCACCGCTCAGTTCCCCTAATGACTTGTGCAGTTATGTATAGTCAAGGCCTATTAACAAATCCACTTCAGGCTTTTTCCCTATTGATGCAAATGGTAATCCCCTCAGATGAGCCAAGTTGTTGGACAATTTGTTCCAGTCTATTGGTTTGAGATTACATGTTACTTTTTGGGCTGTATTTGCTTCCATAGTCATTTCAGGGTTTCCATCTACACTTTTAATGTGAAATTTCACTTGCATTGTCTGAATAGTTTCCATTTTCCATTTAAGGTTGTAACTTTCACATTTTAAAACTCGTTTGATCCGTTTCTTAAGCCTAACTCCTCTACAACTTCCTCACTGATATATGTTTTTGTACTACCATCATCGAGCAAAGCGCTTATTTTTAATTCACGTTCATTCGCACAAATTAAAACAGGCACTGTCCTTAGTTTAACAAACATGATTGGTGTTATGTTAGTGAATGTTCTATTTTTTTGCTCATATGGTGCAGCTTGTGGATTCAATTCACTTTTGTGCAGCAATCTGTGGTGAACTCTGGTACACCCGTTAAGGTTGAACCGCTGTGACCTCCGACAATCTCTTCCTGTATTACTACTTCCCAAACACCTAAAACACAATTTTAACTCCTTTGCTTTTTCCCATCGCGTTGGGATTTTTAACGATTTGAAGTTTTCACACTTCCAAATTCCATGTGATCCACTGCAAAGTGTACAGCAATTGTTTCGCTCCTGTTTCACTTCACCTACAAACATTGTACGATCATGGCCACGCTGTGGTTTGTACCTTGACTTTTCATCTGTTCGATAGGTGTAATTTTTATCCTCAAAACCATGTATGGTTTCTGACGCTATTGTCAAGTATTTTGATTCTTGCACCACCCATTCTCTTAGTACCTGAACCGAATCTTCCTTGTCATTTTCACATGCGTTTTGTCATTTGTTTCTGCAGCAAATAATACAAATATTCTGAAAATGGGTGATCCTTCGAAAGCAAAAGTAGAAATGCAAAAAGAGATAATTGCAGACTCGGTTTTATTGAGTCTGTTCATGAGTAGTAATTCAAATTGCAACACTACTTACGCCCCCTAGCACCGGCTTAAGCAGTATTCAATTTTCAAAACTAATGACATGAAAACTAATGATCCCGAAGGACCAGAAAATATAACAACACTGAGAATGAAGTACGGGTCCGTCCATTAAATCACTGTCTTTCTCCATTTCCTGTTAATTGATCACGGTTATATCCAGGTCTGAAAATGTTTCAAGATTTTTAGCACTCGATGTTTAGCACTCCCAGCTTTTAATTCAGGGAAAAGTGAAATTTGTTCAAAGTGTAAATTAATTTTTCGACGTTCTCCTCCGTTCTTCTCTCTAACCTGTCTTTCGCTGCTGGTGAATGCCCGAGATTATCGATTGTTTTCAGTGCTTCCCCTGACAAATACTGGCGTAATTGTAAGAGTTTATATTCAGGGGTTGCAGGAGACTTATCAATGCATGCAACAAATGCAGCTTTCAAGCTTTCATACTTTTTATCACCGTCACATACCGGAATAGAAATTCTTTTTAATTGTTTCCACAAGTCTTTCCCTAAATCTACTTTTTCCGATGGTGCTGGAGCTTTAATAGTGTCATCAATCACTTTTCTCAACACAGCGTGTGTTCTTTCTTATTCACTTTCTATTTTCCCTTGTTCCTTTGCAGTCTTCTCTTCGCCGTCCACGTCGTTCAGCTCGTTATACTCTAAACTCAAAACTTCCAACGATTGCAACACATCCTCGTATGCTCGTTCGAACCTTGCTTTCAGTTCTTCAGTCACACGTTTATTAAATGAGTCTGCCGATGCCGATATAGAATCCAACAGTTTATTTTTTTGATTTGGTAAACGCAGTCTTAGTCCGCGTTTTCCTTTGCTTTAATTCAAGGATTTTCAGCCTGGCTAGCTGGGCCTGCCTATCAACGTCCTGTTCTAGACTCATTTTCACATAAATCCAAACTCTACATAATAATTAAACCTCGATCTGCTACCATAAATGTTCATACGATATCCTAGCTGGCTGATGATCAAAATAACACGTCAATTTTCTTCGATTTTCTTTATTATTCCTTCGATGATTAACAGCGATAGATAGCGATAATAACAACACGATATCGGACAGCATGGTTTACACTCTAAAACTCTGACCGCTATACCTGCGGTACGACTGCGGCCCGGCTTGCGGGCTCGATTACTATGGATCTATTTAAATCGATATTATCTCCTGAACATCGCATTTGCAAACAGAGTATACCATTATCAGACGGCTCCTATAGGACCCGTCTGATCAGGGTCTGCTCTGTTTGCTAATGAAAATTGGACAAATCTGTATCCTTACTTTATAAAATTGCTACATTGTCCTACCTTCCATATTTCATTATAACTATTGTATCTATGTATATTAAGTCGGTATTGGAATTTAGAATAAACATAGAACAGGGAAAGGGTTAAAGGGATAGCATGAACCAGAGGTAAAGATAAGATATGTAAATTAAAACATTTTCAAGAATAACTTCTTTATTTCTCAACCAAACCCTTTGTTGTGAACACTGTTAAGTGAAGAAATGACGATTTTAGTATTTGAGTAGGCAGCTTTATCTGATGCGGTGCATGCATCATAAATACTTGCCATTTTAAATAACGTGTAAAACATGGAGTGAATTGTAATAAGAACTATAGGCAGTGTAAGTCATGGAAATCAGATAATGTATCTCGGATATGGAACACAATAACAAAAATCTAAACCGGGCGTAAATCCTTCACTCCATGACTATTTATGAAAGATGTTTTTTAATAATGATGTCGTGAATATTAATTCGAATTATTTTTAATATAGCATATTAACACATGAAATGTTTGTCAAAGGATAAACTATAGAATCACATCTATATTATTCCATAAGTATACAGAGTAGACCCTGATCAGATGGTTCCTATAGGATCACTGTGATATGAGTCTACCCTACTTGCAAAGGCCTAGAAAGGCGTATTTATGGACTAATAGGTTAAATTTTGTAGAAATATCGGTGTTCAATGCAGATGATAGCTTAATACAGGGTGCAAGTTATACAAAAAGTTCTTCTAGGAGCTTTATGCATGACTTTCACCCTTCATTAAACGGCTATCTGCCTGAAAGTATCTAAATTCTTTTCTATTAGAATACCGGTTCAGAGAGGCTTTACTGTATGCCAGACTTGCACGTGATTGTACACGTTCTCATTTCTTCTAACTCCCTGCTTTGTTATAATGTTCATTTAACATTGGATTCGTTCAGTGTTTTAAGGAACGTATTGGCTAAGGTACGTAAGTCCTTCCACGGGTTATACAGATGTGGAACAGACATGAAATTAAGGCTAAAGGTTTACCTTGATTTGTGACCTTGACCTATAAAGAATGTGCCTATATTCTGCTGTCTGCACATCGCCTTGTTATGGAGAAGATTTGTGCCACAGCATTTTGAAATCCTTCCAAAGGTTTAAGAGATATGGAGCGGACACGAAGGGTGTGGCCAAAACTATTTGACCTTGAAATGTGACCTTGAACTTTGCCCCAAGTGCCTGAATTGAACGCTCTGCACATCGGCTTGTTCACAGGGGTCTGGATCGCTTCATGGGGGTCTATATGCACTATATAATAACAAGGGTTCCAACAAGCAGAACGGATATCCGTGTATCACGAGTACAAATATGACTGTAACTCTTACAATTTAAATGATAATTTCGTAAGTTTTTCGGCAATTGAAAGCCAATATATTATAACGGTAACTTATGAACAAGTATCAATCAAAGAATGATTTTCTCAAAATTTCACGTGTTTTTTGGTCATTGACAAACGTTCGTTCACCCCGGTTTTACTATATCACAGCAATAACCTGGCAATTTGCAGTTTAAAAAATGGCGTGGTTCAATAAAACGAATCAATTCTATCACCCACCTCCAATATTTAGTCCCCAGAATCAAAAGAATGGTGTAAAACTAGCGAGGTTTGTCAGTTTGCTTCAAATGGTCGAGGAAGGAGCCATTGTACGTGACGTCACGGATTTCCCAACTTTTCCTTCGCTCATCAAATGAAATGGCTCCATTCAAATTTGTTGTAAACTGGCACCATCCGAAATAGAAACATAACGACAGACGGAAAGGCCGCTGTTGCTAGTTGCTTACTTATTTAGAGGACAAAACAAATGGAGATTGGTGATATAGTTGGGTGGTTTTATTGAACCACGCCATCTTTTGAACAGAAAATCGCCCGGTTATGGTTGTGATATAGTAAAACCGGGGTGAACGAATTGTTATCAAGACGAAACGCATATGTAATATACGAAATATATCCGGAACGAAGGAATGAAGAAGTCCAATTTGTAGTTTCTGTATTGTATTTAGAAAAGTTCCGAATGGGTAATATATAAACACAGTTGCAAAGTTCATCTGTACAAATTCAGTATCCAAGTAAACGTCATGTATGGAAATCCACACTAAGAAGACTAAGTGTATGTGTGTCGGAATTCCGAACACAGGAGAAAATGGTGGCGGATGCCACCCAGTAAAATAAACTACATTTTTTCGGCCGATGTTTTGCGGTTCATGTAAACCCCAAAACTTCGTACATCTCTATTCAAAGGCTAAACTAGAACTCCTTTTGTTTTGCTT
Source organism: Azorinus chamasolen (assembly GCA_963576725.1). Taxonomy (NCBI): domain Eukaryota; kingdom Metazoa; phylum Mollusca; class Bivalvia; order Cardiida; family Solecurtidae; genus Azorinus; species Azorinus chamasolen. Next base: position 46,172,897 of record OY755241.1, on the reverse strand, counting down.
GACTTTACTACCTTTCCATTAAACATGTAAGTGTGGTCAGGGTGGATTGGGCCACGTGACCTCTCTACAGAAAGGGTCCGAAGGGAATTAGTACATCACGTGACTTTTGACAGGTAAATTGTACACAAAGCTTATCGCGTCTTAATGGATTAAATCTTGCGTAATAGCTATCACCGGGCCGGCGGTATGTGTTGATAGCTATTACTCTAGATAAATGATCTGGAGAACAACAATAAATATGAATTTATGAAGTGTATTTACCGATATAATATATCCTCACATTCCGGAGAAGATTACGCCCTCGTAATCTAAATTTTGAAGCACATCAAAAACAAAGTTCATGATATTGATATTTTAACAAGAATTTTAGCAAAATGAAATATAATGCAGATTACTTAAATGTTCTAAGGATAAACGATATATAGATTGCATTCGTTATGTATTCTTTTCATAGAATGATCATATTGCAACTCGAAATAAGTAAGACCGACTTGTGAGTCTTTATAAGGGAAATAAAATAATATAACGGGAACCGAAATTGCGTTCCTGAACGTTACATGAAAATTGGAGAGCAATGTCCCGATTAATAGTAAAACATGAATTGCAAATGTAAATATTTCTTCTTGAAGCGGAATACATAGCTAAGAATAGATGAATGAAGTATAAGGGGTACCAATGAATTACGCACCGACCAATTGCTAAGTACTCAGGACAATGTGTCTGTTGCTAACGATATCAGTCAAGTGGTATTTATTAGTATGTAATTTGTGAATGCATAACAGCGGGTTTGTAAACGACTGGAGATTATTGCATAATTAATCAGAAAATCAGGATAACGCCACGTGCTTTGAGCCGTATGTTTCCAAGTGTCAATTATAATTCTTAAACCTAGCTGCCAGTATTCGGCATCTTTATGACTTTACTGTGATAAGACTTATGAAAATTCTGGAATAAATCTCTTCTGGTCTATTAAGAACTCTTCAGAAGTCTTAAACAAACTTAAGAACAGAAGGTATCTTGCATCCACTGTAAGCACGTATGAATTGTTTACTCTGTTCACAACTCTTCCTCATATTTTAATTAAGGATAAGTGTACTAACTAAATCCAGAAAGCATTTGCCCGGGAAAAAACATCATTACTGGCATGTAATGCTGAAAAAGCTTTCTTTACTGACGAGCAAATGAAATATTACAGTAATTGGACGTGCTCAGAAGTTTGCGAATCACTAACCTTTCTTTTTGGATAACATATTTGTACGTTATGGGAATGCTATATACCGTCAGGTAATTGGTATTCCTATGGGTACGAATTGTGCACCACTTGTCGCAGATTTGTTTTTGTACTGCTATGAGAGAGATTTCATGTTGCGTTTGAATCCTCAATCACAAGAAGATGTTATAAAAGCCTTCAATGAAACTTGTCGATATTTGGATGATATTTTTAACTTAGTTGAACATTACACAATGTGGACTTGCCTTGATGTTTGTAGATCTCTTACCTTTCTTTTAGATAATATATTTGTGCGTTATGGGGATACCATATATCGTCAAGTTGTTGGTATACCCACGAATACAAATTGTGCCCCTCTTGTTGCAGATTTGTTTTTGTATTGCTATGAGAGGGATTTTATGCTCAGCGTAAAACCTGATACACATACCGATATTGTCAATGCTTTTAATAAAACTTCAAGGTATTTAGACGATATTTTGAATTTAGATCATCCTTATTTTGAAACTATGATTTCTTCAATTTACCCAAAAGAACTGTCTTTAAACAAAGCGAATCAATCTGACATTATAGCTTCATTTTTAGATTTGAATCTTTCAATTACAAATGATAAAGTTTTGTCCAAAATATACGATAAAAGAGAAGATTTTAATTTTAAAATTGTTAATTATCCTTTTCTAGATGGAGATGTGCCACGTTCTACATCTTATGGGGTTTATATTTGTCAACTTATTCGGTTTGCCCGAGCCTGTTCTTTGCTTGAAGATTTTAACAGACGTAATTTAGTTATAACTGATAAATTTCTTAAGCAAGGTTACAGATATCACAAACTTCGGAAAACTTTTTCTAAATTTTATTATCGAAATTTACCACTCATTAGTAAATATAATTGCAATCTACGGACGTTACTGCAACAAGGCATTTCTCAACCAGACTTTTATGGGGATGTTATCTACAAACTTAGGAAAATTCGGGGTCATATCCATTTTCATGATTTGTTTATTAAACGCATTAAAACATTTAAAAAGAAAGGTTATGATCCTATTATATTGCAACGCACTGCATGTTTGGTTATCGACCCTTTTACAGTCGGTAGCTACGCGTCCCTCTTTGCTTGCGCGATGACAGGCCGAGGGTAGTACTCTATGATGGTATACTCTTAAACTTAGATACAGGATGAGCTTACCAGACTCATGTATTACTTTTTCCCTGTCGTGCCCTTAACGGCTTACCTGCAGGTGCTCTGACTTCAGCAAAGTCATTGAGTACATATTTGACGGATTGTCACAGTTATTATGCTATGTTTTACATGTTGTCCTGTGTTCACCGTCGTCTATGTTGTGGGTAAGTCCAGCGGGGATACCTTTATTTACACTATTTGTAAAGCTAGGGTGACTTTGAGAGAAGTGTGAGGTTAGGACGTCCGTAAACCGGTTTAAAACCCCAGTGGTGTTTTTGCTACTGACCGTGCCAAGGCGGTACTCTCTTTGTCACCCTTCCATTTGTTTGCCTTGCGTCTTTGTGCTTGTGATTTTGTTCATGTGTGGGACGTTTGTCTCTGGTTCTTGTGTGTCTTTTGGTGTTTTCTGTGTTCATCTCGTGTGTGAGTGTGCGTTTGGTGTTTTGGTGGTGGTTGCGTCTTGTATGTGGCTTTGTCTGCTTGACTTTACTACTTTTCCTTAGATAACCCTTTCTTTGATGCTCTGATTCCTACAATTTATCCTAAAGAACTCAAATTGAATAAAGCTAACCCATCCGACAATTATGTTTAAATTGATAATGTAATGATTTCTTCTAAAATATATGACAAAAGAGATGATTTTGATTTTAATATTGTAAATTTTCCTCATCTTGACGGGGATGTTCCCCGTGCTCCATTTTACGGGGTTTATATATCTTAACTGATTCGTTTTGCTAGAGCTTGTTCATCTATTGACGATTTTAACAGTCGAAATCTCATTTTAACTGAAAAACTGCTTAAGCAAGGATATAGATACCATAAACTAAGAAAAACTTTCTCTAAAATTTACTATCGAAATCTCTCGCTTATTGGCAAGTACCAATGTAATCTCAAGGCGCTTCTGCGACACGGTATTTCACATCCTGAATTTTATGGTGATGTGATTTACAAACTTCGTAAAATTTGACATACCCATTTTCTCACTTTGTTCATCAAATATGTTAAAAAAATTATTAAAAAGGGATATGATCCTGTAGTACTACAACATACTGCATGTTTGGTTGTCAACCCTTTTACAATTGGCAATCACGCTGTCCTCTTTGCATGTACGCCGACAAGAAAGGTTAAGTACACTATGAAGGTGACCTCTTAAATCCAGAAACGGAAGGAGAACGTCGGATACCTGTACTATTTCGTTTTTGTCGTACCCTTTATTACTTTTCTACAGTTACTCTGTTTGCAGCTCAATCATTGCGATAGGTGGATGCAGTTTGTTCACTTGAATGTTTTCGTTATACATGCACTTTACCACTGTATTTGCCATCGCGGTTGTTGTAGCTTAGTCGGAGAGGGGATACGTTTATTTACACTGTTTGTCTTTTAGGGTGGGGATGGAATAAGTGTGAGGTTGGGCGCCCATAAACCGGTTTAACCCCCCATTGACTTTTGTCACTGACCGTTCCAAGGTGGTACTTCCATCTTCCCCCTATTGTATGTTTGTTTTGTCTTTGGACGTCTCTTGATGTTTTTATAGTTATGTACATTTGCTGTTTCCTTGTGTTGCTGTTCGGGCGACTGTTTGTTCTGTATGTGGTGTTTCCTGCATGACTCATTTTTGTACTTTTACGTCATATCGATTGCTAAACAGTCAAGCAAATCAAACAAAGAAATTAGGATACGCATAATGACATTTGCGCACTGGTCCAGTAGATACATACTAAGTACAAGTAGTCAAAATTGAACTTTAGGATATGTACCAACCACAAATGTTGAATACAGCTAAACAATGATACTTGTACCGATGCAAATGGTGTTATTTACATGTACTTAGAAGTTAAACTGGTTATATCTGGGTAACAAAAATACAGCTGACGAAATTTAAATCTAACGCCGATAACGATTTTACAACCACAATGGCGAAGGTGTGAAACATTTCCGATATTTATATTTTAGTAATGTCCCGTAAAAGTAAACAAGTAATTGCAAATATAAATGTCCCTACATGGAGTGGAATAAATAACTGAAGTTTTTGAATTAGAAGTAACAACTATAAACTCAGGGGAGCGCACTGGTCCCGTTGAGAAAGTAGAAAAGCAAACTTGCTTCAAACTGCAGAACAAGCATGGATGTAATAGAAAATTTCAATTCAGTATGCTGAATATCATTGCAGATGCTGTTGAAAGTATTTACTTATGAAGATAAACCATACCTTTTTAAATACACAATGCATGTAAAGACAATTGCACTGGAACAACACATAGTATGAAGTTAATCATTCTACTGCATATCAAAACATCAAACAAATGAATACTGTATATTAAAATTTAGAATGAAACGTTAAAAGTACTGAATTGAAGAATTCAAACACATTAAGACCCCTATAAGATTGAAGATGTATGTACCGTCCAAATGTAAAAGTAATAAATATATAGTAAACTGTCAATGAAACTGGAATTAAACAACATCTTGTAGCTGGCGATCTTTCATGTTATCGCCCGCGCCGATTTCGCCGACCACGGTCAGGAAAGGTGTGAAAGTTGTTATTGTTCGAATGATCATCGTACATGTATCAACGGTTTTGTTGACAAGGAGACTGAAGATCAATTATTTCACAATGTTCAAGTTGTTGTTGGTACATATCAGAAGTATTTTCAAGTTCACGTTGATGACGAATACTTAAATTCAGTTGCATCTGTAAATGTTCATTTTCGAGTTCTTTCTTATGCAATTCACTTTCAATGTAACGAATAATTCCGAAAAGTTTGTCATTTCTTGATTCTAACGATTTTATTTGATCTGTGAGTTCCGCGTTGATATCCTCTGTTGTTTGGGTTGATGTCGTAGCTGTAATTATTGACACTGTAGCACGAGGTCTCTGGTGAAGTGAATTGTTGATGCCTAGTTTCAGTAGTTCAGGAGTTTCCAGGCAGTTGAAAGGTATATTTTCTGCCGTTTTCCGGAGAATAAATGCCGTCATCCTGGCCCGATCACGTTTTGATTTTCTCTCCCGCTGTAACGACGGAGAAGAAAAAAATCTTATGCTCTGTAAAAAGTAAGGCTGAATTTTGCTGTTAAAGTCCCGACGTCGTACTTTGATGTTTGAATATTGTTCGCAGAAATGTCCGGTGAGTTCCATTGGATGTCCAAAGTAAAAATCCATGTGGTAATCCAGCATGTTGAATTTGGGGAAATTGAATATAGCTCGAACTTGGGTAGAATCCACTCGCTTTGTGAAAGTTCCGAAAAAGTGTACAGCACAAAATATATGTGAGTACTCCCGATTCAACCACCAACTGTAGTACAGCTGGGTTGTTAAGCTGTGTAGAGAAGGTTTGTAGAATAGTTGAGGAACTGTAGAATGTGGAGTTGGTAGATGGATAAATGCTCCGATAGTATTTTATATGTTTATTATGTATCCTGGAATTCCAATTCGTAATATATAACAGTGGTAATCCACAGACAGTATAATAACAAGTCCAAATGTAAAAAGTAACTATATGAAAAGTAAAATAATTTAGTCAGGATATCCCAAGTACTAGAAATCTAGCATGGCCTAAACACGTGTTTCTTTGTCTAACTCTACACTGTAACTCTTGCAGAAAGGGGGCCGAAGGGATTTAGTACATCACCTGCCTTTTGACAGGTAATTTGTACTCAAAGCTTATCGCGTCTTAATGGATTAAATCTTGCGTAATAGCTATCACCGGGCCGGCGGTATGTGTTGATAGCTATTACGCTAGATAAATGATCTGGAGAACAACAATAAATATGAATTTTTGAAGTGTATTAATTTACCGATATAATAGAATGTTTGTCAATGACCCAGAAAACACGTGAAATTTTGAGAAATACATTGTTGGATTGATAATTGTGCATACGTTACCGTCATAAGATATATTTATTTGATAGTAAAATACATGGCTTTCAATAGCCGAAAGAATTACAAAATTATCATTGAAATTGCAAGAGTTACATTCATATTTGTACTTGTGGTACACGGATGTCCGTTCAGCTAGTTGGAACCCTTGTTATTATATAGTACATGTAGACACCCATGAAGCGACCCAGACCCCTGTGGGGTTGTTGAGTCGAACATTTGTGCCAAAGCATTTTGAAATCCTTTCATATTTGTGAGATATAAATCGGACACGAGTGTGACAGACAGTCACACAGACAGACGGACGGACAGACGGACGTTCTAACGGATTGATTATATGTGGCTATTCTTTTGTTCGAAATAGCCACATTAACTGAAAATAAGCCACATAAAACCGATGAGAACAAAATATCTTCTCACATAAGCAGGAATTGTTAGCGCGGACAGACGGACAACTCGACAAAAAACAATATGTCTCCCCATTATAAATTGGGGAGACACAAATATCATGTATCAAGTCGGTTAACCATTTACCTGTTCAATGTTCATGTAAATTCTGAAAGTAGGAGATCCTTCGAAATGAAAAGCAGCAAATTGCAGACTCAGTTTGTTTGAGTTTGTTCAAGAGCAAATCAAACTAATTCATAAACCATCCGTCTGTTACTACAACCATCGATACGATCATAAAACCACCCATCCACCCATTCATAGTTATATATTATTCGTACATCCATCCATCCAGTCATACATCCAGCAATAAATAAATCCAAACTTCCAGCCATCAATACATCCTTCCATACATTTATCCGTCCATACATCCAGCAATAAATCTATCTTTTCATCCATATATCCAGCTATGCAGTCATACATCCATCCATCCATACAGCCATGCATAAAGCAATCAATTCATCCAGCCAGCCATACATCCATCCATACATCAAGTCATACAACCATCCATACATCCAGTCATATAACCATACATACAACTATACATACATACATTTAGTCATACATCCAGTTATACATCCATCCATACATCCACCACACATTCAGTCTTACATCCAGTCATACATCCATCCAGCCATCCACCCTTACACCAACCCATACATCCACCACACATTCAGCCTTACATCCATCCATCCAGTCATACATCCATCCATACATCCACCACACATTCAGTCTTACATCCATACAGTCATAGATCCATCCAGTCGTACATCCATCCATACAGAACGTCTTTATTTCTTCAATAGATATCAAGTGATGATGAAATGTCCGAAGTAGACACATTTAAAAGTTTCAGAATATAGTTGTTTCGAGATAATGTTAACTTACCGGACGGAATGGTACCGGCTGCATTCAGTTTTACTGTTTTCCCAAATTGGGTCAAATTCTGAAGAAAAAGACAAAAGCCTTGATTCCAGTTAAATATGATTAAAGTTATATCCGGCACATTTTCAAATACATTCTGAAAATAAATGATCCTTCGAAAGAAACAAGAGGGCCAGAATGGCCCTGAAGCGCTCACCAGACAATCAGAGGGGAAGATTTTCAAAGTATTCACTATATGTTTCTATAGAAAACTAGCCGGCCCTGGGGCGGGGCCAATTTTGACCCCAGGGGCATAATTATATAACTTTTGTTGAGGACTTGAACATGATGCTAGGAGCCAAATATGAAAGCTGAGAACCTTTCAGTTTCAGAGGAGAAGATTTTCAAAGTTTTCTCTATATGTTTGTACTGAAAACTACCCACCCCTGGGGCGGGGCCAATTTTGACCCCACGGCCATAATTCATATAACTTTTGTAGAGGACCTAAACATGATGCTATGTGCCAAACATGAAAGCTGAGAACCTTCCAGTTTCAGAGGAGAAGATTTTCAAAGTTTTCACTATATGTTTCTATTGAAAACTGCCCACCCCTGGGCGGGGCCAATTTTGACCCTAGGGGTATAATTTATATAACATTTGTAGAGGACCTGAACATAATGCTCTGTGCCAAATATGAAAGCTGAGAGCCTTCCAGCTTCAGAGGAGATTTTCAAAGATTTCACTATTTGTTTCTATTGAAAACTGCCCACCCCTGGGGCGGGGCCAATTTTGACCCCAAGGGCATAATCTATATAACTTTTGTAGAGGACCTGAACATGATGCTATGAGCCAAATATGAAAACTGAGAAACTTCTGGTTTCAAAGAAGAAGATTTTAAAGGTTTACTATAATTTATATAACTTTTGTAGAGGACCTGAACATGATGCTCTGTGCCAAATATGAAAGCTGAGCGCCTGCCAGTTTCAGCAGATTTTCCAAAGATTTCACTATGTTCCCATTGAAAACTACCCACCCCTGGGGCGGGGCCAATTTTAACCCCAGGGCTATAATTTATATAAAATTTGTAGAGGACCTGAAGATGATGCTATGTGCCAAATATGAAAGTTAAGAACCTTCTATGTTTCAGAGGAGAAGAGTTTCAAAGATTTCACTATACAGTAAAACCCCACTAATGCGACCACCAAAAAGGGGCATAATTCACAGTGGCAAAGGCAGGTGGTTGCTTAATGCAGGACTAAAGTTATGCAGAAAGCTCCTATAGGAGCTTTCTGCATAACTTTCGTCCTGCATTAAGCAACCACCTGCTTATGAAAACAGCCATGTTTGTTTAAGTGGTCGCATTAAGTGGTCGCATTAGCGGGGTTTTACTGTATATTTCTATTGAAAACTGCCCACCCCTGGGGCGGGGCCAATTTTGACCCCAGGGTCATAATTTATATAACTTTTGTAGAGGACCTGAACATGATGCTCTGTTCCAAATATGAAAGATGAGAGCCTTTCAGTTTCAGAGGAGAATATTTTCAAAGATTTCACTATTTGTTTCTATAGAAAACAATGCACCCCTGGGGCGGGGCTAATTTTGACCCCAGTGTCATAATTTATATAACTTGTGTAGAGGACCTGAACATGATGCTATGTGCCAAATAAAACTTTTTTAGAGGACATATAGGTGATGCGATGTACCAAAGATGAAAGCTGAGAACCCTTTAGATTCAGAGGAGAAGATTTTTAAAGGTTCAAATTGTTGACGCGGGACGACGGACGACGCACATCAGGCGATCACAAAAGCTCACTCTGGGCACTTTGTGCTCTGGCGAGCTAAAAAGCAATTCAAAAAGAGAACATTATTTATTGAGTCTGTTCTTGAGCATTTACTAAAAGTGCAACATTACTCACGCCCCTAGCACCGGCTTAAGCGGTATTCATCTTTCATAACTAATGACATCGAAACTAATTATCCAAAAGTACCAGAACATATAACAACACTGAGAATGAACAGCTGGGCGAATTGTACGGCCGCATCATAAACACTTAGCGCCTGCTGTTGTAAAGAACATTACATTCTGAAAGTAGATGATCCTCCGAAATCAAACGCAGCAATGCAAACAGAGAAAATTGTAGACTCGGTTTTATTGGTTGTGTTCATACCAATTGACACACAAATATACAAATAATTATAAAATTAATTCAGTGTTTCCTCACACTTTTTATATAGAGGAAATGTCGCGAGATGGCTTAAGAAAAAGTTGCCTAAGTAAATAACATTTTCTCGACTCGCTTAGGAGCATTTGATCTTAAAAGACAACGAGCACCAGATTCTTTTTCTCACATAACCAAAACAGTGTGTTTAATAACATGTACATTTTGGTTTTCCAAGTTGTTCTAAAGTGTTCATACACGTGTCACTGCTAACCCGCAAATAGGGAAGTTATATGAGAAATATGTTTGTTAACGTTTTAAGAGCTGGACAACTTGATTGATTCAAAATTCAGCCAGCATGTTCGATCAAACTCCGACGGACACTGAATTGATTTGGGAACAACATATTAATATTAATTTTGTCTGAACAACATTTGTTGACACGCGCCAGTCGAAAGTGAAACAACGTGAAATGAAACTATCACTGTGTAAAAGTTGATTAACATGTACATTGAAATGAATTAAAAGTACCTAGTTATAGTCTACTTTCAGTCCGAATGACCGCTCAGCCGACTGTACATTTACTCCCCTGGTCATTGAGTCATTGGCCTACAATATTGAGCACTGCTAACATATGGCGCAATCATGCAGCCGCAGTACCGGCGAGTGACCCTCACAGGTACCCATTTTAACCCCTGGGTGGAGAGGATGTGCGGGTGGGAGACACGGAAAAGCGTCTCTGAAATTTCCGGGAGGGACCGGGATTTGAACCCCGGACCTCCGGACTGATAGTCAAGCGTGTTACCACTAGACCACCGCCACCTGCATTCATCCAGTCCTCATGATTGAATTTCCGATATATTCACTTGACTGACAGACGAGTTTCTATTGTTTTCAAACAAAGCAGAGTGAAATATAGTTATATCTCACTCAAATAAACAGGTTGTTCATCGATTGTAAAGCCGAGTGGAAATATTTGAGTTATCTCCCTTCTTATACAATGAAAATCGATATCTTACTGTAACGTACAAATATTCTATTTATTATATGACAGTTTATGAACGGAAAAAGAAATAAATGTATCATAGCTGTGAGCAGAGCCTTAAATTATTGGAAAGTTGTTTTTCAAAACGGAACTATTTCTTTTGAGGTATGCGTTATTCCGTGACCATGGCCGTTATGCGGTTACCGTGCGTAACAATTTGTGTTAGGTTATTCAGCTTCTTATTTCAAATGTCTGCCATTTTTTTGAATCGGAATGGAGAAAAATATTGAGCATAAAGCAGTCATTAATAACCTTTGATATTTGGTTGGACTTTATTTTGACCTGGGATAAATGAGGTAAGAAAACCATGAACATTTAAGTAATACCTGATTATCGTAGGTATTATTTATTTCATGGCAAGGAAAAAACTCAACAAGAGGGTCAGAATGGCCCTGAAGCGCTCACCAGACAATCAGAGGAGAAGATTTTCAAAGTTTTCACCATATGCTTTTATAGAAAACTAACCGGCCCTGGGGCGGGCCAATTTTGACCCCAGGGACATAATTTATATAACTTTTGTAGAGGACCTGAACATGATGCTATGAGCCAAATATGAAAGCTGAGAACCTTTCAGTTTCAGAGGAGAAGATTTTCAAAGTTTTCTCTATATGTTTCTACTGAAAACTACCCACCCCTGGGGCGGGGCCAATTTTGACCCCAGGGCCATAATTAGTATAACTTTTGTAGAGGACCTGAACATGATGCTCTGTGCCAAATATGAAAGCTGAGCGCCTTCCAGTTTCAGAGGAGAAGATTTTCAAAGATTTCACTATATGTTTCTATTGAAAATTTCCCAACCCTGGGGCGGGGCCAATTTGAACCCCAGGGCCATAATTTATATAACTTTTGTAGAGGACCTAAACATTATGCTATGTGCCAAATATGCAAGCTGAGAGCCTTCCAGTTTCAGAGGAGAAGATTTTCAAAGATTTCACTATTTGTTTCTATTGAAAACAGCCCACCCCTGGGGCGGGGCCAATTTTGACCCTAGGGGCATTATTTATATAACTTTTGTAGAGGACCTATAGGTGATGCTATGTACCAAAGACTATGAGCCAAATATGAAAGCTGAGAACCTTTCAGTTTCAGAGGAGAAGATTTTCAAAGATTTCACTATATGTTTCTATTGAAAAATGCCCACCCCTGGGGCGGGGCCAATTTGAACCCCAGGGCCATAATTTATATAACTTTTGTAGAGGACCTAAACATTATGCTATGTGCCAAATATGCAAGCTGAGAGCCTTTCAGTTTCAGAGGAGAAGATTTTCAAAGATTTCACTATATGTTTCTATTGAAAAATGCCCACCCCTGGGGCGGGGCCAATTTTGACCCCAGGGGCATAATTTATATAACTTTTGTAGAGGACCTGAACATGATGCTCTGTGCCAAATATGAAAGATGAGAGCCTTTCAGTTTCAGGAGAAGATTTTCAGAGATTTCACTATTTGTTTCTATTGAAAACTTCCCACCCCTGGGGCGGGGCCAATTTTGACCCCAGGGTCATAATTTATATAACTTTTGTAGAGGACCTGAACATGATGTTATGTGCCAAATATGAAAGCTGAGAACCTTCTGGTTTCAGAGGAGAAGATTTTCAAAGTTTACTATATGTTTCTATTGAAAACTTCCAACCCCTGGGGCGGGGCCAATTTTGACCCTAGGGGCATTATTTATATAACTTTTGTAGAGGACCTATAGGTGATGCTATGTACCAAAGACGAAAGCTGAGAACCCTGTAGATTCAGAGGAGAAGATTTTTAAAGGTTCAAATTGTTGACGCGGGACGACGGACATCAGGTGATCACAAAAGCTCACCCTGAGCACTTTGTGCTCTGGTGAGCTAAAAATGTAACTTGTAACCCGGAAAACAGTGCAGACGCAGACCAGTTGCCGCGTTTGAAACCCTGCATCTGATCAGGGTCTACACTGCTTTTCAATCTATCATAATCATCAAATTACGTCCACTACAGTAACTTTAGTTACCGACCTCTGTAAACTAGATCATCATATTGTTTTAAGATATATTAGTCAAATAGCCTTAAAGGTACATAACAATTGTTAACAGATGTAAAAATAACATTTCAACAATGACAGAAATGCTTGTTTCCAAAGGAATCAAGAAGAATATTGCAAACAGTGACACTGTAAACTATATCAGCAGCCAAGTTTTATGAAGGGAGATAACTATTGGCTAAATCCTTCTGGAAATATTGAGTTATCTCACTCATGGTTTGGAACTCAGAGTCTGATCAGGATTAACACCGTATGTCACTTGTCCCAACCATTAGTATTTTATAAACTTACTGTGCAAAGGGAACAATAACATTAACGAGGTAGAAAATATTAACAATGAAATAATTGTTTCTATACAAAGACCTTAATTTCAAGTAACATTAAAATACACTTCCACTTGGAACAATGACAAGGTTATCAGATAAGATTAGTCAGAGTCTGAGTCTGAGTCTATTGGCAGAATCCTCTTCCACCTTTTGTTGGACGGTTCAGGTGGTGCTTTGTTCATTCTTGGACTACAGATTGAAGTTTGTGTCATATATTTATTGAAGTGGGGCCCGTCAAAATTGAATGTGACAGGGTCATGGAATGTATTGCCTGATGGCATTTGATTCATAGGAATCTTGGGATTCACTTCAGGTATGACATAAGGGGTTATCGACTGCTCTGGTGTTTTCACATTGGACAAAATGTTTGAAATGTCTTTAATCTGTTGGGGATTTATTTTACTGTAATTATTTAATTAATTTACATTCTTGTGTCCAGATATTTGAATTATTTGATGTGCCGGAACACCTCTGTCGTTTACTTTTTGTATCAGATGTTTTCTCACACTGAAATAAACAAAACCAACAGATATGTGTTACATGGTTTAAAATTACGTTTAAATTTAAAATTAAACATTGAATTTTAAATAGGACATGCTATTTTGTGCCATTTGCCAGATAGCTCAGTTGGTAGAGCATCTCATGAGATTTGTATATTAAAAGTACAAAAATGAGTCATGCAGGAAACACCACATACAGAACAAAAGTCGCCCGAACAGCAACACAAGTAACATTCTTGGGAAGGCCTTGGGTTCGTGTCCCAATATGGCATGAAAATCAAAAGTTGGACACCTTCCATTACATATTTTGAACTTATTTAATCAAATTAAAATTCAAATAACCCTTAAAACAAAATAAAAAATCACATAATCTGTACATTTGGAGGGGAAAACAAAGTAAATTATTAAACATATGTACAATTCCCTTTAATGTAATTATTTTGCACAACTAGTATATATTATAAGTTGTCATTATTGTGGTCGGGAGAAATAAAACTAATATGTTTGACTGAAATTATTACATGTACCTGTAAGGGGTAATTCTCTTATCTGTCTGTAACCCAGCATCTTTAATCATAGTCTTCATGATTTATAATTGATTTATACCCAATGCCTGTCTCTTGAACCACAACTCATCCTGTCAGGGTTTTTTGTTAGCAATGGACAGGAAGAAGGGACTCTCAGGTGCTAACATCTCAGATGGCATTTTGCTCTTGTACACCTACCTGGTACAGGTGCACAGAATCTTTCAGGCTATCAGTTACCTGGTATGCTCTTGTCTTGTAAACATGTCCTGAAGTTTGAAAATAGATTATATTGGTTTCATAATGTATAGATCTATACAACATACTGTTATCATGACATGGTGTCTGTAAGCTTTTAGAACATGTAAATGCTTTCCAAATAAGATTATGGAAAATCTAATATTAAAATCTTGTTTAATTTAAGTTTTAGTAGTCTCAAAATACAAGTTATTTATTTTATCATTCACTACCAAAGATGTTTCATATCAGACAGTCATATCTCTACCTTGTATCCCGTGTGTTTGCCCCTGTTCTAGTTTTGGTTTGTCTCTCTGTGCAGTGAACAAGGTATTTTCCATTTTCGTCCTCTCTCATATCTATATCTCCCCACTTTAAAGAATGTATTTCTTGTCCCATTCTCATTCCGAAATGCACAGTGCATATAAGCCAGATAGAATGCATTAAGGCTTCGGGACTGTTGTCCCCTAAAGTTCGACAGGTGTAAAATTTGTCCAAAATGTCATCATCAATGGGATTAGCGGCATAAGGCTTGTTGCCTGTTCCTAATTTTTTCAGTTGCTTCTGTTTACACTTAAGCACATCCCTGGTCTTGGCAAATTCAAGACTGTTAATTATGCTATAGGGATACATTTTGGACCTTAAGTGTCTGTCAACTGAAGAAACAACGCTCCTTAATGTGCATGGCTCATATTCAACTCCTCTCTTTTTTTGCACAGAAATCAAAAACTCACAAAGGTAGAAATGCAGCCCAATTAGTGTTATAAATTTCTTTCTTCACCTTTGCTGTGAAGAAATGCATTCAGCACATCCATATCATTTTTGTTTTTTTAGCTGTATTTGCATTTTCATTGTCTATCAAAAAAAATTTATATTTTATCTGGGGATATTGTTTTGAATCTACCTATATTTGCTTCTGCTGTACCTGCTTCTTTTTCCTCTTCTTTGTCTTCTTCTTCATCTTCATCATCATAGAAATACTTCAGGTTAAAATTTGGCTCTTGTATAAAACTGTCTTCTAAGTCATTCTCAAATAATTGTGTGAGTAATTCTTCATCAAAAATTTCATTCGTTTCCATTGTGCTTTGATTCAGAAGGTTTAGAACAAATATATTCTAAAACGTTTAGAACAGCGGATGGGTTGCTATTGGTGTCAAGGGAGATAAACCACAATAACATAAAAATTATATCTAAGGGAGGTAATAACAAGAGGGCCATGAGGCCCTGAAGCGCTCATCTGAAATAACCTTGTACAACCTTGGTAGAGAACCACAAGGCAAAGCAGTATGACATTAATTAAAGGTCTAAGCATTTTGGTTTCAGAGAATAAGAGGACCAGAATGGCCCTGACATCGCTCACCAGACAATCAGAGAAGATTTTCAAAGTTTTCACTATACATTTCTATCGAAAACTGGCTACCCCTGGGGCAGGGCCAATTTTGACCCCAGGGGCATAATTTATATAACCTTTGTAGAGGACCTGACCATGATGCTATGTTCCAAATATGAAAGCTTAGAACCTTCTAGTTTCAGAGGAGAAGATTTTCAAAGTTTTACTATATGTTTCTATGGAAATCAAGGCACCCCTTGGGCGGGGCCAATTTTGACCCCAGGGACATAATTTATAACTTTTGTAGAGGACCTGAACATGATGCTATGTGTAAAATATGAAAGCTGAGAACCCTGTATATTCAGAGAAGATTTTCAAAGTTTTCACTATACATTTCTATTGAAAACTGGTCACCCCTGGGGCAGGGCCAAGTATGACCCCAGGGACATAATTTATATAACTTTTGTACAAGACCTGCACATGATGCTATGTGCCAAATATGAAAGCTGAGATCCTTCCAGTTTCAGAGGAGAAGATTTTCAAAGTTTTCACTATATGTTTCTATGGAAAACTAACCACCCCTGGGGCGGGGCCAATTTTGACCCTAGGGCCATAATTTATAGAACTTTTGTAGAGGACCAGAACATGATGCTATGTGCCAAATATGAAAGCTGAGAACCTTCCAGTTTCAGAGGAGGTTTTTCAAAATTTTACTATATGATTCTATTGAAAACTGGCCACCCCTGGGGCGGGGCCAATTTGACCCCAGGGGCATAATTTATATTACTTTTGTAGAGGACCTATAGATGATGCTATGTGCCAAATATGAAAGCTGAGGACCCTGTAGATTCAGAGGAGAAGATTTTTAAAGGTTTAAATTGTTGACTGACGACGTACACTGCACGACGCACGCCGACGGACGATTGACATCAGGTGATCATAAAAGCTCACCCTGAGCACAAGTGCTCTGGTGAGCTAAAATAATATTTCATACTTGTCCCATGAAAAACTGATAAGCCCCAAGGCAGGGCCAAGTTTCGCCAAGAGGTCAGGGTCTAAGTTGAACATTATTGGCAGAGGACCACAAGCCAAAGCTACATATTTGTAGAGGACCATTAGATCATGTTTATGTTACATACTAAACATCAAAGGTCTAGGCCTTACAGTTTCAGAAGAGTTTGTTTTCCTATGACAAACTGATAAGCCCTTGGGCGGGCCATTTTTGGTCCGGGGATCACAACTTGAACAATCTTTGTAGAGGACCATTAGATCATGCTACATACCAAATATCAATAGGTCTAGGCCTTACAGTTTCAGAGAAGATTTTTAAAGATTTTCCTATGAAAAACTGATAAGCCCTTGGGTGGGGCCATTTTTAAACGGGGGTCATAATTTGAACAATCTTTGTAGAGGACCATTAGATCATGCTACATACCAAATATCAAAGGTCTAGGCTTTACAGTTACAGAGATTAAGATTTTTGAAGATTTTCCTATGAAAAACTGATAAGCCCTTGGGCAGGGTCATTCTTGGTCTGGGGTCATAATTTGAACAATGTTCGTAGAGGACCATTATATCATGCTACATACCAAATATCAAAGGTCTAGGCCTTACAGTTTCAGAGAAGAAGATTGGTTAAAGATTTTCCTATGAAAAACCGATAAGACCTTGGGCGGGGTTTAAGAGGAGATGCCGTTTGAAAATGTGGACGGACGCCGGACGGATCGCGGTCACAATAGCATCCTGAGCCTTCGGCTCAGGTGAGCTAAAACGTAGTTCCTTCAAACAAAGCAGAGTAAATATAGTTATATCTCACTCAAATAAACAGGCTTTTCATCGATTGTCATAGAATAAAGGTGCGTACTCAAATACTAAAATCGTCTTTTCCACGCCAAACCCCCATGTTGTGGCCACTCTTTAGAATCGTCTCGAAGAGGCGAATCTAAACAGTGGTCACAACATAGGGTTTGGGTTTGATCTGCGTAAATTGAACATCGACCTTAGCAGGTACGGTAAAACATGTACATATCGTCCTTTCAGTTTTGACTGACATTTAGCGATCATAATCAGGACATGTATTGTGAACTATTTGTTCTAGAAATCAGGAATTAATTCGTCGGAAGACTTAATAACTGCGCCACTATATTTCATTTTCGTTTCAAAGACAGTAACTCGCCGACCTTGTTTTGAAGCTAATGCAAATGATCTGAAGATATTTGGATGAACAGAAACGGATTCCTGAGGAGGTAGAATAAGCAAAATATCAGGTATGTGATTTTTTTTAAATCTGATTCGACTTTTGAAAACATTTGTTTTCGGTTCTGCTATACCGAACCGTTGCCAGTTGTCTTAATTAGATATGTCTTATAGTAAAACATAAATTTAATGTTCATACACAGCTATGTTTACCATGTTAAAGTGTTATGACATGAATATCCTCCTTCTCTTTCTTCTCTCTCTCTCCTCTCTGTTTTCTCTTTCCTATTCGACAACAGACTGAAATACATTCACTTACACGGTACTGCTGCAGTCGCTGAGGCTCTATTATTTCGACCAGGTGGGCACAGTTCGGGGAATAATTGACGTGGTCCCACACTTGGTCATCGGCTCTGCTCCAGTCTTTGAATCCAATGCCACATTGGTAGCATCTCACCAAATCACACTGGCCTGAAAGTTTGACATATTTTATTTAATTGAAGGACTGCCGAGATTTCTCCATGGACTGTCTACTATGGCTTTGTTATATTTTCTGGTCCTTCGGGATCATTAGTTTTCATGTTATTAGTTTTGAAAATTGAATACTGCTTAAGCCGGTGCTAGGGGGGCGTGAGTAGTGTTGCACTTTTAATTACTGCTCATGAACAGACTCAATAAAACCGAGTCTGCAATTTTCTTTTTGCATTTCTACTTTGGCTTTCGAAGGATCACCCATTTTCAGGATATTTGCTTTGCTTACAAAATACGTATACGAAGGTGTTATTACATAGTTTAAATATATCCTGAAAGTGGGAGATCCTTCGAAAGTAGAAGTAGAAGTAGAAGTAGAAATGCAAAACAAGAGGGCCAGAATGGCCCTGACATCGCTCACCAGGCGATCAGAGGAGACGTTTTTCAAAGTTTTCACCATGTTTCTATAGAAAACTAGCCACCCCTGGGGCGGGGCCAATTTTGACACAAGGGGCATAATTTATACAACTTTTATAGAGGACCTGAACATGATGCTATGTGCCAAATATGAAAGCTGAGAACCTTCCAGTTTCAGGAGAAGAATTTCAAAGTTTCACTATATGTTTCTATTGAGAACTGGCTACCCCTGGGGCGGGGCCAATTTTGACCCCAGCGGCATAATTTATATAACTCTTGTAAGGAACCTGAACATGATGCTATGTGCCAAATATGAAAGCTAAGAACCTTGTAGATTCAGATGAGAAGATTTTCAAAGTTTTCACTATATGTTTCTATTGAAAACTGGCCACCCCTAGGTCGGGGCCAATTTTGACCCCAGGAGCATAATTTAAATAACTTTGGTAGAGGACCTGAACATGATGCTATGTGCCAAATATGAAAGCTGAGAACCTTTCAGTTTCAGAGAAGAAGATATTCAAAGTTTGACTATATATTTCTATAGAAAACAAGGCACCCCTGGGGCGGGGCCAATTCTGACCCCAGGGGCATAATTTATATAACTTTTGTAGAGGACCTGAACATAATGTTATGTGCCAATTATGAAAGCTGAGAACCTTCTAGTTTCAGAGGAGAAGACTTTCAAAATTTTCACTATATGTTTCTATTGAAAACTGGCCACCCCTGGGGCGGGGCCAATTTTGACCCCAGGGGCATAATTTATATAACTTTTGAAGAGGACCTGAACATGATGCTATGTGCCAAATATAAAAGCTGAGAACCTTCCAGTTTCAGAGGAGAAGATTTTCAAAGTTTCACTATATGTTTCTATTGAAAACTGGCCACCCCTGGGGCGGGGCCAATTTTGACCCCTGGGGCATAATTTATATAACTTTTGTAAAGGACCTGAACATGATGCTATGTGCCAAATATGAAAGCTGAGCACCTTCCAGTTTCAGAGAAGATATTCAAAGTGTTACTATATATTTCAATAGAAAACAAGGCACCCCTGGGGCGGGGCCAATTTTGACCCCAGGGGCATAATTTGTATAACATGTGTAGAGGGCCTACAGATGATGCTATGTACCAAAGATGAAAGCTGAGAACCCTGTAGATTCAGAATGAATGAATGATTGAATGGTGTTTTACGGCCCATCGACACTGATGGTCATATAGAGCCGAATAAATAATGTAAATAAATTTATATGATGAAATCAAATAAAGACAATCTCACTAGATTATGCAAATGTCAGTCCCGATCAACAGGATTGTAAATAAAATAAGGACAAAACATAATCGACATTCTAAAAATATACCTTTTAAATTTTAGAATATATATTAATGGCTTTTAAAAAATCAAATATTTTTGGTATTTCTACCAGCTCAAACAGTTCCCTCAGGGAATCTGCTTGAAAGAACCTATCTCTGATTAAGATTAAATCAGGACATTCAATGAGAATGTGCTGAATTGTATAAGGCTCAAAACAAAATAAACATTCAGGTTGAACTTCACCTTTCAGTAAAAATGAATGAGTTAAAAAAGAATGTCCAATTCTTATTCTGGCCAATACGACCTCATCACGCCGAATTGGCAAGCATGAACAAAAATGTTCACCTAAAATAGGTTTCATTCTCAGTGTTGTTATACCTTCTGATCCTTTGAGATCATGAATTTCAGTACTTCTTGTTCTGAAAATTGAATACCGCTTAAGCCGGTGCTAGGGGGCGTGAGCAGTGTTGCACTTTCTATTACTGTTCATGAACAGACTCAATAAAACCGAGTCTGCAATTTTCTCTTTTTGTGTTGCAATTTTTGCTCTCAGGGGATCACCTCCCTTCATAATTTAACAGCATGGAGCTTGTTATGAATTTCCTCATTCCAAGACCCCTGCCATTTATATAGAATATGTCTAGTAATTTGTGGTTTGAAATCCGAATACGGTATTCTCATATCAGATTCAGGCGATGTAGATTCAGAGGAGAAGATTTTTAAAGGTTCAAATTGTTGACGCCCGACGACGGACGACGCACAACGGACGACGACGGACATCAGGCGATCACAAAAGCTCACCCTGAGCACAAAAGTGCTCTGGTGAGCTAAAAGAAACTTGCAGACTCGGTTTTATTGAGTCTGTTTATGAGTAGTAATTAAAAGTGCAGTCCTTCTCACGCCCCCTAGCATGAAAACAAGGGTAGCAATGCAAAAAAAGAAAATTGCAGACTCGGTTGTGGTTTTGCCACTGACCGTTCCAAGGTGGCATCCTCTTTGTCACCCTTGCTTTTGTTTGTTTGGTGTCTTTGTACTTATGTGCTTGTTCTGGTTTGTGGTTTTGTGTGTGTTCGCCCATGCGTCTGTGTTGGTTTCGTGTCTATGTGCTTGTGTTCGGGTTTAATATTTCCATCTTTTCTCTCTCTCTCTCAGTTTGTGTGTGCGTGCGCGCGTGTGTGTGAATTGCTTTCTATCGATGTTTTGGTGGCGTTTTGTGTGTGACTTTTCCTGCTTGATTTTACTACTTTTCCATTTATTGAGTCTGTTCATGTGTGGTAATTAAAATAGCAACACTACTCACTCCCCACAAACACCTGCTTAAGCAGTATTCATTTTTCAAAACAAATAACATCAAAACTAATGATTCCGAAGGTCCAGAAAATATAACAACACTGAGAGTGAAGTACGGTGCGACTTTTTACGGCCACCACACAAGCACTTAACACCTGCTGTTGTGAAGCAAGTGTATCCTGAAAGTGAGAGACTCCTCAAAAGCATATGTAGCAATGCAAAAAAAGGACATTGCAAACTCGGTTGTGGTTTTGCCACTGACCGTTCCAATGTGGCACCCTCTTTGTCACCTTTGCTTTTGTTTGTTTGGTGTCTTTGTACATATGTGCTTGTTCGGGTTTGTGGTTTTCGTCTCGTGCGTGTGCATGTGCGTTTTGTGTGTGTTCGCCCTTGCGTCTGTGTTGGTCTTGTATTTGTGCTTGTGTTCGTGTTTAATATTTCCATCTTTTCTCTCTGCCTCTCTCTCTCTTTTTTTGCGTGCGTGCGCGTGTGTGTGTGCGTGAATTGCGTTCTATCGATGTTTTGGTGAGGGTCGCGTTTTATATGTGACTTTTCCTTTTTGACTTTACTACTTTTTCATTTATTGAGGGCGACTTTTTACGAATTTTTTTTTTTACTTTTTAAGCCTCAATTATTCGAAATTTTAGTAGAGAATAATTTAGACCCTTTGGGGCATGTGCCTGCTTAATGAAGGGTGAAAGTCATGCAGGAAGCCCCTAAGAGGAACTTTCTGCATGACGTTCACCCTGCATTAAGCTGCTACTTTAGTGTTTGAATAATCGAGATTTGACTGTATTAGGTTTAAGCATATTTAAATGCTAGCCAATCACGAAGACTGCCTTGATATCATTCGGGAAAAAGGTATGTAACGGTTAGGCTGTTAGATATATAAACACTAAAAACTGCTAGCTCTATGGTTTACGTGCTTTAAAATGTTACAAAAATTAAGCAACAGACTGGTTACTGGTTGGATGGGTTGCCGCCAGTGATTTCCAGTGTTGAGGCATCGGTGGAATAAACAATATTCTTGCATAAAACGTGTTGTTGTAGTCCCTCTACCCATTGAAATAACAAGGCAAGTCTCGTGCTTACGCGATGTTGTCGATTGGTTTTAATTATACCTTTTGCGGGGTCTAACATCAACAGTTGACGCAAATATAAGTAAACGACGAGCAGTGAACCTTAAAAATCAGCGCAGTCCAATTTGTTGGGGAATCAGCATTCTGTCTGTTTTATATATTAACATCTGCATGAGATTTTCCCCTTAGTTAGATAGACTGCAGCAAAGCCGTCACCCCTAAATCATGGAACGTACCAAAATGTAAAGTACATTCACGGTTCGTTGTTCGTAGTTTACCTATACTACAGCATTTTATCAGCATAAATGGAATGAACCGTCAAAGAAATATCATAAATTTATGTTTGTATTTGAACAATTAAACAAACACAGGAAAGCAGAAGTGGTTTATGCAAGGATAGCTAGAATACTCGTTGTTTACGTGCAATAACATATGCAGTGCCCCTTGAGACTGTTGTTGCCCTCGCCCTTCTTGCTTGGCACACTGCAGATTATATTGCCCGAAAAAAACGTGTATTAACCCTCTATTGCCGGACAGGAATTTCCTTACCCATGTTTGTGTTTCTCAGCAGAACTTCAGGTCAATATTACTCAAAGTGGAAGGTAATACAACCGCGAAGGTATACAAGCATAATAAACTCTCCTTTCCGAGGGTACAAATTACAGAAGAATTACATTATCATATTAATCTTTTACCTGATATAAGCCCCCTTTAACCATTTACCTCATAGCTATATTAGACTTAACCTCTTTTAATAAATCTACCGAAAGGAGCATTTACTAGAAAAAATGAAGAATATAGAATTGCAAACGCAGTGTGACAAATAGAGTATTTGCCCCATAAACAATGTGACTTTTACAGAGGCACCAAAAGGCGTCAGTATATGGGAATAGGTTATCGCCTTTGCAATCAGAATAGACCCGGTAGGAGCTGTCTTACGGAATTATATAAATGTTATTTTAAAGTGTTCTGTCATGGCCAAATATTTCTGTGTTACAAACATGCATCTCATTAATGTGTGATGTCATAATTTTTTTAATCGGGGCCTCAGTGGCCGAGTGGTTATGGTGTTCGACTGAAAATTCCTCACTGCTGTGGTTCGAATCCAGGTCTGGACATTTGGATTTTTCATGTGAGGTTGCCTTCCAGCTGGCTTGCGGTAGGTCGGTGGTTCCACACAGATGGTCTGCAGTGCACAAGCAATGCAATTTGTTCCGTGCACCGAGGAACCTACGGGGTCTTCTTCCACGTGTAATTAGCTGGACGTCGCGACAACTGTTAAAGCGACGTAAAACCCGATAAAAAAAGCCATTATTCTTATACCAATTTTAACAGGTAAAGAGTTAATGCTCTCCATTTATTCTTGCATGGGGATTTTTATTAGCTATTTGCTAGGTCGTTGATCTGGATTTTGTTAATTGATCAGTCGGCTAGAAAATTGACAAGGCGTTTGATCTCATGCCATTGAATTGATTAGTCTGGTGTTTAGCATCCAGTTCATGTTCCCTGAACCAACGACCCATTGTTTGCGATTTATTTAAGGTATATTACTTAGCTCGAGCGAAGGTCGAACCGGCTTCGTCGTGGAAAATATCATCATCTGACATGAAACGTTTTATGCCAACATATTGGAACACAAGCTTCTGTAATATGAGTATAACCACAATAAATGAAGTAGAAACATTTAAATTTTCAATGTGGTCATGCGTACACATGTAAGAAATGTTTTGCAACGACAAATATCCTATTCAGTGAGACACATTTATAATATATGATTTTAAACACATACTTCAGTCATACAAAGAACGATCTTGTTAGAAGATATAAACAATGATTTTAATAACCAAAACAATGATTTTCGTAGATGGACAAAAACCGCCAGTGTTCATTCAACATTTTGGGTATTTCAAAATATATCAAGTAATCCTTTACTTTATACAAACGCCCTTTCATGTGTTTGCAAACAGGATAGAATCAGATCAAACGACTCATGTAGGTGTCGCCTGATCAGGGTCTTTTCTATTTACTGATGAAAAACTACAAATATTTTGATTAAAAATTAGAGCTTGTAAATGCTCATGATGTCATTATTTCCTGCATGAATATTCGTCAGATCAAATGCTGAACTTGACGTGAAAATGTTCTCTTAACATATCTTTGATGCAGATATTTACTTTATAGTCTAAATTAACTTATTTACCATTGACATTGACCGCGATTTGTGATCACGCGTTTACATCTATTAAAACATAACAAGAAGCGATTTTCCAGTAACTATATAATCACTTCATAATATATAAATTGGATCGACACTTTAGTTGGCACAACGGATTAACTCTTCCTCACCGGTATAGAAAAATCCATATTCAGCCAGTTTACTGACATCCTGCACATCTGCCTGAAGAGGCCATCTTGCAAACGTTTTATATCGCGTCTCCTGATCATCGAAGTCCGGATGTCGGGCACGAATTCGGGGTCGTGTTGGAGAAACCGTTTGCTGGAAAAGATACTACAGAGCTACAGAAAAAGGTGGTACTCAAATACTAAAATCAATTTCTCTCCACCAAACCCTATACTGTGACCACACATTAGAATCGTCTCTTCAAGACAATTCTAAAGAGTGGTCACAGAATAGGATTTGGTGAAGAAATAAAGGAACTATTGTTGAAAATGTTTAAATATATGCATCTTATCTGGACCTCTGGATACTATAGAGATATAGACGTGTGTCCTAACTGCATTGTTAATCGATTATTTTCTATGGCGTACAAAACAATTAACTCTAATCCAGCCAAGCGCGACATGACTTGACATTTGCAAAGAGCTTGGACTCAGAGTAATTCGACGTCTCATCAGGGTCCAGTCAATAATTCTCAAGAGCTTGTTGGAATCGTAAAAACTGCCACAGAACCAACTGTAAGCAGATGCAGTTGAACTGCAATAATTTTTATGTCGAACTTAGATTATCCAAACTTTGGGATAACTTGAAGTAAATCTGACTTCAGCCTTTCAAAAATTTACCATACAGAATTGCTCTACACTGTATCACTATACACTTATACAAACATGTAACAGCTTAATGCTGGTCGAAAGTAGTTCTAGGAGCTCGTACTAATTGCGGTCTGCATTGAGCTGTGAATTTTAAAAAATGTTCCAGATTAGAAATCGGATGAGTCAAACTTCTGTCATGTCGAAGTATTTTGTGTGGTCCCGTGAAGTTCTAGATATTAAAGTTCAATTATATTATTTTTCAACAGCAGGGTAAGGATTAAATTTATACTTAGAGCAAATTTCTCCCCCAGTTATCAATAACTATGCTCTAAATGGACAGCAGGAATTACTGAGCGTTTCATTCGTATCCAGACTGCAATAGAATATCAAACAAGATCAGAGGCTAAGATTTTCAAAGTTTTCACTGTGTTTCTATAGAAAACTAGCCGACCCAGACCAATTTTGACCCAAGGGGCATACTTTATGTGACTTTTGTAGAGGACCTCAAGTGAAGAAAATTAAAGAAAATGTAAATGAAAACATACAACAATGTAAATCTAAAGAAGGGCATGCACAAAAGTATGTATACCGTCTCCCTGGACAAAATAGTTGAATTTCAGAAAGAATAAATTAATTTGTACTTATGTTCAAAATTTCAGATCTTTTCCATTACACCTTCATGAGTGACTATTATTCATATCTTAATTACTATGTCAGTATACTCAGTAACAAGCATGGTGCCAAGCTGACGACTTTTTGAGCTTTACAAACCTGAGAGACAGACAGACAGAGAGAGAGAGAGAGAGAGAGAGAGAGCGAGAGCGAGACGGAGTGTGACAAGGAGATACACATAGAAAGAGACAGACATAGAGATATAGGCAGGGAGACACACGCCGACATAGAGAGAGGAGAGAGACGGGCAGAGAGGGAGAGACAGTGACATGGAGTCTCATCAGAATACAAATTGTTTGTTTCTGTGGTAAAATTGATTTACGAAAACAAAACAAACGACTATTGTAGCAGAAGACAATATTTGCCAGCGAAATAGTTAACATGTTTGAAATGGGTTTATGGCGACCACCTTTTGACATCAGCGACATTAACGAAAACTAAGATGATCTTGGTCGTGAAACATCATTGATTGATTACGATTATTATTACGATTGCAAACCAATTGGCATACCTAAATGCGTGCGGTGATACTTTAACAATCGACGTACCTATGCTTGAGGTGACACTGTAAACAATAGCCGTACCTGAATGCTTGGGGTGATACTGTAAACAGCATTCTCCATCGGTCCATCTGTGCATTGATAAACAGGACATACGTGTATGGGCTCTTGGAATAGGCGACTTTTTATTGAATATCCGCAGTAACTTTTAGCATAGTTATATTGGTACCAATAGTCCTTGCCTGTTTTCTGTTTGTCTGGTGTGTTGTTCAGATTCTGTTTGAAACTAACTACGGGATCTATGACTCTTATAGACTTGCTGAAGCACAGTTTACTCCCATATGGCTGAAATTTCTTAGCTAAAGCATCGTAAAACACAATAGGTACATTCCCATTAGCCTTCTCATAAGCATCCTTAAAGGAATGACTTATATATATCAAGTATGGTGTATGAATAAAGCCGCAACTGTCGCCATCTTTATACAGCCAACGTGTAGGGTTTCTACCTTTACCCGACTGTGTTAGGAGCTTTAGAGGCGTTACATCTTGATCAGAGAATACGATTAACCTGTCAGACAGGCAATTAACAATGACGGGTCCATTTATTTGTTGGATGACGTCATGTATATACGTGTCGACGTTGTTACTGGACTGACTCGTGCAATAGATTTCAAATATATTTTCTGATGGACGCAGTGTTTTTTCCATCGTGAATATAAAAATAAAGTTTCAATTTCTTATAATGTATGAACTTGGGGTAATAATGTACAGTTCATATAGATTTTTAAGCTTACAGATGTATATACATTATACTCAAATCCCATCTAATGTACACATTGATTAGATATAATAAATATCTGCGAATCCTCAAATATATATCAACGAAATCATTGTAATATCCTTAACCTACGCAATAGCTACAGATCTCAAATACATGCACAAATATGTTTATTCCTGGAGAAAGAATGAAACATTAAGTCAGGCCTCGGATGGCGCCTTTACCACCAGGGATTCCAGGAATGATGACTGTACCACCGCACAGGCTTTTTGTGACCACTCCATCCACAGTAGCATCAACATGTTCTGGCTGTTGCCCTAAAGAAAAAGAATGCAAATATTACAATCTGGGCATATAGTAGCAAGTTGCAGAATGAAAATTAAGCAGAAATTCCTGCAACAGCTGATGCAGGAGTTTTCCGTAATAACACATTCTTTTAAAGAGATCTATGTTAATTTACAAAGTGGTCGCTTTCGTAGGAGTTTACTTTTAGTTTGCATTTAGTTATTTTTGCACGTCCTCTTTCATCTCTGAAGTGACAAACTGTTATCAGATCATACTATTAGACCGACGATTTATTGAATGATTGTTTACGCAAGGTGAGGTTACTTGCTTGAGGTGTAGGGTAACTAAGATCTTACATGTCTGTAAGAATAATAAAGACTTCCGGTTGTAAACAATATGATGGTCATTTGTGAAAGCTATATCATTTATTAGGGTTTTCCAATACAAATTTGTTTTTTTGCGAAATCTGAAGCTTAACTATATAAAATCCAGTCTAACAGAAATTACGTGGTACTAAGCACAAGTACATCATCGCTGACATAGTCTATGCTATTATGTTAGGTTATCGTTACTTTGCTGCCACGTACGGCGATTTCTGCCGTATTTTAAGACATAACAATACTTTTTCCATTGTAACAAATAATTTATATATTAAGCTAAATATTACACATCTATTTGCAACACATCTGTTTACGTGATATCATTAAATCTCAAATTATGGCCAAAATATGCTCGTTTCTCGTTTTATACAATTACATCATTTAATTAATACATTAAAATTGGAAGAAAGTCCCCACATATATTTATATTTTCATATTTAGACTTTTTGTAAATAGGGGCGTAAACATTCTTGGGGTAGGGTGATTTTCACGAGAAGGCGAGTATATATGTGCATACGTGGTTTTAGATGAAACGTTATTTCCACATAATTACGTGAAAATAGAATCGGCCTAAAATGTAGTAAATTTTAATATTAACCTAAATCATTGGAGACATGAAGGACATATGGCGTGATTGTGCTAATGGTTTATCAAAGCGACAGATTAGATTCCTTGATGTAAGTTGAAATTTCGAGTCGTGATTTTTGACTAATTTTTATGTCGCGCAAACACAGTACCAAGCGTAGACGTAACGAATCCTCCCTTGGTTTTAAAAGAATACAAAGTAGATTGCGGAAGCGATAGTGGTGAGGATTCAGAGTATTTTGAAACTTAAGACTTTCCGATACTGATATTGAAACAGCCATTTCATCTGTACAAACGTTCAACACGAACACACTAATCCAAAATGATCTCAAGCTCCTAGCAAATTAGCGTCAATATTAGTACTCAAACTTGGGAACGATTTAATGAATGATCAAACACTTATCAAAGTTGAGACTTCCAAACTGAATGAGGAAGTCAATCGCTTATAGGAAACAAATAGGTCACAAACTACCAATCTCAATGAAACTAAACGAGAGATCAACGAACTTACGCAGTATGGGAGGAGAATGAACCTAAACATGTCAGGTAGCACAGGAGATACAAGCGAACCCACGGAAAAACGTGAGGCAGAAAAACTTGGAATAAGCCAAAAATGCATTTTACGCTAATCGGTGACGATATTTACAAATGCCACAGAAAGCGTGTGCCAAAAGACAAAGCCAAAACGTGGACAGCTGTCTGTAAAATAACAAAAGGGCCATTGACCCTATATCGCTCACCTGAGTTACAGTAATATATTGACATGTTAATTTTTCAGTGGACAACATTTCTAGCAGATGAATGAAGCTTAGTGCACTGCTTTCACCCTTTCAATGCTGAATAAACTTGAACTGGATTCAGATCTAATACCAAGTGACT
Organism: Azorinus chamasolen; assembly: GCA_963576725.1. NCBI lineage: Eukaryota > Metazoa > Mollusca > Bivalvia > Cardiida > Solecurtidae > Azorinus > Azorinus chamasolen. The sequence goes on along the minus strand of OY755241.1, from coordinate 46,143,334 downwards.
GGTTGACTAAGATCTAAACTGTTTACAACTTGTGCCATTTTTGCCTTAGCTCAAACTGCCTAAAACTGGTCTTTGAGAAATTCAAATGACGTCAATATAGCTATGCAATAATACCTTGATCCAGGTATATAGGCAAATAAAGTGCTAGGCAGTACATAATGCCAGTTTTTGTGTGAAATGACCAATAAAAATATCTTTAAAAATCTTTTAACCCTTTCCCTCATATAAAGCTGTTTTTATGCATTAGCAAACAGAGTAGACCAAGATCAGACGACTCCTACTTCTCTGTTTCTTTTGACACAATATAGATCTGATTCTACAGTTTTTGTCAAAGCAAAAACTTCTCTTCAGAGAAATAATGTGTTTTACGCATTAAAAATAAGAGTAGACTAGATCAGACGGCTGCTATAGAAGCTGTCTGATCAGGGTCTGCTCTGTTTGCATTTGACAAGATATAGATTTGATTTTACAGTTTTTATCAAAGCTAAAACTTCTCTTTATGGAAATAACAATTTTTTAAGCATTAGCAAACAGAGTAGTCCCAGATCAATTTTTGTCAAAGCAAACAGGTAAAGGGTTAATAGGTGTTTAGAAATAATTCTAGCTCTAGGTGTGAATATCTGATGATAAGTCAATTAAACGGGTCATTAGTATTTTTAACAACTGAAATTGAGAAGAGTTATGTCTACTGTTATAATTAAGTTATATTTACTCAGTTATATCATTAATATCATACAAGATTCAGACATTTTAGGACTTTTAAATGTGTTGTCATCAAATTTTATAAAACAAAGTTATATTTAAAAGTACAAAAATGGGTCATGCAGGAAACACCACATACAGAACAAACACTCGCCCGAACAGCAACACAAGGAAACAGCAAATGTACATAAGTAGAAAAAACAACAAGAGACACACAAATACAAAACAAACATACAATAGGAGGAAGATGGAAGTACCGCCTTGGAACGGTCAGTGACAAAAGTCACTGGGGGGTTAAACCGGTTTATGGGCGCCCAACCTCACACTTATTCCATCCCCATCCTAAAAGACAAACAGTGTAAATAAACGTATCCCCTCTCCGACTAATCTACAACAACCGCGACAGCAAATACAGTGGTAAAGTGCATGTATAACGAAAAAACATTTAAGTGAACATTTAAGTGAACATAAGATGCTTTTTTGGGCAGCAGACATAATCCACAGTAGTAATTTTGACACCTATCATTTTTAGGGGGGCAAATGAATAATCATGTTTTCTTAAGAATTACCATGACTGATATCAGTTGGGCCGTTGCATAATCGTGTTTTCACAGTTTTCTTAAACATTACCATGACTTACATCAGTTGGGTTTGGACCCAGATCAAAAGTCTAGATGATGATCATTTTCCTTGATTGGCTGAATAGGTGTTACTCTTAGCTAAGGATTTCCAATATCTCCCACATCTAATTTGAGAGATATTGGAAGACACCATGATAACATCTAGCTATCACTCACACTACACACTGGGGTTAATGGGTCAACATCCCTTTCAAAATGCCTTTAATGTTTCGTCTGCAACTAAAAGTTATTGTCATCTGCTTCAATTCTTAAAATAAACTTACTTTCATTTTTTTGCAAAAATATAGTTAATATGACAAACAGTTTGGATCCTGATGAGACGCCGCATGATGCGGCCTCTCATCTGGATCCAAACTGTTTGCATAGGTAATCACAGTTTCACCACTAGCGTGCAAAGAGTTAAGAGTCATGCATTGACCTGAAGAGATTTTACTGCCCAGTGCTGTAACCTTTGAACTGTAATTTAGGATCTGAAGAAGTCTATTTAACCCTTAATTTCCCTCATATAAACTTGTTTTCATGCATCTGCAAACAGAGTAGACCCAGATAAGGTGGCTCCTATAGGATCAGGGTCTGCTGTTTGCTAATGGAATTTGATACGTTTAACTGTTACAGATTCTGATGTTAAGTAGCATAAAATCCCAGGGTGAGACCATTTTTGGCCCAGGGGTCATTATTTGAACACACCTGGTAGTGGTATATTAGGTGATGCTTCATACCAAATATCTTAGCTCTAGATTATGTGGTTTCAGACAAAAAGATTTTTAAAGGTTTCCCTATATAAGTCTATGTAAAAACTACAAGCCCCAGGGCAGGGCCATTTTTGGCCCGGGGTTCATCATTTGAACAAACTTGGTAAAGGACCATTAGATGATGCTATATACCAAATATCAAAGCTCTAGAAATTGTGGTTTCAGAGAAGAAGATTTTTAAAGATTTAAAAAAAAAACCTGTAAAAATGGTGGGGCGGGGCCATTTTTTGCCCGGGGGTCATGATTTGACACCCTAAGGTACATTTCTGTGAAATTTGGTTGAAATCCTCCCAGTGGTTTAGGAGTAGAAGTCATTTGAAATAAAAGTGAATGGACAGACAGACGGACGACAGGCGGTCACAATAGCTCACCTTGAGCCTTTGGCTCAGGTGAGCTAAAAACCCAAATGCTGAATGAATAATTTCATTATAAGGGACATCATACCATTCAGTGTATTCAGAGTGGTAAGCTAAGATCAGGGTAGTGACCCTTACTAGGCTGCATAATGCTCCGATATGTTAAAATGTTTGCCGTCTTCCCATTCGGTCAATATTAACCCTTTCCCTGATGAATATTCATGTAGGAAATATTTTTTTTATAACGGCATATGAACACATGACATTTGGCTCAGGCAGAAGCTGTAGAATCAGATCTATATTACACCATAGGCAAACAGAGCAGACCCTACAGGAGCCGTCTGATCTGGGTCTACTTTGTTTGCAGATGGGTCAAAATGCGCTTACATAAGGGAAAGGATTAAAACAAACTACTGATGAGACGCTAAGTAAACCCGGCCTCTCATCTGCATTCAGGCTGTCTGTGGCTATTTGATAATGTAATACAAGTCGAGACTAGCGGGATAATGGTTAACAATAAATATATACATCCCTGCTCACATTTTATAATTATATTTATTATTCCTTAATATATCCTTCAATGCAAAACTCCCATAGACCTAAAATGTGATCTTATGATATATCACTCTCAGAATGAGCTTCCAGGTGAATATATCAGGATATATCACCCTCAGAATGAGCTTCCAGGTGAATATATCCGTTTCAAAACCACAAATCTAACATCATCACTGCTATGACCACCGACTCCAAAATGTCTGCTTATTGGATTCTCTCTCTCACGTCTTACATCACTGAATATTCTTTCATTTTCTCCCGAAAATCTCTCTCAGTCTCACCAATATACATAATTCTATCGCATTTATTGCATATACTACATTCGGGAGAATGCCTGCACGCTAATGCATGCATGACGTCGTTGCGCTCATGACGTCATCCGATGACGTCATTACTTTTGAAATAACTACTCAATGCTACATGATGCTGGATTAAAATTATTCTTTGATTTTATGGCTGAATGCATGCACCAAAAATGTGACGTGTATTTTGACATGATTATCTTTGATAAAGGCTCGTAGTGGTCGAAATATTAGATAATAGCTATTTCAGTATTTCTCTATTATCTTAATTCCCTTTCTGGAATATTATCTTTATTGATTATTTCTTTTAATTTTAAAATTAACTTATATTATACTTCTAAAGTTTTTTCGGTGTAATAAAATAATTAACACATAGCTGTCGTGATGATAGTATAGAGGATATTATCAGTCATTGAACTGGCATATGTACCCCTTGGCTGCATCTCGGGGTAAATATACCAATTCTCGGGCTGAAAATATCCTCTATCACCCCGACAGTCATGTGGTAACTATATATATATATATATATCATGAAACCAAAATTCTTCCAAGGAGAGCGTTGAAGCCTTACACATGCATGTCAAAGATATTTATCCATGTTTTCTGATTGTATTTACACACATTGCCGTTGTCAGTGTAACATATTTATATCGAACGCTTCATGAAAAAGTAGTAAGGCACGCACGCACACTCACACACACACACACACACACACACACACGAACGACACACATTCCAAATATGAAAAAGGCACAAGTACAAAGACGAGACAAGCAAAATTAAGGTTGACAAAGAGAATACCTTGGCACGGTCAGTAGCAAAATGACCACAGTGGGTTAATAATGTCTACACCCGTTACTTCACTGTCAACGTGATAATTCCGGTGTTTTAGCATGTATTTCAGGATCAACACACAATTTCCGTGTCAATCGTGCAGTTTACATTTGCAAACACAGAGGAAATGTGCCGAAGCTTTAAATTGGAAGGATCCTTCGAAAGGAAAAGTAGCAATGCGAAAAGAGAAAATGTTATTGAGTAGTAATGAAAAGTGCAACACTACTCACGCCCCCTAGCATCGGCTGAAGCAGTAATCAACTTTCAAAACTAATAATACCAAATCTAATAATCCCGAAAGACAAGAAAATATAACAACACTGAGAATGAAGTACGGGGCGACTTTTTATTGCTGCCACACAATCATTTAACACCTGCTGTATTATTTCCAAAGCCAAATCTCGGGTCGAGATTTCTTGAAGGGGAAAGTAATGTAACAACTATGCTGTTAGGTATATAAGCACTATAAACTCATAAATATTCTATAAATAGCATAATAATGTATACCAAAGACCTCGACAAATTTTAAACGCGCAAGGCCATGGTTTAATGATGATTGTAAAAATGCTGTTAAAGAACGAAGGGCAGCAATTCGAAAATTTAATGTCCGTCCCACTCATGAAAATCTAGAGAGTGTTAAAATATTTAGATCCAAAGCACGTCGTACAATAAGACAAATAAAAAAGAAGTCCTGGCAATCATATGTATCGCAACTTAATTCTCGTACATCAGTTAAAAAGGTTTGGGAAATGGTAAGGAAAATTAGCGGCAAAAATAAATCTTCAACAGTTTCTCATCTGAAGCAGAATAATGATACAATAACTGACAAAAAAGATATTGCTAACTCTTTGGCTGAAACATTTTTTAAAAATTCATCGTCATCTCACTATTCAGAAACATTCCAATCATTTAAAAGAAAAGAAGAAAGGTCGAAACTAAATTTCAAATCAAATAATGATGAAAAGTATAACAAACCGTTCTCTTTATTAGAGCTCAGGGATTCTTTAAGCAAGTCAACTGATACAGCTACAGTACCAGACGACATACATTTTAAGCTTTTAAAACATTTACCCGATGTATCTTTGCAAGCACTTTTATCAATTTTTAACCATATCTGGGATTCTGGTGTCCTTCCACCTTCATGGAAGGAGGCCATTGTTGTCCCTGTTGCAAAGCCAGGTAAGGATGCATCTAATCCTACTAATTATCGCCCTATCGCTCTTACTAGTTGTGTCTGTAAGACACTTGAAAGAATGATTAATGCACGTCTTGTTTGGTTTCTGGAATCCAACAATCTTATAACTAACTTTCAAAGTGGTTTTAGAAATCAACGCAGTACAAACGATCATCTTGTCCGTTTAGAATCATTTATTCGCGATGCTTTTATTAAAAAAGAACATCTTGTTGCAGTATTTTTTGATATGGAGAAAGCCTATGATACAACATGGAAGTATGGAATTATGAAAGACCTGAAAGATCTAGGTCTTCAAGGTAGACTACCTACTTTTATTGCGGATTTCCTTTCTGACAGAAATTTTAAAGTGCGAGTTGGGTCGACACTCTCCGACACGCAACAGCAGGAGGAGGGCGTCCCGCAATGAAGTATTTTATCAGTAACTTTATTTGGTTTAAAAATTAATAATATTGTCAAATGTTTAAATTCAGGTGTTGAATGTTCTTTGTATGTAGATGATTTTTTAATATGTTATCGTTCCATAAATATGCATACTATTGAAAGACAACTTCAACAATGTCTCAACAAACTTGAAACATGGAATAATGAGAATGGCTTTATATTTTCAACGTCAAAAACGCAATGTGTTCATTTCTGTCAGTTAAGAAATTGTCACCAAGACCCCGTTTTAAATCTTAATAATATTCAAATCCCTGTGGTTGATCAATGGAAAAGTCGTAAAGTCATGCAGGCAAAGCCACATGCAAGACGCAACGTTGCCACCACCAAAACACCGATAGACAGCATGACACACACACAACCACACACCCAAACGCACACACACACACACGAAATGAACACAGAAAACACCAAGACACACAAGAACCAGGGACAATCGTTCCACACATGAACAAATCACAAACACAAAGACACAAGGCAAACAAAAGGAAGGGTGACAAAGAGAGTACCGCCTTGGTACGGTCAGTAGCAAAAACACCACTGGGGGTTTAAACCAAATTTTTAGGACTTATATTTGACAAAAAGTTAACATTTATACCTCATATTAAGCATTCGAAAACAAAATGTCTTAATCTTCTTCGAGTTTTAGCTCACAGTGACTGGGGAGCTGATCGGAAAGTGCTGCTGCGCCTTTACCGCTGCGCCTTTACCGATCATTAATTCGTTCTAAACTGGACTATGGAAGCATTGTATGTGGATCAGCTAGAAAGTCTTACCTGAAGATTCTTGACCCCATTCACCATTCGCTTTCCCTTGGTGCTTTTAAAACCTCACCAATCGAAAGTCTTTTAGTAGAAGCAAATGAACCATCTTTATACATTCGAAGAGAGCAATTAGCTCTTAATTATGTTACTAAAGTGAAGGCAAATCCTACCAATCCTGCTAATGAAATAATTTTTGATCCCAAATATGAAATGCTTTATGAAAGGAAACCTAATGCTATAAAACCTATCGGTCTCCGTCTCAGATCGGCAATTAACGAGGCAGGTCTGAGAATGGATTCTGTTAGGCAACATAAAGTTTCAAACATTGCGCCATAGACTATCAAGCAACCTAATGTTTTCTTACATCTGGCTTCAAATAAAAAGTCTCCTACAAATGCACTAGAATTTCAATCCGAATTTGAAGAACTTAAGTCACAGTATCCTGACCATATTCCCATATATACTGATGGTTCTAAAGATGAAAATAAAGTCGGTTGTGTATCTGTCAGTAAATTTCATACCTCTAAAGTAAGACTACCTGACAAATCTTCCATATTTACAGCTGAAGTCCAAGCAATTTACCTTGCCCTTCGATTCATATCGGTGCACAATATGAACAAATACATAATTTTTTCAGACTCGCTCTCTGTTCTTCAAGCGTTGAACAACATAAATATGAATGGCCCATTAGTTCAGCAAATTCTTCTTAAACACCATAAATTATCTCTGTCAAACAATATTGTTTTCTGTTGGCTACCTAGTCATGTTGGAATTCGGGGAAATGAAGAGGCAGATAAAACGGCCAAGTCATCCCTGAATCTGAATGAGGCAGTTTTCAAAATACCATATACTGATTTCAAACCATTGATTAAACAGCATACATGTTCCAGATGGCAGGTTTCTTGGGACAGCAATATTAACAATAAATTTCATGCCATCAAACCAACCATTGGTGATTCTCTTTTAAATTATAGAGCTGTACGAAGAGATGAGGTGGTACTAGCTCGCTGTCGCATCGGACACTCTCATATTACTCATTCCTATTTACTAAAGCGCGAAATTCAACCAGAATGTGTCTTCTGTCAAGAGCCATACGCAGTAAAACATTTTTTGATTGAATGTATTGACCTTTCTATAACAAGACGTAAATACTTTTCTGTTGATTCTATGCATCAGATATTTAATACAGTTCCCTACGAGAATATAATTTAGTTTTTGAAAGAGACTGGTCTTTATTCTAAAATATAAATCTTTTTAACCCGTTCTATTATATTATTTCTGTATTCCTTTCTACATTTTCATATTCGTATATTTTAATGATTTACAGACTCGTTGATCGAGATTTTTTATTGATTTTCATCGTTTCATCATAATATTCGTCATTGGCGCTATATGACCTATTTAGAGTCGCGGTGTCGTAAAACCCAACTCACTCACGACACTATAAACTCTCCTTGCCTGTGAGCTAGCTCTTTGGCGACGTGCTTTAAGTCCTTGGAAATGTTGCGAAGTTAAGCAACAGTCTGTGCGGGCTACTGGCAGGATGGGTGACTGCCAGGGATTGCCGATGATGCACGATACAATATCGTGTTTTGATACCAGCCGTGCAGACCCTGACCAGGTGGCTTTTCCAGGAGCATGTGGGTTGGGTCTGTCCCGTTTACAATGTTATCATATTTTTGTGTAGTAGACAGGATAGTGTATACATTCATATCCTTAATATGTTTGTGATAATTATACACTATGCTATATTCAGCAAAGAAATGTGCATCAAACGGTTTAAACCAAGATCAGAACCAGCATTCCACTTACAATCCTCTGAATCGTTTGAACAGTCTCTGTGCTGTTTGTAATGACAGTGAATGTTTATACCAGTATCTCGCAAATACTGTTTTATTACTGACATGGTCATTCTATATAACACAAGTCTAACGGTACATATCCGGACCAGAAGAATCAAGTTTTATACTCCAGATCTTAACCTATTCTTGTATTGAACATTGTATGATGGGCCACACAGTACTCTTTCCCTGTTGAACATTTTTGTATGAATTCATCATGTCATGAATATTCATTAAGTTATATTTTATAAGGTAAACAGGAGCAGTCTGATCTGGGTCTTCTCTGTTTGAACATGTTTGGAAATGCGTTTATATGAGGTAAAGGGTTAAGCATTTTTGAAATTGCGAGGCCATAGTTGTCGACTAGACGCATAGGTATAATTTCTACAATCGATAGCAAGACAATTTCTATGCCGTGTTTAGATGTACCATGACCTCTGAGTAATGACCTTTGGAAGTACAGTAAAACCCCTCTAATGCGACCACCAAAAACATGTATAATTCCTAGTGGAAGGTCAGGTGGTAGCTTCATGCAGGACAAAAACTAATACAGAAAGATCTCTGCATTACTTTCGTTAAGCAACCACCTGCTTATAAAGACAGCCATGTTTATTCATTAAGTGGTCGCATCAGAAGGGTTCTACTGTACCGTCACGCCTCAAAGCATTTTGTTTATCTATAGTGACTAAGATACATAGTATACCAAGTCCTTCGGACGAGACTATAAACCGAGGTCCGATGTATCAGTGCTTTACACTGAGCATCTAAAAGAACCAGAGAAACTCAGTCGATAATAAGAGTAGGGCATCGCGCCCGGGTTTCTGTATCCGCTCCCCTCGCTCTGTGTCTGAGGCGTCCAATTAGCCCATAGTGAGCAGAAACGGACGTTAATCAACACAAACAAACAAACATAGTATTAGCTAATATGTTTATTTCAGGGAAAGCAACAGATATACTGTTTTATTGCACTGCAGTGTGTCAAATGAACTGACCGCCGTAAACGTATATGATCGAACACGGGCGAGAGCAGCCTTTTACTGCAATTGACAAACATGTAGTTACCAAAATCAGTTCGGATCCAGTTGAGACTCCGAATAACTCAAGTGTCTAATAAAAATCTACTTGGTGCCAAGATTGTGTTTGTTTGGAGATAAAGGCGAAAAAGAAATATTGACGATCATTTTTTGCAGACGGTACCACATATTAACAGCGAATGAGTGTTGCTCGTCTGATATTTTAATAGTTTTTATTCTTTGCATTAATATTCGTGTGTATGCAAAAAAGGTTATTCCTAAATATAGCCTTTCACAAAAGCACAAGGTCTTAGCTTTAATTCATGGAATGCCATACCTGTCTCATGTTAGAAGAAAGTATTATATGCTATTATATGCTGTCAATTTTGTTTTATTACCAATCATTGGAATTTGATTGGTCAGTTTGCCAAAACCTGCCGGGGTGTACAGAACCGTATTCGGCGGCTTCCACGGAGAATACAGAATTCAAATTTGACGCGTGACGTTATTCGTTAAAAATCATTATGTTGCGTAGATATGTGATGTTAGGTCATCGATGTATAATGACTTGTTGTCATGTTATTGTTTTGTCATTTTGAAATGATGTTGAGTGGTCATTTTATTATATTGAGTGCTCATAAGATGACGTCCGGTTCACTAATCGTTCTATCTGGTCGCTACAATGTTAACTGGTGGAGACTAGTTCTGTTCGGTAGCAGTAATGCTATATCCCTTTCAGTTGTAATGTTGTTTGGTGCTCTCATCATTATATTTTGTCGTTTATCCATGATGTTCGGTTATTTTGAAATTATATGCTGTGGTAGTGGAATGATATCTTGTTAACGCGATATTATGTTCAGTTATGAGCAAATTATGCTGGGTGGTTTCAACGTTTTGCTTTGTCAATTTGCAATGCTGTTCAGTCGGAACGGTATTATATTATGTTCAGCATGCTGCGTAATGATATTTCGTCATTTTGTCATTATGTTCTGTTCATTCGTTATGTTAATTCGGATTTCTCCGGTGTTTTCTTTTTACAACTGTCACATGTATATGGAGAAATAGGATCAATTTTGGACCAGCAAGGTTTTACGCAAGCGTAAAATGGCTGCCTAACATACCTTAAAGCAGGATAGAAGAAAAAGAGGGAACACTATTGTATAGTACTTTTAATTAGCAAATACATGGGGAAAACATGACTATATAAATTAATAGCAGAAAAGGGGGAATGTTTTAATGAGTCATGATGCATATACTATCCGTGTGTGACACCAGTAATACACATTACGTCATAGATCAATGGTATTCACTTGCTGAAACACACTGCCGTAGAAACTATATTACATTAAGTGCTGTTCGGAACTAAAATTAATTTATGATAAATCACAAAGCTTCTAGCACCATACGAAATTCACCACTAAGTTCGTCAAACACTTCACATACCTACTGCTAAATAGGCATATAAACTCCCATACTTACAGACAATAGGGCCGTGATGGCCCTGATATTGCTCACCAGACAATCAGAGGTGACGAATTTCAAAGTTTTTACTAGATGTTTCTATAGAAAACTGATCACCCCTGAGGCGGTGCCACTTTTGTAGAGGACCTGAACATGATGCCATGTGCCAAGTATGAAAGCTGAGAATATGTCAGTATCAGAGGAGACGATTTTCAAAGTTTTCACTATTATTGGAAAAGTGGTAAAGTCAAGCAGGCAAAGCCACATACAAGACGCAACTACCACCAAAACACCGATAGATAGCATAAAACACACACACACACAAACGCCCCCCCCCCCCCCCTCCGCGAGATGAACACAGAAACACCAATAAACACACAAGAACTAGAGACAAACATTTCACACATGAACAAAATCACAAGCACAAAGACACAAGACAAACAAAAGCAAGGGTGACAAAAAGTGTACCGCCTTGGCACGGTCAGTAGCAAAAACACAACTGGGGTTTAAACCGGTTTACGGACGTCCTAACCTCACACTTCTCTCAAAGTCACCCTAGCGTTACCAAGTGTAAATAAAGGTATCCCCGCCGGACTTACCCACGACATAGAAGACGGTAAACACATGACAATATCTAAAACATAGCATAATAACTGTTAAAATTCGTCAAATATGTGCTCAATGACTTTGCTAAGTCAGAGCACCTGCAGGGAAGCCGTTAAGGGCACGACAGGGAAAAAGTAATACATGAGTCTGGTAAGCTCCCCGTATCTGAGTTTAAGAGTATACCATCATAGAGTACTACTCTCGGCCTGTCATCGAGCAAGCAAAGAGGGAAGCGTAGCTACCGACTGTAAAAGGGTCGATAACCAAACATGCAGTGCGTTGCAATATAATGGGACCATAACATTTCTTCTTAAAGGTTTCTATTGAAAACTGGCCATCCCTGTGGGCGGGCAAATGTTTGACCCGAGGGATGTTATTTATATATACCTTTTGTATAAAAGAAGCAAAGAAACGCCAGGCCTGGGATTCGAACTCACAATTCATACAACGTAAAACATGTGCTCTACCAAAGAGCTGTTGCCGTATCCGTTATACATGGGTCTCGTACCAGTGGTAAAGATCTACACTTCGAACCAAACAATCGATTACTCTTTAGTTCTCAGAACTAAACAAGCGATTCTTTAAGACTACCGGGCTTTAAATACTCTACATGAAATTAATCGAAAAGGTGGACTCAGTGCTCATTAACTTTTTCACTTACATTGTCCCCAAACTAACAACAGGTTAGTATAAGTTATACATTTAGATGAAAACAAATGCACTCTGGTCAAAAACGCAAAACGGGTCACCTGAAAACAATACTACGAGTAAAAGGTCTCAGCTAAATAACTTTACAAAAGACAAAATGTTAACAAAGGACTTTATATTTTTATGTACAAAATGGATTTAAACCAAAAGCATGTCAACTAGGGGTGCTAAGAAAAAATGATAGAGAGTGAAAACAAAAGACAAACGAGTTTGCTTCTACCAAGGCTCGAATCCAAGGTTCTTAATCTGACTCCATAACCATTAGACCACGATGACAGCTATACTCGCGTTAGTGATTTTAATTCATTATACCTAATTCACTAACATTTTCACTGAAAAGGGGTCGTGGCAGAAAAGAAAAAAATATATAACCCTGCTTGGAAAAATATATGAATAAATAAACAAGTATCACAGTAAAGCATGGTCATTAAAAATAAACTCAAAGCAGTATATAATTTGGCTGCTTTCGCAGCACATTAATCTGGGAAAAGGCAGAGTGATCCGAATGAACAGAACATAATGGCATAATGACCCAATAGAACGACAAAGTATGCCGAACAGAATATAATAACAAGCCGACAGAACATCATTACTAATTGACAAAACAAAATATTGAAACCACCAAACGTAATTGGCTCATAACTAAACATAATATCGCATTAACAAGATATCATTCCACTACTACAGCATATAATTTCAGAATGACCGAACACCATGGATATACGACAAAATGTAATGCTGGGAGCACCAACAGCATTACAATTGAAGAGGATATAACATTACTGCAGCCGAACAGAAATAGTGTCTAACCAGTTAATATACGTTATCCATCAGATGGACATCATTTTATGAGCACTCAACATAATTTAAATTAACATATCAGCCTATAATTTTAACAAAACAAAACATCACAACTCGACAACATACTGAAGTGACCACTAAACATCATTATAATATGACAAAATATAATTATATGACAACCAGTCGTCATAACTGGCCTAACATCATATTAGACCTACTCAACATGTTTTAATTGATTATAATGATGAGACAGGCGCCTAAAAGTATTGGTCGACTATATTTAATTAACCCAATAAAAGGACTGCTGCACTGAGCACCATATCTTAGTGACTGAATATAAAGACAAATGACAGCATTTAATACTTTCTTCTAACGTGAGAGAGGTATGGCGTTCCATATTAATTCGGATTCAGTTTTATACAGTTAGCACTAAACGTTCTGTGATATGGAAGAATTTTGCAGGTAAGTGTCGGTTAATAAAATATGTGCGAAATGAATGATAATTATTACTATGGAAACAGTTTAAACGTTACTTAAAGTTAATTCTTTGGTCCTTAAATTACATGTAGATATTTTGTTTTCTGAGATGAATAGTTTACATTATTTACGTTATTTCTATTGCTTTTACTATTTTTAATGTTCTCATTTATATTCATGAGTATGCAAATAAGGCAATTTCAAGGCATAGGTAGAAATAAAAGCAAAATATCTTATCTTCAATTTGGTACCGGTTTAATATGATTAGGACAAAAACAGGCTGTGATATGGACGATTTTGCAGGTATGGGCCATCGTTACGCAAAATGGGGGGGGGGGGGGGGGGGTCTTGGAAACGGTTACTTAAAGTTATTGTTTTGGTCCTCAAGTTGGATATTTTGTTTTCTGATGAGTTTGCCATCATGTTAAACTACATTTTAAGTTGTTTTATGATATTTGTAGGATAAAAAGGTGAAAGGTTTTTGTTATGTCCATACTTTCTTTTATTATTTATATTCTCATTAATATTCATGAGTATGCAAATAAAGTAATTTAAGCAAATAAGCTGGAAATAAAAGGACAATGTCTTAACTTCAATTTGATACCACTGTTATAGGTTTAGGACACGAACTGGCTGTGATGTGGGCGTTTTGTCTGTATGGGTCGTCATTACGAAACGTTGGGATTGCCATGGAAACGGTTAAAATACACATACTAGCCAAAAAGAAATTATACTTGAGAACATTCGCGATTCTGATCCAGTAGACTTTTCGTAACATTTTGGAACCGATGAAAAAAATTCAGGGGTGGTGCGCACGGTAGACCCCACTGGAGAGTAAGTTGGTCGATTATTTCTGGCAATGTGTTTTGTCTATGGCGAACATGCATTAACAGTTTACTACTTATGGCACTAAATATTTGCATCTCGGTTACAAACCCATATAGTTCGTATTATGCGTACCTTTTTACTTACAAATCATGTTATTCAGTCTTCCGCAATGCTTCTACAAGTTGTTATACAAATAATTTAAATAAGTTTTATACGCTATTGTAATATTATGAATACAAGGTCCATGTATATCCTTTATGCATCGGTTGGATGGCTAAATTTACTAGCTGGAGATTTAAACATTAAATGTGCGACTTGAAGAATTGAATACCTTTTTAAAACGGCAAAAATATCCAGAAGAAAAAGGCAAAGTCCGTGGACCTACGGGAAGCCAGGACCGTAAAGGAGAGTGATCAGATGGAAGTTATTACCTACATCTCGACACACAACCCGAGGAATGAAGAAATGTTTGCACAAATTAGAAATAACCTGGAGCTCCTTATGCGGGACCCACATATGAAAGAGGTAGTGAATAACTATAAATAATTACATGCAAAAGACAGGCGCCAAATTTGAAGAAACTGCTGACGAAAGCAGAATTTAATGAAAATCAGTTTACTCCGCAAGTTATAAAATGCAATCAGTCTAGGTGTGGTTTATGTATGCATCTGATCGAAGGATCGGAATTTTTATTTAGAAACGGCAAGTCATTAAAGGTGAACCGCTGTATGTCTTGTGATGTAAAAAAACAACCTTATCTTCGTTATAAAGTGTCAGGGCTGTGGTCAGGAATACATCGGCGAAACGTCCGATTTGAGAAAACGAGTGACAGTATATAACCAGCAAATCAGGGACATCTCGACCCGAATGTTGCCAGTCAGTGCGCATATAGATATCTGTGCTGGATCTATTTGGCCTAAATACAAGATATTTCCCTTTTACAAAATGAATACTGATAACAGCCTGACCAGGAAACAGAAGGAATCTTACTTCATTCGCATATTTAAACCCATTTTAAATCATGATAGATCACCGATTCCGCTTTCTAATACATGACAGTTGTTCCCCTTGATGACGTTGCCTATAGATACATTGAGCGCCACCATTTAACGTCACTGTAATGACGTCATCTACAAATTACGCTGGGTGCCGCCATCTTGCCGTCGTCATTGACGTCATAGTGGAAGAACAATCCTCCTGATGATCAAAACCGGTTGAGGAATTTGTCTATATATATATTGTCATTCTTTATAAAATTTAAAATGTAGTAAAACTGTTTTTTTATCGGATTTCCACCTTTTTTCTATATTCAATCTACAATACATAATACGGGCGGAAATGCCGAAAACAAGAGAGGGACCACCGATGTCGGAGAAGAATTCGAGGTGATAGTCAATGAAGATGATGTGAACCAAGCGAAGATGGACATACTGATCGGAAAGATCGAGGAGATAGCAAAAACGCTGAAAACCATGTCTACAAATGTTCTTAAGTTAACTTCAGCTTTATCTCCTGTTTGATCTGGATAAGAATACAATTAATTTGACCGGAATGTTAACTGATATGCAGCAAACATTTGAAACCATTCGCACTCAGTCACGCCGAACAGCAGAAACTGACAACATCCATTTTAAAAATGAGGCCCAGAGTATTAAACAGTCCATGATTCAGATTTGGAATACCAATTTGACACGCAGAAAGAATAACTACTGGCAGAGAGTAAGAAATGAAAACAACGCCAAAACATATAAAGGCTGGTCAGAACAGTCGCCTATTATGATGCCTCGCAAATTTCAGATGGCAGCTATTAGAGGTGAACCACATGATCAGACACGCATAAGAGAGAATCAGGTTTTGAACAACTTCAGAACAGAGAGAGAACTTCTGGAGTTAAGATACCAAACCCATCAACAAAACTACGAAAGAATCGATCGTGAGATGAAGGAGATGTTTGCAAGTAAATGTTCGGGACAACGGCTAGAAACACTCATTAAATTATGGGAAGAAGAGACCAAACAGCAAGAACAAATATCACATAGTTTATGGGAGAGAAAAAACAAGCCATGGCTGAAGAAATATGAGGCTGATTTCAAGACCAAGTATGCCGACGAAAACCCATTCATTGCAAGTCAGGATGCCAGTCCGGAAAATCAGGCTAATTCAAAGCTTAGCAATAATAGAGTGCAACCACAAGGAGCCGCCAGAAGACATATATTGAAAAGATAAACTGACACCACTGGTGAAGATTTACATTTTTATTCCCTACCGGTTTCACTACTGCTCATCAGGGGAATAACAAATACATAGCAATGACGTTACTTGGTAACGCCGCAGTAACGACGTCATGACGTCATAAAGACGGCGTCAAATGACGTTATCAAATTCTGTTTAATTTTGGGTTAAATACCCGTATGAAATGTTTTTCCATAAGTAACCTAGCTGAAACATCATCGGTGTGAAACTTGTAAAATGGAAAAATTGAAAATTTAGGATTGATATTGCAACACTGGTCTACATGAGAACTTAACGGTATTTGTCTTGTTGATGGATCTCTGATTTGTTGGTCATGCACTATGCAGCTACAAAGTCCACGGCGGGGCCCCGCTGTCGACTTTGTAGCTGCATAGTGGAAGGTTCTTCCTTATGTTTAAATAACAAAGTATTCCATGTAAAAGAAAATATGAACTGCACTGTTAGAAATGTACTGTACGTTCTCATTTGTAATGGATGCAGATAATTTTATATTGGTCAGACTGGAGACAAATTACGCAACAGAAGGACAGTGCATCTATATATAGACGTGTTGTTATTTTGTTGTTTACGTAACAGAACACAAATATAGGACCAGACAACATAATGTAGTAAGTTGCCACAAATAATGTATTGGGCTTAGGTCTAATGGATATGTATCTGGTCTTGCAAACAGGGGGTCGTGGGTTCGAATCCCAAGCTATGCAGTTTTCTTTTTTTTAAACAAAAATGGTTTGCTATTTGTAATCATCTTTTTAATTTTTAGTCGTTTTCAATTATATGTTAATATTTTGTTATTAATTATTATATGTAGTGTTGTTTTGTATGGACACATAATTAATAAAAACTATTAGCCACTGGTCAGAATCGAACTCGAGACCCGGCGCATGCAAGCCCAGATACATATCAATTGCACCACGACAATTAGTTTGAAGGGTTGTGGCTTGCGAAGTCCTTTAAAAATTAGGATAGCGCCATAGTCGCTTCATTTTGTTTACATTAGAGTAGGTCATGTTTTGTTCCAAAATAAGTTGGTCTATCTGTACCTTAAGTAATGTTTACACGATTCACTTATATCTTGCCTTCATGTATATACATGTATGTGTATTGTTGGCAATCTACAATAAAATGTAATTAAACTAAACTAAGAATAATTGAATGTAATCCAAAATCCCGTTATATAATTTTCATTATGTAAACATTCGAAAATTGGTGACAAGGCAAAAGTGACCAGAACCTTCAACATTGCATCTTGTCATCTACCAGCCATGTAGCTGTACAATTAATGCAGCTAATCACCGTGCCGAATTCTAAATGGGATTTTATGGATCTTTAAATTAGGCGTGTCAAAGGGGCCACGATCAGCCAATCGATTTATAAAAGTGGGTTAAATACGATTTCTGCTTTATGGTATAATAAAAATGTCAACAGGACTTTCAAATTATACATGCCGGTGACTTATTAAAAACTGAAAACTTGAGATAACTTGAAGGAAAAGTTCGGTCCTTGCAAAATCTGCAATACGCAATTGTTTTAAAATGCATCGCTACGCGTATCTAGAAAAACATGTGTAAACTTAATGCCTAATGCAAGTCGAAAGTACAGTAAAACCTCTCTATAACGGCCACTAAATTACATCAAGAATTTTGTGTTAAAGGCAGGTGGCTGCTTAAAACAAAGTGAAAGTAAAGGAGCGTTCTGTTTTACTTTCACATTGTTTTAAGCAGCCACCTGCCCTACATACCAACCAATCAACATAATTTAGTGGCCGTTATAGGGAGATTACTGTAATGTTGTTTTTGAACTCTTCAAATAGTGATTATGGGAGATGATGAGTAACTCGGCGATTCACCAGGCTCGTAGCTATTTTGACATCAATTTTCGTATTCGTTAAAAAAGGAGATTTAAAACATATTTTGGTAGTCAAACAAATAGCTTTAATTTGAAGCGGATGACAACTTGTACAGACGAAATGCACTCGTTCAAAATGGCTGAATTTAAATATTTATTCATCAGACTGCAAAGATAAAATCTCTGTTCAGCTATACACATTGTATATCGCCATTGAAAACTTTACGTCATGAAATGTTGCCAAAAATTAGGTCAAAATCAGATTCTCAAAGTATTTGACATTCTTACAAAAATAGACACAACGACAACGGCACTTAACCCTTATCCTATTGAATATTTATTTTAAAGATAGTGACAACATGAATATTTATTAGCTGCATATAACGTAAAAATCGAGGTTATGTTTTGCTTTGATAAAATCTGTAGAATCTAATCTATATCATGTCAATAACAAACAGAGCAGACCCCGTCGGCAAAGGCGTGTAAAAGCGTTTGTATGCGGGAAATGGTTAACCTTTAGCCTGCTATGGGCGGATGAGTGAAGGCCCCCATACAAACAGTTTGGATCAAAATGAGACGCCGAATAACTCGAAATAACTTTAAAATGTAGCGGGTGAAAAATGCTGTAAAAATAATTTGCTCAGCAGGTTAAAGGTTGTGTTCCTAGTGTACATGGAAAGACAAATGTATGGTTACGGTATAATAGATCTCAATAACGCCTATTATTTGCCATAAATTTTGCTTGTTAGTGCATTCTGCTGTCAGCTTCATACCCGAGTAGAACGCCTGATCATTAACACTTTCAATAATATAAACGCATTTTCACGCCTTCGCCAACAGAGTAGATCCAAATCAGACGGCTCCTGGAGAAGCCGTCTGATCAGGGTCTGCTCTGTGTGCGTATGGAACAATAAATATCTGATCCTGCATTTTTTTTATACAGGCAAACACTTCCCTTCAACAATTTTCCTTTATTAAGTGACCAATTCATGCATAAATGTTCATTAGGGAATGGATCAACTTATGGTGGCATGTTTCTGCTAAGATTAGCCACTTGACTATTGCGAAAGGTTTTGCATAAATGGTGACGGACATGTCACATAGAAAAATGTGCAGTAGAACCTGTCTTAAGCGGTCATCCATTAATTAAACACCAGAGTCTTAAAAAGCAGGTGGTTGCTTAATGCAGGGTAAAGGTGAAACAGAAAGCTCCTTTAGGAACTTTCTATACCACTATTGTCATGTATTAAGCTACGAACTGTTTTAGAAATCCAAATTTGGACTTCTTTTAATGGCCACCTAATACCAGTTGTACTGCACATTGAATCATATATATTTTAAGATTATGGATGAGTTGTCACATTCAATATATTTATATAAAATATTGAACAGGGTATATTTCTATATAAGTAGGAATTCGAAAATACCACAGCAAGTATTGGCAGAAAGAATAACTAACACGGGTGGATATTTTTAAAACTTCGTTATCCACTGACATGCTACGACTTGAATGACATTGTCAAACAGTTTGGAACCGGATGAGACGCCGAGTGACTCAGTGCTTCATCAGGGTCCAATTTATTTGGCAATCGGTCAACAGGTTTGGAGGTTTTTTTTTAACAAATCGGACCTAAATAAAGATAGGTCAGAAGTAGATCAGGTTTTTAGAAGACTTATTTATGTTTGGCTGAGAAGGGTTAAACCTTTCCAGTAGTATTATAGGAGCATCAGCTGCCGTGATTGCTGTGCGCTGTGCTCAAAACCCCGTATGATCGGGATCGCACAGCCCAGGGACCACCGGACCGGAAAGGACTACCAATGGGGGGGGGGGATTAATATCTCGCGCACGTTTTACCTCGCAGACATTATCTTTATTTAATTTAATTTAATTTTTGTCAAATACCAAGCCGTTCAGATTTTTTCTTTCTAAGCCGACGACAATTTATGAAGAAAACTTAAAACCCGTATACGCTTTTTTTTGATCAGCGATCACCTCACACCTGGGCCCTGTTGAATCTCATTAGCTATGTCATTCATCATATATGACAGTTTCACTAGCAAATAATATGTACATAGAATTGACGTCAGCTTTCTTTTCAGTTTAACAAAAAAAAGTAAAAAAGTTTTGAGCACAGCACAGGGACCACCGGACCGGAAAGGACTTTCAAAGAACCGTCAGTGAATGGGGGGGGGGGGATTAATATCTCGCGCACGTTTTACCTCGCAGACATTTTCTTTATTTAATTTAATTTTTGTCAAATACCAAGCCATTCAGATTTTTTCTTTGCTAAGCCGACGACAATTTATGAAGATAACGTACCCCCTCCCCACCTTTGTCCTGTTGAATCTCATTAGTGACGTCATCAATCGGGTATGATTACCTATTTAGGAGTGAAAAGGAGGCACGTAGGAGTTAAGAGGAGGTGCGAAGGAAGGGAAAGAGACCAGACAAAGATGCCATTAGGGACATCTACGTCTACCTGTGCAACGTAAATGGACCAACAGTGTGAAAAGCTCCCATAATTGTTGAAAGTGTTGTATGTGGAAGATGGATCGGTATCTATATGTACAAAGTGACGAGAGCGATATTTATTTCGACGACAATGCCACAACTCGTTTCAGAGTACAGTTGAAATTTCCCTTGTATTTACCCGGTATATGGAAAGTGGCCTTGGTGGAATTTCACGCGACGGCCAAGGCTAAGTCGACCGTAAAGGCGGACGAGGGTCTTTACATCTATGCTGACCTATGTAAAGAAAGTATAGTTTATGGCGAGGAACGTCCCTTGTTGAGACGGTTAGAAAAGACCAGCAAGAGCAAATGGGACTATATAATATACTCTCCATTTTATCTGCCAGTGGCGAAGCATGAAGTGAGGGACTTTGAAGTATATATAAGGGGAGAACGCGACAACGACCTGACACATTTAGTGAAACCTTTGCACTTGACACTTCATTTCAAACATTATCCGTTTTGGTAGCTGATATTTGACGTTGGTGACGGTTGCGGAGCCCGAGATGAAGTCTTACGTGCCGGATCCAGAGAAATGGGCCAGTTATTTCCAAGATAAAAGCAGCATGTCGGGTCAAATCGAGACACACGGCTACAACCCAGCAGTTATTCCGATTGAAGAACCAAAGCCAATTGTACCCAAGGCGGAGATGGTAAGCATCGAGGCTGTGACTCCGGTGCAACGGCAGAACGAGAGGGTGGAAAGTGAGCTTCGTAGGATCGGGGCTTTGCCGACATCTTCCAAAGAGAAAAAAAGAAAACGCCAAGACCAACGTGGAGGATCTAGTGGTCAGCGACTGAAGCGCCTCTCGATGCGCGATACCTCCGGGTTTTAAGAGGCCTCTTCCTCCTCCTCCGCTTCAGTCTCGATTGAACGGTCGTCATGAACACATGCGATATTTGTGGCAAAAGTTTTAAGCGCAAGGATAATATGTTACGCCATAAGAGAAGCGTTCACCATCAAGAAGAGTTAGACGATTCGGAGACGGATATCTCGTCATCGGAGGACTCGGATGCCAGCGAGTCAGACCACCAAGAAGCGAATGACAAATACGATCCTTGGGACAGTCTCATACAAAAGACGTTCGAGCAATGTCAGCTAGCGTTTGAGGAGAAGGTACACTATCTAACTGGCAAACGTCACTTGGACCAGGAGGGGGCCCGAGACAGAGCGTATAAAGAGCTACAACCGATGTTCAGAAAGACGCTTTTGGCTTTTTTGACCAGCAGAGTGACGTGGTTCAATGCCATGCGAGTCGACCCGATATACAGAGCAATTCGACGCACCGCCAAATCCCTGACGGAGATGGAAGACTACGATGGAGAAGAAGCTTGGAAATACGCCATCAGCAAACGGAAGTACCTACTGGACACTGTTCTCGAATACTTCGATCCCCCAAAGATGGGGAAAGAGATCCAGTTAGAAGCCGAAGACGATGTGCCAGCAGCTAAACGACTCAAACTGTAGACATTTTCTTTCGAAGGACATTATAAGTGCGTTTGCTATAGACAATAAGTGTGAAAGACTAAACTACTTGGAACGACATACTAGTTATTTAGTTGTGTTTTTTTTTCACGACGCCATATTTATACGTTCTTGAATAAAAGTGCGTTGTGTCAACCCGTCTCGTATTTTCTGGATATTTGAGGCCCCTCTCTTGCCTCCCACATACCTCCGCATCACTGTTTCTACCTCCTCTTATCCGTCTTTAGCCTCCTCTCGGCATTTAAATACTCGTTGAATGGCTCCTCAAGATCTCCGTATCACTGTTTCTACCTCCTCCTCTCGTTTATAGTTTCCTCTTTATCTCCTCATAGTATATTTTCACCTCCTCAAGGCACCGTTTTAGCCTTATAAAACGAAAACCTAGGGAGATAGTTTCGTGCAACGCTTCGTGGGATTGATCCGTATGCGTCTGTACATTCAATCACACGTACGGTGTCACCCCGCTACAGTATTGTTTCTTAGTACATGTGTATGGGTTAAACTGATCGGGATTGATAGTATTGTAGGAATGTACCCCCCCCTTACTTCCTCGATTTATAGGTTCGAAAATTCGCGTGACCCCATTCCTCTAGAGCTCCATCTAGAGCACCTTATAACTCCTCATTGCTTAAACACACTTTGTTCAAGTCTCCTCATAGTTTATTCCCACCTCTTGAAGCCCACGAAATAGTAGATGGCTTGAATTACATATATTCCAAATAACACGAACAGACGGACAGATAGACGCCGTAGAAAATTATCCCTAAGTGTCAACTCCGCATACAGCAGGTGACACAATAAGACCCAATACTTTAGTACCACGAGAGCAAGTGTTCCATGAGTTTTAACGATAAACCGTGTTAGGGAGAAATAAATTGAAGCAAACGTCAATTTCGGCATTTAACGCAACTTAAGTCGTGATTATGTCCCTTACCATAGTTAGGTATTAACGAGTCATCTAATATTTACAAACTAAGGGAGAATAATTCTTTATGTTGTTTACATAAAAATCAAGTGTAACACATGTAGAAAGATTTACAAAATAAGGGGAAAAGAACAGAGCTGTTTCTGAGTAATATGACATTCAAATTGCTTTTTAGTACTCTCCGAGATCAGACAATCATATTTATACTAAAGCATAAAAACACACTCAATTTTAAGCAAATACCATTTTTAGACCTACTTTGGTTGCACAGTCGCTTTAACACAGTGGCTATAGTAACGCATCAGTGAAAACTACACTCTGTCGCTAAGTAAAAGGAGTACACATGTGGTAAATTCCGCAAAGTTTAAAAATTACAATACTAATAAACCGCAGATAGTTTATGGTGGTGAATTATTGATTATTTTTTTTTGGATTTAACCATTGCATTAATACTATAAGACCTAGCGAATGACAGACAGGCAGACATACAGATTTTTCTAGAAACAAACAAGAGTTTAAACAACATGGACCTATACATTTAACTCTGTGTTTACATCTCACGGCTGGTTAATCGCCCAGTTCTATATTCACTCACCCGACACTGTGGCGCAATATTTGAAAACCTATATACACGGGTGTTTTTGTTGTCTGCTTAACTTTTTTGTTGTTGTTGGTTCTTGCATATTATATTAGGATTCAGAGAGCCGTATCTCCCCGGCAACGCTTCCATGTATTTGTGCATTTATGGGTTTTAAGTTTTTCTTCTTAAATTGAAAATCTGAATGGCATAGAGTTGTAAGTGTACGGGGTCTACCCTGTCCATTGAAAACGCACAGACCCTATCGGGATGAAAAGAATTTAATCAAAAATGATACAAAGGTTGTCATACCCGATTGATGACGTCACTAATGAGATTCAACAGGACAAAGGTGGGGAGGGGGTACGTTATCTTCATAAATTGCCCTCTGCTTAGAAAGAAAATCTGAATGGTATAGAGTAAAATGAAGAAAACGTCTGCGAGGTTAATCGTGCGCGAGATATTAATCCCCCCCCCCCATTCTCTGACGGTTCCTTGGTAGTCCTTTCCGGTCCGGTGGTCCCTGGGCTGTGCGATCCCGATCATACGGGGTTTTGAGCACAGCGCACAGCCATCACGGCAGCTGATGCTCCTATAATACTACTCTTTCCCTTGTGTAAGCGCGTTTTCGCGCATCTGCAAACAGAGTAGACCCAGATCAGACGACTCCTATAGGAGCCGTCTGATCAGGGTCTGCTCTGTTTGCTTATGGTGTAATATATCTGATTATACAGCTTCTGCCTGAGCGTGTTATAATATGCCATTAAAATAATCTTATTAACCCACTTGCTCCCACGATCCCATATATGGGACGTAGGCAAACAGTGTAGACTCTGATCAGATGCCGCGTAATCCGGCGTCTGATCAGAGTCTACGTTGTTTGCTGATAGGAATTTCAGTATAAAACAAAACGAAATTGAAAATTTAGGTCAGGCACCCCTTAGATAAAAGATAGACTATTCCAATATTTAAGCATAGAAGAATCCACTGGGAGCAAATGGGTTAATATTCATGACGTCATTGTTTCCTATATAAATATTCATCAGGGAAAGGGTTAAACAAACACAGAAAGTATAGCGTGAGGATTAGATACAGAGTACAATTAACATTATACAAAATGAAAGAAACATATTCAAATAAGCGGTTTACTTACGGACATGAATCAAACAGGAAGTAAATAAATCTGATGAATCTGTGTCTCTAGGCCAATACAGCGGAAGTACGTAATACACTTATGCATAATTGGGTATTTTGCAGTTGAACAGAGCGTGTCGTTTTTTTTTTAAATAGAAACACTAGAAAAGAACCCGCGCTGGCGCGGGCAGACTGTTTTGTACATTCTGGTGAATTGCAAGGTACAATCACTACAATGCTTTTCAAATATTATTAGTGTAACCTTAAGTTTTATGTTAAAAATGTTTGGTTTACAGGACAAAATATCGGCGGAAAAGCATAGTTTATGTAAGGGTAAATACTTTATCTTATAGACTTCTTTACACCATAGTAGATAATGTTTTATCCCGTCACTACAGCCGCTAGTGACGTAATAAAGGGGTAGCATAATAAACCTAAGTTTATATGTACAGTAGAGGTTTATTTGTATAGTAGCCTTAGTAGGTGTAGGAATTTCTTCTTATTAAAGTGGTCGCATTAGAGGGGTTTTATTGTACAATCCTCGAGGAACATGATTATTACCAGCTTTTGGTTTGCTATTTTTTGTCCCAGAGTATTACGATCAATCCCGATAAACACGCCGACATTTTATCGAGTCTCAGGTCAAATTGGGAAGATAATACAACAGGAACTATTTTTAATTTTTCTTCAAAAATAACGTATTAAATTGAAAGAAAAAACACTTAATATGGATAATTATCATTAAGTATCCCAGTAAAAACCCAAACCGTCATTTAAAAAAAAAATAGGAAGGAAAAAGAGAAATTAAATTTGTCAGCGTCGAAAATCGAACCGGGGTTGACTGCACGATAAGCGACCATCGTAACCACTACGCTATCGGGCCAGACATACTGTAAGTGAAATTAAAGATGTATATAAAGTTACTATATTGACGCGTTTTTTAAAAAAAAAACAAAAAAACTTCATTAAAACATTTATCACTCTAATGATAATTTAATTGATAAACTCTTACAAGGGCGGTGATGGTCATAGACCTAAATATAGCCTGTTCAGTTCCATCGACGAGTGAAGTTAGCCCTATCTAAAAATAGAAACCGAGACGACGGAACTCGAATTTGACCATAGAGCCTCCAGTAGAATATAAACATGTCTGTTTGAATTAACATATCGACTCTCGATTCAAATGATATTATTTTTCAAACTTAAGCACGTTTTTCCGTCTTGTAATGTAAGTATCGAAACTAATTTCCTCTGCGGTAGCTCATTATTTATGTCTTTAGAATGGAAATGAAAAGGGAGGTCCGTTGATCGAAAAACCGCATTTTCAATGCAAAATATTTCAGATTGTTATGTTTTATGAGTCTGTGAAAAAAGATGAAACTAAATTCACTGGATAAATCGAATAATAGGTTAGTGCCGTAGATGGGACGCCTTTATCCGACTCGGAGAGAAAACAGTTGAGGCTCGGCAAGCCTCGCCTCAACTTTTTCTCCCCTCGTCGGATAAAGGCGTCCCATCTACGGCAATAGCAATAGCAATAGCAATAGATTTTATTGTGATAAAGGCCTCCGACCCAAACACATATACAACATATAAACAGTACATGCATGAGTGTTTAACAAGAACAATTGAAGCATACACCCAGTAGCAACATGTATAAGTATATGATCTAATCCATATATGTTGAGACAGTTATCTGAATAAGAGTTCATACAGCAATTCAGATACTCCAAAATGAGCGTACTCCTGTAACACTACTATTCACTGATTCTGGAGTAATATATGAAGATGTAAGATATAGTGCTACATCAATATACACAGAATAAACAGGTAAAGTAGTATACTCTCTTGCCTCCAATATTCATGGGGAAGAACCCAAACCTTTGCTGTTTACACATGACTAAAGTATATAGTATATTAGTGTTCACTAGCTAATAAACATTTCCTTTCCTTAAAGCCATAGTATATAAATGCAGCTAATTTTCTTATAATTGTTTCATTGCTACTTGATATTAGAATTTTAAAATGTTGAAAGGTTGGACACTTGTAGTATTTTTCAGAAATGTACTTTTCCCTGAGTTCTTTATATAATGGACATATCAATAAAAAGTGATATTCATCTTCAATACATGATTTACAGTAAGGACAAATTCTTTCTTCTCTTTCCAAACCAATGTATCTACCTTTTTCTATCATTAACTCATGAGATGAACATCTGAAGGAAGCAAACGAATAACGGAATTTCTTAATGTTAAGACAATTCAGATATGGCTCAAGCTCAAAATGTGATTTAAAATGAACGTAGGTTCTTAGTTTAGAGCTATTATTACAAGTTTCTGTCCAATTTTGAAGATACTGATCTTTCAGCCGTTGGGTAAACTGTGCCAGAAATAAGTTTTCATTTGTAACCGCCTGATTCTCCCAAACATAACCAAAACCATTTTTATATAATGTTTGCCTTATGTTTGATACCCAATTTGTTTTTCCTGATGAGTCAAGCATTTTTAACATGTTATAGCATTTACGCACATATCTGCTGTCAGGTAAATGTAAAATATGTAACCAGTATTTAATGCATCTCTTTGTCGAAGCGACATACATTGGGAATCGTCCACAATCACCCATAATTGCTGCATTGCAGGTTTTCAAAGGAATATTAGCAAAACGTTTACATGCATAATACTGCACTTGTTCTATACATTTCATTTGTTCCAACCCCCATAGTTCTGAACCATATAACAAAACTGTAGCCACTTTAACATCAAATAGTTTAAAAAACATCCTATATGACATTGGTAAGTATTCGTATAAATATGTTAGAGAAACCAACACCCTTTTACCTTTAAAACCTATTGCCTCAGCCATTTTGTACATTGACAATTTGGATGTAAAAAATACTCCTACATATGTAAAACCATTAACAATCTCTATAGGATTCTTTTTATAAAACCATTTTTTGTTTTGTGCTTAGATAAAGCGCCACCTTTTTTGAAGACCATACTTTTTGTTTTATGTATATTTACATTCAATTTGTATAAGTCGCAAAAAGTTTCTAAACTATTCAGTTGTTTCTGGAGCTCATTTACAGTATCTCCCAATAATGCAATATCGTCAGCAAACATTAAAAGGAACAGCTTTACAGTATCAGGGTGTAGCTGGATCCCGCTGCAGTCACTATTCTCTATCAATACACTTAAATCATTTATAAACAATGCAAACAATACAGGACTCAAATTACAGCCCTGCCTCAATCCAACAGGGCAATCAAAAATGCCGCTCACATCATTACCAACTCTAACCGCAGCTTTGACACACATGTATATGGATTTTATTGATTTAAATAAATTACCTTTTATACCATTTCTTTGTAGGACTGCAAATAAATTGCTTCTGTCGACTGAATCAAATGCTTTTTTAAAGTCAATAAACTATTATTCTCTATATAATAGCACAGAAAAGGGCCTGCTCAAGTGCTGTTTATACCAAGATGTACCGGTATTTGAATTTAAATATATTATATTGTATATAACACAAATATAACATTCAACTCAAAAGGGCCTCGGTTGTCAAGTAGTTGGAGTCCCTAAATGACAATTAATTTGCTTCTCCTAGCACTGGGTTTGATCCATGTCTTAGTCTGATCTGTCAAGTAAGGATGTCTTGCAGCTTTTAAGTAACCTGAAATACTACTAACGTCATGTAAAACCAAATGAATGTTTACTACAACAAATATTAAGAGCACTAATTTAAAAGCCATTTAAGCAACGGTTTATTAATTTAGCTGTTGTGATTTCTCAAAATTCTACTTGATAAAGAGTAACAGCTAAATCCGATGTGTTTGGTTTGTGATGAAATAAATGATTGTAATCAATACCTAAAACAAAGATTCAATTAAAATCTGGAGCAGGTGTGCCTAACGGTAAAGATAGTAAAGATGTTTATTTAATTTTAAACAAGAGGGCCAGAATGGCCCTGAAGCGCTCACCAGACAATCCGAGAAGATTTTCAAAGTTTTAACCATTTGTTTCTATAGAAAACTAGCCTGCCCCTGGGGCTGGACTAATTTTGACCCAAGAGGCACAATTTATATAACTTTTGTAGAGGACCTGGACATAGCTGAGAACCTTCCAGTTTCAGAGAAAAAGATTTGCAAAGTTTTCACTATATGTTTCTGTTGAAAACTGGCTACCCCTGGGGCGGAGCTAATTTTGACCCCAGGGCCATCATTTATATAACTTTTGTAGAGGACCTGTCCATGATGCCATGTGCAAAGTATGAAAGCTAAGAACCCCCTAGTTTCAGAGAAGAAGATATTCAAAGATTTCACTATTTGTTTCTATTGAAAACTGCCCACCCCTGGGGCGGGGCCATAATTTATATAACTTTTGTAGAGGACCAGAACATGATGCTCTGTGCCAAATATGAAAGCTGAGAGCCTTCCAGTTTCAGAAGAAGATTTTCAAAGATTTCCCTATTTGTTTCTATTGAAAACTGCCCACCCCTGGGGCGGGGCCAATTTTGACCCAAGAGCCATACTTTATATAACTTTTGTAGAGGACTTGTACTCGATGTTATGTCCCAAATATGAAAGCTGAGAGCCTTCCAGTTTCAGAGAAGAAGATTTTCAAAGATTTCACTATTTGTTTCTATTGAAAACTGCATACCCCTGTGGCGGGGCCAATTTTGACCCCGGGGGCATAATTTATATGACTTTTGTAGAGGACCTGAACATGATGCTATGTGCCAAATATGAAAGCTGAGAGCCTTCCAGTTTCAGACAAGAAGATTTTCAAAGATTTCACTATTTGTTTCTATTGAAAATATGGCACCCCTGGGGCGGGGCCAATATTGACCCCAGGGCCATAATTTATATAACTGTTGTAGAGGACCTGTACATGATGCTCTGTGCCAAATATGAAAGCTGAGAACCTTCCAGTTTCAGAGAAGAATATTTTCAAATATTTCACTATTTGTTTCTATTGAAGATTGCCCACCCCTGGGACGGGGCCAATTTTGACCCCAGGGCCATAATTTATATAACTTTTGTAGAGGACCTGAACATGATGCTCTGTGCCAAATATGAAAGCTGAGAGCCTTCCAGTTTCAGAGGAGAAGATTTTCAAATATTTCACTATTTGTTTCTATTGAAAACTGCCCACTCCTGCAGCGGGGGCAATTTTGACCCCGGGCCATAATTTATATTTATATAACTTTTGTAGAGGACCTGAACATGATGCTATGTGCCAAATATGGAAGCCGAGAGCCTTCCAGTTTCAGACAAGAAGATTTTCAAAGATTTCACTATTTGTTTCTATTGAAAACATGGCACCCCTGGGGCGGGGCCATTTTGACCCCAGGGCCATAATTTATATAACTTTTGTAGAGGACCTGTACATGATGCTATGTGTCAAATATGAAAGCTGAGAGCCTTCCAGTTTCACAGAAGAAGATTTTCAAAGATTTCACTATATGTTTCTATTGAAAACTTCCCACCCCTGGGGCGGGGCCAATTTTGACCTCAGGGCCATAATTTATATAACTTTCGTAGAGGACCTGAACATGATGCTCTGTGCCAAATATGAAAGCTGAGAGCCTTCCAGTTTCAGAAGAAGATTTTCAAAGATTTCACTATTTGTTTCTATTGAAAACTGCCCACCCCTGGGGCGGGGCCAATTTTAACCCAAGGGCCATAATTTATATAACTTTTGTAGAGGACTTGAACATGATGCTATATGCCAAATATGAAAGCTGAGAACCTTCCAGTTTCAGAGAAGATTTTCAAAGTTTTCATTATTTGTTTCTATTGAAAACTTCCCACCGCTGGTGCGGGGCCAATTTTGACCACAGGGGCATAATTTATATAACTTTTGTAGAGGACATAAGGATGGTGCTATGTGGCAAAGATGAAAGCTGAGAACCCTGTAGATTCAGAGGAGAAGATTTTTAAAGGTTCAAATTGTTGACGACGAACGACGCACGACGACGGACATCAGGCGATCACAAAAGCTCACCCTGAGCACTTTGTGCTCTGGTGAGCTAATAAAGAATCGCTGTAGTCGCTTCGTTTTGTTTACATTAGAGTCGGTCATGTTTTGTTCCAAAATAAGTTAGTCTATTAAAAATAAAATATATGTACGTATAAACAGTCACACCCCGTCTAGTGTTTTGTCAACAAATTATAAGGGAGAAACAAAACAAAACAAACAAATAAATAATACGTTTGTGCCCGTATCGCAACATTCGCCAATCGTCACTCACATTGGAAGGTCTTTTCCCGTCTATTTGTAGATGGACTATTTCTGTGGGTAGGGGAATTTCTCTGTCTGTATCCAAACTGCTGATATTAATGCTTTTTCGATGTCAAATAGCACAACTTCAATGTGTAAGCTACCCGCACATAACGTTACCCAATATATACGTAATGCCGTATTTACGGCAAATCCGACAGAAAATTCAGCTCGTTTTTTAGTAGTATAGATATGGTTCTTATTCAGAATATTTATGTTATATTTTGAAGTGCTTATTTAACCTTTTGCGCCATGAAATAAATAACAACATGAAGCTGTAGAGTCTTATCTATATTATGTTAGAAGCAAACAGTGAAGACCCTGATCAGACAGCCCCTACAGGAGCCGTCTGATCTAGGTCTATCTTGTTTGAAAAGGGATAGAGAGGTGTATGTATGGTATTATATTGTCTGCAATAATTATATCTGCCTGTTTCTATTGAAACGTCGCCGTGATGTCGCCCGACCTGACTCGTATTTGCAAACGGGTTGGATGTAGATGAGGAGTTACTTGATTCCAGGTCTAACCATAATCCAAACTGATTGATAATCAGTCAACAGATTTAGGGAGGCGGACGTCAGTAAACCGTGTAAATTAGGGGTTTAACCTTTCTTTAACCTGCTTTGGATGAGTCCGTGATTACGTCTGCAAACAGCCTGGATCTAACTGAGACGCCGAGTAACTCGGTGTCTCACCAGGATCCAAACAATTTTATACTTTAATAGTATTTATTTAACAAAAAATTCAAGATAAATCAATTTTGAAATCTGGAGATGCGACATTTCCTACTATCAATAATATACTCAACAGGCTAATAGACATGTCATTTAACACTTTACTCCATAAATACGCCATTCTACGCCTTTGCAAACAGAGTAGACCCAGATCAGCCGTCTGATCAGGATTTCCTGTTTGCCTATGCTATAATATGGATATGATTGGACAGTTTCTGCCATGGCCAAACATGCCTGTGTCCATGGGCTAGTATATCAAATAATCTTATTAAAATTCATAATGTCATTATTTCTTACATGAATATCCATGGAGTAAAGGGGTAAACATGAACAAACTATGTTGAAGTCAAGATATGTAATGTATTTATATATGATTTGTCCTGCAAACAGTTTGGGCTTGGTGAAAGTCAAGGTCATGCAATGTTTAGGTTACTACTGGGGTCTCAGTCAACTGTATCGGTCTACCTGTTGGCATTGTTTTCTATTTGCTTGTTTCGGATCAAATGTTGGTGATATTTCGTCGTGTGAGTATTACAACGTTCTATGTCCATTTTGTAAACAAATAGAGTTCTATATACCGTTGGAAAGCTTATTTCAAGAGTTATCTCCTAATGCAAACCATATGTTAATTTGAGCTTTCTCGTTGAAGTTATCGCCAGTATTACAAAGTTCTATCTCCATTTTTAACGTTCTGTTGAGTCTTACAATGATCTATGTCCAATGAACCAGTCAATGCTTTCCATTTGATCACGTGACAGAAATTTCCAAAATGGCTGCGCCCTGCAAGTTTGTCCAGACGCTGTCCAGGTAAATACGATTTATGTCAATTTTATACTTGTTTAGTGAAAAAATATTTAGTTTAAATACAAGAAAGGATTACCTACTGTTGCATGGCTGAATATTTTGTCGTAGACAAGTTTCATTATAAGCTGTATCTAGTGAAAATTGAACTAGAAATCTGATTTCCTCCAGTCTGTTGGTTCTGTTTTGGCGCAATCACGACAGAGTGTATTATGATAGGGTTCCATGCTTTATCAGTATCAAAACTAGATCTATTTAAGGTTTCTAAATTTCTATACAAACTCTTTGTTATAAAGTTACTATTGACATAGCATGGTCAAATTAGAAAATATGTGGCTATATCGTTTGCGAGAAATCAGATTTTATAACAAAGCCATGACAAATGGTGCAGGAGGGTAGTTAACTCACTGAGGCTGCTCTCTATTTAACAGGACTGTATTTATTCAACAAGATCTAGTCGAGAAAAGATGCAAGTGACGTCATTTTAATTAGCCTATGTCATGTAATTATGACTTGACATTGCACCAAACTAATACCCATTACATTAACTTTCGGATTGATTTATTAACGTCCCTGTAACTTTTAATGACAGTTCCAATTTTCAAGTTAAGTCGGACCAGTCCATTTTCAAGTAGTTGGGGTGTTAAAACAATATAATTATAACATGACAAACGATGCAGACCCTGGTCAGAGGGCTTCTTAGGGAGGCTTCTGATCAGTTTATGCACTGTTTGCATAAGGCAATTATATTCTTAACAGATACACCGTTTCTAAATGACGAGTAATGGGAGACCGGGGCTAGTTGGTACATGTTTTACATTTTGTGCATTTTTATACCCCCCTTTTGAAAAAATGGGGGTATATTGCTTTGCACATGTCGGTCGGTCGGTCGGTCGGTCGGTCGGTCTGTCGGTCGGTCGGTCGGTCGGTCGGTCGGTAGATCGATGGTTTCCGAACGATAACTAATAAACGACTTGGCCTAGAATCTTCAAACTTGCTGTGGTGGTTGGTCATGACAAGTAGATGAACCCTATTGTTTTTGAGGTCACTAGGTCAAAGGTCAAGGTCACCATGACCTAAAATGGTGAAATAGTTTCCGATCAATAACTGCTCAAGGGTTTGGCTTGGGATCTTCAAACTTGCTGTGGTGGTTGGTCATGACCACTAGATGACCCCTATTGATTTTGAGGTCACTAGGTCAAAGGTCAAGGTCAACATGACCTTAAATGGTTAAATGGTTTCCGATCAATAACTGCTCAAGGGTTTAGCTTAGAATCTTCAAACTTGCTGTGGTAGTTGGTCATGGCCACTGGATGACCCCTATTCATTTTGAGGTCAATAGGTCAAAGGTCAAGGTCACCATGACCTTAACTGGTAAAATGGTTTCCGATCAATAACTGCTCACGGGTTTGGCTTAGGATCTTCAAATTTGCTTAGGTGGTTGGTCATGACAACTAGATGAGTCCTATTTTTTTAAGGTCACTAGGTCAAAGGTCAAGGTCACCATGACCCTAAAGGGTGAAATGGTTTGTGATCAATAACTGCTCAAGGGTTTGGCCTAGGATCTTCAAATTTGCTGTGGTGGTTGGTAATGACCACTAGATGACCCCTATAGTTTTTTAGGTCACTAGGTCAAAGGTCAAGGTCTCCATGCTCTTAACTGGTCAAATGGTTTCAGATCAATAACTGCTCAAGGGTTTGGCTTAGAATCTTCAAACTTGCTGTGGTAGTTGGTCATGACAACTGGATGACCCCTATTGTATTTGAGGTCACTAGGTCAAAGGTCAAGGTCACCATGACCTTAACTTGTAAAATGGTTTCTGATCAATAACTTCTCAAGGGTTTGGTTTAGGATCTTCAAATTTGCTTAGGTGGTTCGTCATGATAACTAGATGAACCCTATTGTTTTTTAGGTCACTAGGTTAAAGGTCAAGGTCACCATGACCTTAACTGGTGAAATGGTTCGCGATCAATAACTGCTCAATGGTTTGGTTCGGGATCTTCAAACTTGCTGTGGTGGTTGGTCATGACCAGTAGATAACCTCTATTATTTTTTAGGTCACTAGGTCAAAGGTCAAGGTCACTATGACCTTAACTTGTAAAATGGTTTCTGATCAATAACTGCTCAAGGGTTTGGCTTAGGATCTTCAAATTTGCTTAGGTGGTTCGTCATTACAACTAGATGAACCCTATTGATTTTTAGGTCACTAGTTAAAGGTCAAGGTCACCATGACCTTAACTGGTGAAATGGTTCGCGATCAATAACTGCTCAAGGGTTTGGCTTAGGATCTTCAAACTTGCTGTGGTGGTTGGTCATGACCAGTAGATAACCTCTATTATTTTTTAGGTCACTAGGTCAAAGGTCAAGGTCACCATGACCTTAACTGGTGAAATGGTTTGCGATCAATAACTGCTCAATGGTTTGGCTTAGGATTATCAAACTTGCTGTGGTGGTTGGTCATGACAACTAGATGACCCCTATTGATTTTGAGGTCACTAGGTCAAAGATCAAGGTCATCATGACCTTAACTGATGAAATGGTTTCCAGTTAATAACTGCTCAATGGTTTGGTTCGGGATCTTCAAACTTGCTGTGGTAGTTGGTCGTGACCACTAGATGACCCCTATAGTTGTTGAGGTCACTAGGTCAAAGGTCAAGGTCACCATGGCCTTAATATGTGAAATGTTTTCAGATCAATAAATGATCAGTGGTTTGACTTAGGATCTTCAAAGTTGCTGTGGTGATTAGTCATGACCGCTAGATGACATCTATAGTTGAAGTCACTAGATCAAAGGTCAGGGGGTCTGGGGGGGGGGGGTATACATGTTTTACAAACATCTCTTGTTTCATCTAATTTGGAAAAGACAGAAAATCTAATGGTACAATTCTGAGAGTACTAAACACGCTTTAGATAGAAGCTTTTGAGAATTGTGTCTGAGATCGTTCTCAAGTTTTTGATTGGTCAAATTTGAGTATTTCAGATTTGAGTATTCTTCTCAAATCTAACCCCTCAAAAGCCAGAGAACGATATCAAATTTCAACTTAAAAGCTTATAAATTTGTGACCAGGTGAATGGAAAACTTTGTTGTTACATTCAAAGTGTCTGTTTAAACCTTTCATTGCCAAGCCAGACTACATTTGCATTTGCAAACAGTTTGGACCCAAATCAAACAAAGCGTAGCATGGCGTCCAAGCTGATTTGCAACCATATCAGGGTTTCACAATTAAGAGATGCAAAAAAATGTTTCACAAGTCAAAAATGCAAAACAATATTTAAATTTAGTTTAAAAAGGGAAGCAAAACTAAACATTACGCGAATATGGCAGTAATATACTGAGATAGGCGGTTAAATACGTCAGTGTGGCATTGAAAGGGTTAAAGTAAGCTGAAGCTAAAGCCGCGGTCACATTTACGGTCACGCACATAGTTCACCGTAGTTCATTTGTGCGTAGTTAACCGTTAATTAGGATGAAGTAGGTTCGAAGTAGGGTCACGTTTAACTACGTACAACATGATCAGGGTTAACTAGGGAGAACCACGTGTAACTACGGTAAACTACAGCCAAGTAGGGTCAGCTACGACCAACTAGTGTCTACAATGTACATTCATTCATTAGCATGTGTGCTGTACCATCTAGCCCCATGTATCAACTAGCCCTAGTCTCCCCGACTTGTCGTTAGGGTTGAAGTGTTAAAAAAGGATATTTACAGGGAACTAACAGTGTCGCTTATTTGTTTCAGATGAGATGACCTTACTCCTTTTAATGCCGGACAATGTATTAGTAGCAATACTAAGAAAACTCCATATCCTTGAACTTCTGCAGGCTGTTAACAGAACATGAAAAAAATTAAAAATAATTATAGATTCTAATAGTGTCCTGTGGGAGGACTTCGATTTTGACAGCCAGTTAGAGCTTAATGAATCTTCACTCGCAATCATTCTTGAACATAGTGTAGGGCTGAAACGATTCTTTATTCACGGGGCTGAGATCCACTGTTCGGTTCCGAAAATTGACATCTTGCTTTAAGCTGTCGCCATAAATAGACTTCTTTTATGACCATAATAAAGGAATTCTACTGTTGTCTATAAGACGTATCTTTACACTCGTATTAATAGCGTTGTCAAAGGTGGCTTTTGGTTTTTGAAAGTGTTTTTCTGGAAGTAGACGTTTTATGTCTTCACAACACGCTTGTGGGGCATACTATTTGTATATCTGCCAATGACATTTTTTAAAGGTGAATTATGTGAATTTTTAACATTGACCATAACTTTGGTACATGTGGCATAGAAAATTGTTAATTGAAATAGTTTCATAAATGTTACTGTTGCATAACGACGGTGTATAATGCTGTACGATTAGATTGATAGAATTGTTACTCAAATTATACCCATTCAGACCTACACCGTGGTAAAGTTTCAATTTGAACAAGTTTTTGTAATAAAGGTTACTAAAATAGGTTTGTTGTAATGGTCTATCTCCAGCTTTGGTAAAGAAAATACTTTTTTCAAGACTAAAACATGTTCTATGTCCATAGAGTGGACATAGAACATTGTAATATTTAATGCAGTTGTCTATTGCAATTCTGATAATGTTCTATGTCCAGGGAATGGACATAGAACATTGTTATAATAAGTGAAAGAGAATGTAGAGTTTGTAAAATGAAAACCGAAAGTAAAATATATCTCAAAAACCATGCTTACAATCCACTTAAAACTTGAATTAAAACCTATTGCCTTCATAATGCATCGGGTAAAGTCAAAAAAAATTTTAAAATCCATGAAAATCTTGTTGTTCAGGGGGTCAAAAACTTTAAAGTCGATTTTCTCAAAACAACCCTAATAGGAGTAGAACGTTGTAAGACTCACACGACGATTTTGTCGACGAATACTTTATATGTATTAGCAAGTAGGAGTGACCTGTCGTTTTTATTTATAGATTTGGTTTTTTCCAAACTATTCCATTCTATACAAAAGGGTTTTGCTTAAACTGACGAGTCAATTTCTCGTGAAGCTCGTGCAGTTGGTTAGACCCGAAGTCCGATTGCCTATACATTGTAGTGATTAAATCACATAGTGCAATGCTGAGCTCGCCTCGCTGAGCTCGCCTCGCCTAATATAATAGTGGTATTATACCAATCTACGGGTCATCTATTGTCACTCCTTCTTGCTAATACATGGCAAGCAAAACATGTGGCGGTATTGCTCACCAAATTTGACCTTAGACTCGATTAATTTTCGGCGTGT
This sequence comes from Azorinus chamasolen, assembly GCA_963576725.1. Classification (NCBI taxonomy): domain Eukaryota; kingdom Metazoa; phylum Mollusca; class Bivalvia; order Cardiida; family Solecurtidae; genus Azorinus; species Azorinus chamasolen. The sequence continues at coordinate 46,105,260 of OY755241.1, read as the reverse complement.
TTATCGGGATTGTTAGTAATACGCTGTGACAAAAAATAGCAAAACAACAGCCGGTAATAATCATGTTCCACGAGGATTGTATTCTTATAGCGCGTTTTTATACCTTCATAAATTTATCCGAAGATTATCGACGATAATAAACGGATTATGCATGAGTCTCATGTCAAATTGTAAAGAGAGATATCTATAAATAGTAGTGTTTCGCTAGCTAACTTTGGCAATACGAGCCCTGTAATGAAGTATTTAGTTAAATCTATTCCTACAATTATGATTATGTACAATTGCCCAAACTGAAGCATGCTTCGGTTTCAAAGTTATTTTGTCTATTTACTTTTGTCTTGCATTAAGCGACAAACTTCTCTAATAGATCACCTCTGTTTATTCATGATATGTTTAGCTCACCAGAGCACAAAGTGCTCATGGTGAGCTTTTCTGATTGCCTGATGTCCGTCGTCCGTCGGCGTGCGTCGTCCGTCGTCAACAATTTGAACCTTTAAAAATATTCTCCTCTGAATCTACAGTGTTCTCAGCTTTCATCTTTGGCACATAGTATCATCTTTAGGTCCTCTAAAAAAGTTATATAAATTATGCCCCTGGGGTCCAAATTAGAAACATAGAGTAAAACTTGGAAAATCTCCTCTGAAACCAGAAGGTTCTCAGCTTTCATATTTGGCGAATAGCATCATGTTCAGGTTCTCTACAAAAGTTATATAAATCATGGCCCTTGGGTCAAAATTGGCCCCGCCCCAGGGGTTCCTTGTTTTCAATAGAAACATACAGTAAAACTTTGAGGGGTCAAGATTGGCCCCCCCAAGGGTGGGCAGTTTTCATTAGAAACAAATAGTGAAATCTTTGAAAATCTTCTCAGAAACTGGAAGTCTCTCAGCTTTCATATTTGGCACAGAGCATCATGTTCAGGTCCTCTACAAAAGTTATATAAATTATGGCCCTATTTTCAATAGAAACAAATACATGTGTAGTGAAATCTTTGAAATCTTCTTAATTTTCCATAAAAACATTTAGTGAAAACTTTGAAAATTTTCCCCTCTGATTGTCTGGTGAGCGCTTCATGGCCATTCTGGCCCTCTTGTTTATGGTCACTGTCGGTAGGATTTACGTATCTATACTACTAAAAGAACGAGCACGACTTTCTGTCGGATTAGCCGTCAATACGTCACAAACTAAAAATTGAGTAATGGTATGTGCGGGTAGCTTATACATTGAAGTTGTGTTATTTGACACCGAAAAAGCATATATATCAGCAGTTTTAATACAGACCGAGAAATTCCCCTACCTACAGAAATAGTCTATCTAAAAATAGACGGGAATCTACCTTCCAAGGTGAGTGGCGATTGCAGTGTAGCCGGGTAGAGATTGTGGTGAAATAAGTTGATAGGTTTTACTGTGTGGCTTGGTAGCTCAGTAGGTAGAGTGTTGGCATGGTAAGCCAGAGGCCCTGGGTTCGAGTCCCAGTCGAGTCACAACTTTTTCACCAATGTGATCATGTTAAAATATTCCGATACGGGCACAAACGTATTATTAATTTATTTTTTTGTTTCTCTTTTAGTATTTGTTGACAAAACAGAAGACGGTTTCTGACTGTTTATACATGCATTTGGTGATGTTTTCGCTGCCTTTTAATAAAGTAAAAATCTGTGTGCTCACAGTTTCCTCCCTTTCGAGTCGAACTTTCGTTTCTAAAGAGACCAATGACATATGGGGAGCGAACGCATATGGAGAAACAGGCTGCATGCGCAGATAGGCTAATAAACAATAACGTAGGTAATATATACAATGCAAAAAAGTTTGCTTTTTCAAGTTATCGGGGTTTACAAAAGAGTAGGAAATAAAATGACAGACTAAGAGCAAAACAGCTGATGCGTCCTCGACCAAATCGCCCCAAGGCCTAAATATGTGTGCAGTTCTCAGACTGGCATCGTACCATTTATGTGCATACCCCATATTTCAACAATATTTTATTCATACCCCATATGCATATGTTACCGTAATTGTTACTGTTTTTAATGCAATCGATTATTTTGTTTTCCTTACAGACGTGTACTAACTAGAATGACAGACGGAGAAAAGAAGTTGCCGAAGCGCCCCTAGGCCAAATCACCCCAGCACCTAACTGGTCTTAATGTTGTCTGTTTTCACAGTGAGACTGAGACTGGCACAGTACCATTTTTTAACATGCATACATCACCTTCCATTGCTTTTTTTAGACGGAATTTACTCTTTAGATGGATTTCGACGTGTTTGCATGTTATATACTTTAAAGAGTCACTATTAATAAAAGTTCATGACTGTCGAATGCTATTTAATGCATGTATTATATTCTGGAAATTGTGTTATAGGGGTGTACCGTTCGGAAAGAGAAATTCTTGGTGATAAAAGTTTTTTTTTAAAACAAGATTGTTAGTAGCCTACAGAATTGTATTTAAATCCATTCATTTTCACAATATCATAATTTCAATTACATTTAAATTAGCTGAAACGACGTGCAGCTGTAACAAAAACCATAAAGTATATTTTTTGAAATGAAATAAACATATTTATATTTACTATCTTTGCAGTTATGCCCAGCTGCTCCAGATTTTAACCCTTCTCTTGCTGAATTTTAAAATACATTTCTCCTTCTTTACCCATGCCCTGTTGTATAATTACATATATATTCACTGTGTACAAGTATTCCGCTGTGCAAACACTGCTGTGGAGTACACTGGTTACACAATCAACTTGTAAATAGTGCAGACCCTTATGAGACAGTTCCTGCAGGAGCTGTCTCATCTGGGTCTTCACTATTTACAGGTAGGTATATTGACGCGAATAGCAAGCGAACGTTTAAATGCATCTCTTTTTAGGTATTGATTACAATCACTTATTTCATCACAAACCAAACCCATCGGATTTAGCTGTTACTCTTTACCAAGTAGTATTTTTGAGAAATCACAACAGCTAAATAAACTGTTGCTTAAATGGCACTTAAATTAGTGCTCTTAATATTTTGGTAGTAAACATTTATTTGGTTTTACATGGCGTCAGCAGTATTTCAGTTTACTTACAAGCCGACTGGAAGACAGCCTTACTTGACAGATCTGACTAAGACCTGGATCAAACCCGGTGCTATGAGAAGCAAAGTAATTGTCAACTACCACTGAGGCCCTTTTGATTTGAATGTTATATTTGTGTTATATACAATATATTTAAATTCAAGTACATCTTGGTACAAGCAGCACTTGAGTGGGGTTTTTTCTGTGCAATTATAACATTATCTACTATGTGTAAAGAAGTGTATAAGATGAAGTGTTTACCCTTACATAAACTATGCTTTCCCAATATTTTGTCCTGTAAACCAAACATTTTTAACATAAAACTTAAGGTCACACTATAATAAATAACGATATTGGAAAAGCATTGTATAGTCAAACAACTAGGTCTGACGTGTCAAAGGTCAGCCGGGTCCATTTTTAGGGAGATCAGCATTCCGCATGTTCTCGGGCCATTTTTTAAACAGACGAGTTTAGTATATAAGATAAAATTGAAGGCGGGATTTATTGTCAGCAGTTTAGCGCAGTGGGTATAGACTAGGTACGCAGAAGACATTGCGAGAGTAGTTTTTTATTGAGCGTGGGTTCGAATCCCGTGTCGACCTTAAACTTTTTTTTAAATTTTGAATGAATAGTAGAGTATTATTTTTTGTCATATTGTATAATTGTAATGACCATTTATGCACATGTTCGTCAATGTTAGGGAAGGGTGCCTTTGTTTGAGTTCGAGTCCTATATTAGCCATATTTTCAATAATAAATCGATGCTAAAATATGAATAGCAATATAAGTTTTAGCAAATGTCTTGTACAAGTGGCTTCTTAATGCACAACAAAACTAATGCTCTTAAGGGGAATTTCCTTAATATTTTAGCTAAAAAAATATTTTAGGTTGATGCGAGACTCGAACCTGCGCCTAATAAAATGTTCGCCGATCATACACTTCTTTATGGTCCTACGACTTATCCACTACGCTATATTTCCGATAACTAATGCGCTTATTCTTTATACCTATAACTAATCATTTCCTTTTATAAATGGCACGTGGATATCCGAAATGCTGATCTCCCTTAAAAATGGACTCGGCGAACCCGTGACCCGTCAGACCTAGTTGTTTGACTATAGTGATTGTACCTTGCACTTCACCAGAATGTACTAAACACTCTACACGCGCCTGCGCGGGCTCTTTTCTAGTGTTATATACAAGTTCCACGTGCACTAAGTGGAAAACAGCCAGCAGTGATGATATCTGATTTGTATAAGGTTAACTCTTTGCACGCTACCGGCAAAACCGTGATTACCTATGCAGACAGTTTGGATCCAGATGAGACGCCGCATTATGCGGCGTCTCGTCAGGATCTAAACTGTTTGTCATCTTGATCATATTTTTGCAAAGAAATTAGAGAAAAGTTATTTTAAGAATTGAAGCAGACGACAATTGTTGCAGACGAAAAATTACTTAGCCTGCAAAGAGTTAATGTTCTTTTTGAAACCTCCACAAATAGACAGAGGTAATTATGAACGCATGAAGTAATGTAATGAACAGGGGTGTGATAAAACATAATTAATGGAATGAACCACTATATGGGTGTGATACAACACTTATCTTGATCTGAATTCCTATTATATTATATCCTATTATTGGACACAAGTCATGCAATATCTACTTGGCACTGGACAATAAAATACTTATGTGTGTACAGTAAAACCCTATAAACCAGATGTTCAAATTAGTATCGATATCGGTCTGTGAGACAGGTCGCAGTTGAATGCAGGGCGATAGAAAGGAGCTTTCTGTATCATTTTCATCCTACATTAAGGAGCCTCCTACCGTAGAACCTGTTTTCAGATGCGATTTATTTATTGAACAAGGGAGTCTTAAAACGCAGGTAGTTGCTTAATGCAGGAAAAAAATAATACAAAAAGCTCCTAAAGGAACTTTCTGCATTTCCTTTAACCTGCATAACGCTACCACCTGCTTTACAGACGAATAATTAGACCTATTTTTGATGTTTGCTTAAGACAGGATCTACATTAGATGAAGTTTTATAATGACATGAACGTTTAACCCATTCCCTCATGTTGACGACTCTGTAGAAGTCACTTTGTGAAACCATTGTGATAAATAGAGCATTTGCTCCTATAGGAGCAAATGCTCTATTTATCACAATGGTTTCAAACTTCAAAATTCTAAAAGTTTCCCTTTTTCTAGTTAATGCTCCTTTTCGGTAAATTTATTCAAAGAGGTTGTACCTAAAATAGCCTATGAGGTAATTGGTTAAACATAGGGAGACACTGTAGAATCTGATCTATAGTATCCTCTTGTAGAGTGTTTTCGAGCGTGTAAGCGGAAAACGTGAAAAATTTGAAGCATAAATCTTTTGAAACTTAAAAATATTTGCAATCATAAACAATCAAATATATACCTTCTTTCATTTCTTCCTATTTTCCATGTATCTGGTCTCACGATTGTGTTAAATTTGGTAAGGAAATTGTTGTGCTTACCCAACATGCATTTGGCACTCACGTGGAGTATTTTCAAGGGTCATGAACGGGGTCAAGATACTGTCTACAAAAAGTTAAGCTTCCATGTGCGCAAAACTAAAAAGAAACATGGCGTAACAAGCTATAACCCTTTTAACTATTCGGAAGTATTAACATAGGCGGGTCCAGGGTGGGGCTGACCGGGCGTACCCCCCCCCCCCCCCCCACACACACACACCATCGTCAAAGTAAAACGTATTTTTACTCTTTGTCATTGAGTGTTGCTGATATAATGAATAAGTTAAATGAAAACATGTCTTCAGCTTGGTCAATATCTTACTCCAATTACCAAACAAATACCATAAAATGGTCAAATTTTGAGTGAAAAGTCCATCCAAACATCACCAGAAACCACTTAAGCACACGAAAGTACTGAACCTTTCTCGGAGGAGTGCTCCCCTACGCCGACGAGAAAGGCCTCCCCCCCCCCCCCCCCCCCACTCCTACCTTCAGGACTCAGACAATGCCTTCGGCGCGGGCTTCGTTATAGCATTTCTTAGTAGTGTTTATAAAATGCACTTTTAGCATGGTACTTTGATGAAAGCACATACTCGAAGAGTGCTTGTCTAAGCATTAAACATCACTAAAAACCAAGAGCTTCAGGGGGCTTTAACCTGGACCCCCCCCCCCAGCTTACCTTTCAGTTTTAAGCCCCACACACCAACAACACATCCTGGATCCGCCCCAGATCAACAAGTATTTTTCACAACTGATTAAGTTGTTGAACACATCTGGTTCACCAAATCTCAAGCCCTCATTGCTGTTATGGGTGCAAACCCTCAATTGCAGCTCTCTCAACGGGCATTCTCTATTCTTATTAAACGTATAAACATATCTACTAAAGATTCCGAGTCATACATGACCTATGAAAGGGTGGTTCATTTTGAAACAAATTAAGGAAATTTTGATGGTACTTTGTAAAATAAAGCTTTAATGAAAAGGCGGACTTTTAAAAAATTATCCGATTTATGAACATAAATTTTGGCCCGCTGTTTATCAAATACCTAGGATATTTCAGCTTTGTCTCAAAACGCCCCAAGCTTTATTTTTTCGGCACCAAATGTTACAAAACGTCAATTTAGGGACATATTTTAGACATATTTCATGAGCCTAAGGCCTGTGACAGGAGCCATCTGATCTAGGTCTACTAAGTTTGCAAGTGTGTCTCTATCAGATAAGGGACATAGACAAACAGTGCAGACAAAGACCAGGGTTTTGTACTGTTTGCATCATACGTTTCACATAAAGAGTGAGTGAGTGAGTTGGGTTTTACGTCACATAAAGAACATGCTATATAATCTACTTGTTAATAAAATTAGTTTGGCTCACTAATGTGGCGGAATCAACTTATGAGGGTAGTCAAAGTGTGCATGGTACAGAACATCCGCGTATTTCTTGAACCGATTGTATCTTCTCATCATGCTGAGAATCAGTGTCTGCTCGAGCTACAATCCGATGCATGTTTTATATACAGTAGAACCTGTCTTAACCCTTTCCATGTTTAATATTCATGTCAGAAACAATGACACCATCTATATTCATAATGGCATATGTACACTGGAGTTGTTGGTATAGGTAGAAACGACAGAGTCAGATCAATAATAATTTCACAAGCAAACATAGCTGACCCTACTATAGAAGCCACATGATCTGGGTCTCCCCTGTTTGAAAATGCGTTTATTTGAGTGAGTGAGTGAGTTGGGCTTTACGGCACTGCGACACTGAATAGGTTTATTTGAAGGAAAGGGTTAAGTCGCCATCAAACAGAGGTCTAATTATGGCTCTGTAAAGCAGGTGGCAGTCTAATGTTGGTCACAAGTTATGCAGAAAACTCTTGTAGGAGCTTTTGGCAATACGTTTGCTCTGCATTAAACAATCATCTGATTTTAAAGAGTCCTATGTTCAATAAATAGGGGAGACCGGGGCTAGTTGGTACATTTTTAGCTCACCAGAGCACAAAGTGCTCAAGGTGAGCTATTGTGATACCCCTGTGTCCGGCGTCCGTCGGTCTGTCCGTCAACAATTTCAAACGACTTCTTCTCTGAAACTGACTGCCCAATAGTAACCAAACTTGGTCAGATACATACTGTGGGTGGGTGCTTCAAAAGTTGTTAAAAGATAGTGGGTGGGACCATCGGTCTTGTTGCCATGGCAACCGTACACAATATCTAGAAAAATCTTCTTCTCCAGAATGACTTGTCCGATTTGAATATAGTTTTCACCAAACTGTTTCTCAGTTGATAGACTTCAAAAGTTGTTAAAAGAATTTTGATCCGGCAAAAAACATGGCCGCCAGAGGGCGTGGTCATTTTTTCCATATATGGTAATATGGAATTTTCATAGGAAAATCTTTAAAAATCTTCTTCTCTGAAACTGTATGGCCTAGATCTTTGATATTTGGTATGTAGCATGATCTTATGGTCCTCTACAAATATTGTTCAAATTATGACCCCCGGGCCAAAAATGGCCCCGCCCAAGGGCTTATCAGTTTTTCATAGGAAAATCTTTAAAAATCTTCTTCTCTGAAACTGTAAGGCCTAGACCTTTGATATTTGGTATGTAGCATGATCTTATGGTCCTCTACAAATAGTTTTCAAATTATGACCCCCGGGCCAAAAATGGCCCCGCCCATGGGCTTATCACTTTTTCATAGGAAAATCTTTAAAAATCTTCTTCTCTGAAACTGTAAGGTCTAGACCTTTGATATTTGGTATGTAGCATGATCTTATGGTCCCCTACAAATATTGTTCAAATTATGACCCCGGGCCAAAAATGGCCCCGCCCAAGGGCTTATCAGTTTTTCATAGGAAAATCTTTAAAAATCTTCTTCTCTGAAGCTGTAAGGCATAGACCTTTGATATTTAATATGTAGCATGATCTTATGGTCCTCTACATATATTGTTCAAATTATGACCCCCGGGCCAAAAATGGCCCCGCCCAAGGGCTTATCAGTTTTTCATAGGAAAATCTTTAAAAATCTTCTTCTGAAACTGTAAGGCCTAGACCTTTGATATTTGGTATGTAGCATGATCTTATGGTCCTCTACAAATATTTTTTCAAATTATGACCACCGGGCCTAAAATGGCCCCGCCCAAGGGCTTACCAGTTTTTCATTGGAAAATCTTGAAAAACTACTGAAACTGTAAGCCTAGACCATTGATATTTGGTATGACTAACATGATCTAATGGTCCTCTATAAATATGTAGCTGTGGCTTGTGGTCCTCTGCCAAGAATGTTTAACTTACGACCCTGAACACTGGACGAAACTTGGCCCTGCCTCAGGGCTTATCAGTTTTTCATGGGAAAAATATGAAATATTATTTTTCTCTGAAACCATAAGGCTTAGACCATTAATTAATGGCATACTGCTTTGCCTTGTGGTTCTCTACCAATGTTATCCACATGATTTCTAGTGGTCAAAAATGGCCCCGCCCCTGGGGTTATCTCAGGTGAGCGATTCAGGGCCTCATGGCCCTCTTGTTACATTTTGTGTTCTTTTTCATCTGATTTGAAAAATATGGAAAATCAGTGGTACAAGTCTGAATGTATTGAATGCGCTTTATTTAAACAAGGGGTAGTTTAGGACACAGATTTGAAGTTAACGAATATATAAAAATATTTTGATAGCCTTTTTAGTGTATCAACAAACCCCATACTCGGGGCTAATTGGTACATAGTGTGGGGCTAATTGATACACGTCACTGACGTCAGTAGCTAAAGTCATCGGCATCTGAATCGCAATTCTAGCAAAAATAAACACACCATTTAGAAACATTTGTACATTCGACATGGTCTCATTCACTGTAATCAACACATTTAATCCACTTCTCGCGGGGCCTCGAGTTATATTATGGTTCAAGGCCGACTGGGCAATACCATTCGTTATCATCAGATCATTCAGATGATTATACACGTTTTGTCTTCGGTTTTACGTTTTATTATTGTTTTTAGGCGCTTTAAGTCCCTTCTTCTTATTGTTGTTTGCTATCAGAATTGCATCTGGTGATAGATATACATGTATCGCACCTGTTCATTTTCCTTTTATAAATACGGACCATCCTGAACTAAAATCAAATTCAATTCTGATTTAAACCGTTCTCTTTTTAATTAAAACATTATGCACGTCTACCGCCATCGATTCTGATAATCTTTTTTTGTTGCCCTGATATTTTTTATAAAACAATAATATCTTTTACTTTTTGTTATATTTTTATGCGCACTACATAACCATTAACTGTTGATGCGCGGTAATGCATTAAATAAATAATAAACTAGAGGTTTTTGTCACAAAAATATATGCCCCCCCCTTGTGTATGACATTTACTTTCTTCATGCTCTTTCTATAGATGAAATGTCTTTCCAATAGCATCAGTAGAACAGGAGTAATTGATCGGACAAAAACGTAACAAAGGGCAATAACTCCAAAAGTATTGAGGCGAGAGTTATGGCTATTGTACATGACACTTTCTCTCATCATGCTCTTTCCATGTATGACGTTTCAATCCAATAGCATGAACTATATAGGAGTTATCGTCTGGACAAGAAAGTGTGAAACAAAAGTATAAGGGGAAATAACTCAAACATTATTGAAGCCAAAAGTTATAGACCTTGTATATAGCACTTTCATTCATCATGCTCTTTCCATGTATGAAGTTTCAATCCAATGGCATGAGCTATATAGGAGTAATCGCCTGGACAAAAGAGTGTGAAAAAATGTAAAAGGGGCAATAACTCCAATATTAGTGAAGTTAGAGTTATGGACCTTGTGCATGACACTGCCTCTCATCATGCTATTTCCATGTATGAAGTTTCAATCCAATGGCATGAACCATATAGGAGTTATCGTCCGAAAAGTGTGAAAAAAATGTACAAGGGACAATAACTCCAATATTATTGAAGCCAGGGGTGTGGACCTTGTGCAATGAAGTTTCAATCATTTCAATCCATTGAGCCATTTAGATGTTATCGTCCGGACAAAAAAGGTGAAAATGTACAAGGGGCATTAACTCCAATGTTAGTGAAGTCAGAGTTATGGACATTGAGCATGACACTTCCTCTTATCATTCTCTTCCTATGTATGAAGTTTCAATACGATGGCATGAGCCATATAGGAGTTATCGTCCGGACAAAACAAGTAAAAAAAATGTACATTGGGCAATTAACTCCAATATTAGTGAAGCCAGAGTTATGGACCTTGGGCATGACTATTCCTCTCATTATGTTTTTCCATGTGTAAAGTTTCAACCAACTGGCATCAGGCATATAGAATTTATCGTCCGGACAAGAAAGGGTGACGGACAGACGGAAAGACAGACGGACGGACGGAAAGACAACTCTCACAAAAACAATATGTCTGAGACCTAGGCTATTAAATAACGTCTAGATCTACCTTAAGAAGCAATCACAAAAAAATCACATTGTTTCTTACACAACTATTAGAGTCATGCATTTACTTGGTAGATTATATAAGAGCACATTTATATACACAATAGTTTATAAACTAGCAACTGTATCAGCATTACTTCTAATTATACATTTTAGAAATAAAAAGAGTAGAATTGAGCATAAAAACATATAGATCTATTTATTTTGACCTATACTAATATTAAAGTCTTGACTGGGGGCTAGCTGATACACTGTGTCAAATAGCCCCAGGGCATGTGTATCAATTAGCCCCAAGCCAACTTCCTATAAAAATGGACTCGTCTATGTTACCTAGATCAAGAATGTTCCAAATTATGCTCATGGCATCGCTACAAACACATTATGTTTCAAGCTGAACCTTACATATAAAGTAAATTCACAATAGTAAACGCTTAGTTACTGATTAACACAATAAACCCAAAATTTACTTATGTTGTTATAAATCATACACATGGACCTACGAGAAGCAGTTATCGTCGTAGAGGGTTGCCATCAACAGCAAAACGGCCGCAATATTTTACTGTTTTTAAATATGAAGTGATTGGCGTCATTTTGGGAGGTTTTACATTATTACGTGTGCTGTACCATCTAGCCCCGTGTATCAACTAGCCCCGGTCTCCCCTAAATGGCGACTTAAGAAGGTTCTACTGTAATTCTAATCCAATCCAAGCTGTTAAGTATTGGCTGAGTATCGAGTCTGATGCGACATTGAGATTCTCGGCGTCCCATCTGGATCCAAACTGTTTCCAATTGCCAGCCTTGTGGTGTTAAGCATGAGGAGGAGTAACCCATTTCCAGCTAAGCATGACCTGATAAGCATTTACAAACAGCTTTGATCCAGATGAACGCCAAATAGCTCAATGTATCAATAGGATTCCGGTTGTTTGACACTTGGTCAATAGGTTTTCAGTAGCTTGTATTATGACACTTGGTGAATATATTCCAAAATTCTTGATCAAATCGGTCAAACCAAACATTTCCAGATGTGAGCAGATATTATTGTTCTTCACAACGATATAGGGTAAATCCTTCTCCTCATATAAACGACTTTTCACGCCTCCGCAAACAAAGTAGACCCTGACCAGACGGCTCATATAGTAGCGGCCTGGTCAGGTCCTGCTCTGTTTGTTAATGATGTGATATAGATCTGATTCTACAGTGCATGTCTCAGTCTACGTAATATTCATGACATGATAATTATTTCTTAAATAAAGATTCATACGTTCAAGGGCTAACATTTGTTTGTCATGGAAATTACAATTACAGGTGTGTGGATACAGCAGAACGCGCCTTAACCCTTTCCTCCATACAATCGTATTTCCATGCATTTGCAAACAGAACAGACCCAGATCAGACGGCTCCTATAGGAGCCGTCTGATCCGGGTCTGTTATGTTTGCTTATAGAATTTGATAGTTCTGTTTCTTTATTACTTTCTAAAATGCCTACATTGTTCCACTTTCCATATATCATAATAACTAGACTAAACTAGTACATGTATGTCCAAGAATATTCAGTGGGTATTAGAATTTGAAATAAACATAGACCAGGGAAAGGGTTAAACAGTGTTTTATTTATTGAACATAGAAGTCATAGGTTGCTAAATGTAGGACAAACGTAATGCAGAAATCTCCAAATACGAGCTTTCTGCTCTACTTTTGACCTGCATTAAGTTACAAATTGCCGTGATGACCCATAGTTAGACCTCTTTCTGACGACCGCTTAAGACCTACTTTCTGACGACCGCTTAATACTTTCTCTCTGACGGTCGCTTAAGACTTACTTTCTGACGACCGCTTAAGACTTACTCTGACGACCGCTTACTGTTTTCCGTTGATCAGGTAGAGTAATGATATATTCAGTGTTATGTTTGCTTTGTACAATTTAACTTTTTCGATGTTATACTGTCAATGTAAACTTGTCCATCATTGTTTGACGGTTCATTCTGTATAAATTCGTATACTTTGCGAGATAATTTTGAAGGACAAGACAGTGCAGACCCTGGTCAAATGGCATCTGAGCTTCGTCTACACTGTTTGCAGTTGACACTATACCCATTTCCCGATACTCATACGGGTTAAAATAGGGTGCGGGCATGTTTTATTGTCAAGTGTTTACACCGGAAGATTAAAGTGAGTCGTCTTAGTTTCGATGTACAGTAGAATTTGCCTTAAGCGGTTATTTATATATTGAACATAGGGGTCTTTAAAAACTTCTGGAGCTTGCTGCATTACCTTTTACTTGCATTAAGCTATCAGCTGCCTCACTGACCAATAATTAGACTGATGGCCGCTTAAGACAGTTTCTACTGTATATAGGAGCTTTCTGCATTACTTTTGACCTGCATTAAGCTACCATCTGCCTTAAAATCCCATAATAGTTTTGATGTTCTCTAGGACAGGTTCCACTGTATACAATATATATTGGCCCCTTTTGTAATCAGAGTAGACTTAAAGAAATGTTTGAGGTGATGAATGGTTTTCTTTTACCCCTTATCTTAAAGCAACTGTGACAAAATAATGTCGCTGAATTTTGGATCTGTGTAATTTCAACTTCTTGAGAAAATATTGACAAATTGTCATGACGCAAGCTTTTTAGAGAAACTTTGTCAAACAGTTTGTATCCTGATGAGACGCCGGGTAACTCGATGTCTCATTTGGATTCAAGCTGTTTGCATATGCGACTAATATCGGTGTTGGTTGGCTTTTGGTTTAACCCATTCCCTCATATTGACGACTTTTGGCGACTCTGTAGAAGTCACTTTGTGAAACCATTGTGATAAATAGAGCATTTGCTCCTATAGGAGCAAATGCTCTATTTATCACAATGGTTTTAAACTACAACATTCTAAAATATTCCTTTTCTCTAGTTAATGCTCCTTTTCGGTAGATTTATTCAAAGATATTGCATCTAAAAATAGCCTTTGAGGTAATGGGTTTCAGCAAACATTTCATGTGTTAAAAAATGCTATTGTAAAAATCAATCTAATCAACATTCATGATGTTATCATTTCTTTCATGAATATTTATGGAGTAAAGGGCTAAAATGTTCGAAATGTGGAAACAGTGTTAATGAAAAACACTTGTATGGAACACATTTTACATTAGGCAACCGCTTGGATCAAGATAAGACGCCAATTTTCATCAAGATCCAAACTGTTTGACACTCCGGTCGTAAGTTTTAGAAAAAAAGATAATATACCTTATAGTAGAACCTGTACTAATGGGGATCCCCCCCCCCCCCGGGGGAAATTAAAACTTTGTGTAGTTTTAAACCATTGTGATAAATAGATTATTTATTGTTATCGTAGCAAATGCTCTATTTATTACAATGGATTAAAAAGGTGTTTGCAAATGCGTGAGAAGCGTTTAGATGAGGGAAATGGTTATTTCAGATGGCGGATTAACCCATTCCCTCCTACTGACGCATTTGGACGTCTCTGTAAAAGCAGACCTGTTTACCCATATTTTTTAGCAAGTGTAATCATCTTCCAATTTAAGTGTAATCTAGGGGTAGGCAAGTGTAATACCGACACAAAATCGTATTGACAGCCTTTTTACTGTGAAAATTGAAAAAAACCCAAACATGTATTTTTCTAAAATAACTCTCCTCTTTTTCAATACAGCAACTGAGCAATACATATATGATGTTTTCAACTTACATCATTTATTAATTCCAAATAACAATGAAACATTGTAAGATTTGCCATGGCAAACAATTTACTGAGAAGTGAGATCTACAACATTCTATTTATATGCAAATAGAGTAGACCCTGCTACAAGGGCTCTCAGACAGTTGATCATGTGTAAATAAAGTCTTTCTTTCTAATATGGAACTAGGCTTAACCCATTACCTGAAAGAGAAGTCTGCATTCTGACAAACATGAGAAAATATATTTAACACATGAAAAATTGAGCATTTGCTCCTTATGATAGGGGCAAATGTTCCATTTTCCATGATCAATTTCAAAACTATTCATTCCAAAGCATTTTTAAAGATTAAAACATTGAATTAAATATAAAAACATGATGACAAGATTTAAATCTAACATAATGAGGCAATGGGTTAAGCCCCTTTATCACTGCCCTTTACAACTGAAAGTTCAACCCCTTTGGTGTGTGTGTGTCCTTTGTACCAATGCTTAAAACTTCACATTTTTCACCGAGTTGTAGTATGCACTACTTAATCTAACTCCTGAACAGAGTATTCATATGCTGTTGTTTGAGAAGCCTGAGCAGATTTTACTGCCTAAAGTGCCTCCAGGGATCTATCCCCAAGACAGGCTCTTTGATCAATCCTATTTTTGCGGACACATGAAAATATTCTTTCACAGTGAGCACTTCTGTGAGGTACTGTCAAAATGCCAAGCATCACTAATGCCAAGTTCTTGAATGGAAAAGTAGTAAAGTCAAGCAGGCAAAGCCACATACAAGACGCAACCACCACCAAAACAGCGATAGACAGCATGACACATATACACACACACACAACCACACACCCAAACGCACACTCACATATGAGATGAACACAGAAAACACCAAAAGACACACAAGAACCAGAGACAAACGTTCCACACATGAACAAAATCACAAGCACAAAGACGCAAGGCAAACAAAAGGAAGGATGACAAAGAGAGTACCGCCTTGGCACGGTCAGTAGCAAAAACACCACTGGGGGTTTCAACCGGTTTACGGACGTCCTAACCTCACACTTCTCTCAAAGTCACCCTAGCTTTACAAAAAGTGTAAATAAAGGTATCCCCGCTTGAACAAGAAATGACCTTCTTCATCTTTACATTCTGAAAGTTATGCCCATGTTGCATCAAGTCTTGGTTTGACTTTTTCACTCACATCATGACACTGATATGTTACAAATTCTTCCATCACCTGGCCTTTGGAGGAGCCTTTTGGAATCAGACATGGGTATCTCTCCATCAGGAAAGTAAAATCAGATTGTGTTGCGCTCATTCTCAGATTAATATCAGCTACTTCAGCTGCGCAAAGGACTGGGTCATTCAGTGGAAGTTTTGCGATCAGGTAGTCAATCACTGCAGTGAAATATGCCTTCACATTCTCATAGAATTCATCTACTTTGCTGGCTCTCAGGTTGTTTTCTTCACTAGCAGCAATGAAGGCAGTTGCTTCCTCCCCTATGATCAGATCTGTGTTCTTCTTGATGTTGTATTGCAGCTTGTACTGGACTTGGTCCACAGTTTTGGACGTCAGTGCACTTGGTTTCACAAAACGCACAAGAATTTGTCTTATACGTTTATGAATGGATCTCCTAAGCATATGCACTTTGGGCTCCTCTACCTGCATTCCAATCAGAAACTCATTAAATGTCTTAATAGTATAATTCATGAAGAGAACATACAGCTTGTTAGTAGGCGACTTCACAAATCTGTTAATGTTATCAACTTTGATTTCAGCATATGAGCTGAACCCTGGTGCTGAGTTAGCCGACTGTTTGTCAGAAGACCGAGAGCTTGTCCCTTTTCCCTTTTCACCAGAGGCTGACACTTTGTCTGAAGGCAGGGAGATTGCCCCTTTTGAAAATTTTCCCTTTTCACCACAGGCTGACACTTTGTCTGAAGGTCGAAAGCTTGCCCCTTTTCCCTTTTCACTAGATGCTGGCACTTTGTCTGAAGGCCCAGAGCTTGCTCCTTTTCCCTTTTCACCACAGGTTGACACTTTGTCTGAAGGCCCAGAGCTTGCCTCTTTCACTTTGCTACCACAGACTGGTGATTTTCTTACATGTACATTCTCCTTCTGTTTTAGTTTTGAGTGTTCTTCTTTGAAGTACACCTTCAAAGAATTCCAGTTATGTAACATTCTTTCAAGGGCATGTCCGATGCTTAGCCACCGAATGAATGAATGAATGAATGGTGTTTCACGGCCCATCGACACTGATGGTCATATAGAGCCACCGAGTACAAACATGTTTCAGCATTCTCTTTTGCTGAACATCAAACATTTATTGCGTTCCTTTAAAGGGGATGTCCCTACATTTGACGCGTTTCATAAACACTTAAAATGTACAAAACTCATTTGTTTATATGCTGAAAAGTAGTATATCGCAAAAAGCCCCATCCAATTACCGTTTATAATGACAAAACATTCATGTGTTTGATATCGCCGATCCCGGTTTTACTCCCCGATGTTTCAGTTTTATTCGGGTTGAGTTTTAGTTTCGTAACTGTTCGCCCTATTCTCGATTCTCCGACCACTTCCGAGAAAGCTATTACGTAAACAACGGAGGGATCCGGTGATCATCGGCAAAACGCGGAAGAATTTAACGGAAAAGGCCGATAATATTGTGTTGTAGAACAAAAAATATCAGTATTGATGAAATCGGTTTATTTGTATCACAGGGGCATTTTTCGATATAAGTTCAAATTGGGAACCTTCATAATAATGATAGAGCATGACAAATACCAAGTTTTATGATACTATTGAAAATATGCGATCATTGTAGGGACTTCCTCTTTAAAGCAAGATTTTCTTTTGTCAAAATAGTAATAAATATCAGTAAGGACCTTATCAAATGGGGTAAGGCAAGCTGAGATGCTTTTCTTGTAGCGATATGCACCAATGTAATGTACAGCCTGCAGAATAAATGCTTTTGCAAATGCGTAGACACCTTTTTTGTGACCTATCATAACTGATGCATTGTCTGATCCAAGAGCAAGACAATTTCCCCATGGAATTGCATAGTTTTTTAATGTTTGATCAATCAAATTAAAAATGTTTTCCCCAGTTGCTGATCCAGAACAAATGGGGACAGAGAGATGCTCAGAATTAACCTGTTTTGTCTTCGAATCGTACGTACGAATAACCAATGGGTATTACTTGCTGTAGGCATCATTACTCCCATCAGTTGACACTGTAAATGGATGACACTTCATTCTGGCAATCAAATTATCACCTCTGATGTCCGCTAGTTCCCTGATCACAGCTGTAGCTTTATTTCTGCCACATTTCATCTCTGAAAAATATACATTAAAAAAAACTTCAATAAGATCTCTTACATTCTTCTTACGCTTCTACTTTGAATAGATCTAGAATTAGTAGAAAGATCTATACTGGGTAAATATTGTCACACTCTAAAAACAGCTTCAAATCAATTTTGCCCCGAACAGAATTATTCTCCCCACCCCATTTTTAGTTTTATAGTTTTATATCATCCGAGAGTATATGAGTATGTCAAATCAAATACAGAACTGCACTCATTGTCAGTGATTAACATTGATGTAGGATCTTGAGCCAATTGCTGGTGACTTAACGTAAACTGTAATTTTAACAAATAAAATAAACTGTTGGTCTCTTTTGGTTCATGGCAAGACCCCTCAATACAGAAATTCATTCTTTGTAGACACTACGGTGCAATGGAACAAACTGCCTGACAGCATAGTGCATGCTGATTCCGTAGAGGCTTTCAAGACAGCCCTACGAGATCATCGCCAATTATAGTGGCGTCTCTTCTCACCCGTCGTGTAAAAGCCTTTATAGGATTCTACGACGTATAGATACAGATAAAGCATTACTAATTGATATGCATTTTTTGAATTCATTTGTTAAAATTCAGTAATTGACTAAATATGTTTTTTATTTTTCATTTTAAAAGCATCCTTCTTGTTTTAAATGAAATAAGAAACACAATCTCATTTTCCCAAAATAATATATATTGGAAATTTTAACACTTTCCTCCATACATACACATTTAACATATATTTGTAACAGCTAGAGTAGACCCAGATGAAACGGCACATGTAGGAGCTGTCTCATCAGGCACTACTCTGTATGTTTTTAAGTATAGTGTTGACTACATCTAAGCAATAAAAATCCTTATATATTTTATGTGTCAATGTATGAAAAATATCTAATTATAGATCTATTCATCGTAGGCAGAGGCAAGTATAAATACTCATGGGGGTAAGGGTTACGAAAATGAAGAATTTTACTAACCAGCTGCTATCTTTGAATCAGGAAACATCTGCTTGAAAGCCGAGTTCAGTTTGTCAGCTGAACTAAAAGAAACATTCAATTCAGCTATCAGTTCGCACATGATTGTTTCTGCTTTTGCCACTTGTCTTTTCATTGAAACATTTTTGATCGCCGATGATTTTGCAAACATGTCTTTCATAGATGTCTGTTTTTCCTTCAGCTTTTCAAATTCGCCGTGTGACTTTGACTTTATATGACGAGTACAGTCAAATCGTCCACCGTGTGCACAAGAAAAATCTATCACACAAACTGAACACTTCACGTAAGAGTCTCCTTTGACTGACGGTCCTAAGTACTTCCATGCTTCATGATAAGCAGCTTTATATCGTTCTTTCACAACTGATTTCTTTTTCTTATTCGTCGGTTCGTTCGATAAAGAGTCATCAGTTTCATGACTTCGTTTATTCGTTATCGATTCCGGCGTCTGCTTGTCCCGCTCTGACATTTTGTAAAATACATCCATTGCGCATGCGCACAATTGGTATGGACTAAATAGCCGGCGCCGCGATGAAATAAGGGGGGAAATGCGGCCCTTTCCCCGAAAATACGGTATAATACGAAAAGGAAAAAATACGGCGCCGAAAAATTTAAATATGAATGAATGAATGAATGTTATTTTACGGCCCATCGACACTGATGGTCATATACAGCCGAATAAATAATGTAAATAAATCTATTTCTGAAATTCCAAGCAGACAACATTACAGATCTCCTTGGAGGAGCATTTCAAAGCTCCTTATATAAGTGACATCCTCCTATATACACAGTATCCAGCTGGCCAATAGTGAAATAACCAATAAAAATCTTTTAACCCTTTCCCTCATATAAATCTGATTTTACGCATTAGCAAACAGTAGACCCAGATCAGACGGCTCCTGTAGAAGCCGCCTGATCAGGGTCTGCTCTGTTTGCTTTTGACACAATATAGATCTGATTCTACAGTTTTTGTCAAAACAAAAACTTCTCTTTACAGAAATAATGTGTTTTTAAGGATTAACAAGAGAGTCGTCACGGGTGTTAAAAATGACAGGAGTCAGTTCTTAGCATTAAAAACAGAACCTTTGACGATTATGATAGCTAAGAAAAAGAGCCGGGGGTCAAAACTTAGTTAAAAAGGACACTAGGTCATTCTCAACGTTAAAAAGGACCCTGGGGTTGATTGTAAACGTTAAAAACAGATCCTGGGTAAATTCTTAACGTTTTAAAAAAAGACACATCGTCAAATTTGGATCCGTAGCTGATAATATATAGGAGATATTCTCCGGACAAGCTTTTTGTAAGGTCAAGGTGACCTGAAAATGGTATGCGACATTCTGCCATCCCAAGATGAACTCACACACCAAATTTGGAATCCGTAGCTGGTAAGATATAGGAGATATGCTTCGGACAAGCTTTTTGTAAAATCGAGATATGCTCCGGACAAGCTTTTTGTAAAATCGAGGTCAAAGATCAAGGTCAAGGTCACAGTGACCTGAAAATGGTACGCGACACTCCGCCATCCCAAGATGAATTAACACACCAAATTTGGAATCCGTAGCTGGTAAGGTATAGGAGATAATTGTTTATGCTCCGGACAAGCTTTTTGTAAAATAGAGTTCAAAGGTCAAGGTCAGTGACCTACAAATGGTACGCGACAATCCGCCATCCCAAGATCAACTCACACACCAAATTTGGAATCCGTAGCTGGTAAGGTATAGGAGATATGCTTCGGACAAGCTTTTCGTATAATCGAGGTCAAAAGTCAAGGTCAAGGTCAGTGACCTGAAAATGGTACGCGACACTCAACCATCCCAAGATGAACTCACACACCAAATTTGGGATCCGTAGCTGGTAAGGTATAGGAGATATACTCCGGACAAGGTTTTTGTAGCTGGTAAGGTATAAGCTTTTTGTAAAATCGAGGTCAAAGGTCAAGGTCAGTGACCTGAAAATGGTACGCGACACTCTGCCATCCCAAGATGAACTCACACACCAAATTTGGGATCCGTAGCTGGTAAGGTATAGGAAATATGCTCCGGACAAGTTTTTTGTAAAATCGAGTTCAAAGGTCAAGGTCACAGTGACCTGAAAATGGCACGCGACACTCTGCCATCCCAAGGTGAACTAACACACCAAATTTGAAATCCATAGCTGTAAGGTATAGGAGATATGCTCCGGACAATTTGTTTGTAAAATCGAGGTCAAAGGTCAAGGTCACAGTGACCTAAAAATGGTACGCGACACTCCGCCATCCCAAGATCAACTCACACACCAAATTTGGAACCTGTAGCTGGTAAGGTAAAGGAGCTATGCTCCGGACAAGCTTTTTGTATAATCGAGGTCAAAAGTCAAGGTCAAGGTCACAGTGACCTGAAAATGGTACGCGACACTCCACCATCACAAGATGAACACACACGCCAAATTTGGAATCCTTAGCTGGAAAGGTATAGGAGATATACTCCGGAAAGGATTTTTGTAGTTGGCAAGGTATAAGCCTTTTGTAAAATCGAGGTCAAAGGTCAAGGTCACAGTGACCTGAAAATGGTACGCGACACTCTACCATCCGAAGATGAACTCACACACTAAATTTGGAATCCGTAGGTGGTAAGGTATAGTAGATATGCTCCGGACAAGCTTTTTGTAAAATTGAGGTCAACGGTCAAGGTCACAGTGACCTTAAACAAGAGGGCCATTGGCCCTATATCGCTCACCTGAGTTACAGTAATATATTGACATTTTTCAGTGGACAACATTTCTAGCAGATGAAAGAAGCTTAGTCCACTGCTTTCACCCTTTCACTGCTGAATGAACTTGAACTGGATTCAGATCTAATACCAAGTGACTGGTTGACCAAGATCTAAACTGTTTACAACTTGTGCCATTTTTGCCTTAGCCCAAAATGCCTAAACCGGTCTTTGAGAAATTCAAATGACGTCAATAAAGCTATGCAATTATACCTTGATCCAGGTATATAGGCAAATAAAAAGCTAGGCAGTACATAATGCCAGTTTTTGTGTGAAATGACCAATAAAAATATCTTTAAAAATCTTCTAACCCTTTCCCTCATATAAAGCTGTTTTTACGCATTAGCAAACAGAGTAGACCCAGATCAAACGACACTTATGGAATATAGATCTGATTCTACAGTTTTTATCAAAGCAAAAACTTCTCTTCACAAAAATAATGTGTTTTACGCATTAAAAATAAGAGTAGACTAGATTAGACGGCTGCTATAGAAGCTGTCTGATCAGGGTCTGCTCTGTTTGCATTTGACAAGATATAGATTTGATTTTACAGGTTTTATCAAAGCTAAAACTTCTCTTTATGGAAATAATTTTTTACGCATTAGCAAACAGAGTAGTCCCAGATAATTTTTTGTCAAAGCAAACAGGTAAGGGGTTAATAGGTGTTTAGAAATAATTCTAGCTCTAGGTGTGAATATCTGATAAGTCAATTAAAAGGGTCATTAGTTTTTTAACAATTGAAATTGAGAAGAGTTACTAATTTTTTGAGTAACATTAATTATTGATCAACAATAATTTTGATTAACTTAAAGACATTATTTGTTTTAAAAATCAAATTAAAACAAATACAATTAGTAGCAAGGAGAAAAGACATTATTAAACACCTAAATTTCAACTAAATGCAATTAAACAAGAGTTGCATAATAAAATTTGTTAGAATAAATGATCATAATGAAACTATTTTTTTCCAATCACATAAATTAACTGCAGAAACAAACATAACATTGTGCAAAGACCTGTGAAACTAAAATGTTAACGGTTTATTCCAATGTCTTCCACATTTTGGTTGACAAAATTCCAATAAGTCCCACAATCAAGCCAGACAGGTAATTCAATGGAGCATGCATTAGACTATAGTCAGTATCAATTGATTGCTATATAGGTTGCTTGAACTGGCCTACCTATAGAAAGAGAACAAATATATGCAGAAAACTGATAATTACAGTTAATGACTCAAACAAGATGATGGAAAAAGTTGAGGGTTGAATGTAATTTAAGTATAACATGTAATTAAGTCAGATTGCTTAATTAATAGACACTTAGTATTGTTTGTAATTGTATAAATCACATAATCAAAGTCATATTAAAATATTGTCTTTGATGCAATCGAAAAAATAAATTCTATTAAAGTCTGTCTGATCTTGGTCTACTCTGGTAAACTTTGCAAATGCGTGAAAACCTGTTTATTGACTGTTTCCAGCAGTTTATATCTTAAAATCCGTCTGTTCTTGATGAGATGTTGAGTTATGTTATGAAGGAAAGAAACATCTATTAAATTCCGTTAACTTCCATCTGATCTTGGTCTACTGTTTGCAAATGCATGAAAACACGTTTATCCTGTCACGTGCCCATTTTCCTGACGGATAACAAGGTGACTGATAAACTTTTTGTTATTATGTCAGTTGGTCACATGACCTGTAGCCGGAACTACTTTTTTCACCGAGACGCTTATTTCGTGAATACACAAATTACGTCTACCGAGTACTGAATAAAAAAAGTTTAACAAGGCGATTTTGTTGATTTCAATCGATACCCATTACACCAAATAATTATTTCATGTCATTTCCCCTAACTTGTATTATTAGATCTAGTTGTTTGTCGCGAAATTACTGTGCTTAGATAAGACCACATCAAGAATCATCAAACGTCTATCGTGTATTCTATAGTCCGTTCTATTTTTATTCTATCGGCGTCTGTCAAAAATGTCAATTGCTTACGG
The DNA here is from genome assembly GCA_963576725.1 of Azorinus chamasolen. Lineage (NCBI taxonomy): Eukaryota > Metazoa > Mollusca > Bivalvia > Cardiida > Solecurtidae > Azorinus > Azorinus chamasolen. The sequence goes on along the minus strand of OY755241.1, from coordinate 46,081,520 downwards.
ATCGTTTGATATGCGATTAGAGGATTTTTTGCCTCAAGATGAGCCTGTGCAACCAGATGAAAGCAAAAACCAGCCATCCAAAGAAGTAGATTTAATAGAAGTAAGCAGAGAACAGTTTAACACTGAATTTGGAATTGATATAAACAGTCTATTTTCACCAATGGAGGAAGAGTCCCCCAGCCCATCTGAAACAAGGAACCAAGAATTCTTGGAAATTTCGCCAGAGGACGTAAGAAAATTGATTGAAAATGAAGAAAATCCAAACACATTAAAGAAAACTCTTTATGACTGTTCTAAATTTGAACGCTTTCTTGCACAGAAAGGGGAAAACCAGCCCATGGCCAAGATTGAGCCTGAGGCTTTAGATGAATATTTAGCCAATTTTATCCTATCCATCAAAAAATCAGACGGTGAAGATTATGAACCGACTAGCATCAGAAACATAATCAGTAGTATAGACAGAAAACTAAAGAGACAAAAGTACCCGCATAGAATAATTGGGGAACAGTCCAGTGTCTTTCAATTAAGCAGAGATGCATTAAAGGCTAAGCAAAAATCATTAAAAAGACTAGGAAAAGGCAATAAACCTAAGAAATCAAGCCCAATAACTGATGAAGAAATCAACATGCTATATGAAAAAGACATTTTAGGGAGAAACAATTCTAAAGCACTTCTGAACACAATCTGGATGAACAACTGTATCCAATTTGGTCTGAGAGGAACAAAAGAAAACTACAACCTCAGGTAATTTTGTATGATTTTTTTCAATTGATCAAGCAGATATTTAGATATTTTATTAAACACTTTTGGCAATTTAAATGGTGATTTTTTTTATTATTTAAATATAGGATCTGTTATTTATAAGGCGATGTTTGAGACAAGCTGATCTGAACCAAGTCTATAATTGAAATGTTATTAAGCAAGCCTTGGTATTTGATTTTATAGAAAAAATTCAAATCTACAATAAATTTAGGAACAACATTACATGCATTTTTACTCCTGCTGAGACTCGAACTCAGAACTCCTTCTAAGCCAAAACAAAATGTGCAGTGAGCCCGAAGGTGTTTTACCAGTTAAACTACAGGAGCGTACTACATGAACATTTGTGTTGTCCATAAATTTTCTGTAGATTTTTCAATGATTTAATTTGTGATTATTGAAAAAAAGTCCCACTTTAGAATACAATTCTTTTAATTTAAAAAATACAATTTATTTCAAAAGAGAGCACAATGAAATGCCAAAATTGGTGCTGGATGTTGGAATTTCTCGGTTTCTCATACTTTAAATATTCCAAAAATTTCATTTATAATTTCAAAAAATTTAACATTTCACAAATGTGAATTAGCTTCTGTTATTATAAGACATATAAGTGCAAGAAAAAACCTCATTGATTACAAATTGCCCTATTCATATCAAATAAAAATATCATTATGATCAGATTTAAAAGTTTATTCATATCTTAGCAGATTGTAGCTTGCTTAAAACTAGCTGATATTAAAGCAAACTGGGCCTTAAGATATATTCTGCTTTAAATGGACACCTGTCTTCAATACTAAGTTTTACATGCAAAAGAGCTGCAGATAAGATTTTGTTTTGTTCAATTTACAAAAATCCTTATTTCACCATCAAACCCATTTTTCTTACTTTTAGATGGGGAGACATTACATTAAAGAAATCTTCTGATGGCCTCGAGTACCTCGAATTAACGGAACGTCAGACAAAGACCAGGACTGGCGCAAATGTTACAGATGTACGGGAGATCACTCCTAAGATATTCGCCACCCCTGCTGACCCAGATAGATGTCCAGTCGAGACATACAAACTTTATATGGCAAAGAGACCACAGGATTTTTGCGAATACAATCACCCTTTTTACATATCTCCGCGCACTTCTTCGCAAAGAAATTCTAATGAAATTTGGTTCATGAAATCTGTGGTTGGGGAGAAGAAAATTGGGGAATTGCTAAAAAAAATGGCTGTGGATGGTGGTTTGGATGCCTCAAAACGTCTCACAAACCATTCCACTAGGAAACATTTGGTACAAAAATTAAGAGACGCAGGAATAGCGCCAACAGACATAATGCAGATCAGTGGTCACAAAAACATCCAATCTGTGATGAACTATTCTGCTATGTCTGAGCAAAAACATAAGGAGTGCTCAACAATTCTGTCCAGCAGATCCAAACCACCATCTACAGTCACCTGTTTAGGTGAAAATGAATCCACAATAACAGAAATCATTGACCCATTACTTTCAGATGGCCAAAAGGACACAAATGTCAAAAAATCTGCCACTGGATCTAGCAATATTCGCCCTCAAGAGAACTTGTGTATTAACTTACCCCACCCAGTCTCTCAACAGCCTAGAGCAGGTAGTGTCGAGAATCCACCGTTGTTTAACCAAGAAGCCCTCAGAATGAATACAATGTTAAGTTCTGTCTTTTCAGGAGCGGTTTTAAATATCCAAAACTGTAACATCAACTTCTATAAGTAGGGTTTAGCCGGAAAATTGTACTATTGAAATTGCACAAGGAAGAAGAAACGTTCGCACATGAAAATGCACTATGTAAATTAAAACGAAATTGTTGACTTTGTGGACTGCATTACAAACCAGGTTTTTTATACAAATCAAGAGCATTTTTTAAATATAGATCCAGTTCTAGTTAACAAATGGCATCTAAATTAAATTTATGCCGATGTATTTGTGGGTTTATTTTTTATTCGCCGATTTACGCACCTTCCGCGATTTCTTAACGGTCCGGATGTTTTGCGGTATATTTTGCGGTGCATTTTGTGGTACATTCGGTACAAATGGTTATATTTTGCTGTCGTGACTAGGATAAATAGAATATTTGGTTCCTAGCTTTGAATGAGAAATGTTATCTGGCTCGGCTTCTGAATATATCAGGTTCGCCTTCGGCTCACCTGATATATTCATCCGCCTTGCCAGATAACATTTCTCATTCAAAGCTAGGAACCAAATATTCTCTATTTATGTGAAGGAACTTGTTAAATTATGACTGTTTCAAGCAGTTTTGATCTCGATGAGATGCTTTGTGAAAGGTTTCAATACATATGTACACGAAATCCTGAACAGTTTGATGTATTTCACATTGCTAACAGTTTGGCTCCAGATCAGACACTGCATAAGGTGGTGTGTGATTTGGATTCAAACTGTTTCTTATGTATTTAACTTTAAGAAATACCTAATAGTTTCCTTAATATTTAATATTCTAAATATGGTAACTAGCATAATGCCTATTTTTTTCCTAAAATGACAATTTTTTAGTTAATTAAAAGTATTAAAATGAATCTATTGTTGGTATTATCTAATTTAAGAAATACCTATTATTTTCCTAAATATTTAACTCTTTGCACATAATGTGGCGTCTCATGATTCTCATCATAATCATCTTGATTACCTATGCAAACAGTGTGGATCCAGATGATAATGCAGTGTCTCATCAGGATGCAAACAAGGGGGGGGGGCATATGCATAATCATGTTTTCTTAGCTTAGGATTTCCAATATCTCCCACATCTAATTTGAGAGACATTGGTAACATCTAGCTGTATAGCACTCACACTATGGGGATAATAGGTCAACATCCCTTTCCAAATCCCTTTAATGTTTCGTCTGCAACAAAAAAGATATTGTCATCTGCTTCAATTCTTAAAATAAACTTACTTTCATTTTTTTTCAAAAATATGGTTAAGATCACAAACAGTTTGGATCCTGATGAGACGCTGCATTATGCGGCCTCTCATCTGGATCCAAACTGTTTGCATAGGTAATCACAGTTTCACCACTAGCGTGCAAAGGGTTAAGAGTCATGCATTGACCTGGAGAGATTTTACTGCCCAGAGCTATATCCCTTTAACTGCAGAAGAGCCTGTTTAACCCTTAATTTCCATCATATAAACTTGTTTTCATGCATCTGCAAACAGAGTAGACCCAGATAAGGTGGCTCCTATAGGATCAGGGTCTGCTGTTTGCAAATGGAATTTGATATATCTGTTTCTATGCCTTCTAAAACAGCTACACTGTTCCACCTTCCACATTTTATTATAAGTAGTTACAAATAGAATCACTATTCTGGAAGTACTAGAATTCCAATGCAGTTATCTCCCTTTGTCCATTATGGCTATGCTGATGGGACAAGGGAAATAACTGTGAGGAATTTTTTTTAACTAGCTTCCTGATGTTAAAGTAATATAAAACCCCAGGGTGAGGGTCATTATTTGAACATACTTGGTAGTGATACATTAGGTGATGCTTCATACCAAATATCTTAGCTCTAGATTATGTGGTTTCAGAAAAAAAAAATTGTTAAAGTTTTCCCTATATAAGTCTATGTAAAAACTACAAGCCCCAGGGCAGGGCCATTTTTAGCCCGGGGGTCATCATTTGAACAAACTTGGTAAAGGACCATTAGATGATGCTATATCCCAAATATCAAAGCTCTAGAAATTGTGGTTTCAGAGAAGAAGATTTTTAAAGATTTAAAAAAAAAACCTTTAAAAGTAGTGGGGCGGGGCCATTTTTTGCCCGGGGGTCATGATTTTAACAAACTCGATAGAGGACACCCTAAGGTACATTTCTGTGAAATTTGGTTGAAATCCTCCCAGTGGTTTAGGAGAAGAAGTCCTTTGAAATAAAAGTGAACGGACAGAGACGGACGACGGGCGGTCACAATAGCTCACCTTGAGCCTTCGGCTCAGGTGAGCTAAAAATGGTACGCGACACTCCGCCAGCCCAAGATCAACTCACACATAATTTGGTATCCGTAGCTGATGTGACAAAGGAAATATACTCCGGACAAAATGTACACACCCACCCACACACGCACGTTGCGATCACTATATGCCGCCAAAGCCTAGCTTTGGGGGCATAAGAATAAGAGTAGACCCAGATCAGACAGCTCCTATAGAAGCTCTGCTGTTTGCTTTTGACAAGATATAGATTTGATTTTACAGTTTTTATCAAAGCTAAAACTTCTCTTCATGGAAATAACGTGTTTTTACTCATTAGCAAACAGAGTAGACCCAGATCATCTTTTGTCAAAGCAAACTGGGAAAGGGTTAATAGGTGTTTAGAAATAATTCTAGCTCTAGGTGTGAATATCTGATAATCAGTCAATTAAACGGGTCACTAGTGTTTTTAACAATTGAAATTGAGAAGAGTTACTCATTTTTTGAGTAACATTAATTATTAATTGACAATAATTTTGATTAACTTAAGACATAATTTGTTCAAAATCAAATTAAAATAAATACAATTAATAGCATTAAAGTGTTTATTAAACACCTAAACTTCAACTAAATGCAATTAATAAAGACTATATTACATGCCTTGCATAATGTTTTTATTAAAATAAATGACCATAATGATATCAAATACTTTTTTTTCAAATCACATAAATTAACTGCAGAAAAAACATAACATTATGCAAAGACTTATGATAACATCCAGCTGTGAAATTCCCAGTTTGGCACCACAAGTCACCAACAATACACATCATGGGGTTAATGGGTCAACATTCCTTTCAAAATGCCCTTTGCTAAGTAATTTTTCATCTGCAACAATTGTCGTCTGCTTCAATTCTTAAAATAAACTTTCTATCATTTTTTTGCAAAAATATGGTCAAGATGACAAACACGTTGGATCCTGATGAGACGCGGCATTATGTGGCCTCTCATCTGGATCCAAACTGTTTGCATAGGTAATCACAGCTTCGCCGCCAGCGTGCAAAGAGTTAAGAGTAGCATTGACCTGGAGAGATTAGCACCTGGAGAGATTAACAGTTGCTCTAAGAGCACTACTGTCCAGTGTGCTGTAACCTTTTAACTGTTGTTTCTGATGCGAATAAGTCTATTTAACCCTTATTTTCCCTCATATAAACTTGTTTTCATGCATCTGCAAACAGAGTAGACCCAGATAAGATGGCTTCTATAGGATCAGTGTCTGCTGTTTGTTCATGGAATTTGATAGATCTGATGCTATGCCTTTTTAAGACGGCTACACTGATCCACCTTCCATATTTCATTATAAATATTTTGTCCAATGCAGTTAGCTCCCCTTGTCCCTTAATGGCTTTCTGATGAGACAAGGGAAATAACTGCTAAGGCAAACCTTTTAAGTGTTGTTTCTAAAATTAAGAAGTTTAAAGCCCCAGGGTGAGACCATTTTTGGCCCAGGGGTCATTATTTGAACAAACTTAGTAGAGGTATATTAGGTGATGCTTCATACCAAATATCTGAGCTCTAGATTATGTGGTTTCAGAGAAAAAGATTTTTAAAGGGTTTCCTATATAAGTCTATGTAAAAATTACAAGCCCTGGGGCAGGGCCATTTTTGGCCCGGGGGTCATCATTTGAACTTGGTAAAGGACCATTAGATGATGATATATACCAAATATCAAAGCTCTAGGAATTGTGGTTTCAGAGAAGATTTTTAAAGATTTAAAACAAAAAACCTTTAAAAGTAGTGGGATGGGGCCATTTTTTGCCGGGGGTCATGATTTGAATAAACTTGATAGATAACACACTAAAGTACATTTCTGTGAAATTTGGTTGAAATCCTCACAGTGGTTTAGGAGAAGTCAATTGAGTAAAAGTGAACGGACAGACAGACGGACGACAGGCGGTCACAATAGCTCACCTTGAGCCTTCAGCTCAGGTGAGCTAAAAATGAAGATGTCAATGTTTTGTAAGTAAACTATGGAAAAGATTTGCATTCTAAGTGCGGCCTGACTTGTATCTGCACACAGTTTGGATCAAGATGAGACGCCGAGTAACTCGGCATCTCAGCTGGATCCAAGCTGTTTGAAATTCAGTTTCTCAATGCAGGCCGAAAGCTATGCAGACAGTTCCTGTAAGAACTTGCTTTCTAAGTTTGGTCCTGCATCAATATACCACCTCACAGTGCTTTTAAAAGACACTGTCACAAAAGTTACAGTTTCATTAGGACTTTTAGTGCTTTGATACAGGTGTGCTTTAGTTTATAGTGGACAGGTGAGTTTCACGCTTGGCTGAACGCTACTCTTAGTCTTACTGGTATGTGTATAGAGCGGTTCATACTGCATTGGTCATTTGGGGTGTGGACAACCAGTTTACATTATGTAAGAAGAAACATTATTTGAAGAGGAAACATTGGACAGATACTGTAAGTTTATTTTCCCCTTCCCCTTGTAGGTTACCATAGGTTATTGTGTCAATGCAAATTTCTCGCGTGGATTGAAAGGTCGTTTTTAACATTTAGTGGCAGTTTCAGTTAGTAGACACTTTTCCGTCTGTTTTAGATGGCTTCCATTGTACTTACTGATACGCCCTGACGGTACCTTGTACATATCTAACTTTGGCTGGTTTAAGTTGAGATATGAGATGAACCCTATATAATTATCGCACCCTGAAGCAAACTGGATACCATGTTATATTTTAACTTTCATGATGCACTTTCCATGAGACATGAACTGATATCATGAGAAGCCTGTGAGCCTGTATATAATTTTATTCATTCTATCATCATTATCGACATGACGCTTGGTATATTTGTGTTCTAGTAATATAGACTGTGTGTCGGCCTGTCCTGTGTGGAACTTGTGGAACTGTTCAGATATTAAGCCTGTGTGGCACATTATATAGAGCATATTATACTGTGTGAATAACTATATGTTAAACATTTACCTGTGAGGTGTCAAACAGTTACAGAGACTACAGAGTGTATAGACCTTTAATGAGACCTGTGTGGTGAGACTACTGAGGGTATAGACCTTTAATGAGACCTGTGTGGTGTCTTAGATGGTATAAGTGGTGTAAGGACTGGTAAACCTGTGTGGTCCAGAGAACTGTGAAGTTGAGCAGAGTGTTGACATTTTCATATATGTATAATCATCATAGTGTAGTATCAGATATTGATTTTAAACAATTGACTCTTTTATGTAAATGTAACCTGTAAGTTGTTATTGTGTGTAGATACATATTTATATTTCACTAGCTGGTGTGCATTCATAACCATATTTTTTGTATGTTTATGAATATTTATGGAAGTATTTATGGATATGTCCTAGGCTGAGATAGGTTTCATTTTATGAATATTCATTCTTATGAATATTCATGTTTATGAATTCAATATAGCAAGAGTGTTGTAATAAATATGAACTGATTACTATTCGGTTGTCTCTTTTCTCAATCTCAGAACTCGGACTCACATTTCTTTATATTCTGTATAAAAATTGTGACAGATACCCATATTTATTTTTAGTGATCACTTAGGAAGGGTTTTCCCGTATCTTGGCTCAACTGTTGCAGGTCTGCTCTGTTTGCAAATGTGTGAAAAGGTGTTAACATGAAGGAAAGGGTTAGTAAACATATAAGCATATTGTACATAAAATGAAAATAATGTAATGCAATTTGCACTATATCATAAGCAAACAACAGATTGATCAGATGGCTACTACATGAGGCAGGGCCAATTTAGACCCTAGGGGCATGCATTATATAACTTTTGTAGAAGACCTGAACATGATGCTATGTGCCAAATATGAAAGATATGAACCATCCAGTTTCAGAGAAGATTTTCAAAGTTCACTATATGTTTCTATTGAAAACTGCCCTACCCTGGGGCGGGGACAATTTTGACCCCAGGGCCATAATTTATATACCTTTTGAAGTGGACCTAAACAGGATGTTTTGTGCCAAATATTAAAGCTAAGAACCTTCAAGTTTCAGGAGAAGATTTTCAAAGTTTTCACTATGTTTTTTTACCCCAGGGCAATTATTTATAGGTATAACTTTTGTAGAGCGCCTACAGATGATGCTATGTGCCAAAGATGAAAGCTGAGAACCATGTAGATTCAGAGAAGATTTTAAAGGTTCAAATTGTTGACGACTGACGACGCACGCGGACGGACATCAGGTGATCACAAAAGCCCACCTTAAGCATTTCATGCTCAAGAAGGTCACTAGGTCAGACCTAAGAAAAATCTTGTTTATAACTTCAAAGCTGCATTTTTGGTCAAACGTTCTTGCAACTTTGTCAGAATGATCATTTATAACCCCATTCAGTTTGAAGATGGGTGTGGTCAAGTTTAAAAAGTAGGTCACTGTCAAATCTTAGAAACTTGCAGACTGTAATATTAATAACTGTTTAATAAAAAATCCTCTATTCCACAAGGTAACAATAGTGAAATGTTTGGTCTCTGGTGAGCGATTAAGGGCTATCTTGCCCCCTCTTGTTGATCCTGTGGTCCAACAATATCCATTGTGCTATAGGTAGAGGTCACATGACCTAAATATCAAAAGCAACTTTTAGGTGACCTCTTTATTAGGTCATTAGAAGCTCTGGTGACAGGATAAATACTGGTATGCATTTGAACACTTAAAGATTATTGTCTCTTATTTGCTTCCAGCTAAACATACAACTGGTGCAGAAATCTGTCGCAACGGCAAATGGTTTTATGGGATCTGCATATAGTGTCAGTGAGAAAATGGTTTTGTAGTATCCACATGTATTTCCCATAAAATCTTTTTTCCATTGTGACATCCTGTTGCTTAAAATCATTTACCCATTGTGACACTATATGTTGATTCCATAACAACATTTGCTGTCCCGCATCAGTGTAAGATAGCTTTTGGCAGTAGAGAGGATTATTTTCCTGCCATAGAAACATGCAAAGTAAGCATTTTATTATCTTTTGGCCATAGTTGGATGTCTTTAATTGAACGTCAGATTTTTTTACTTTATCGTTCTGAATGCCAAGTGATAAAAGCTTTTTTCTGTTACAGTTGTCACAGTCGAAGAACCAACTTACAAAAGGGTCAAAGAGACTTTAAGAATGAATGAATGAATGAATGGTGTTTTACGGCCAATCGACACTGATGGTCATATAGAGCCGAATAAATAATGTAAATAAATCTATATGATGAAATCAAATAAAGACAATCTCACTAGATTATGCAAATGTCAGTCCCGATCAACAGGATTGTAAATAAAATAAGGACAAAACATAATAATAATAATGATAGACTTTAAGAGAAAGCACACGTGTTTCGTGTGTGATATTCCACATGCTAGCCAGGCACATAATGACGAGGAACTGGCTCTTTCGTACCCTAAAGGCTCGAAAGCTAGAAGTGTATGGAAAGTATTCATCAACAGAGGATCATACAAAGCAAATATCAATGTAAAAACAATAGGTGGGGAGTTGCAAGTGTCAATGAGAACCGGTACTGACCGCAGACCAGAAGAATACCAACCATGCATTTATTGATATGGTTACTTCTTAAAAATAGATCTCTGGAGACATACCAAGAAGTATAAATATTCTGCCTTTGGACAACACAAAAGCAGTTTTCAGTCAAATATCAAAAGAATGCGTGCTATAGTTGAGTCAGTATCATGACCAACTACAGGACAATATCTAGTGGAAACTAGACTGTCGCAGGACAGCAAAGCTCGCCTATTGTAGACATTGTCTACAAAGATGAAGTCCAAAATATTTTTCTAATTTAACTGAACTACATCAATGTTAGACCTACTGGCAAACTCATTTCCAAATACCAGCTACCTATTGCAAGTATTTCATGTTGTATTAGTGCATCTTAGCACTTACCCCAATACTTTAACCTTGAGATTTCAGCCCAAAAAGCTAAGTCCAAAACAGGTAAAATTTGGACTAAAATTCAGTTTTATTTTAAATTTTAACTACGCTACATCAATGTTCAACACACCGGGAACCCCCATTTCAAGTATCAGCTTCCTACGGCAAATATTACATTCAGTATTAGTGCATTTCAACACTTACTCCAAAACTTTAACCTTGAGATTTCAGCAAAAAAAAAAGTCCAAAACAGGGTAAATTTGGACTAAAATTCAATTATATTTTAAATTGTAACTACACTACACCAATGTCCAACAAACAGGAAACCTCGATTCAAAATATCAGCTTTCTAGGGCAAATATTTCATGTAGTATTAGTGCATTTCAACGCTACCCCAAAACTTTAACCTTGAGATTTCAGCCAAAAAAGCTAAGTCCAAAACAGGTGAAATTTGGACTAAAATTCAGTTTTATTTTAAAAGTTAAATACACTACATCAATGTTCAACACACAGGGAACCTCCAATCAAGTATCAGCTTCCTAAGGCAAATATTTCATGTAGTATTAGTGCATTTCAACACTTACCCCAAAACTTTAACCAAAAGCAAAAGCCAACGCCGACGCGATTCCATAAGCCCCCCCTATTCTTCGAATAGGCGAGCTAAAAATTCATGAGAAAATTAAACTAGAACTATCATTAAAGGTGATGAATACCCCCACATGGCAGCTTTGATTGCGAATCCAAGTTTGTGACACCAACTATCCATGTAACAGGACTAAAACACATAAATACTCAAAGTTAAAGGAGAGATAATTCTGTAATGCTTGCAACAAACAAATGAAAACTTTAACAAGAGTACCGCATACGGTACATACTACGCCCACTTGCAAACTTTCTCTGATTCAACATGCCTTATAAGTGTTTACATTTTCTAATCTGTGCTTCAGATCTTGATTTCCATATTACGGTGATACTATTTTTTTTAAAAAATGAAGTGAATATCTTATTAAATAAAAAAGTTACAGCTAATCCTCATTTTTGCAGATTTTTGTAAAGTGCAACGGCCATAACTCTGTAAAGACAAACTGAATGAACCTCAAAATAAACTCAGCTTCAAATTTTGTTGCTTAAAACATTTGTGTTAAGTTTCATTTATATCATTTTAATAGTTTTCCCAGAAAACAACTGACAAACTAAAAGTTGACCGACAAACAAAGCAACGAACACACAAAGTTCAAGGACCATAACTTTAGAATAAAATGACATATCAAAACCCCCGCAATATATGTGAAAATTCACATTAAGGTTTAACCATATAACAAAAATTCAAGTAAATATCATTTAAAATGAAAAGGTTATGGCCATCCTCATATTTGCATAGATTTGTATTATTTTTTTCAGTGCAAGGGCCATAACTCCGAAACAACAAATCAAATGATCCTCAGAATCGAATTAGCCTCAGGTCTTGATGCATTAAACATGTGTATGAAGTTTCATTAATATCTGTCAAACATTTTTGCCGGAAAACAGCGGACAAACTACATGCCTATATTTGCATTGTTTTTAAGTAAAAGGGCCATAACTCCGAAACGACAAATCAAATAAACCTCAAAATCCACTCAGCATCAGATCTTGATGCATTAAACATTTTTGTGAAGTTTCATTAATATCTCTAAAATAGTTTTCCCAGAAAACTGCGGACAAACTATTTGCATGTATTTGCATTATTTTTTAAGGACAAGGGCCATAACTCTGAAATGAAAAATCAAATGAACCTCAGAATCAACTCAGCTTCAGATCTTGATGCATTAAACATTTGTGTGAAGTTTCATTAATATCTGTCAAATAGTTTTCCCAGAAAACTGCGGACAAACAATTTGCATGTATTTGCATTGTTTTTTAAGTAAAAGGGCCATAACTCCGAAACGACAAATCAAATGAACCTTAGAATCGACTCAGCTTCAGATTTTGATGCATTTAACATTTGTGTGAAGTTTCATTAATATCTCTCAAATAGTTTTCCCAGAAAACAGCGGACAAACTATTTGCGTATTTTTAGGACAAGGGTCATAACTCTGAAATGAAAAATCAAACGAACCTCAGAATCAACTCAGCTTCAGATCTTGATGCATTAAACATTTATGTAAAGTTTCATTAATATCTGTCAAATAGTTTTCCCAGAAAATAGCGGACAAACAAAATGTTGACGGACGAACGAACGGACGGACAGGGCCACGACAATATACGACCACCTTTATTAGGTGGGCGTATAATAATGAAGGAGGATTTGTGACACGAAATCCCCATGTTTCATGCCAAAATGAAAATGTTCGCGCTGGTCCGATTTTGCAGAATGACACTGGTTCTTTTTCCATTTCAAGGCCAGGTATTAAGTTCAAGGTCACAGAGACCTGAATATCTACTACCCAATATGTATTGACACAACAGGTTTGGTAATGCTAGATAATAGAGTATAGGATATATGCTCCGGACAAGACCTGAAATTTGTGTCTTGCACATCTACTACTCCGGAGTAACATTTATGCCAAGTATCAAGTAAATCAGGTTGAAAGTGAAGGAGGAGTTCGCCGTACAAGATTTTGCCTGCCAATTTTAAGACCAATTTCAAGGCCAAAGGTCAAGGTCACAGAGATTTGAAATTTGTGTCTTGCACATCTACTACTCCTGAGTAACATTTATGCCTAGTATCAAGTGAATCAGGTTGAAATTGAAGGAGTTCAAAGTACAAGATTTTGCTTGCCAATTACAAGACCAATTTCAAGGACAAAGGTCAAGGTCACAGAGACCTGAGATTTGTGTCTTGCACATATACTACTCCTGAGTAACATTTATGCCAAGTATCAAGTGAATCAGGTTGAAATTGAAGGAGGAGTTCAAAGTAAAGATTTTGCCTGCCAATTTCAAGACCAATTTCAAGGTCAAAGGCCAAAGGTCAAGGTCACAGAGACCTGAAATTTGTGTCTTGCACATCTACTACTCCTGAGTAACATTTATGCCAAGTATCAAGTGAATCAGGTTGAAAGTGAAGGAGGAGTTCAAAGTACAAGATTTTGCCTGCCAATTTCAAGGACAAAGGTCAAGGTCACAGAGACCTGAAATTTGTGTCTTGCACATATACTACTCCTGAGTAACATTTATGCCAAGTATCAAGTGAATCAGGTTGAAATTGAAGGAGGAGTTCAAAGTACAAGATTTTGCCTGCCAATTTCAAGACCGATTTCAAGGCCAAAGGTCAAGGTCACAGAGACCTGAAATTTGTGTCTTGCACATCTACTACTCCTGAGTGACATTTATGCCAAGTATCAAGTGAATCAGGTTGAAAGTGAAGGAGGAGTTCAAAGTACAAGAGTTTGCCTGCCAATTTCAAGACCAAAGGTCAAGGTCACAGAGACCTGAAATTTGTATCTTGCACATCTACTACACCTGCATAACATTTATGCCAAGTATCAAATGAATCAGGTTGAAACTGGAGGAGTTGAAAGTACAAGATTTTGTGGACAGTGAGTGAGTGAGTGAGTTGGGTTTTACGGCACCGCGACTCTAAGTAGGTCATATAGTGCCATTGACGAAAATTATGATGAAACGATGAAAATCAATAAAAAATCTCGATCAACGAGTATGTAAAGCATTAAAATATATGAAAATGAAAATGTAGAAAGGAATACAGAAATAAAATAGTAGACCTGGTTAAACAGATTTATATTTTAGAATAAAGACCAGTCTCTTTCAAAAATGAAATTATATTCTCGTACGGAACTGTATTAAATAACTGTTGCATAGAATCAACAGAAAAGTATTTATGTCTTATTATAGAAAGGTCAATACATTCAATCAAAAAATGTTTTACTGTGTATGGTTCTTGACAGAAGACACATTCTGGTTGAATTTCGCGCTTTTGTGGACAGACCAACGACAGACGTCCAACGACCGACCAACCGACAGGCTGATTCCAGTATACCCCCCTCAAACTCTGTTTGTGGGGGTATAATAAAAGATAATGCATACATGGTTGTGAAGAAAGACAAACTCCTTAACCTTTACACAAAAAAACTTGTTAGAAGAACGGAAATCACAGAATGATACATCTTGGACAGTACGACTATTAGCCAAGCTTCTCTTATATATATTTGAAGTCAGTCAAGCCTGTCATGGGTGGAACTGATAGACCATACTAACTGGTATGTTTTGGCTGATGGTATCAGGTCTCTAGCTGAATGGTTTCATTAGAATAGGGATAACCGTTAGTATTTGAAGATTCGCAGTAGTATATTGGTGGGTTATATGTCGCAAATAATCGTTTTACATGCCCCACTAAAGCGTCGTATGTAAAACTGAATTTGCGACATATAATGAATGAATGAATGAATGGTGTTTTACGGCCCATCGACACTGATGGTCATATAGAGCCGAATAAATAATGTAAATAAAACTATATGATGAAATCAAATAAAGACAATCTCACTAGATTATGTAAATGTCATATAAACATATAAACCACCGATAAACTACTGCAAACCTTCAAATATGCAATGGTTATCCGCTAAATAACAGGAAATAGATAACTGAGTAACTATAATTCTTTAATGTTTATTTGAATGGAAAAGTAGTAAAGTCAAGCAGGCAAATCCACATGCAAGACGCAACCACCACCAAAACACCGATAGACAGCATGACACACACACACACACAACCACACACCCAAACGCACACGCACACACACATACGAAATGAACACAGAAAACACCAAAAGACACACACGAAACAGGGACAAACGTTCCACAACATGAACAAACCACAAGCACAAAGACGCAAGGCAAACAAAAGGAAGGGTGACAAAGAGAGTACCGCCTTGGCACGGTCAGCAGCAAAAACACCACTGGGGGTTTAAACCGGTTTACGGACGTCCTAACCTCACACTTCTCTCAAAGTCACCCTAGCTTTACAAATATTGTAAATAAAGGTATCCCCGCTGGACTTACCCACAACATAGACGACAAAGTTGAAATCAGATAACTCTAAAGCCTAAAGGGATTCATCAAAAAGGTGTAGAACAAGATCAAAAGACAGTGAGTGAGTGAGTTGGGTTTTAAAAGAGTTCTAAGGAAAGTCATCTGATTTGATGCTGCACTTCTTGTAAATGTGGTAAATTTCATAAAATAATCAATTTAGTGAAGACATTTGATACTTAAACATAAGCACTTGTATCTGATTTGTTGTTAGAGTCTACATTGGTTATCAGGATCTACACTGACAGGTACCGATCAGGGTCTACGCTATCAGGTTTTGATTCAGGATCTATAAAAGTAATTTGTTGGAGGGTCTACCCATTATAAGGATTTTATCAGAATATACATTGTTGATCAAGTTTTAGTCAGTGTATATAGATATCTACTGTTTGTCAGGTTTTATCAGGGTTTCCTACGTCAGGCTTTGACAAGGGCCTGTAGTTTAATCAGGACATGCAGTCATTTTTTCAGTACATGACTCCTATTGATTTTGAGGTCAGTCGGTCAAATGTCAAGGTCACAGTGACCTTTAACTAAAAAATCTTGTCCGCTCAATAACTTGGTGAGTATTAGGAGTGATATCTATATACTTAGTAGGATGGAAGGTCATGCCTAATGCATGACCCCTACTGATTTTGAAGTCAGTTTGTCCAAGGTCAAGGCAACCGTCAACTCAAATTACATTGCACATGTTACGACGGCACATATTTCGGGCGTATTATGCTCCAACACATGGGGTTCTTGATTTTTGTTAAATCGGTCATTTGTTTAAAGAGCATGATGAGAGAAAGTGTCATGTACAAGGGCCATAACCCTGGCTTCAATACTTTTGGAGTTATTGCCCTGTTACATTTTTCTGTCTGATAAATAACTATTGATGCTATTGGAATGGCATTGCATACACGGGAAGAGCATGATGACAGGAAAAGTCATGCACAAGGGCCATAGCTCTTATACATATTTTTGGAGTTACTAGCTGTTATCATCTACTAGCTGTTACCATTTTTTCTTGAAAAAAAATGTAGTGGGGAAAGCGCATAATGAGGGGAAGTTTCATTCATCAAAAAAGAAAGAATGAATGAATGGTGTTTTACGGCCCACCGACACTGATGGTCATATAGAGCCGAATAAATAATGTAAATAAATCTATATGATGAAATCAAATAAAGACAATCTCACTAGAGTATGCAAATGTCAGTCCCGATCAACAGGATTGTAAATAAAATAAGGACAAAACATAATCGACATTCTAAAAATATACCTTTTAAATTTTAGAATATATATTAATGGCTTTTAAAAAATCAAATATTTTTGGTATTTCTACCAGCTCAAACAGTTCCCTCAGGGAATCAGCTTGAAAGAACCTATCTCTGATTAAGATTAAATCAGGACATTCAATGAGAATGTGCTGAAGTGTATAAGGCTCAAAACAAATAAACATTCAGGTTGAACTTCACCTTTCAGTAAAAATGAATGAGTTAAGAATGTCCAATTCTTATTCTGGCCAATACGACCTCATCACGCCGAATTGGCAAGCATGAACAAAAATGTTCACCTAAAATAGGTTTAACAGCATGGAGCTTGTTATGAATTTCCTCATTCCAAGATTCCTGCCATTTATATAGAATGTGTCTAGTAATTTGCGGTTTGAAATCCGAATACAGTATTCTCATATCAGATTCAGGCGATTCAAGGGCAGACTTTGCTGCAATGTCCGCCCTCTCGTTGCCCTGTATTCCACAATGACTAGGTATCCAACAAAATATTACATTAGACATTTCATGATATTTTAAAACAAGTTTTTAATAAGAACATTTTTTAAGAACATTTACTCAGAGATTGCAAAACAGAAAGAGAATCCGAAAAGATTATATGTTTACTATATGATTGTCCAGCAATATAATCAAGAGCTAAGTCAATAGCTTTGATCTCTGCTGAAAAAATGGAGGCATTATCGGGAAGCCGAAACTTTGTCTCTGTGTCATCAGCCACAAAGGCAGCTGCGACTCTCTCATCATCTTTTGAACCATTAGTATAAATTTGTTCATAATCTTCAAATCTTGAAATTATTTCATTTAAAAAAGAACTGAATTCAAGCGAGCTTGTTTCAGACTTTTTATGCCGTGTTAGTTCAAAAATAACTTTTAGTGGATTAATAGTCCAAGGTGGTATAGATTCAACTTTAGTCTTTTCAACTAAAAGTACAAAAATGAGTCATGCAGGAAACACCACATACAGAACAAACACTCGCCCGAACAGCAACACAAGGAAACAGCAAATGTACATGGGTAGAAAAAACAACAAGAGACGCACAAAGACAAAACAAACATTCAATAGGAGGAAGATGGAAGTACCGCCTTGGAACGGTCAGTGACAAAAGTCACCGGGGGTTTAAACCGGTTTATGGGCGCCCAACCTCACCCTTATTCCATCCCCATCCTAAAAGACAAACAGTGTAAATAAACGTATCCCCTCTCCGACTAATCTACAACAACCGCGACAGCAAATACAGTGGTAAAGTGCATGTATAACAAAAAAACATTTAATTGAACATACTGTATCCACCTATCGCTAGTGTACTCAATGATTGAGCTGCAAACAGAGTAACTGTAGAAAAGTAATAAAGGGTACGACAAAAATGAAATAGTACAGATATCCGACGTTCTCCTTCCATTTCTGGATTTAAGAGGTCGCCTTCATAGAGTACTAAACCTTTCTTGTCGGCGTACATGCAAAGAGGCCAGCGTGATTGCCAACTGTAAAAGGGTTCACAACCAAACATGCAGTATGTTGTAATAATACAGGATCATATCCCTTTTTAATGAATTGTTTTATATATTTGATGAACAAAGTGAGAAAATGGGTATGTCCAATAATTCTACGAAGTTTGTAAATCACATCACCATAAAATTCAGGATGTGAAATACCGTGTCGCAAAAGTACCTTGAGATTACATTTGTACTTGCCAATAAGCGAGAGATTTCGATAGTAAAATTTAGAGAAAGTTTTTCTTAGTTTATGGTATCTATATCCTTGTTTAAGCAGTTTTTCAGTTAAAATGAGATTTCGACTGTTAAAATCGTCAATAGATGAACAAGCTCTAGCAAAACGAATAAGTTGAGATATATAAACCCCGTAAGATGGAGCACGGGGAACATCCCCGTCAAGATGAGGAAAATTTACAATATTAAAATCAAAATCATCTCTTTTGTCATATATTTTAGAAGAAATCATTCCATTATTAATTTTAAGGTCTAGGTCAAGAAACGCTGCATAATTGTCGGACGGGTTAGCTTTATTCAATTTGAGTTCTTTAGGATAAATTGTAGGAATCAGAGCATTAAAGAAAGGGTTATCTAAGTTAAAAATATCATCCAAATATCGACAAGTATCATTGAAGGCTTTTATAACATCTTGTGATTGAGGATTCAAACTCAACATGAAATCTCTCTCATAGCAGTACAAAAACAAATCTGCGACAAGTGGTGCACAATTCGTACCCATGGGAATACCAATTACCTGACGGTATATAGCATTCCCATAACGTACAAATATGTTGTCCAAAAGAAAGGTTAGTGCTTCGCAAACTTCTGAGCAAGTCCAATTGGTGTAATACTTCATTTGCTCGTCAGTAAAGAAAGCTTTTTCAGCATTACATGCCAAGAATGATGTTTTTTCTCGGGCAAATACTTTCTGGATCAAGTTAGTAAGCTTATCCTTAATTAAAACATGAGGAAGAGTTGTGTACAGAGTAGAAAAGTCGTACGTGCTTACAGTGGATGCAAGATACCTTTTGTTCTTAAGTTTGTTTAAGACTTCTGAAGAGTTCTTAATAGACCAGAAGAGATTTATTCCAGAATTTTCATAAGTCTTATCACAGTAAAATTTTAAATGTTCCTTTACCTTCGTTAAGCAAGAAGTCAAAAGTATAGACAATTTAGTAGTTGTACATGAACTAGAATTTGCAATGAAACGCGCTTTATATGGTTTTTTATGTAGTTTTGGTAACCAATACATAGTAGGAAGTTTATGTTGTGTAATTTTAATATCGGTTCCAAATTGTTCACATTTTTTGACATGGTCTGAAATGATGGTCTTTTCGTCAGTGGTAACTGAAATGTATGACTTGGTATTAGTAATTTCCTGCTTCAAGACATCGATATAATGTAATCGTCAAATAATAATCACATTATTTGATGCCTTATCAGCAGGAACAAAAACGTATTTTGAGGACAAATCTATATCACTATTTTGAAAACAGTTTTTCATACGAATTCCGAAAGATGGAATTACCTTTTCCTTAGATTCAAATAAACGTTGATATTTAGGTCTAAAAACATTTTTATGAGCGGGGTTTGATGGGTTTGAAGCTAATTTAGAGGTATACTGCATGTATAGTTTTTCACGACGAGAGTAAAGTGATGGTTCATTCGCCTCAACATATAAACTTTTAGCCGGGGATGTCCTAAAGGCACCCAATGCTAAACGTAAACCTTGGTGATTAATTGGATCAAGCATCTGCAAGTATGATTTTCTTACAGAGCCATATACAACACTACCACAATCCAGTTTGGACCTCACTAAACTTCTGTACAATTTGAGCATTACATTGCGATCTGCACCCCCTTCGGTATGTGCAAGAACGCGAAGCAATTTCAGTGTTTTCTGGCATTTAGCCTTTAAATATTTAATGAGGTATAAAGGAAAGTTTTTTATCAAAAATGACACCGAGAAATTTCGCCTGATCTACAACAGGAATGGGATCACCATTCAAGTGCAACTCAGGATCATTGTGGAATTTTCTCAGTTGACAGAAATGTACACAATTTGTTTTAGACTTTGAAAATCTAAAACCGTTTTCAGTAGCCCATTTTTGAGCTTTATCAATGGACTGTTGACGTTCAACAGTACGCATGTGTTTAGAACGGTAACAAATTAAAAAGTCATCAACATACAATGAACAATCCGTGTCATTAGTAATAGATTGAACAATATTATTAATTTTAACATTAAATAGAGTAACTGACAAAATCCATCCTCGTGGAACACCCATTTCCTGTTTTTGCATACCAGAAAGAGTAGTTCCAACGCGGACTTGAAATTCCCTATCATTTAAAAAGTTTTCAATAAAAACTGGAAGTCGACCTTTAAGTCCTGATTCATGAAGGTCATTCATTATGCCATACTTCCAAGTTGTATCGTAAGCTTTCTCAAGATCAAAGAAGACAGCAACTAAGTGCTCCTTCTTGATGAAAGCTTCTTATATGAAAATTCTGGTATTAATGTTTTTTGTTCCATAAAAAATTCAAATGATGTTTTAACGAAACTTGAAAATGAACAGTATAACATTTCTTCAATGAGCTCTTATGATTTCTCTACACTCTATACTACTCTACCTCACCATCTTATAAAGGATAAACTGATTAAATTAATAGAAAAAACCTTTGCAAGAGAAAACAAAATGTTCATAGCTTGTAATGTTCAACGTTCATTCTTTTCGAATTCAGAAATTAGCTTCGAGATCATGAATTTCAGTACATCTTGTTCTGAAAATTGAATACCGCTTAAGCCGGTGCTAGGGGGCGTGAGCAGTGTTGCACTTTCAATTACTGCTCATGAACAGACTCTATAAAACCGAGTCTGCAATTTTCTCTTTTTGTGTTGCAATTTTTGCTTTCGGGGGATCACCTCCCTTCAGAATTTATAATCTTCACAACAGCAGGTGTTAAGTGCTTGTGTGGCGGCAGTAAAACGTTACCCCGTACTTCATTATCAGTGTTGTTATACCTTCTGATCCTTCGAGATCATGAATTTCAGTACAGCGTGTTCTGAAAATTGAATACCGCTTAAGCCGGTGCTAGGGGGCGTGAGCAGTGTTGCACTTTCAATTACTGCTCATGAACAGACTCAATAAAACCGAGTCTGCAATTTTCTTTTTTTGTGTTGCAATTTTTGCTTTCGGGGATCACTTCCCTTCAGAAATTATAATCTTCACAACAGCAGGTGTTAAGTTCTTGTGTGGCGGCAGTAAAACGTCGCCCGTACTTCATTCTCAGTGTTGTTATACCTTCTGATCCTTCGAGATCATGAATGTCAGTACATCTTGTTCTGAAAATTGAATACCGCTTAAGCCGGTGCTAGGGGGCGTGAGCAGTGTTGCACTTTCAATTACTGCTCATGAACAGACTCAATAAAACCGAGTCCGCAATTTTCTCTTTTTGTGTTGCAATTTTTGCTTTCGGGGGATCACCTCCCTTCAGAATTTATTGAACATTACACAATGTGGACTTGCCTTGATGTTTGTAGATCTCTTACCTTTCTTTTAGATAATATATTTGTGTGCGTTATGGGGTTACCATATATCGTCAAGTTGTTGGTATACCCATGGGTACAAATTGTGCCCCTCTTGTTGCAGATTTGTTTTTGTATTGCTATGAGAGGGATTTTATGCTTAGCAAACCTGATACAGACCGATATTGTTAATGCTTTTAATAAAACTTCAAGGTATTTAGACGATATTTTTAATTTAGATAATCCTTATTTTGAAACGATGAGTTCTTCAATTTACCCAAAAGAACTGTCTTTAAACTAAGCGAATCAATCTGACATTATAGGTTCATTTTTGGATTTGAATCTTTCAATTACAAGTTCGTCCAAAATTGTTATACCTTCTGATCCTTCGAGATCATGAATTTCAGTACCTCTTGTTCTGAAAACTGAATACCGCTTAAACCGGTGTTGCACTTTCAATTACTGTTCATGAACGGACTCAATAAAACCAAGTATGCAATTTTCTCTTTTTGTGTTGCAATTTTTGCTCTCGGGGGATCAACCCCTTTCAGAATTTATTCGGTTTGCCCAAGCCTGTTCTTTGCTTGAAGATTTTAACGGTCGTATTTAGTTATAACTGATTTCCATCTTCCTCCTATTGTATGTTTGTTTTGTCTTTGTGTGTCTCTTGTTGTTTTTTCTAGTTAGTACATTTGCTGTTTCCTTGTGTTGCTGTTCGGGCGAGTGTTTGTTCTGTATGTGGTGTTTCCTGCATGACTCATTTTTGTACTTCTTAAGCAGGGTTACAGATATCACAAACTTCGTAGAACGTTTTCAAAATTTTATTATCGAAATTTACCTCATTAATAAATATTGCAATCTACGGACGTTACTGCAACAAGGCATTTCTCAACCAGACTTTTATGGGGATGTTATCTACAAACTTATGTTATCTACAAACTTAGGAAAATTCGGGGTCATATCCATTTTCATGATGTGTTTATAAAACGCATTAAAACATTTAAAAACAAGGCAGTCCAAAGGACAGCTATATCCCCCACCGCCGCCACCTAAATTAAGACATTGACGTTAAGGTGATACAATGGGTTTTAAAACTGCATTTCATGCATTAGGATAAGACAACACAAGACAAGATAGTATTTAATTTGACAATTAATTACCAATAATGATTTCACTGTGGTAGCACAATCCAGGTCAAGAAATGGTCTGTGTAAGGTAGTGGAAACACTCCGGACTGGGTGTCAAAGTTAGAGTACACATGGTCTATCATTCCTCCCTGGATGTGAGTGGACTGATGAATATGCTGCTTTAAACCATGACTGCGAAGAAAACGGTCATCACCAGTGTTAAAATCACCACCAATCACTTGTTTACTATTAGAATCAAAGTTTCTAACTTCTTGCATGAGCTTGTCGAAGAAGGTGGTTGTTCCTAAATTTGGCTGCTTGTAAGCCAAAAGTAAATTCAGACGACCATGATGTTTCAAAAATAATGTTCTAGCCATTACTTGTATCTGGTTTCCTGTGGTTTGTCCAGTTGAAAGCACACCATGCTTAACGTAAATCGCCATTCCATGATCTGTTGCTTTTCCAAAAAGGTGAAAGCCGTCTATTGCATATGGCGTTATGTTCTTGACATGAGATTCACTTATACAAAGAATGGAGATCTTGTTCATGAACTTCTCAGATTTCAAGTCCTTGTGGTGACACCTCAAACTGCGTATGTTTAAGAAGGCAATAATAAAGTCAGTATCTGCAAACACAGAGAGAGGATGATTCCAAGTGAATAAACTGCTTGCTCTCATTCTCTCCATTTCAGCAACAGCAGCTTTATTTACCACTATACAGTCTTGCGAGAAGTTTTTTAGCAATAATCCCTTTCTTGAAGTTACTCTGCTCAGGATGGTGTATGCCTGTCCAGGAGATAAAGTCCTCATTTTGGAGCTTTTAGCTAAATCAGCAATACAGTATTCATATGTGCTGCCTTGAGATTTGTGACTTGTGATAGCAAATGCTAGTACAAGAGGAAACATCTTTCGTTCTACGGGGACTGGACATTCTTTTGCAAGGAAAAAAGAAGATGTGATTGCTTCAATTGGTACGCAATGTTTTAAATTTGGCGGACTACGCACTTTAGCAGCTTGACCAATACACTCTAGTGGAAATTTTACAAACACTGTCCCAGACAGGCAATTTTCATGTTGAACATGTATTGTTTCAACAGTTCCAATAGTCCCATTCACAAGGTGATCAGCTATATCCACATTTTTGGTTATCATAACAGCACAATTTTTTTGCAACTGTGATTTTTTTTGGTAGGTTTCCTGTTTGATAGAGACTGCTGTTCTGTATGGTGACAGGTACTGTGTTAGTGCACTTGTCCCTCTTGCTGTCTGTGGCAGTCAATGTAACTGTGTCTTTGAACTGTGTGAGGACTTCTTCATTGTACAGATCTGCTTGTTCATTAGTCAAAACAATACGAGTTGCTGTCTGTGGAAATGCTTCAAGAGATGTCTGCTCTAACTGTTTAAGTGTGCCTATGTCTTGTTCTGTGTGACAACCAACTCTGACTCTTGAAAGGATTTTCGCAAATTCTGGATCTCCTTGTTGTCTGACTATATCGGTTAATTCATATAGCTGGAAATACTGGTTCCATAAGGATCCTGCTAGTGCTTCATAACCTCCTTTGGGTGGCTTGAAAACTGGAGAGTCTCCAACAGGATTCAGCTGTAGTAGGTCTCCAACTGCAAGTATTGACTTGTGAGCAAAGGGATGTGAATAGTCTTGAAATATGTCTTGAAGGCACAAACTGAGATTATTGAGTGATTGTGCTCCAAACATAGATATTTCATCAGCTATAATCACTTGCAAATTAGTATAAGAAGCTCTTAATGAGTTAAGTTTTTCTGGACTTGGTTTTCTGTACTGATTTTTTGAAGAGAAATCTTTTACAGGTAAAGCAAATGCTGAATGGAGGGTTGTTCCACTTATGTTTGCAGCAGCCTTACCTGTTGAAGCAGTGAGAAGAACAGTTGGTAGATCAGGATTTAGTCCTGGTGTTTGCAAAGCTCTAATGAGACCTTGATAAATAGTGTTTATCAGGTGTGTTTTTCCCACTCCTCCACCACCACTGAGGAAGATATAAAATGGAGAAGGAGGATGCTGTAATAATCTGGTTTCTACTGCCCATTGGTACATGAAGTCAAATAAGATTCTCTGCTTTTCATTCAGGGATGTAACCATATGATAGTAATAAGCATCATCATGCTTGACAGTGGAAGTCAGAGAAAATGTGCGACCTGATGACTTTGAAGCTGTTACTCTTTCTGATGTTATATTCTCAGGGTTTAAAAAAGCATGTCTTGGCTCAGTAAGAGTGGTGGCATTTTCTAGCTTTTCCTGTTCTGTCTGTGCTGCTACCTGTTCCCAAGCCTCTGGCAATAACTCTTCTGGATCAAAATTATCAATTACTCTGTCAACTTCTTCATGGAATGGTTCATATATTTTTATGGTACTGATAAGTTCAGACTGGATGATTTTGAAGCTTTCAGAGTATGATTCAACTTTCAACTCATCCTCACTTCTCCAGGGCTTGTAAAGCAGTAGCAAGCGATGATGATACTGTTCGGGATCATTTACCTTTGAGATGTAATGGTATCTTATGATTTGAGGAGTCTGGCGCTTTTTCATTCGACCCATGTTGTTTTGTAGTTTTATAACTGCAACAGTTGGATCAGCATCACATTCTGTAAGGTCTTCAGCATTTTCATTTTTTGTGTATGATGCTGTAACATAGTTTGCTGCAAATTCAGCGAGACAAATATGTTCAAGGCTTGACGGTCGTGCTGCATATTTCTCATGTAACCCTGGCACGTAAATGTCTTTGTCATCATCTTCAAGAGATTCTAATGCAGATCTGGATTTGAGTATTCTGGTGCGATTTTCTCTGTAGTCTGTTGATATGAACAGAACAGGTATATTGGACCTCCTTAGAGGAATAGACAGAACACGCATAATAGCCTCATGGTGTGACACTTCACGGCCTTTGCGTAGTTGATTTGCAATATTATACATCTTGTCTCTAATGTTTTTATCAGCACTCTCTTTGCTTGCTTTGCGCATCAGTTCTGACATTGTTTTCTCTGGCTTGCATATATAT
Organism: Azorinus chamasolen; assembly: GCA_963576725.1. Classification (NCBI taxonomy): domain Eukaryota; kingdom Metazoa; phylum Mollusca; class Bivalvia; order Cardiida; family Solecurtidae; genus Azorinus; species Azorinus chamasolen. The sequence continues at coordinate 46,055,445 of OY755241.1, read as the reverse complement.
GATGTGATATAAGCTATGCATGCCCAAATGGATGTGATCATTTGAATGTCCATGTTTGAACGGAGGCATTTCAAAATAACTGGATTGTAGTTGTTTACGTATACATCTTGTGGACTACGCTTCATCACTAGTCTTGTCCTTCTTTGTGAGATTGTGAGACTTGCTTCATAGTCCTCTCTTGACACATTTATGGCTGACAGAATATCATCAATAGTGCATGGATTTGACTTGTCAAGGGATGATGTCAAATACTGGTACATTTTACCAAGTATATTTACAGCCTCATTTTTCATAGTAGTATTGTTGTTCCCATTTTGTGAAGATGTGTTGTCTGGAACCCGTGCAATGACTGTGGTATCAGTAGGAGGCTTTGGATATGAAAACCTGCAAGCTGTGCCCTTGCGTCTTGTACATGTTCGAGTATGGTGGTGTGTTTGTCTTGTCTGAACAAGATCAAACAAATCTGAATCTGAATCTTTATTCGGCAAGCAACAAGATATGTGTTTATTAGCAAATTCAGTAAATGCCTGATCAGAGTCTTTGTCTAGGACTGGTGCTCCTAAAACATGAACAGCTGAATGGAAGTGGGCAGTTCCTCGTCCCTGCATTTCCTTTCTCAAATCATAGTTTAATATTTGGCCAATTGGATGTGCTCCACTGAGTAATACTTTTCCCCATAACAGTTCAAAAACGGAGTCAATGTGACGGGCCACTGTCACTGGGTTTCTCTGTAGCCAATTTCTTTTAGTTTCCCAGTTCATGTTTGCTATGTCGTCTCCAGCTAGTGTCTCACCATATTGTTTTGCAACAACCTGAATTACTTCTGGCCAGTGGAATTCTGCAGCAGAACCAGTAATGAAGAATGTATAGGGCCCTAACTGTCTTAGTTTTGCCAGCATATCTAGATGCATGTTTTTGAAATACTGGGGAGACCCACGTAGCGACTTAAATGCAGCAAAAATCTGATTTTCTGTAAGAAGTTTGGACATTTTTTGTGGGTCTCTCAATTGCTTCACTGACATATCTTCCTGGAAGCATTTTCTTGTAGATATTGAAATAGTCTGCTTGATAGTTTCCCTTTCTAGCCAGTCTAATGCTGCAAATGTGTATTCTGGGCTTTCAGCAAATCTAGTATCACATGACAGTAACCTGCAGTTCACATACTGTTTTGCTGTGAGTCTTGTTGGACGAGGTTCCTTCTTAGTGAAAGTATTCACTCCAAATGGAAATAATGTTGGGAAAGCCATAGCTTCCCAAAACGGTTCTTTGCTTATTGAAACTGGTATCTGACCCTCAGCTGGGGCTAAGTTGAGCACATCATTGGCTTCGATTTCTACTCCATTTACTGGCTGAATACATGTATCAGAGTTTACACTACGCTGAAATTGTAAATCTGTTAGAAATTCAGCAGGGGTTTCCTCCTCAATTTCATCTTCACTATCAATAACAGCATCTGAATGTTTATGTGTATCTAACAGGCAATTTTCTGGGATACCTTGTGAAGTTTCTTGCTGTAATGTCACAGAGTGAGAATCATCCTGTAACATACTCTCAACTAATGGAAGGCTTGACTGAGTGTCATGGGTGGTCTCAAAACCTGATTTAGTCTTTTCATTGACTTCATCTTCAAGAATTACTGCACTCCACAAATCGGGATTGTTTTCTTCACTGACTGACTGCCAGTCAGTCCGAAAAGTTATGTCTTTGTAAAAAACATTGTGCTTTTTTAAATAGCGCAGAGCACAGTTTACATAGTTTGGTCTAATGTACTGTTTCTGAACAGAGTGTTTATCCGTGAGTCTTCGTTTAAGTGCAAGTGCTATGATCTGACTTTCTGAAGATGGACGTGGCAGAGATGTGGTTATCTTATTAAGATTTGCTGGAACTAGAACAACTTGCCCTTTGAGTCCATGTTGGGCTCCTCTTGGGAGAGATACAATTTTCATGAAAGGGATTATTTTTGTTATCAACTGCACTTCTAATGAACAAAGCCTTCTGAGAACATTAGGAACTTTCTCTGGTAATAGATGATTTATATGAGCTTGTGCTGGTATTTTTCCTGACAAAAGCTTTTTGTGACATGTACAACAAATGTACTCCCTACCATGTGACAGCTTCTCAGACAAACATTCTGTTAAAGTACTGTTGGCTACTTTTTTGTAGTTATTTTTATTGACAAGAACAACAGTCCTTCTGTACAATAGTCTGAAACAACATGTGCATGTATATGTTGGTCCTTCCTTAATGAAATTGTGGAAATCTGAAATTAAAGTTGCATTGTCTTTCAATTTTCCACTTTCACTCATTCTGGCACGTTTGTCTTGATGTTGAAGTGTGTCTTTGTTTTGCACTTCACGTTTCTTACTTTCACTCATTTGACCACGTTTGTCTTGATGTTGAAGTGTGTCTTTGTTTTGCACTTGACGTTTCTCACCTTCACTCATTTGACCACGTTTGTCTTGATGTTGAAGAGAGTCTTTGTTTTGCACTTGACGTTTCTCACCTTCACTCATTTGACCACGTTTGTCTTGATGTTGAAGTCTGTTTTTGTTTTGCACTTGACGTTTCTCACTTTCACTCATCTGACCACGTTTATCTTGATGTTGAAGTCTGTCTTTGTTTTGCACTTCACGTTTCTTACCTTCACTTATCTGACCACGTTTGTCTTGATGTTGAAGTCTGTTTTTGTTTTGCACTTGACATTTCTTACTTTCACTCATCTGACCACGTTTGTCTTGATGTTGAAGTCTGTTTTTGTTTTGCACTTCACGTTTCTTACCTTCACTCATCTGACCACGTTTATCTTGATGTTGAAGTCTGTCTTTGTTTTGCACTTCACGTTTCTTACCTTCACTCATCTGACCACGTTTGTCTTGATGTTGAAGTCTGTTTTTGTTTTGCACTTGACATTTCTTACTTTCACTCATCTGACCACGTTTGTCTTGATGTTGAAGTCTGTTTTTGTTTTGCACTTCACGTTTCTTACCTTCACTCATCTGACCACGTTTGTCTTGATGTTGAAGTCTGTCTTTGTTTTGCACTTGACGTTTCTTACTTTCACTCATCTGACCACGTTTGTCTTGATGTTGAAGTCTGTTTTTGTTTTGCACTTGACATTTCTTACTTTCACTCATCTGACCACGTTTGTCTTGATGTTGAAGTCTGTCTTTGTTTTGCACTTCACATTTCTTACTTTCACTCATCTGACCACGTTTGTCTTGATGTTGAAGTCTGTTTTTGTTTTGCACTTGACATTTCTTACTTTCACTCATCTGACCACGTTTGTCTTGATGTTGAAGTCTGTCTTTGTTTTGCACTTCACGTTTCTTACTTTCACTCATCTGACCACGTTTGTCTTGATGTTGAAGTCTGTTTTTGTTTTGCACTTGACATTTCTCACCTTCACTCATTCGAGCACGTTTACTTTGATGCTGAAGTTGATCTTTTATTAATTTGTTATGTTTCTCACTTTCGCTGCTTTTTGATCTTTTGAGTTGTTTTCTTATATTGTCTTTGAATTTTGCAATGTTTTTCTGCTCTTCAGATTGCCTATAACGGAATTTCTTAACTCTAGAAGCAGAGCTGTCATTATTTATAGCTTGTCTTTTTTGTGAAATCTCATTAGTTATTTGACTGTTTATAATGTTTTTCCTGTGTTGCTTTTGATACTCTTTCTGTTTATCAAAATAGCTGACTAACAGAGGTTTCCATGTCGTTTGTTGATGATAGGATGCTGAGGTACTGACATTGCAAACAGGAAATTGTTGTATTGACCCACTAGACAGACACTCCTGAATGTGTTGACGAAGTTTTGAGATGTCATAATTCAAAGTTTGTGGATTGCTTCCAAAAAGCACAGATGTAGCAAAGGCTAGTGCCATACCACCACATATTGGCAGGTGATTTTGTTGCTGGATGGGCACATACTGCATTCCAGCTGCGATGTCACTTCCGAACAAAATTTCAATTTGATGGCGGATTTCAGAATAATGATTTTCTGTTCTCATAGAGTCATACACTGTTACTGTTTTAGTAGATTTGCAATACATTGTTGTCACCCAATGTCCAGTTAATGGATGTATCAGTAGACAGTCTTTATTCTTAGGGATTTTCCTCAAGTATGCTTCTCGGTCTCCTGAATAAAGTCTGATTTCAGCTGGTGTCAGGAAGCCTACATGGATATTTTCAGGTGTGGAGTAAGCCCTCATGAGGTTTAACATAGCCTCTATCACATCATCTGTGATTTCAGTGTTCTCGTCTCCAACCATGCTAACTATCTTCCATGTGGTATCAGCCTGGAAATACAGATCAATAGTAGACATGAGTGAGCATTGAGGAAATACTTAGCTGCTGAAATACTTCTGGACAAGTTTAATTTTACAAATCCGCTTAAACATAAAAAAAAATACTAGACAGACTGATTAAACATAAAATGTGTGACAATTTATGTCCCAAAGAAACATGACAAGAATAAATGGTGTACCTATTACTTACAAGGTTATGGTTTGTTTGCTGACCACTATTCTGACTCTGAGATGGCACTGGATTCTTAGTTGATGAGTGTGTTTGACCTGGCTGCGCAGTTGTAGACAGTATACAAGATGGCTTCTGTTGGGCACATGTCGTGCTCCATGACACTTGACCTGCAGATGAAGCATGGGATGGTGCTTGACCAGCTCTCGTAGGCAAGTCATGCTGAAAAAAAAGGATACTTTCATCTACCTACGATTGCCCAATTTTTTATAACTGCAGAAATGGTACTATTATGTCTTATTAGAAAAACATGCATCAATGGTCATTAGTTTTACTTCTCTATTCATCCAAACTGGACATTTAAGATTATATACTGCTGAATTGATTGAAGATGTGAGTAAGATTAAAGTCCGAGTTCCGAGGTTTGGCAGCAATCAAGTTAGATGCTGTGATTACAACAGCATTATACAACTGTTGGAAAAATAACAAACCAGCATGCCAAGCAAATGATTGCAACTAACCATTGCAAATCTGATTGCAGGAAATAAAATTATTACCTGTTTTTTATTAAGTCTACTCTGTCGCTTCCTAAGCCTTTCCCGTTCCTTCTTACTGCGATTCATCTTATTGCTTCATTATCTGAGGACAGCTACCTGAATTTTTTTATTCAAAATTAAAACACAAAGTACATCAATAACTTGTGTACGGTGGCATAAAAGGGACATGGAAGATATTTTCTACATCTACGTGCAAACGTGATACTGGAACTACTGCATGCGCACATGATAGTTACTATGTGCAAACCTGATAGCTACTGTGTGTGCACGTGATAGCCACTGTGCATGAATGTGATATAAAATTATCTTCCGTGTCCTCTTTATGCCACCGTACATATGAGAATAAATCATAAATCATTATCATGGTTTAGCAGAAACGAGAATACAAAATTAGCAAAGTGACACCAACATTACTAACTTTATGTATATTATCTTTTAAAGGAAGACACTGAAGTAGATAATTAAAGACAAAAGATGTTCTTTTATGCGAATATCAAAAGTTTGCTTAAACAATGACGCAAAATTCTTCTTGCACATGATATATAAGCAAAATCATTTATTAATCCATTCGCTGATAGGCTATATTTACTATTTAGACTCAACCTCTTTGAAGGAATCTACTGAAAAGGAGTATTTACTAGAGAAAAGGAAAACTTCAGAATTTTGTAGTTTTGAAACCATTGTGATAAATAGAGCATATGCTCCTTTCGAGCAAATGCTCTATTTATCACAATGGTTTCAAACAGTGACTCTTACATATGCGTCAAAATTTTCACTACAGGACAGCTATGTCTTTTGATGCGTATGTAAAAGTCACTGTTTGAACCACTGTGATAAACAGAGCATTTGCTCCAGAGGAGCAAATGCTCTGTTTACCACAATGGTTTAAAATCTACAAAATTCTGAAATTTTCCTTTTTTCTAGTAAATGCTCCTTTTCAGTAGATTCGTTCATGGAGGTTGAGTCTAAAAATCGTATATCAGGGAATGGGTTAAGGGAAAGACAATGCTTTCATAGAAAACCAAGATCATTCCAACAAGAGTTTGTTGTAATTCGAAATGAATTAAAAATAACAAAACCACTGTATTAAACACTGTTCTACTTGACATTTACCACAAATATATGAAACAAAGGAAAGAAATGTATTAAAACTATAATACTGGCATACTGTACAACAATAACATGCATGATATCTATCATGCATGTAATAAATCAAACAGAATGGATTAATCCTAAATTAATATTATTTAACTGTTCCACTTTACAGTTGTCTGACAAAATTTGAAAACTAAACATGTAATAAATCAAACAGAATGGATTAATCCTAAATTAATATTATTTAACTGTTCCACTTTACAGTTGTCTGACAAAATTTGAAAACTAAAAGCAAAATTTTAATATATTCAAACTGTAACACTGGCATTCTTCCAATAACTTGAATGTTAGAAAATTATGAAAATTAAAGCATCTGCATTAAGAAAGTGAACACAGATAGAAAGTCAGTTTCCATCTCCATCAGATTCAAACAGCCTTCTCTTGACTTTTTTCTGCTCGGGTTCCTCCATGTCTTCATCAAAAAGAGAAGAGAAAGATTCAAATCCCTTCTGCATCTTTGCTTGGGAATTAAGAAGAAACTGCTCCCGTTTCTTCAAGGACCGATTTTTTTGTTCGAGATCTGCACTTCTGAGATTCAGAGTCTTTGTCTGAAACTCCATTTGCTGTTGCCTCATTTGATTTTTGTACAACACTTTTTCCAGAATGGCTATACCTTCCTTTGCTTGGTTCTTGGAAAGGTGGTAGATAGCCGCCTTCAATTGATTGTTATTCTCATCAAAGTGTTGGTGAAGTGATTGACTAAGTCTCTTCAATGCTTCCTGGGGTCCAGCCTGGTTTGATGGCGTCATCTGCTGGCTGGAACTTGGTCTGGGTGCAGGCGGACATGACAGCGATTTTGGCTTGGTAGTGACCTGAGTCGGCGTACTTGTTGAGCCTGGCTTTGCTATCACTATGATACTAGCCTGCTTACTGGCACTTGGAGTGGCCTGTTTAATGTTAGTTAGAGTGGTCTGAGTATTCACAGACATTTCCTGTTCAATAGCCTCCTTCTGGCTGCCTGACTCATTATTACACATAGACATAACTGGCCTGTAGTGAAATTTGTTTTTTTTGTATTTATAATGTCCCTTTATTTATTTATATATTATGAGCAGGTTATCTGCAAGTAAAAATTGATCTATTTTAAAGAAAATAACAAAATTGATTAGAAATGATAAACGAAATTGTAAATCCATTCTGATTTTTATTAATCGAAAGGAGGACCACTGAGACTGCAATAACAAAAAAATCTGTAAGCACCGCTGGACCACTTCTGCAAACATTCAAAAAATAGTCCATCTATAGCAGTTCACATACTAGGGAGAAGAATGTATTAGGAATAAATACATGGACAGTGATACAACAAAGACTATTAGAGAGATTAAGGTTTCTACTTGCTAAAACTCTAGATTTGGAATGTCCAACAATGGAACCAATTATAATGACATTAAAATAAAATCGTATACTCTCTAATACTTGATTAGACACATGCAAAAGTCAGGCAGGAAACAAGCATATATACAAACATGCAGATATAAAGAATGAATTTAACATGCTGAACAAATTTATTACACCTATCAGTAGATGACGGCCACTACAGCACCTAAATGGTATAAATAATGTGAGAAAGTCAGGCAGGAAACAAGCATATATACAAACATGCAGATATAAAGAATGATTTTAACATGCTGAACAAATTTATTACACCTAACAGTAGATGACGGCCACTACAGCACCTAAATGGTATAAATAATGTGAGGTAGGCATGATTCTTCCGACTTTTCATCTTGCCAGTCTATAAAGTTCAAATCAATGTATTTAGTATAAACAGTCATGAAAGGCTTTAGTCATCATGAATCCAATGTCTCTTAAAATGGATCAATACATGTTTGTATTTTTCAAAATGGTTCTATAATCCACAACCAAAGAAAGAAATATTAATATTTAGGAAGCAAGCAATATTAAATTTTAGTAGATATAGTCATGGGTTAGGATTATGAACGAGATACAGTCATGGGTTAGGATTGGGATTATGAATGACACACACAATGAAGTGATAATGATATTCTATGAGTTTATTATTTATGATCGAGTTTATGAATGGATGGATGCATGACGTCCGGCACCACGACGAGGACGTAGCCTAGTCCAAGCTAATTTTGCATGATTGCAATTGAAGTGAAGTTCATCATTATTCTTAGAACATGATGCTTGTAAGTCATCTTTAAAGTACAAAATGTCAAAACACAACATTTAGAATGAGTTTTCATTTTAATAAAGCAAAAGAACTATTACAACTGACTACAAAATTAACTTGAACGGTGCCATATCAATAGAAGCTTTTGGTTACCATACAAAATCAAATATTCAAAATAACATATACTTACTTTTAAAACAGAGCTGCGGTCAAAAAGGAGATATGTTGCCTCTAATGGAAATTGCGCTGCTTTCGCCGAAATTTCAACGTGGTTGACGTTCAACCTTCCAGTTGTTAAGAAAATAGGACGCGGAAACAAATATAATGGAAACTGAAGGTAAGAACACGACTTTCAAATGTGACCTTGACCTTGAGCCGACATGACTGCCACATGTGTTCTGCACATCATCTCAATTCGGTTAATATTTGACTCAAGTTTTATGAAAATCATTCAAATGGTTTAGAAGATATGGAGCGGACACGAAATGTAATGGAAATTGAAGATTAAATTACTTGGCCTTCAAATGTGACCTTGACCCGACATGACTGCCACATATGTTCTGCAAATTGTCTCAACGTGGTTAACATTTGAGGCAAGTTTCTTGAAAATCCTTCAAGGGGTATAGGAGATAACGAAACTATAATGGAAATTGAAGGTAAGAACACTTGATCTTCAAATGTGACCTTGACCTTGAACCGACATGACTGGCACATGTGTTCTGCACATCGTCTCAATTTAGCTAACATTTAACTAAACTTTTATGAAAATCCTTCAAAGGCTTTAGAAGATATGGAGCGGACACGAAAATGTAACAGAAATTAAAGGTTAAAACATTTGACCTTCAAACGTGACCTTGACCTTGAGCCAACATGACTGCCGCATGGTTCCTGCACATCGTCTCAATTCATTTAATATTTGACTCAAGTTTTATGAAAATCCTTCAAAGGGTTTAGAAGATATGGAGCGGACACGAAACTGTAATGGCAAATGAAGGTTTAAACACATGACCTTCAAATGTGACCTTGAACTTGAGCCGACATGACTGCCACATGTGTTCTGCACATTGTCTTAATTTGGTTAACATTTGACTCAAGTTTTATGAAAATCCTTCAAAGGGTTTAGAAGATATGGAGCGGACACAAAAATGCAATGGAAATTGAAGGTTAAAACCCTTGACCTTCAAATGTGACCTTGACCTTGAGCCGACATATCTGCCACATATGTTCTGCACATCGTCTCAACTTGGTTAACATTTGAGGCAAGTTTCTTGAAAATCCTTCAAGGGGTATAGAAGATATGGAGCGGACACGAAATTGTTACGGACAGACGGACAGACGGACAGACGGACGGACAGACGGACGGACAGACGGACAGACAGACAGACGAAGGCCATTCCTATAACCCCCCTCCGCTATGCGGTGGGGGATAATAAAGGTTATGATCCTATTATATTGCAACGCACTGCATGTTTGGTTATCGACCCTTTTACAGTCGGTAGCTATGCTTCCCTCTTTGCTTGCGCGATGACAGGCCGAGGGTAGTACTCTATGATGGTATACTCTTAAACTTGGATACAGGATGAGCTTACCAGACTCATGTATTGCTTTTTCCCTGTCGTGCCCTTAACGGCTTACCTGCAGGTGCTCTGACTTCAGCAAAGTCATTGAGTATATATTTGACGGATTGTCACAGTTATTATGCTATGTTTTACATGTTGTCCTGTGTTCACCGTCGTCTATGTTGTGGGTAAGTCCAGCGGGGATACCTTTATTTACAATATTTGTAAAGCTAGGGTGCCTTGAGAGAAGTGTGAGGTTAGGACGTCCGTAAACCGGTTTAAACCCCCAGTGGTGTTTTTGGTACTGACCGTGCCAAGGCGGTACTCTCTTTGTCACCCTTCCTTTTGTTTGCCTTGCGTCTTTGTGCTTGTGATTTGTTCATGTGTGGAACGTTTGTCCCTGGTTCTTGTGTGTCTTTTGGTGTTTTCTGTGTTAATTTCGTGTGTGTGTGTGTGTGCGTTTGGGTGTGTGGTTGTGTGTGTGTGTGTCATGCTGTCTATCGGTGTTTTGGTGGTGGTTGCGTCTTGCATGTGGCTTTGCCTGCTTGACTTTACTACTTTTCCATTAGGAAAATTCGGGGTCATATCCATTTGCATGATTTGTTTATAAAACGCATTAAAACATTTAAGAAGAGTGAGTGAGTGAGTGAGTTGGGTTTTACGGCACCGCGACTCTAAATAGGTCTCCAAGCGCCAAGAATACACAGACAGTATACTCGAACCCAGTAAATGGATAAGATTGACCCATCTGGCCACCGCGCTAGGTATATAAAGATAATAGAAAGAATAAAAGATTGACACACGGTTCGAACCAGACAATTGATTCGATGAAAAGAAAAAAGACAAGAAATGAGACCTAGAACTGGCATGACCAGCCGATTGATTACACCGGATCAATGCAACCACCCGACTAGATGCGATATCGTAGCTGTAAGACTGATAATGACTAGCGTCCAGTTTACAGCTACGACATGCTAGCATCTCTACTGTGGCGCAAGCCGAATGTGAATCACACGCGGCGGTTTAACGCTTTTATTTTCACAACAAATGTAAAAATAAATCAATGTTTCGATTTAAAACGATTTTTTGAACACACTGGGCTAACACAATTATATGTTATCTATCTTGAAAATCATGTAATTTCCGATTAAAGTTTTACCACTCTAAGCGGACGACGTTTCCGAGAGATGGTCGGCCATTTTGAAAAAATTACTCATGCTCCGGGTGGTCACAGGTGAACTTATATGCAAATAGCTTCCATATATGGAAATCGTAGTAAAACGAGCACCAATCGTCAATCTAAACAACATGGCCGACCCGTAGTAAGGTTTCCTTATATGGCAAAACGAGATCTCGCGAGATCTGTCATGGCGTCCAAAATCAAAATAAAAGTCGGCCGGTTTTGCAAATATTTTTAATCGACCGCAGAGAAGTTATAAGATAGCGTAGGCTGATAAAATCTGATTTGTATTGATAAATAATAAGTTTTAAAGGAATACATTAAATGTTTCGAGACTCGTGCTGGTTTACAAGCACTTTAGATTTTGCGTCATTGTAGAGATGCTAGCGAATCGTAGCTCTATTTCGGAATAGAGCTACGTTATCGTATCTACCACCCGACTACACAGAGTTAGAGGCCAAAGTGGAGTATTGCAGTCCAGAAACTTATCACCTGTTTCCAGAACCACTCAGCCACCAGGATCCCCCTTCCCTGCTTACGGGACGCCACCCACCGTGGTCCTTCCTCTTAGTTCTTGCCAAGGGGGATGATTCATGCTGCAAACACGAACATCCCCGATAACAATTAAGCCCCCCCCCCCAACCACGACAAGGTGGGAAGGAACTGGGGGCAAAGAAAGAAAGAAAGGTTAAGAACAAAGGTTATGATCCCATTATATTGCAACGCACTGCATGTTTGGTTATCGACCCTTTTACAGTCGGTAGCTACGCTTCCCTCTGCTTGCGCGATGAGTGAGTGAGTTGGGTTTTACGGCACCGCGACACTAAATAGGTCATATAGCGCCAATGACGAAAATTATGATGAAACGAGTGAGTGAGTGAGTTGGGTTTTACGGCACCGCGACCCTAAATAGGTCATATAGCGCCAATGAAACGATGAAAATCAATAAAACATCTCGATCAACGAGTCTGTAAATCATTAAAATATACGAAGATGAAAATGTAGAAAGGAATACAGAAATAAAATAATAGAACGGATTAAACAGATTTATATTTTAGAATAAAGACCAATCTCTTTCAAAAACGAAATTTAAATAACTGATGCATAGAATGAATGAATGAATGAATGGTGTTTTACGGCCCATCGTACAGCTCTATAATTTAAAAGAGAATCACCAATGGTTGGTTTGATGGCATGACGTTTTGCTGTCCCAATAACCTGCCATTTGGAACATGTATGCTGTTTAATCAATGGTTTAAAATCAGTATATGGTATTTTGAAAACTGCCTCATACAGATTCAGGGATGACTTGGCCGTTTTATCTGCCTCTTCATTTCCCCGAATTCCAACATGACTAGGTAGCCAACAGAAAACAATATTATTTGACAGATAATTTATGGTGTTTAAGAAGAATTTGCTGAACTAAATTATGTATTTGTTCATGTTGTGCACCGATATGAATCGAAGGGGCAAGGTCAATTGCTTGGACTTCAGCTGTAAATATGGAAGATTTGTCAGGTAGTCTTACTTTAGAGGTATGAAATTTACTGACAGATGCACAACCGACTTTATTTTCATCTTTAGAACCATCAGTATATATGGGAATATGGTCAGGATACTGTGACTTAAGTTCTTCAAATTCGGATTGATATTCTTAGTGCATTTGTAGAAGACTTTTTATTTGAAGCCAGATGTAAGAAAACATTAGGTTGCTTGATAGTCCATGGCGCAATGTTTGAAACTTTATGTTGCCTGACAGAATCCATTCTCAGACCTGCCTGTAAATGAGACTGAACTTCTGAAAAACTTAGAAAGTGTGTAGTGGGATTCTCTCACCACTAATGACCTATGCAAACAGTTTGGATCCAGATCAGGGCCAATATAATGTGGGGCCTGATCTGTTATCCAAACTGATTGTCAATGAGACTGAACTTCTGAAAAACTTAGAAAGAAATTGTGTAGTACGGATAACTTATGAATATGCTGCAGACAACTATTTAGCAGATGACAAAATTACCCAGCATGCAAAGAGTTAAGCTGAAATTCACAACAGATATGCTCTAAATTGATATCTGGTAGCTTAATGTAGGGCATAGGTATGAAAAAAGCTTTAAGAGTGTTCTGCATATTGAGAACTATCCACAGTTTTCTCAATCTTAAATGAGTGTGTGTTATTTGTCTAAACACAATTTCTACTCTACTGATCAGGCTAAGGGTGATTATATAAGAACTCACACTGACTGGTCTCAGCTCTGCAGGCTGATATATTAAGGAGAAACCTTTAGACTGTCGATTATGATGTGAAGAAGTCTGTACACACAGGGTAGGGCCAGTTTTAACCCAAGAACTATGATACTTATAAAACCCATAAAGTTATGCTAAGTAAATCTATACACCAAATATCTAAGCTCTGGGACATGTAGTTTCTGACAAGAATATTTTTTAAAGTTTTTCCTATGCATAACTAGTGATCCCATGGGCTGTTTATGTAGTCAGCTACAAAAAACTGTTAATCCCTGGGTGGGACCAATTTTTATCCTAGGGGCATAATTTATATAACTTTTGTAGAAGCCCCGAAATTGAAGCTATGTGCCAAATATGAAAGCTGAGGACCTTCTAGGTTTAGAGGAGATGATGTTCAAAGTTTTCACTATATGTTTCTATTGAAAACTGAAAACCCCTGGGGCAGGGCCAATTTTGACCCCAGGGGTATAATTTATATAACTTGTGTAGAGGACCTATAGGTGATGCTATGTACCAAAGATGAAAGCTGAGAACCCTGTAGATTCAGAGGAGAATATTTTTAAAGGTTCAAATTGTTGACGCCCGACGACGCACGCCGACGGACATCTGGCGATCACAAAAGCTCACCCTGAGCACTTTGTGCTTTGGTGAGCTAAAAAGATCTTTAAAAATCTTTTAACCCTTTCCCTCATATAAAGCTGTTTTTACGCATTAGCAAACAGAGTAGACCCAGATCAAACGACACCTATGGAATATAGATCTGATTCTACAGTTTTTGTCAAAGCAAAAACTTCTCTTCACAGAAATAATGTGACTAGATCAGACGGCTGCTATAGAAGCTGTCTGATCAGGGTCTGCTCTGTTTGCATTTGACAAGATATAGATTTGATTTTACAGGTTTTATCAAAGCTAAAACTTCTCTTTATGGAAATAACAATTTTTTACGCATTAGCAAACAGAGTAGTCCCAGATCAATTTTTGTCAAAGCAAACAGGTAAAGGGTTAATAGGTGTTTAGAAATAATTCTAGCTCTAGGTGTGAATATCTGATGATAAGTCAATTAAACGGGTCATTTAGGTTTTTTAACAATTGAAATTGAGAAGAGTTACTAATATTTTGAGTAACATTAATTATTGATTGACAATAATTTTGATTAACTTAAGACATTATTTGTTTTAAAAATCAAATTAAAACAAATACAATTAGTAGCAAGGAGAAAAGACTTTATTAAACACCTAAATTTCAACTAAATGCAATTAAAGAAGAGTTGCGTAATAAAATTTGTTAAAATAAATGATCATAATGAAACTATTTTTTTCCAATCACATAAATTAACTGCAGAAACAAATATAACATTGTGCAAAGACCTGTGAAACTAAAATGTTAACGGTTTATTCCAATGTCTCCCACATTTTGGTTGACAAAATTCCAATAAGTCCCACAATCAAGCCAGACAGGTAATTCAATGGAGCATGCATAGACTATAGTCAGTATCAATTGATTGCTATATAGGCTGCTTGAACTGGCCTACCTATAGAAAGAGAACAAATATATGCAGAAAACTGATAATTACAGTTAATGACTCAAACAAGATGATGGAAAAAGTTGAGGGTTGAATGTAATTAAAGTATTACATGTAATTAAGTCAGATTGCTTAATTAATAGACACTTAGTATTGTTTGTAATTGTATAAATCACATAATCAAAGTCATATTAAAACATTGTCTTTGATGCAATCGAAAAAATAAATTCTATTAAAGTCTGTCTGATCTTGGTCTACTCTGGTAAACTTTGCAAATGCGTGAAAATATGTTTATTGACTGTTTCCAGCAGTTTATATCTTAAAATCCGTCTGTTCTTCTGTTCTTGATGAGATGTTGAGTTATTAACGTTATGAAGGAAAGAAACGTATCTATTAAATTCCGTTAAATTCCATCTGATCTTGGTCTACTGTTTGCAAATGCATGAAAACACGTTGATATGAAGGAAATTGTTAAATTATGACTGTTTCCAGCAGTTTTGATCCCGATGAGATGCTGAGTGAAGGTTTCAATACATATATACACGAAATCCTGAACAGTTTTGATGTTTTTCACGTTGCTAACAGTTTGGCTCCAGATCAGACACTGCATAATGTGGTATCTGATTTGGATTCAAACTGTTTATTATGTATTTAATTTAAGAAATACCTAATAGTTTCCTAAATATTTAATATTCTAAATATGGTAACTAGCATAATGCCTATTTTTTCCTAAAATGACTTTTGTTTAGTTAATTAAAAGTATTAAAATGAATATATTGTTGGTATTATCTAATTTAAGAAATACCTATTATTTTCTTAAATATTTAACTCTTTGCACATAATGTGGCGTCTCATGATTCTCATCATAATCATCTTGATTACCTATGCAAACAGTTTGGATCCAGATGATAATGTAGCGTCTCATCAGGATCCAAACGGGGCTGGGGGGGGGGGGGGTCGGGGGATGCATAATCATGTTTTCTTAGCTAAGGATTTCCAATATCTCCCACACCTAATGTGAGAGACATTGGTAACATCTAGCTGTATAGCACCACAAATCACTCACACTACACACTATGGGGTTAATGGGTCAACATCCCTTTCAAAATGCCTTTAATGTTTCGTCTGCAACAAAAAGTTGTTGTCATCTGCTTCAATTCTTAAAATAAACTAACTTTCATTTTTTTGCAAAAATATGGTTAAGATGACAAACAGTTTGGATCCTGATGAGACGATTATGCGGCCTCTCATCTGGATCCAAACTGTTTGCATAGGTAATCACAGTTTCACCACTAGCGTGCAAAGAGTTAAGAGTCTTGCATTGACCTGGAGAGATTTTACTGCCCAGAGCTGTAACCTTTAACTGTAGTTTCTGATCTGATACTACGTATTGGTCATTATATGTAATAATATGGTCGCAATTTACTGTTGCATAATAAAGATATTAATGTACATGTTTGTGTTATATCTAATATATTTTGTTTGACAATCTACTCACGTTCTCGGTTACTACAATTTACATTAATGATTTTGTATCACACGCCTCATGCAAGAGGTGGTCAAATTATAATGTGTAATGTCAGATGCCAGTGCATAACTGGTAATGTAAACAAGAGGGCCAGAATGGCCCTGAAGCGCTCACCAGACTATCAAGTGAAAATTTATAAGTTTCACTATATGTTTCTGTTGAAAACTGGCTACCCCTGGGTCGGGGCCTAATTTGACCCCAGGGGCATAATTTATACAACTTTTATAGAGGACCTGAACATGATGCTATGTGCCAAATATGAAAGCTGAGAACCTCCCAGTTTCAGAAGAAGATATTCAAAGATTTCACTATTTGTTTCTATTGAAAACTGACCAAACCCTGGGTCGGGGCCAATTTTAACCCCAAGGTCCTTTTGAAGAGGACCTGAACACGATGTTCTGTGCCAAATATCAAAGCTGAGAGCCTTCCAGTTCCAGAGATGATTTTCAAAGATTACACCTATTTATTTTTAGCTCATCAGAGCACAAAGTGCTCAGGGTGAGCTTTTGTGATTGCCTGATGTCCGTCGTCGTGCGTCGTCCGCGTCAACAATTTGAACCTTTAAAAATCTTCTCCTCTGAATATACAGGGCTTTCATCTTTGGCACATGGCATCATCTGTAGGTCCTCTACAAAAGTTATATAAATTATGCCCCTGGGGTCAAAATTGGCCTCGCCCCAGGGGTGCCTTGTTTTCTATAGAAACATATAGTAAAACTTTGAAAATCTCCTCTGAAACTGGAAGGTTCTCAGCTTTCATATTTGGCACATAGCATCATGTTCAGGTCCTCTACAAGTTATATGAATTATGCCCCTGGGGTCAAAATTGGCCTCGCCCCAGGGGTGCCTTGTTTTCTATAGAAACATATAGTAAAACTTTAAAAATCTCCTCTGAAACTGGAAGGTTCTCAGCTTTCATATTTGGCACATAGCATCATGTTCAGGTCCTCTACAAAAGTTGTATGAATTATGCCCCTGGGGTCAAAATTGGCCCCGCCCCAGGGGTGGCCAATTTCCAATAGAAACAAAGTTGAAAATCTTCTCCTGAAAGTGGAAGGTTCCCAGCTTTCATATTTGGCACATAGCATCATGTTTGGGTCCTCTACAAAAGTTATATAAATTATACCCCTGGGGTCAGAATTGGCCCCGCCCCAGGGATGGCCAGTTTCCAATAGAAACATATTGTGAAAACTTAGAAAATCTTCTCCTCTGAAACTGGAAGATTCTCAGCTTTCATATTTGGCACACATAACATCATGTTCAGGTCCTCTATAAAAGTTATATAAATTATACCCCTGGGGTTAAAATTGGCCCCGCCCCAGGGGTGGCCAGTTTCCAATAGAAACATATAGTGAAAACTTAGAAAATCTTCTCCTCTGAAACTGGAAGGTTCTAAGCTTTCATATTTGGCACATAGCATCATGTTCAGGTCCTCTATAAAAGTTATATAAATTATACCCCTGGGGTCAAAATTGGCCTTGCCCCAGGGGTGGCCAGTTTCAAATAGAAACAAGGTTAAAAAATCTTCTCCTCTGAAACTGGAAGGTTCTCAGCTTTCATATTTGGCAGATACCATCATGTTCAGGTCCTCTAAAAAAAACTATATAAATTATGCTTCTTGTGTCAAAATTGGTCTCACCCTGGGGTGGCCAGTGGCCAGTTTTCTATAGAAACAAATAGTGAAAACTTACCAGAATGTTTTCAGCTTTCATATTTGGCACATAGCATTATGCTCAGGGCCTTTACAAAAAGGTATATAAATTATGCCTATGGGGTTAAAATTGGCCACCTGTCAAAAAAATGGGGTGGCCAGTTTTCTATAAATACAACTCTATACAGATATCTAGTGAAAACATTGAAAACCTTTTCTGAAACTGCAAGATTCTCAGCTTTCATATTAGACAGCATTTGTCTTGCATTTCTAGTTCACTATAGTTTATGAAATAAGCAGAATATTCCATATTCCATGATACATTAGAAGGATTTTATTCATTAATATCGATAAGTTCATGAAAACATGGGTGAATATTGAACAGGGAAAGGGTTAAAATTTAATCTTGACTTGTGCCTGTTGGAGATAGGCAGAGGAATGAGATCTACAGCAGAAGGTTTGAATTGTGTGGCGTTATGCTTCTGCATTATTCTTTCAATGACAGTTCATTTGAGTTACATAGGAACTATCAATTGAATCATAGATCTACATTCCCTTAAATTGGACGAGTGTTTTCGCTTCTAACGGAAATTTCCGTATAAATTGTGACCGGAACTATTCGGGTATTTTCGTGATTTCGTACATTTCCGTTGATTGTATAACTTCCGATTATTTCCGAGATATGCACCAAGCGTCATTCGTCAGCGTCGTAACCGTCAAAACTGAACTATTTCTTAAATAAATGTTCATATTTATACCGATTTCCATTACTTTTTAAAATGTGTCAAATATTGGCGAACATTTCTAACAGCAAGAATATCGGATGTTTGGGTCCAATATTTTGTAAACAGTGAAGTGGCTGAATGGATTCGTCCCCAGACCTTACAAAATATCTCGGTAACCCGTCGACCGGAAGAAGTTCTTGCAGAGGAGTCTGGCGAATACGGCGGGAATTCAGAAGATTTCAGGCGCCATATTGGAAGCAGTTGTTTTGACCAATATCAGAAGACAAATTTTAGAAAAACTAAGTCTTACAATCAGCTATCGTTTAGTAATGACTTGTTTGGTTGAATATAGACGTGAGTTTTCTGAGGTTCAATAGATTGGTTGCAGCAAATAAAGCGGCACTAGAGCTCTTTATAGCTCTCCATCCTCCTTGATCTTGAATTTCTTGAAAGCAAATGGTCGACTTTTTACCAGTTCAGTGTTGAAAATAAAACAGTACGTACAAGCAGTAATATCATTGCACAACAGTATAAAACCGTTTCCACGAACTAGATCTATTGATCTGTTGCTGAAATGTGTTTTAATCGAATCGTTCATATAAACGGGCTTCGATCTGGTGCTAACAACGTAGCATGGTCTTACCGTCTATCGAACCTCTCAACCTTTGACCAGCAACAGAAAACGTTTACTGTGAATATTGAAGAAAAAATAAATCGGCAGATCAAAATAATATTTTATACATACCTTGAAACAATTACGTAATTTTATTCTCATCTATTAATCCCCAAACAATCCAGTGTTCCCCACTATCCGCATAACAAACAAAAATGGCTCCTAGAAAATTTTACCTGCTTATCGAACCTTTATTTTAGAAATTGTTTACTGTAACATAATACTCATAATCACATGATTTCATCATGGGCACGCGACCTTTGCATAAGCTGAAGGGGTCAGAGCTGTCAAACATTTTTAATGTGGTACACTTTTTCAATTTATGTTGATATTCTATAACGTATTAAGATTTCTCTCATGTTTAGCATAGTTGAAGGAAAAATAAACTGTATTGACCTGTTTATGACATATATTTCGTTTTTAAAGCTACGAGGCGTTTACAAAGCAACGGTACTTATGATTTTATGACGTATGCACTTGTACATGCGTAACAACACAACAAAATGAAAGGTTCGATAAACAGGTGAGTTTCAATAGAAGGTGAGTCTACGATATATATTGACTGCTGCGTTGTAAATAGCAATTTCGATACGATGAATTCAGCTATAGGTCTACATGTAGATCTAGATAGCATTATCGTATATATCAAATACAAATTCTGGGGATACGGAATACATAGCAGTCTTACAATTACCAGATGAAATTTGGCCAAACAGACAGTCATTTTAATTTTGCCAATATAGACGGCCAGACTGAAATGAATGTTTATTTAGATTATTCCCCAGGGTTTTCCCTTGACTCCTTCAAAAAGACCAATTTGAGGGTCCCCTTGACCCTCTCTCTATAAAGTAAAGAACAGACCCTCTTAATTTTGAGAGTCATTTGTAAAATTTAAGGGACATTTCAATAGAAAAAGGGGTCAGGGAAAACCCCGATTCCCACTCAGATCTGGCCTTTCTAATCCTTTTTTCAAACAATAGACGTGGAACACCCTGGAGCTGTCATTTTGGTATTTATTTTTTTTCCCAGAATATTTCTGCTGTCAGGGAATTTTTCGTTTTGCAAATAGTATAGACCCCGGGAGAACCTGGAGCTGCCAATGGGTATATATTTATTTGTTAATTAGGTTTTCATGGCCCCGATGACAATAGTCAGGGGGACATTATTTCGCACCCGTCTGTGTGTGCGTCACGCTTTGCTATGAAGTGTTACAGTTATTTATACACTTATATATAACTTGAAATTTCACATACATAAATAATTCACCATCTGTGCTTTCATTTGGCATCCCACTCAAGCTGCCTGTAAGCCCAAGGTCACATAACATATTGATTTCTTCCTCTTGCAGGAATT
The DNA here is from genome assembly GCA_963576725.1 of Azorinus chamasolen. Lineage (NCBI taxonomy): Eukaryota > Metazoa > Mollusca > Bivalvia > Cardiida > Solecurtidae > Azorinus > Azorinus chamasolen. The sequence continues at coordinate 46,034,689 of OY755241.1, read as the reverse complement.
GCTCTACATTCAATGTGTTTCCTCATACCTTTACACCGTACTTTGCACTTCATGGTGGCTTCCGTACTCGCAGACATATTGTGTGACTATTTTAATTTCCCTTTTAAGATTTGTGCTCTGCGTTTTCTCTAGTGTGACTTTACCTTGTGTTTCTTCTTACTTTTTACCCATTCAATGTTTCCCTATTCTTAGTTTTCTTTATTTTTGTCATAACCTCTGGTATGTTTTTATTCTTTTACACCACTTTTCGTTACATACGTATGTTGCTTTTTACAGAAGGGTGCTACAATTACTACACAAATTATGAATAGTCTCCCTAAACTCAAAATTACTAACTTAAACTTACACTCTGTGTCTTCCGTTCAGATTCCTCATAACCTGGCTAATTTCCAATCACTACAGCCGTCAGTTTGTATTAAACCTCTAAAATTGTCTTCTGCTTCATCTTTTCATGTTCCCTCTTCGGCTATTAGTAACATTTTTCATAATGGACCTAAAATCGTTCTGTCTCCTTTAAAGCAATCTATCCTTCGTTATAGTAAAGTCCATCTAAATTCACATTATTTGAACAAAAGACATAGGGTGTATCCAATACTTACTAAGTGCAATAGTAAGAGGTGTATGTGTTGCAATTTCATTTCTACTAGATCAACAATTAAATCTCTTGTTAATGGTAGAGTGTTTAGTGTGAAGATTAATTCTGATTTAGACTGAAACTCATCTAATATTATATATGTTCTTACATGAAATGCGCCACGTTGTGGTATTCAATATGTAGGTCAGACAGGACGTTCTTTAAAAACTAGGTTTCGTGAACACAGTTACCATTGCCGGATCAAAAAAGTACGCAATTTTCTTTACCAGCATTTTCGTCATACAGGACATTCTCTCAAATATGTTTCGGTTCAACCAGTAGAACAAATTTATTATGATTCTAAAACTACTGGTAGTTTAAAATCTAAAGCTCGTTTTATCACAGAGCTAGACTGGATAAAGAAATTACAAACACCTTTTCCTTTAGGCCTTAATGATAACATTTTCCAAAGCGGCAACATTTCTAAAGATCCAAGTATCGATATTTTCTCTATATTTTCTATTCGAAAACGTAAAGTAGATCACATGGCAGACGTAGAAATGGTAATATAAAGCGTAAATTACGTCGTAATATGTCTATTCATGATTTACATACCATTCTAAAACAAAATGGTAAAACATTCTATGTTATCTTGTTTATCGTCTTTACCCTTTTCCTGTCTTAAGTCCATAGACGAAGAGGCTGATAAAATCTATATGCGTACAGATCCGTTAATTAATACTGCCTCACTTATACAAAGTTACACACAGCATGTTCTTCGTCCACGTATTGATAAAGAATCTGAACATAAAAGAAATTTTCTTAAACTTCAATTCCTTAATAAGGGTGTCGATTTTATTGATATTCAAAGTATATTTCGTGATAAGAATGTAATCGATACTATTCCCAAATATTTCATCAACTCTGAATCACCTATCATCTGTTATAAATATAATAAACCTATTAGAAATGTTATTTTTAACTACAATAAAATTGTCTCTGACTTAAATATTGATGTTAATACCCATATTTCTTGAGATTGTAGCATTTCTAGCTTTTGCTATAAACCAGTTGGTCATGTCATTACTGGTAATTTTGATATCATTAAGGATAAACGTCTCAGGACCCTCCTAACTAAAGGACCTAAATATAGATTACCTTCCCTTATTGATTTTGACGCATGTCGAACTCATATTGCCGAAGCTATTCAAGAATTCTGCATCAAATGGTGTCGACGAGAACATACTGATGTTAATGCCCTTTCGGATTGGAAGAAATGTATTTTCGATATTATTGATACGCGTATAACTTTTTACAAATCAAATTACCATCTTTTACCACCTCGACCTAGAGTAACATTTCGCTACTTGAAGAAAAACATTTCTAATTTTCATTCAGATTATGTTCTTGTTCCTGCTGACAAGGCATCAAACAATGTAATCATTATTTGAAGATTGTATTATGTTGATGTTTTAAATAAGGAGCTAACTGATTCAAAAACTTATATAACAGTTCAAACACCTGAAAAAGATATAGTCTCGGAACATTATTAGTTATACAGTTCTTTCCCAGGGTACATGACGATTTATTCCCGGCTGAGGAAAATCATGTTGCCCGAGCCGTTAGGCGAGGGTTACATGATTTTACCAGCCGGGAATAAATCGTCATGTACCCTGGGAAAGAACTGTATAACGAATTTATTATACTGCAAAGTTTTACGGTTCGGATAATTTATATAAATCCATTTTGGCATATTTAATCACTAAACACGATAATTCCCCAAATAGCGCCCAATACATTATTTCTACCCGAAGGTATCCGAAGTGATGTGCGTATTGTATTTCATCGGCGTTCGTGTTATAATAGATGGCTGGACGATATAATAACTCCTCTAAAAACTGTTTTATTGGTCATTTCAAACCAAAAGTGTTTTTAATTCATTTCTGCATTTTTTTTCTTTACGTATCAATAGTTATCTATTATGAATTTTGCTACTGTTTAGCCGAGTCGAGAAGTCGGTCATTTGGTTTCTGATCATCATATGTGGGTCCCGCCATGGGGAATTTCCATGTGCCCTGTCAGCTCACAGGGTACATGGACTCATGTACACGGCTAGTTAACCAATCAGAAGTGAGGATTTTACTTTGCAGTATAATAAGTAAAAATGTGCAATAATTTTAAGTCTGGTCCTAACATAAAACAACATAAACTTTCTACTTTGTACTGGATTCCGAAACTACATAAAAACCCTTATAAGGCGCGTTTTATTGCCAACTCTAGCTGTTGTACCACTACTAAATTATCTATACTTTTGACGTCCTGTCTTACTACGATCAAAGAACATGTAAAACGCTACTGTGATAAAATATATGAAAATTCTGGTATTAATGTTTTTTGGTCCATAAAAAATTCAAATAATGTTTTAACAAAACTTGAAAATGAACAGTATAACATTTCTTTACTGAGCTCTTATGATTTCTCTACACTCTATACCACTCTACCTCACCATCTTATAAAGGATAAACTTATTAAATTAATAGAAAAAACCTTTGCCAGAGAAAACAATGTTCATTGCTTGTAATGTTCAACGTTCATTCTTTTCGAATTCAGAAGTTGAACATTACACAATGTGGACTTGCCTTGATGTTTGTAGATCTCTTACCTTTCTTTTAGATGATATATTTGTGCGTTATGGGGATACCATATATCGTCAAGTTGTTGGTATACCCATGGGTACAAATTGTGCCCCTCTTGTTGCAGATTTGTTTTTGTATTGCTACGAGAGGGATTTTATGCTTAGCTTAAAAGTACAAAAATGAGTCATGCAGGAAACACCACATACAGAACAAACACTCGCCCGAACAGCAACACAAGGAAACAGCAAATGTACATAAGTAGAAAAAACAACAAGAGACGCACAAAGACAAAACAAACATACAATAGGAGGAAGATGGAAGTACCGCCTTGGAACGGTCAGTGACAAAAGTCACCGGGAAAACCTGATACACAGACCGATATTGTTAATGCTTTTAATAAAACTTCAAGGTATTTAGACGATATTTTGAATTTAGATAATCCTTATTTTGATACTATGATTTCTTCAATTTACCCAAAAGAACTGTCTTTAAACAAAGCTAATCAATCTGACATTAATGCTTCATTTTTAGATTTGAATCTTTCAATTACAAATGATAAAGTTTCGTCCAAAGTATACGATAAAAGAGAAGATTTTAATTTTAAAATTGTTAATTGTCCTTTTCTAGATGGAGATGTGCCACGTTCTACATCTTATGGGGTTTATATTTCTCAACTTATTAGGTTTGCCCGAGCCTGTTCTTTGCTTGAAGATTTTAACAGACGTAATTTAGTTATAACTGATAAACTTCTTAAGCAAGGTTACAGATATCACAAACTTCGGAAAACTTTTTCTAAATTTTATTATCGAAATTTACCTCTCATTAGTAAATATAATTGCAATCTACGGACGTTACTGAGACAAGGGATTTCTCAACCAGAATTTTATGGGGATGTTATCTACAAACTTAGGAAAATTCGGGGTCATATCCATTTTCATGATTTGTTTATAAAACGCATTAAAACATTTAAAAAGAAAGGTTATGATCCTATTATATTGCAACGCACTGCATGTTTGGTTATCGACCCTTTTACAGTCGGTAGCTACGCTTCCCTCTTTGCTTGCGCGATGACAGGCCGAGGGTAGTACTCTATGATGGTATACTCTTAAACTTGGATACAGGATGAGCTTACCAGACTCATGTATTACTTTTTCCCTGTCGTGCCCTTAACGGCTTACCTGCAGGTGCTCTGACTTCAGCAAAGTCATTGAGTACATATTTGACGGATTGTCACAGTTATTATGCTATTTTACATGTTGTCCTGTGTTCACCGTCGTCTATGTTGTGGGTAAGTCCAGCGGGGATACCTTTATTTACAATATTTGTAAAGCTAGGGTGACTTTGAGAGAAGTGTGAGGTTAGGACGTCCGTAAACCGGTTTAAACCCCCAGTGGTGTTTTGCTACTGACCGTGCCAAGGCGGTACTCTCTTTGTCACCCTTCCTTTTGTTTGCCTTGCGTCTTTGTGCTTGTGATTTGTTCATGTGTGGAACGTTTGTCTCTGGTTCTTGCGTGTCTTTTGGTGTTTTCTGTGTTCATTTCGTGTGTGTGTGTGCGTTCGGGTGTGTGGTTGTGTGTGTGTGTATGATGCTGTCTATCGGTGTTTTGGTGGTGGTTGCGTCTTGCATGTGGCTTTGCCTGCTTGACTTTACTACTTTTCCATTTGAAAGTTTACTTACAGTTGTCACATTTATGTGCAGTTGGTTGTCATTTCAGCTTGTTTGTTTCGAAGAAATTGTGAGCTATTGTAACTCTGGCGGCGGCGGCCGAAATCTTCAACCTTCATTTTCGGTATGCATGTTCATCTTGACAATGCTGACAGACAAGTGTTCGCACCCCCTTGCAGTGCTCTTGTTTTACATTGACTTATATCTTATTAACCACTAGATCTAGTAAGTTGGCGATTGGTCGAAGAAATCCGATGTCTTCCGACTTTCACTTGATGGCTGTTTGAGGTTGGATATTTATTGCAATTTGGAAAGTATCGAAATGGCAGTGGTATTCCCATAACAAGTATTCATAGCAGTCTGTAAGTATTTTGTTAAAACCGGTTGGAAATTGTTGGATTAATGACATGAAGAGCGCGAGGGGTGTGCGTTTTCGATAGAAAATGAAAGTAGAGTTGATTACCTTTATAATGCTTATAGTAAATTTTGCTGGAGTTTTATGAAAAGTTGTGGTGTTTAGGGACATTTGAGGGGTTGTAGTCGATCAATGCAACATATACCTATAACCAAAATGAGTCACTTGAAGGTATCAATAAAACATTTAATTCATGCTATGTAGTCAGGCTTTCAAGTAGTCCTTGTTTTTTGCTCTGCTCCGACTTTTTACCTCCTTTTATCCAAATACTCCTACTATTCCTACTTTTTGAGGTTCCAAAAAATTCACAAATGTACCAAGTCTATTTGTAGAAAGAATCTTGTCACATGATAAAAGCATCAATGGCATACTGGTGAGGCTGTAGGCTGTATACATGCCAGTATAAATTGACAATTTGGTAAGTATGAATCCCCAATCTGTGTCAAATATGCTGCTGTGGGGTATTTGAACACTTGCTAAATGCTAGTGCTATTTCTAGTTAATAATGCAACTTTAATGTAAGCTTTTCAGTTTAAACAAGCTTTATACTGTATGGCTTGATGTATAATTTTAAGAGCTTTAGAATTTGGTGTGTTCTTGTCTTTAACCCGGTTCATTTTATGTTTAATTGGCACTAGTTCAGATTGCTAGTTATTTTTCCCTTTTTATACGCCTGTTTGAAAAAACGGGACGTATTAATTATGGAATGGCGATGTCTGTCCGTCCGAAGGTAACATCTCTCAACTCAAGTTCCGCTTGGTGGATCCTTCTCAAATTTAACAATGTGTATCTAGACATACTACAGTAGCCTGCCAAGTCCCGGTTCGTGTATCCAAGGTCAAGGTCACACAGTTGGACTTAGAATTTGCGTTAAGCAAAAAATGTTAACCTCCATTTATGTGGAACACATTTTTGTAAGTCCACTTATTTACATAACAATTTTTGTGATAAGGCTTTGAAACTTGGAACACTTGTTCACTGTCACAAGCTTCATCTGTAGGCAAGAGTACATAACTCTGTCAAACATTTTAACAGAATTATGCCCCCTTTTAACCTAGAATTGGTTAAGGTTTTGGTTAAAGTCCACTTGTTTACATAACCCTTTGAGATAAAGCTTTTAACCTTGGAGCACTTGTTCACCATCATAAGCTTCACCTGTAGGCAAGAGTGCATAACTCGTCCAACATTTTGACAGAATTATGCCCCCTTTTAACTTAAAAAATTTGGGTAAGGTTTTGGTTAAATAAACTTGAAACATTTGTTCACCATCAGAAGCTTCATCTGTAGGCCAGTCTAAATACAGTGTCAAGCATTTAGACACAATTACGGCCCTTTTTTAATTTAGAATTTTTGGTTAAGGTTTTTTGTTAAAGTATGCCTATTTACAACCTTGAAACTTGGTCGCAAAATTGGACTTAGAATTTGAGTTTAGCAAATATGTTAACCCCATTTTATGTTGAAGACCTCAACGGGCGTATATTGCCCACTGGCATTCTTGTTGTCAGTTTACTAGGATGGTACAGTGCATTTCATGTCATTTAAAAGAGTACAGTCTTTAAAATAATGTCTAGGATTGTGCTGATGACAAACTGCAACTGAAGATTTAACTAGTTGCTTGTTAAAGAGGCAGATAGTGCATTATAACTAATGAGTCTTTTTGCTGGCATAAAAAGTATGTTCCAGGCAAAGATCATGGATGATTGCTTATAAGTGCCTCGGACTGTCTTTTTCCATGTGAACCAATGGATAGCATACTTTTCATCAGTTAGCCAAGGTCCACCAAACATTGAGGCGGAATTAAACAATTTCAGCATCCTTTTCCATGTTTATTTTTCTATTTCAGGTTGATGGCAGCTATGCAAATTGGATCTCGCAGCCTCACTAGAAAGGACAGACCTAATATCTTTTGTTAAAAGCTTATTTGAAGTGTCAAACAATGAAATTGTAAAGTCTGTGTGACTGGTAAGTGTGTTTTTATTGCCTCAGACTCCTACTTTCCTCCTACTTTTTGTGTCACCTGCCGAGAGGCAGTGTGTCACTTAGGGATAACTTTTCCGTCGTCTGACTGTCTTTCCGTCACACTTTCTGTTTTTGCTGTCATTTCTAAACTAATCATTAAAGAGCTTTCCAATTTCACACGTGTCTTCCTCTCATTGAGGACCATTGATGTAACTAAAGTTCCTCACTCTGCATGCAATACTTTTTGAGTTATTCCCCTTTGTTCTTATTTTCGCTCTGCAACATATTAACAGTTTTGTGTCAGTTGCAAGCAGGTGACACATGTGTTCCTCCGAACACGCCTGTTTATCACAGAGGCTCCTACTTTTCTCCTGCTTCTTCATGAAAGTGTACTTTAAAGCCTGTGTAGTGTGTGCGTAAATTGTTACTAAAGTATCCTGTTAACACTGAATTGTAAAACCATTTAACAACCCTTTGTGAAGCCTGAAAAAGGTTCATAACATGCTATACATATATCATGCGCAAATCTGGTATTTCTCAATAATGTTTATGCGAGTCCCAATAGCGAATTGCCATTTCTAACAAAATTTGATTTTACAAATACTTTTCACTGGGTGCTTTAATGTATTTCATAGAATATTTGGACTGGTTCTTTCAATTTGGGAACTCGCAGATTTGCAGTTTATCGAGGCCCAGGACTTGTGAAGAAAATTTTTAAAAAAAATAATCACTGAAATTGCTGCAGAAATTTTATTTTCATTAATCTTCTTGTGGTAGTGGTAGAAATTGTAGGTCTAGGTTGACTTGCATCTACATGTGACTGTACTGATCGACTTCTTCTTTTATTTGAATATTCTATTGACATTCTCACTTGAATGGTTTGTGAAACTTTGTGTGAGAAAATAACAAAAACAAGTAAATTATTGTGTAACTATGAGAACAAAATATTTGTTGTTCTTTCTCAGTGTTTGTGACAATTTTTCCATCTGGATCCAGATTGATGGGGTCGGGTAGATTTTTAAAAGTTTGGTGACATTGTAATGCATGTTGAGAAAGCGCATGATTGACTGTTAAGCAGTTGCTATCTTGCACAGTCAGATTAGATAATTGTTTTATTGATTTTCAGCTCGTTTGTTTCGAAGAAAAGTCGAGATACTGTGATCACTGGGTTGTAGGTGTTGTCCGTGGCGGCTGCCTGCAAAAACTTTAATGTAGCCCATTAATCAAAAAGTATGAGGTCAATTTTTGTTCATTTAGCTGGACTAGCACCAAATCAGATGAGTGTTTGCGCTGCACGTGACTCTTATTAGATCTCCTTCTAGTAAAATTACACAAGCAGGTTCGTTTGGGCAACTTCAGGAGGGCATACGCCGGCTCCGCCCCTCTAAATTCGCGCCTGATTTTGTGCCTATTTCAAGCAACAGAAATGTCACACAGAGAATACTTGGTCTCTATGGGTATGTCTGTCTGTATGCAGAAAAACAGATCTCTATGGGTATGTCTGTCTGTATGCAGAAAAACAGATCCTTTGATAACTCAAAGGTGCATAAGATATTTTCATAAAACTTTGTAGACTTGTTATTTTTATGCCCCCGTTGACGATAGTCGGGGAGCATTATGTTTTGCACATGTCCGTGTGTCCGTCACGCTTTTAGGTGCAGTTGGTCATCACAGTTCTTCAAGTGTTATAAGTCAGTATTTTCTACACTTATACACATGAAACCTCACATACACATCAATTACCATCTGTGCTATCATTTGGCACCCCACCCATGCTGTCCGCAAGCCCAAGGTCGAGGTCAAATGACTTGAAAATTTCATGTGCAGTTTGTTGTCACATTTACGTGCAGTTTTTTGTCACAGTTTTTTCATTGTCTTATATCTCCCTAATCACTCTAGCTATTGCCATGGAATTGCATATACACATTAAACACCATCCATACTTTCATTGCACACCCAGCCCATGCTGCCCACAAGCCCAATGTCAAGGTCAAATGACAGCTAGGCAAGCATCTTACACAGGGGCATCACTGTGTCTTACAGACTTAATTTTCTAGTTTCTTATCAGGTATTACATTGTTTTAACAGTATTTGATTCCAGCCACTTACAGATGAAGTGAGGCCCCACGGGAAGTCTTCCTCGCATGAAAAACCCAAATGCCCAGACCTGAATTCTAACCCAATGCAGTGAGGGGCTAAGCAATTGTCATTTGAAGACCATAATCACTCGGCCAGAGAGGCCCCGCTTGATAAACATATCAATGGCAATATGAGGTTTATGTACAACCTTATATTTTGGAAATTGTGGTTGCTATGGAAACAAATACTTTAAAACATATATGTATAAAATTTGGATCCTGCAATTACTTCAAAAGTATAGGATGGTGCTTTGTTGAATGTATTAAGATGGCAATGTGGAGATTGTGAACATTTTTTTTATTTTTTTTGACACATGTAAATTGTGATTCCTGTGAGAGCAGAAATGTTTAAAAATTGGATCCTGTGATATTTGGGCTTTGTGGCATTATAGTTTCACCCTTGTCAATCCTGTAAACTTGCCATCAAAGATTTCTTGGCTTGTGTATGCTCAATTGTATAAATTTTATAACCTGTCAGGGAAATTTGAAAATACAGGGAACTATTTGCCGACACTTTGAATTAATTTTGGTTATTGTTTGTGACGAAAGAAAATGGTCATAATTCTCCTGGCATGTTCATGGTAGAATGATTATATATATATTGTCTGAAGTCCGAGGCCTAATCATAGCGAGTTGCATCGTGTTTCTCCTTTTCAGGTCTCTCGTTCATCTCTTCCTCTTTGCCAACACTTTTACTGAATATATCCACGATTGTTGAATGGCAAAAAAAAAATAAAAAAAATATTTGTTCTTTTTATGCTTGAATGCTTTGATAATTGGTCTGAAGTATGATCATAGTGAGTTGAACTGTGTCTCCACTTTCCAGGTCTGTCCTTCATTAACTTCCTGTTTGCTGATTAATTTTTTGTTTAATGACAAAACATTTTCAGATCTCTGTTGGCTTGTGTATCCTGGAATGATTTAATTTTTGGTCTGAAATTAATCATAGTGAGTGGTACTGTGTCTCCCCTTTTCAGGTCTGCCGTCATCTACTTACTGTTTGCTGCGGGGGCACCTATGTCCCATGGACAATTTTTTTTTGTTAAAGTATAATTTAGCATTTACATTCGCTTCTATAATGTCATAAGAGTTAATTTCTATATTGCGTCAACAATTTCCGTGCAGCTTCTGTATGTGCTTTTATAAGGCATTGTAGGTGTGTGTGGCAGCCGCAATTATTTCATACGAGTCATTCCAAAAATAGAGCTATTCAACTAATGAAATTCTTTACAAACCGTGGCTATGTTTAGCTCCACTTTTTCGAAAAGTGGAGCTATTGTCATTACCCTGTTGTTGGTGTTGGATTTGGTTATTCTTTTTGTTAAGGTCCATTTCTTTGAAACCATCAAAGATATTTGGTATGCATGTTTACTATCAGAAGGGGAACCAATTTCTCAAGGGGAGGTAACCCTAGAATTAATTTTGCCATACTTATGCCTCTTTTTCAACTTAGAATTTTCTAAATTTCATTGTTGGTCAAGTTTTCTGTTAAGGTCCATGTTTCAGAAATTGTCCAAGATGTTGGAGAAATAAAGAAGTTATGCGTGAAAATGTTTTTATTTCCACACCTTATCTAGATGTCTGCTGTAGATTGCTTTGAATTCGCAAAGTCATTTATCGCAATGCCAATGTGCAGATGCTAATTTTAAGGCCATATTGAGATACGAAAACTTCTTTGTGTGGTTGCATAGCAATTCCACAATTAAGCCTTTCCCTGTTCTATATATATTTCAATTTTCAATACCTACTGAATATTCATGGACAAAATAGGTGGAACATTGTAGCCATTTTAGAAAGTAAACAGATATTTCAAATTCCATTTAATAGCAGACACAGCAAACCCTGATCAAACAGCTCCTATAGGAGACGCCTGATCTGGGTCTACTCTGTTTGCAAATGTGTGAAAACAAATTTATATGAGGAAAAGGGTAGATTAACCCTTTTCCACATATTGGCACATCTTCCCATGTTTGCAAACAGAAAAGACCAAGATTAAACAGCTCCTACAGGAGCTGTTTGATCAGGGTTTGCTCTGTTTGTAATTGACAATTTGTTTCTTTAGTTTCTTAAATGATTTAAATATTCCACTTACCTTCTTTCATGAGAACAATTTTGTCTATGAATATTTTTATAAGTAGTAAAATTCTGAACAAAAAAATTGAACGGGAAAGGGGTTAAGTAACAATGGTGTATGTTTTGTTTTGTAGGAGAGAATCATGCCGAGGAAGAAGAACTGGAGACGGTCTGAGGCACGCAGCAGTCAGTGGGGCAGGAGGTCTATGTTGGATGGTGGTTTCAGAGCAGATGTGGGTCTCGCCAACCCTATGCCTCTGGCTGATTATTCAGCTATGCCATCTGTTCAGGTGTGTCTAGCAAAAGATGAGGGCCTCACCACCCCTACTAGTCTGCAAGGACTAGTGTCTCAGGTTGACTTTTCAACCGAGCCATCTGCGCTACAGGGCTACATGAAATCAGATGGGGGCAAAGCCCGTCCTACTTGTCTGTCCCACACTGAAATTGACAGACTTGTGCACAGTTGTGACACTGTATCAGCTGTGCCATCTGAGCAAACAAATGAACATATGATACTTGAACATGAACTTGGAAATGAACACATTGATACTGAACTTGAACATATTGATACTGAACTTGAACATGGAAATGAACATTTTACTGACATTGAACTTGACCTTGGAGGTGATTATTGTATTGGTACTAAACTGGGAGATGAACATATATAGAGATTTTGAAAATCAACAAAGCTTGAGCATGATGGAAGATTCTGGGAATGAACAACCATTGAATGACCATGAGCAAACTTTGAACTGCCTTGAACAAAACGCTACAAAATATGATTCAAACAAGAGGGCCAGAATGGCCCTGACATCGCTCACCAGGCAATCAGAGGAGAAGATGTTCAAAGTTTTCACTATATGTTTCTAGAGAAAACTAGCCACCCCTGGGGCGGGCCAATTTTGATCCAAGTGGCATAATTTATACAACTTTTGTAGAGGACCTGAACATGATGCTATGTGCCAAATATGAAAGCTGAGAACCTTCCAGTTTCTGAGGAAAATATTTTCAAATTTGACACTATATGTTTCTATTGCGAACTGGCTACCCCTGGGGCGGGGCCAATTTTGACCCGGGGGGGGGGCATAATTTATATAACTCTTGTAGAGGACCAGAACATGATGTTATGTGTCAAATATGAAAGCTGAGAACCTTCCAGTTTCTGATAGAAGATTTTCAAAGTTGTCACTATATGTTTCTATTGAGACATGGCTACCCCTGGGGCGGGGCCAATTTTGACCCCTGGTGCATTATTTATATAACTTTTGTAGAATGAATGAATGAATGAATGGTGTTTTACGGCCCATCGACACTGATGGTCATATAGAGCCGAATAAATAACGTAAATAAAACTATGTGATGAAATCAAATAAAGACAATCTCACTAGATTATGTAAATGTCAGTCCCGATCAACAGGATTGTAAATAAAATAAGGACAAAACATAAACGACATTCTAAAATTATACCTTTTAAATTTTAGAATATATATTAATGGCTTTTAAAAAATCAAATATTGTTGGTATTTCTACCAGCTCAAACAGTTCCCTCAGGGAATCTGCTTGAAAGAACCTATCTCTGATTAAGATTAAATCAGGACATTCAATGAGAATGTGCTGAATTGTATAAGGCTCAAAACAAAATAAACATTCAGGTTGAACTTCACCTTTCAGTAAAAATGAATGAGTTAAAAAAGAATGTCCAATTCTTATTCTGGCCAATACGACCTCATCACGCCGAATTGGTAAGCATGAACAAAGATGTTCACCTAAAATAGGTTTAACAGCATGGAGCTTGTTATGAATTTCATCATTCCAAGAATCCTGCCATTTATATAGAATATGTCTAGTAATTTGTGGTTTGAAATCCGAATACGGTAATCTCATATCAGATTCAGGCGATTCAAACGCAGACTTCGCTGCAAGATCCGCCCTCTCGTTACCCTGTATTCCACAATGACTAGGTATCCAACAGAATATTACATCTTTTGAATAAGACATTTCATGGTATTTTAAAACAAGTTTTTTAATAAGAACATTTTTTGTAGAACATTTACTCAGAGATTGTAAAACAGAAAGAGAATCCGAAAAGATTATATGTTTACTATATGATTTTCCAGCAATATAATCAAGAGCTAAATCAATAGCTTTGATCTCTGCTGAAAAAATGGAGGCATTATCAGGAATGAATGAATGAATGGTGTTTTACGGCCCATCGACACTGATGGTCATATAGAGCCGAATAAATAATGTAAATAAAACTATATGATGAAATCAAATAAAGACAATCTCACTAGATTATGTAAATGTCAGTCCCGATCAACAGGATTGTAAATAAAATAAGGACAAACATAATCGACATTCTAAAAATATACCTTTTAAATTTTAGAATATATATTAATGGCTTTTAAAAAATCAAATATTTTTGGTATTTCTACCAGCTCAAACAGTTCCCTCAGGGAATCTGCTTGAAAGAACCTATCTCTGATTAAGATTAAATCAGGACATTCAATGAGAATGTGCTGAATTGTATAAGGCTCAAAACAAAATAAACATTCAGGTTGAACTTCACCTTTCAGTAAAAATGAATGAGTTAAAAAAGAATGTCCAATTCTTATTCTGGCCAATACGACCTCATCACGCCGAATTGGCAAGCATGAACAAAAATGTTCACATAAAATAGGTTTAACAGCATGGAGCTTGTTATGAATTTCCTCATTCCAAGACTCCTGCCATTTATATAGAATATGTCTAGTAATTTGTGGTTTGAAATCCGAATACGGTAATCTCATATCAGATTCAGGCGATTCAAGCGCAGACTTCGCTGCAAGGTCCGCCCTCTCGTTGCCCTGTATTCCACAATGACTAGGTATCCAACAAAATATTACATCTTTTGAATCAGACATTTCATGGTATTTTAAAACAAGTTTTTTAATAAGAACATTTTTTGTAGAACATTTACTCAGTGATTGTAAAACAGAAAGAGAATCCGAAAAGATAATATGTTTACTATATGATTTTCCAGCAATATAATCAAGAGCTAAATCAATAGCTTTGATCTCTGCTGAAAAAATGGAGGCATTATCAGGAAGCCGAAATTTTGTCTCTGTGTCATCAGCCACAAAGGCAGCTGCGACTCTCTCATCATCTTTTGAACCATCAGTATAAACTTGTTCATAATCTTCAAATCTTGAAATTATTTCATTTAAAAAAGAACTGAATTCAAGCGAGCTTGTTTCAGACTTTTTATGCCGTGTTAGTTCAAAGATAACTTTTGGTGGTTTAATAGTCCAAGGTGGTATAGATTCAACTTTAGTCTTTTCAACCAAAGACAAATCTATATCACTATTTTGAAAACTGTTTTTCATACGTATTCCGAAAGGTGGAATTACCTTTGTAGAGGACCTGAATATGATGCAATGTGCCAAATAAGAAAGCTAAGAACCCTGTAGATTTAGAGGAGAAGCTTTTCAAAGTTGTCACTATATGTTTCTATTGAAAACTGGCCACCCCTGGGGCGGGGTCAATTTTGACCCCAGGGGCATAATGTATATAACTTTTGTAGAGGACCTGAACATGATGCTATGTGCCAAATATGAAAAGTTAAGAACCTTCCAGTTTCAGAGAAGATTTTCAAAGTTTCACTATATGTTTCTATTGAAAACTGACCACCCCTGGGGCGGGGCCATTTTTGACCCCAGGGGCATAATTTATATAACTTTTGTAGAGGACCTGAACATGATGCTATGTGCCAAATATGAAAGCTGAGAACCCTGTAGATTTAGAAGAAAAGATTTTCAAAATTGTCACTATATGTTTCTATTCAAAACTGGCTACCCCTGGGGCGGGGCCAATTTTGACCCCAGGGCCATAATTTATATAACTTTTGTAGAAGACCTGAACATGATACTATGTGCCAAATATGAAAGTTGAGAACGCTGTAGATTCAGAGGAGAAGATTTTCAAAGTTGTCACTATATGTTTCTATTGAAATCTGGCTACCCCTGGGGCGGGGCCAATTTTGACCCCAGGGCCATAATTCATATAACTTTTGTAGAGGACCTGAACATGATGCTATGTGCCAAATATGAAAGCTGAGAACGCTGTAGATTCAGAGGAGAAGATTTTCAAAGTTATCACTATATGTTTCTATTGAAATCTGGCTACCCCTGGGGCGGGGCCAATTTTGACCCCAGGGCCATAATTTATATAACTTTTGTAGAGGACCTGAACATGATGCTATGTGCCAAATATGAAAGCTGAGAACGCTGTAGATTCAGAGGAGAAGATTTTCAAAGTTGTCACTATATGTTTCTATTGGAATCTGGCTACCCCTGGGGCGGGGCCAATTTTGACCCCAGGGCCATAATTTATATAACTTTTGTAGAGGACCTGAACATGATGCTATGTGCCAAATATGAAAGCTGAGAACCCTGTAGATTCAGAGGAGAAGATTTTCAAAGTTGTCACTATATGTTTCTATTGGAATCTGGCTACCCCTGGGGCGGGGCCAATTTTGAGGAGAAGATTTTCAAAGTTGTCACTATATGTTTCTATTCAAAACTGGCTACCCTGGGGTTTTACTATATATTTCAATAGAAAACAAGGCACCCCAGGGGCAAAATTTATATAACTTTTGTAGAGGACCTAAAGATGATGCTATGTACCAAAGATGAAAGCTGAGAACCCTGTAGATTCAGAGGAGAAGATTTTTAAAAGTTCAAATTGTTGACGCCCGACGACGCACGACGGACATCAAGTGATCACAAAAGCTCACCCTGAGCACAAAAGTGCTCTGGTGAGCTAAAAACACATCTGGAACATATTGGTATCACGCTACACCAATTCAAGACTCTACAGCTAACATGAAATTAAATACTGTTAACCCTTATCATATGACCACGTTCATAATGGGGTCCTTTAACCAAGCTGACAAACGCTTTGCTGCAGTCACGTGGGAGTCAATGTACTGTAAACTCACTCTGTTCTTTGATACATGCTAAGTATTCAACTCTAAGTATTCAACTCTCAGATCAAAGAAAGATCTTGATACGGTTCTTGTTGATGGTGACATGATTTATAACCAAGTCCTTCTTAACCTGAAATCGCATAGTTCGTTCCATAGCAAACTTTTGAATTTTGATGAACTACCAACTGAGATTGCTATCCTGAATCTAGATATTGCCATTAATAAGAAGTTGTATCTGGTGTTTGTACCCAGAATTATTTCAGTACTTCAGAACTGCCTTCATTGTATCAGTCCCTGTATACAACATTTCAGAAGTCCTCACAATTTCTACTGATGATTGGTTCAGTTTGTTCAGCTGTCTTTCAAAAAGGTGATGAGTATTTCATTTTTGACTCTCACTCACATGGTGTTGATGGTTTGTCATGTCCTGATGGAAAATCAGTATTAGTCTCATTTCACAGCCTAGAAGATTTTGTGACTTTCATGTACGCAATGTATGCCAGTATTCTGAACAGTTTGACATACTACCTTTACATTTCACAACCACTACTGCAGGGGACATAACAAACAATGGCACTGTTAAGGTAAACTCTGTCAGATCAATATTAAACAGTGATACCATCACTGTCCAGAGCACTGTTCCAAATGAACGGAAAACTGTAACTAAAGGTAGGAAAAGGAAATCGACACACACTGTGACACAAAAGTTAAAATCAAATGCAATTACTGAATTACCACTACAACAAGGCTCATCAAAGACAGACTGTAAATGAACACAACAGCGTCACATTAATTGGTAGATATTTTAAGGACCAACAGCAGAAACAAAAGGCAAAGCGGCACACGCTCAAAGGTGCAAATGATAGAAAAGAGTATCTCCGTTTGTACAAACAAATACAGAGACAATCTCCTGGTTTTAGAAGGGTAGAAAGTGAGGCTAAGAGAGTTTCTAGCTAATTGCCAGAGAATAAAGAGAGAGAGAGAGAAAAAGAACACGACAATGCAAAACGATGGCAAGAGAATCTGAACAGATTAAATTGAAGGAAAGAGAAAATAAAGAGCTTACAGAAAACTCCCTGGGGTCGCTGAGGTAGAAAGACTAAGAACTAAACGTTCTAAAACAACAGCCAGAGAATCTAAAGAGTTTAAAAAGAAAGAGCGGGAAGCTAAAAGCATTTACAGAAAACTACCTGGAATCTCAGATGTAGAGATAGAAAGAACAATGCTGTCTAAGAAATCTGCACGAGAATCTAAAGAGTTTAAAATGAAAGAAAGAGAAAGTAAAGAAATTACAGAAAATTACATGGAATTAGAAATATAGAGAAAGAAAGAAAGAAAGAACAATGCAATCTATGACAAGAGCAAGAACATCCGAAAACTATAAGATGAAGGAAAGAGAAAGTAAGAAAAAATTCAGAAAACTACCTGGAATAAGAAATATAGAGAAAGAAAGCAGTCTATGACAACAGCAAGAGAATCTGTTCAGTTCCAAAGGCAGGAGAGAGACTCTAAGAGAATTTTCAGGGAAGTACCGGAGAACAAAAAAATTGAGAAAGCACGAACGTTGCAAAGTATGGGTACAGCAAGACAATCCGACAAATTCAGACAGCATGAAAAGGCACAAAAAAGAAGAACAAGGTTGGTTGAACAATATAAACAGTGGGAATTGGAGAAAAAGAGACAGTCTCGTCAATCACCAAACTACAGGCAACGGGAAAATGAAAGTAATAGGTTGTCAAAGAGAAAGGCCAGATCAGATCCACATTATTTAGAGCAGGAAAGACTCTCAAAACAAGAATGGAGGAGTACTGACAGAAACCGAAAATCTGAGTCTGCTCGCAGTAAAGCATCTAAGGCTACCAATCGCCAAAATGCCAGCTTTGTTGATCAAGAAAAGTCAAATTCTGATCTGCGGAAATATGGTTAAGATATTGACATTTGTATAGATAATTTCCATAGAAGCATTTCTTTTGGACCAGTATTCATATGTAGCTGTTGTGAACAAACATGGTTCAGACAAAGTGTATCTGAAACAAAATCATTGACAGAAAAAAATATTCTTGGGTCCAACACTCCCCCAAAATAAACAATGGATATGTTATACATGTAAAAATAACATTGTCAATCATAAAATTCCAAAGTTATCTTCAGTGAATGGAATGCATTGGCCATCTAAACCAAGTCAGTTAGACCTGTACCCACTTGAAGAACGTTTGATTGCATTGCGAATACCATTCATGCAAATAAGAGAACTACCAAGAGGTCGGCAGCTCTCAGTCAAAGGAAATGTTGTGAATGTACCTGTTGATATTCAACCTGTTGTTAATGCCCTCCCGAGGCCTTTGGATGAAAATATAACGGTTGCTGTGAAACTAAAGAAAAAAATGTCTTTCAAAACATGCGCATTTTCAGAAAATGTACGTCCTTTAAATGTATTAGTTGCTCTACATTGGCTCATGCTACATTGGCTAATGCAGAACAGTGATATGTACAAAAATGCTAATGTAGATATTGATGAAGAATGGATTAAGAGAATAACAGAAAACAGCAACGATATTTTGAATGAGTTTATTTCAAATGGTAACACTTCATCAAATGCAGAGAATACAATGGAGAATCTCCAAGAAACTGACCCATCAAATGTACAATTGTACGATTCTGATACTGAAGAAGTTCTTAATGAAAATGTTGGTACTATTGATACTCTTTTGGATGATGCAAACGTTGAAAATAGAACCTCCTGTTTCACATTTGCTCCAGGAGAAGGTCAGAGGCCTTTAAGTCTTTATCAAGACAAAGATTCAGAATATCTCTGCTTTCCATCTATATACTGTGGCCAAAAGCGCCTTGACAATGAAGGTAGACAAGTACATGTTCACTACAGTGATATTGCCAAATGGGAATTACGCAGTAAAGACAGACGTGCAGCTAACAGTGTTCCAAATATATTTTTCAAGCTGAAAAAAATACAGATGAAACAGTTGAATGATAAGGTAAATCTTGCAGTTAGGAGATGTCAAGGAAATACGCAAGATATGACTGTTGCACAGGCAAAGGATTCGAATAATACGAACAAAATGATTAAAAAAGATGAAGGTTACTATATATTTAAACAACTAAGACATTCACCAGCATATTTAGAAAATAGAAAAAAGGATGTATTTGCAATGATACGCCAACTGGTCATTGAGTACATATTTGACGGATTGTCACAGTTATTATGCTATGTTTTACATGTTGTCCTGTGTTCACCGTCGTCTATGTTGTGGGTAAGTCCAGCGGGGATACCTTTATTTACAATATTTGTAAAGCTAGGGTGACTTTGAGAGAAGTGTGAGGTTAGGACGTCCGTAAACCGGTTTAAACCCCCAGTGGTGTTTTTGCTACTGACCGTGCCAAGGCGGTACTCTCTTTGTCACCCTTCCTTTTGTTTGCCTTGCGTCTTTGTGCTTGTGATTTTGTTCATGTGTGGAACGTTTGTCTCTGGTTCTTGTGTGTCTTTTGGTGTTTTCTGTGTTCAT
This sequence comes from Azorinus chamasolen, assembly GCA_963576725.1. Lineage (NCBI taxonomy): Eukaryota > Metazoa > Mollusca > Bivalvia > Cardiida > Solecurtidae > Azorinus > Azorinus chamasolen. Next base: position 46,014,741 of record OY755241.1, on the reverse strand, counting down.
TTCGTGTGTGTGTGTGTGTGTGTGTCATGCTGTCTATCGGTGTTTTGGTGGTGGTTGCGTCTTGTATGTGGCTTTGCCTGCTTGACTTTACTACTTTTCCATTTATGTCCCTGTCATCAGCAGACACAAGATGGTGCGATTTGTTAAAAATGCTTGCAATATTGAATCTAGATAAGGATTATACAGATGAACAAATAAAAGATCTCTCTTGGGAAGAAAAAATAAAACTTATTCAGAAGATCCTGTTACTTGCTCTAGATATTTTGATCACAGTGTGCAAGAATTTATCAAGTTAGTCTTGAAAAGTGACCATGAGCCGCTTGGAACAGTTACTGATTTTTTCTATAGAGTTGAATTCCAACAGAGAGGTTCACCACACATCCATATCATTGTTTGGATCAAAGATGCCCCACAATTTAATGTCAACAGTAATAAAGATATAACTGCCTTTGTGGACCACCATTTGCAATGCAGTCATGACGAAGGTGATGATGAACTAAAAAAAACTCTTGACAGAACTTCAAATTCATAAACATTCTAGAACTTGTCGCAAAAAAGAAGATTTGTCGATTTGGATACCCACTGCCACCACTTCCAACATCCATGGTTCTGGACCCTCTTGAAATTGATAATGACAAGTATGCTAAAAAGTACAAACAGTTGCAGGAAAAGATGAATGATCAAAAAAATGGTTACGACATGACATTTGAACAATTTTTAGAGACTGTAGCACAGATGAGTGAAGAAGATTACTTGAAATGTATTCGAAGCTCACTAACTGCTTCTAAAGTTTTCCTGAAGAGTATGCCAAAGTAGATTCGTGTGAATTTGTACAACCCAAATGTCTTGAAAGCCTGGAAAGCTAATATTGATATTCAGTTTGTACTTGATCCATATGCATGTGCCATGTATATTGTATCGTACATTAGTAAATCTCAAAGAGGAATGAGTAACTTGATGCATGCAGCAGCCAAAGAAGCCAAAAATGGAAATATGGACATAAAGAAACAAGTGCGGCATATTGGTAATGTGTTCTGCAACAGTGTAGAAGTCAGTGCCCAAGAAGCTGTATTCTTGATACTACAGATGCCTCTGACAAAAGCCACTAGAGATGTTGTGTTCATAAACACATCAGTTGCAACTGAACGTATTCAACTATTGAAACCGATGTCTCTTCTTGAAGAGTTGCCAGATAACTCAACAGATGTTATGACAGATAATATTATAAAGCGGTACTCTAAACGCCCTCAAGCTTTAAGTAATTGGTGCTTAGCAGACTATGTGTCTCAGTTGGACATTGTGTATCCAGAAAAGACAGAAAACCACAATGAAGAAAACAATGAGGATGATTCTGATGCTGAATTAAACAAAGTAAACTTTGATGCAGATGAAGTGGTTTTGACCTTGCGCAGTGGCATAAAAATAAGACGACGTAAAAAAGCAAAATAATCCGCTATGTTCGTTTTGACAAGAAGACGGATGAGGAAAATCATAATAGAGAAAAACTACTACCTTTTACCCATGGAGAAATGAAAACACAGACTTGATGTGCAACCATGAAACATACAAGGATAGCTTCCTTAATATGAAAAGCATGATTGAAAGAAAGTGTAGAGAGTACGAACACCATGCAGATGAGATTGAGCTTGCCAGGGATATGGCAGAGACAGAATATGATGCGCTCGATGAAATTGCTCCAAGTACACAACAAACTGAAGGTGAAGAAGAGACTGTAGACTCAGAGTCGTTAATCTACTTCAATCCAGACAGGGTTACTGAGCATAGAGAATATGACATAGGCAATGAAATTGGTTGTTATGTCTCTGCTCCACAAATCAGTACAAATGATAACATACTAAGTGATGAAGACTATAGGAAACTTCTTAGATCCTTGAATATGAAGCAAAGACATTTCTACAATCATGTAATTCATTGGATTAAATCTAAAGATGAGCCTCTATTTGCTTTCTTGTCAGGAGGAGCTGGTGTTGGTAAAAGTGTAGTGATAAGAGCTCTGTACCAGACTTTGTATAGAATACTGAATTTGAAACAAGGTGAAGATGTTGATGAAATCTGTGTACTTCTGTGCATTCACTGGGAAAGCGGCTTTTAACATAAATGGATCAACCATATCATCTGCCTTCAAACAAAAGTTTAAGCAGTCAGATCAGACTTTGACATGTGATAATCTGAATTCATTTCGCTCTAAATACAGAAATTTGAGTGTGGTTATAATTGACGAGATTTCAATGGTAAGCAATGCAATGCTCAGTTTCATTGATCAGAGACTTCAAGAACTGAAAGGCACAAGAAAATCATTTGGAGGTATAAGTATTATAGTAGTTTGTGATCTGTATCAGTGGAAACTGGATATTCAATGACTTGATGCATGGAACAGCTGCATTGTCTGCAAACCTCTGGCAGGACCATTTCAAAATGTTTCAACTCACTGAAATCATGAGACAGAAAGATGACATGGAGTTTCCAGAATTGTTAAATAGGTTGAGGAAAAATGTATTGACAAATGATATGATCAAATTAAAAGAGTGCACAATAAACACGTCTTCACCAGCATATGACAAAACTTCTCATTTGTTTGCTGAGAATTTTTCATGCATCTATTCAATGATTCAATTATAACCAGTTCCAGCAGTGAAAATGCAGTTATACCATGCCACAACACGGTTCTGTCTCCAAAACTGTCTAAAGAAAAACAGTTGCTTGCTATAGCCAAGTTGCCAACTGACCCAAGCAAAACTGCAAACTTGCATTGTTCATTGACTATGGTAGTTGACATGATCTATGATTTAACAGTAAACATCAATACTGAAGATGGACTTGCAAATGGGGCATCATGTATTATTAATTAAATACATTGAGTATAAACAGCAAGAGACAAATCGGCCAAGCATTATCTGGGTTCTGTTTGATGATGCAATGTCTGGATCAGAAACAAGACAAAAATACTTAAGCAGAGGACTGTATGGCAGTAACATAAATACTACTTGGACACCAATATTTGACATTGAAAGATTTATTTACAACAGGAAAACATTTCAAAGAATACAGTTCCCTCTCCAACCATGAGCTGGCTGGCCGCTCTGTGCATCGTACTCAAGAAAGCACTTTAGACAAAGTTGTCATAGACCTGTCTCAGCGTAAAGTAAGAAAGGTTCCACATTTGCATTATGTTGCATTGAGCAGGGTCAGATCTATCAAGAAACTTCAAATATTGAATTTCAATGAATTGGCCTTGACTGTGGATGATCAGGTTGATAGAGAGATGGCTAGAATGCAAGCAAATGCAATGATGAAACTGTGTTTCGAGCCTTTTGATTCATTTGATTGTAGAACACATTTCAAGGTCATCTTCAATAATTGCAGGTCACTTCATCGGCACTTTGACGATGTCAAGGCCGACCAAACAAAATGCATTGTCTTCTCATATACTCGCCTTAGCAGAATCACGTTTGTGTCCATCAGATGAGGATCAAGACTACATAATTGATGGTTTTCAGTTGATACGAAATGACCAAACTGGTAGCAGTGATCATATCAGACCTTCGCATGGATTGGTGGTCTATGTGAGAAGTGATATAAATGTAGAACAGTGTGTGACTTACAGTGACATCAAGTTAGAATTCATTTATCTTAATGTCAACGTCGGTTTACAGCAAAAACAGATAGTCGTTGTCTCTGTCTCTGTCAGTTTTTAAAGCGAAATTTAATGAACACCTCTGTAAGCTTATTGAGCTCTCCATAGATCTTATCATTGTTGGAGATTTTAACACAAATGTGTCTGATCCCAACAACAGCCTCTGTACTTGGCTTGAACAAAAAATCGGATGTGAGCAACAGATACACACAGCAACAACAGATTATGGATCAATTTTAGATTTGATATTCACAAACACTGATGGTATCTCAGGTGTTGTTGAAACCTACTGGTCAGACCACAAATTCATTTATTTTGCAAATCATGTGCATCAACAAACTGCAAGTTAAAGCTATATTGCTTAAATATTGACTGACTATCCATATTATTGTCATACTTTACAACTAGCTGCCTATCATTATACATGTAATATCTAGCACCGATTATTATATATAGTGCAACTTAAACATACACACAAAATGCATTCACCCTGCACATCCCACTGCAGCCATTTTAGAAAGTAATTAACTAGATTTATCATTTTATTGCCAAACAGAACAGACACTGACTAGATGACTCTTATAGGAGCATGCTGATCAGGGTTTACTCTGTTTGCAGATGTGTAAAAACACGTAGAGTTAACAAACTGAACATAATTGTGTCTCCTGCCGAGAGGCAGTGTGTCACCTAGGGATCATTTTTCCATCGTAAATTTACACCAAATGTGATGTCTACTTAATCGGCATCTCTCCCTTTCCTTGGTCGTTAAAAGGAACTAATAACCTAATGAGGTTTTAATGTAAACTGCACTTTCTACATCTCGGATACTTCAGTGAGTATTAAGTTTCTGGATCCATATCTCATATTTTTTATCTCGATGTCAATGAGAAATGTGTCATACTTTTTTCTCCTGATTAGGCACCATATAACCTATAAAACATTATATTGTTGTAAAAACCAATTACTGACTACTGTTTTTCAGTACATGGCATAGATAATTAACCCATTCCCTCATATTGACGACTCTCTAAAAGTCACTTTGTGAACCCATTGTGATAAATAGACCATTTGCTCCTATAGGCGCAAATGCTCTATTTATCACAATGGTTTCAAACTACAAAATTATAAAAAATGTTCTTTTCTCTAGTTAATGCTCCTTTTCGGTAGATTTAATCAAAGAGGTAACTAAAAATAGCCTATGAGGTAATGGGTTAATTTGTGTAACTAAACTATATTGCCAAACCCTTTGAATGCAAAAAAGTTAAAATGGCCTTTGCAAACAGTCAAGACCAAGATCAGACAGCTACTTCAGGAGCCCTCTGATCAGGATCTTCACTGTTTGAAACATGTAACAATTCATGTAAAAATAAACCTGGGCTCAACATGAGCCTGTCAAGTGTTAAATATGGAAGGTTCGATAAGAATGTTCAACATTGTTAAGTTATTGATCATTGATGCATTTTATTCTTGTTAATCAACTATTATTACATGATAATTAAGTCGTAGATTACATGTAAACTGTTCAACATTGTAAGTTATTGATCATTGATGCATTTTTATTCTTGTTAATCAATTATTATTACATGATAATTAAGTCCCAGATTACATGTAAACTGTCATAACGCTTCACTCCAATTAACCCTTTCCCTCATATAAACGCATTTGCAAACAGAGTAGACCCAGATCCTAGAGGAGCCGTCTGATCAGGGTCTGCTCTGTTTGCCGATAGAATTTGATAGATCTGTTTCTTAACTTTCTGAAATTGCTACAATGTTCCCCCTTCCTTATTTATTTTTAACTATTTTTTCGATGAATATTCAGTAGGTATTGAAATTTGTACTAAACTTAGAACAGGGAAAGGGTTAAACACATTTGCAAACAGAGTACAAGCAGATGAGGCAGCTCTTCTAAAAGCTGCTCCATCAGTGTCTGCTTTGTTTGCTTTAGCCTATTAACCCTTACAATGGGGACACGGGTCACTCATGTCCTTTGCAAACAGTGTAGACCAAGATGAGAGGGCTCCTAGAGGAACCCTCTCACCAGGGCCTGCACTGTTTGTCATCTAACACTTCCCTTTTGAAAGAATCAATGGTTAATTACCATCAGCTTGCCCTATTTGAATTTTGCAATTGCCCATTTGTAAAATTAGCATTGTAAGGGTTAAAAGTCACTTTTATATTTTGGCTAAGGTAATACATAACATGAGCCAATTGAAAATCGGTTAAATTTCAATATCTCCAACTTCTAGATAACTCAAAGTTCTATCCTGCCGAAACTTATAATAGATACTTGCTGTTAAATGTATCATAACAAATATCTATAAATACATGTGATAACTTAATGCAAGTGTAAAGTAAAGCTCCTGCAGGACATTTCAGCAATACTTTACAAATGCAATAACCCATTCCAACATTTGACGCCTCTGTAAAAGTCACTTTTTGAAACCATTGTGATAAATAGAGAATTTACTCCATAGGAGCAAATGCTCTATTTATCACAATGGTTTCAAAATTACACAATTCTAAAACTTTCCGGTTCTCTAATAAATACTCCATTTCAGTAGATACAATCAAAGAGGTTTGATCTAAAAAATAACCTATGCGGGAAGGGGTTAAGCTGTCAACTCTAGGAATTGTCCAAATTAGGAATTTGATAACTCCAGCATGTTATTTCAAACAAATTTGTATACTCCCTTTTTTTCGACATATGGAAAAGACAGCTGTACATTACAACTTCAAAGTGGGGTAAATAATACATCAATATTCATGGTATAAACAATTACTGTACATATTTTCATTCTTATGTTAATACAAGGAGTCCAAAATGATGCCTGCATACTTATATACTGCAGACACTTAGAGTACTAAGGGCATGTTTCAGGGTTTTAACCCTTCGCTTGCTATTCATGTCAATATACCCACCTGTAAAATAGTGAAAAACCAGATGAGACAGCTCCTGCAGGAGCTTTCTCATCAGGATCTGCACTATTAACAATTTGATTGTACAACCAGTGCACCCCACAGCAGTCGCTGCAGTAATTACATAGCGAAATACTTCAGGACTTCAGGAATATACTGAATATACAACAAGGACATGGGTAAAGAAGGGGAAATGTATTTTAAAATTCAGCTAGAGAAGGGTTAAGTAACAATTATTGTTCCATGTATCACTTTCTCTTGACCCATTACCTCATACTGATGCCTCTATAAAAGTTCATTTTGAAACCATTGTTATAAATAAAGCATTTCCTCCTCAGGAGCAATTGGTTTCAAGGCTACACAACTCTAAAGTTTACCTTTTCTCTAGTAAATGCACCTTTTCCATAATTTTTCAAAGAGGTTTGGTGTAAAAATAGAGTATGCGGGAATGGGTTAAATAATGTAAGCCAATGAATGTTCAGCATTGTAAGTGTTGTTGTTTCTTTGATGCAATTCATTCTTGTTAATCAACTTAATGAACATATTACATGATAATTAAGTCATAGATTAAACTGTCATAACTCTTTACTCCCATTTTAACACATTTGCAAACAAAGTACAACCAGATGAGGCAGTAATTCTAGGAGCTGCCTCGTCAGGGTCTACTCCGTTTGATTATAACCTATTAAATTTCCATCTTTTTTCAATTTGGCTAAGGTGAATACATTACATATAACATGAGCCAATTGAATCAGTTAAATTTCTGTATCTCAAACTTCAGGATAACTCGGACTAAAAGTTCAGTCTTTCAAAAAACTTACAATACATAATTGCTCTTAAAAGTATCAATAACATCTATAAATACATATGACAGCTTAATGCAATTGTTAAGTAATGCTGAAAGCACCTGCATGACATTTCAGCATTACTTCATTTGATTTCGAGACATCTTATTTCAACTGTACATTTGATTACGTATTCATAGTGGGTTGAATAATACATGAATATTCAATTACTGTACATATTTTCATTCTTATTATGTTAATACAATGACTCCAAAATGATGCCTGCATAATTATATACTGCAGACACTTTGGTTACTAAGCACATGTTTTAGGGTTTTAATTATTGTTCCATGTATCAATTTCTCCTAATCCGTTCCTGCATTTTGACATCTTTATTTGCTCCATGGGACACAATTCTCTATCATAATGGTTTCAAGACTAGACAAATGTAAAATTTGCCTTTTCTCTAGTTAATGCACCTTTTCGCTATTTTTTTCAAACAGGTTAAATCTATAAATAGGCTAAGCAGGAATGGGTTAGATATTTAAAGCCAAAACTACATTATACATATATATGGCATAACTGCCTTTAGTACACAAACTTTTATTGTTTTGTATGTAACCATGCTCACAACACTGTATTTTTCATTGATGAATATATGGCCATATATGTTTCAGACAGCTATAGCCGTTTACATATATGAATAAAAAAGGCAATGTTGTCTTGGACATCTTGCTTTGTTGATACATTCTACAAAAAAGCTGTTTTGCTGCTTCTAGTCTATTGCTTGACAGCTTTATTGATAAATTGTACTAAAAAAAGCTGTTTTGTCTATTGCTTGACAATCATATAGAGTATATGTTCCATTCAGTGTGTTGTTGCAAGGTTACATGTCTAATACTGCTGTGTTATGTTACATTGTAAACATACCATATTCATATCTGTGTTTGAATTTGTGCCAATGCGATCACAATTTTAACATAAATTTGTAATGCCAATTTGTTCATTATATACATGAACATTGGTTATTCTTAGAATGTGCTTGTTCTGTTGATTTTTATACTCTCACTTTTACTAGATAACTTCAATGTCCAATTAATTATCTTCTTTACATGACTTATAATTGCTGTTGTCACACATTAAAATTTTACTGTCAAGATATAGACTGTTGCTGACAGAAAATATGGCTGAAAATATAAAAGACAGCTCAATGAGACCAGTTCTTCTGAAGAGATAATCTGTGCCTCATTTGTGGAAATACTGTCTTGCAAATAAAAGCCAGACTACGTCACCTCAGCATATTATCTACAGAACAATAACACTGAAAACAGTAGTTGATTGTGATATGATAACAGCTGCTTACCAGTCAATTAGATAGTTGTTTTGATAGTCTCAGTATAAAAATCACCAGGCAACCATTTGATTGGGAAAAAAATGTTTTGTATTAACTATCAAATGTACTAAAAAAACACTACCAAATGATAACATTAAAGTTGAGAAAAATACTCCAATGTTACATCTGTTTCCTGCTTACATAATTATTTCCATCTCTTGCCATTACTCTGGATATGTTTATATAAATAAACTTTATATAACAATATGGCTGCTTCTTCCTATATTAGCCAACCAGCAAATAGTATGCCCATTTAACCCTTTCCCTGTTCTGAATTGACCCTTTCATTCATCAATATTCATTTAAAAATTGTAATGATGGATATTAATTATATTAATTGTTATAATAGCACAGGGATGCAAGAACTGTTTGCCACGGTGGAAATTGTACTATCAGACCTATATTAATATCATTAAGCAAGCAGAGCAGACCCTTATCAATTGGCTTCTATAGGAGCCGCCTTATCTGGGTCTACTCTTTTTGCAAGGGCGTAGAAAGGTGTATTAATAGACTAAAGGGTTAGTTACAAAATTCATTAGCTCCAGATACCTCTGCGAAAATTCTCTCCTCTCATTGTCTGATGAGCGATACCAGGGCCATGATTTTTGTTTATTGAAAACTGTCCTCCCTTGGGCGTGGCCAATTTTGACCCCAGGGCCATGATTTATAAAACTTTTGTAGTGGACCTAAACTTGATGCTATGTGCCAAATACGAAAGCTGAGAGCCTTCCAGTTTCAGGAGAAGATTTTCAAAGATTTCACTATTTGTTTCTATTGAAAACTGCCCAACCCCTGGGGCGGGGCCAATTTTGACCCCAGGGCCATAATTTATATAACTTTTGAAGAGGACCTGAACATGATGTTATGTGCCAAATATGAAAGCTGAGAGCATTTGTAGAGGACCTGAACATGTTTTGTGCTAAATATGAAAGCTGAGAGCCTTCCAGTTTCAGAGGAGAATATTTTCAAATATTTCACTTTTTGTTTGTATTGAAAACTGCCCATCCCTGGGGCGGGGTTAAATTTTGACCCAGGGCCATAATTTATATAACTTTTGAAGAGGACCTGAACATGATGTTATGTGCCAAATATGAAAGCTGAGAGCATTCCAGAAGATTTTCAACATCTGTTTCTATTGAAAACTGCCCACCCCTGGGGCGGGGCCAATTTTCACCCCAGGGCCATGATTTATATAATTTTCGAAGAGGACCTGAACATGATGTTCTGTGCCAAATATGAAAGCTCAGAGCCTTCCAGTTTCAGGAGAAGATTTTCAACTATATGTTTCTATCGAAAACAAGGCATGCCTAGGGAGGGGCCAATTTTGACCCCCAGGGCCATAATTTATACAACTTTTGTAGACGACCTGAGTGAGTTAGTTGGGTTTTACGGCACCGCGACTCTAAATAGGTCATATAGCGCCGAATGACGAAAATTATGATGAAACGATGAAATTCAATAAAAAATCTCTGTCAACGAGTGTGTAAATCGTTAAAATATACGAAAATGAGATTTCACTATTTGTTTCTATTTAAAACAAGGCACCCCTGGGGCGGGGCCAATTTTGACCCCAGGGCCATAATTTATATAACATAAAGATGATACTATTTGCCAAAGATGAAAGCTGAGAACCCTATAGATTCAGAGGAGAGGGCCGTAAAACACCATTCATTCAGAGGAGAAGATTTTTGAAGGTTCAAATTGTTGACGACTGATGACGCACGCCGACGGACGACAGACATCAGGCAATCACAAAAGCTCACCCTGAGCACTTTGAGCTCTGATGAGCTAAAAATGCATCTTTTTGCTACTGTTTTTGTGTTGAAGGGAATACGAAAACCTCTCGCAATAACTAGTTTTTCGTAGTTTCGTACTTTTGCATCTTTTTGCATTTGAAACAAGAACAAAATCGGCCGGGACCTGCGTGGTATTTCTTAGCAAACCGGTATTTCGTTCGAACGTGATCCGTAATATCGTGATTAGACTGTATACATATTTATTGGCAATCACAAAAACTTGTCAATGTCTTATACTTCCTACTCATACAAATATTATCTATTTCCAAAATGGACCAATTACAAAAACCTCCAATTTCATAAACTTACTGTAAAAAATTCATAACTTATACTTTATAAAGTATGAGTTTTTCAATAATCACAAGACCATGAAATATATATTGATCTACAATAATCACAAGACCATGAAATATATATTGATCTACAAAACATTACTTCACTTTCAGGGTTTAATATTTTATTCCATCTGGCAATTTTGCCAGTGTTATTTATATGTCCTATACATGTTTCCACTTGAAACAAAACCCTATTTATTTACCGTACAATAAACTTTCCATCTTTGTACACTGTCAATATCATTTTGTAAAGTTTCATTAATCACACAGTTTATATATTTCCCTTAAATTTTACAGCTATGGACGTCAAACTGTCCACTATTTAGGCGTCCAGACAGTTGGCAACAGACACCAGAACGTCAGTTGCTGTTACAGTCCTAGACACTGAAAACATCACCAAGGATGGACAGCAGAGACAATACTTCAGAGCTCTCATAGCTGACAAATCTATCATGCTGGTTCCGGCTGTACGCAGTCAAGCATCAAATAATGTTTGTACCCAACACAAGCCCATTAATTCAGAACTTAGTGAAACAAAAGGGCCAGATTGGCCCTGAAGCGCTCACCAGACAATCGGAGGAGATTTTCAAAGTTTTCGCTATATGTTTCTGTTGAAAACTGGCTACCCCTGGGGCGGGGCCAATTTTGACCCCAGGGCCATAATTTATACAACTTTTGTAGAGGACCTGAACATGATGCTATGTGCCAAATATGAAAGTTGAGAACCTCCCAGTTTCAGAGAGGAAGATATTAAAAGATTTCACTATTTGTTTCTATTGAAAACTGTCCATCCCTGGGGCGGGGTCAATTTCGACCCCGGGGCCATAATTTATAAAACATTTGAAGAGGACCTGAACATGATGCTCAGTGCCAAATATCAAAGCTGAGAGCCTTCCAGTTTCAGAGAAGAATATTTTCAAAGATTTCACTATGTTTCTATTGAAAACTGCGCACCCCTCGGGCGGGCTTAATTTTGACCTCAGGTCCATAATTTATATAATTTTTGTAGAGGACCTGAACATGATGATATGTGCCAAAGATGAAAGCTGAGAGCCTTCCAGTTTCAGAAGAAGATTTTCAAAGATTTCACTATTTGTTTCTATTGAAAACAGCCCACCACTGGGGCGGGGCCAATTTTGTCCCCAGGCTTAATTTATATAACTTTTGAAGAGGACATGAACATGATGCTCTGTGCCAAATATGAAAGCTGAGAGCCTTCCAGTTTCAGAGAAGAATTTTCTCTGTTTTACTATATGTTTCTATTGAAAACAAGGCCTTGAACTGACATGTTATTGCGAGTCAACTCAACACTTGACTGCAACTGCCCTCCCCCCCCCCTTGAAAATTCCTGAGGAAGTTGTTGAAAAGAGCAAAACACAACCCCACACCAAGGACAGTATTATGAAATTGGAACAAGCAGTCATTTCGCACTGCACTTCCACTGTTATGGCCAAATTCTTGTAGGTATTTCTTTTTATGAAATGATTAAACATTGTCATCATATGATGAACAACTTCATTAGAAGTTTGAAACACAGAAGATCAACAGTTCTTCAAAACAAAGAGAAAAGTAAGACAAATCATGCTTCGTGCCTTCGCAACATTGCAAAATGCTTTAACATTGGATGAGGCCAAAAACATATACGAAGATATTTGTCCAGTTATGGAAATGTAGACGTCCATACGTAACCTGGAAACAATGAATAAGGAGAGGAAATTTAATTTGAAGTGAATTCAGATATGGTCAATCTAGTCTCTCACTATCAAGGAAGCATCTCTATTCAGTTATTTTCCAAAGTGTAAGTGATTTTTTTTTGACGAAATTATACACAAATCAAACACAGGTGGTGAATGTGCAAAAGAGGCCTACTATCCAGAAATTCCAACGATACTTGGACGACAAGTTCATTCCAACAAGACCTTTATGGAGTGGCATGATGAATACCTTTATGATTATGAACCAATGTGTTCTGTCTCGTGACACGAACGTCGTTGTGGAGTTAGTTTGGTTTTACGCCTGACAAACAGTATTTCAATTATTTGCGGATGGCACCCGCTAGAGACGAGCTGCCTTACTGAAATGCCCGTCTCGGGCACCCCACCCTTGACATTATCTTGACACCGGGCCCACCAGTCCTAGAACTACCCGTTTAATGTCGGGCGTAGACAAGGGAGCTACTAGAACCAACTTTTAACGACTCTGTCGCTCATATAATGAAAAACTTCATTAGAAATGGAAAAGTAGTAAAGTCAAGCAGGCAAAGCCACATGCAAGACGCAACCACCACCAAAACACCGATAGACAGCATGACACACACACAACCACACACACACGAACTGAACACAGAAAACACCAAAAGACACAAGAACCAGGGACAAACGTTCCACACATGAACAAATCACAAGCACAAAGACGCAAGGCAAACAAAAGGAAGGGTGACAAAGAGAGTACCGCCTTGGCACGGTCAGTAGCAAAACACCACTGGGGGTTTAAACCGCTTTAAAAGTTTGAAACACGGTTTAAAAGTTTGAAACACATAAGATCAACAGATCTTCAAAACAAAGAGAAAAGTAAGACACATCATGATTCGTGCCTTCATAACATTGCAAAATGCTTTAACATTGGATGAAGCCAAAAACATACAAATACAGTTGTCGAGTTTAATTGAACATAATATGGAAATAAAGACGTCCATACGTAACCTGGATAAAAAAGTCCTACAATGAAAAAGGAGAGGAAAATTAATTGAAAGTGAATTCAGATTTGGCCAATCTACAGTCTCTCACTATCAAGGAAGCATCTCCATTCACTGTTATATTCCAAAGTAGAAGAGAAGAAATTTTGACGAAAATATACACAAATCAAACAGGTGGTGAATGTCCAACAGAGGCCTTCTATCCAGAAATTCCAACGATACTTGGAAGACAAGTTCATTCCAACAATACCTTTATGGAGCGGCATGATGAATACATTTATGGAGCTTTATGATCATGAACCAATGTGTGCTGTCTCATGACAGGAAAGTCGCTGTGGAGTGAGTTGGGTTTTACGCCTGACAAACAGTATTTCAGTTATTTGCAGATGTCACCCGCTAGAGACGAGTTATAGTGCTGCCTTACTGAAATGCCCCCGTCTCTGGCACATGACGAGGGCACCCCATCCGTGACATTATCTTGACCAGTCCTAGAACTACTCATTTAATGTCTGGCGTAGACAAGGGAGCTACTAGTACCAACTTTTAACGACTTTAGGTCTGTCGCGTCCTGGGATCGAACCCACGACCTTTCATACCGCAGGCGGACGCTCTACCACTGAGCCACGCAGACGTTCAGCCCCTGTGGAAATTTGGTTCAAAATATCTGAAGCATAAGAAAATGATCATAATGAGAACTGCTAAATCCGTTGTATCTCTCAAAATTGCTGTTGAAGGCGGCTAATGGAGCAGTTGTATGAAGGAGCTTGCAGAAGGCAGAAAAGGAAAAGACACTAATGTAGATCTAGGTTAAGAAAAGCAGGGACACCAAACAACTAAAATACCACCCACGTGAACAAAAGTGACTTAAATCGGCACTCCAATTTGACAGTCGTGATGAAATGGGGAGGAAAGGAGCAGGGTATATAGCCTGGCTGTCTGTGGTTTCGATCCCCTAAGCTTCTAATTCGGCGCATGCGCAAACCGGATGCAATATTTGCATATATTCTATAATTAACAATTAACATCAAACAGTTCTAAAATACATCAAACATTGATAAAACATTACACTTTTTTATAAACATTTCAATTTTCTTACCTTTCATATCGAGGTCAGTGCTCTGAATCAGGAAGATGCTTTCTTGTCAATTCGCATCCCTGATTGGACAAACCAAAAGGTCAAGGTAACGTCAGGAGAAAGCTTACTATAGTCTGTTTCAAATTTGTTGGAACCATAGAATAGTGATAAAATCCTCATAGAGGTAAATTTTAAAAAGAAATCCTCAAAAATTATTGATTTTCTGAAAATTCAAGTAAAACGATTAACAACTATTTACAAATCAGATACACTTTTGGTTCACATCAATTTGCAATGTGGACATAGAAATGCACCCTGCCTTCTCACAACTCTTTCTTCAGTACAGAAGGAAAGATGCACCCAATGTCCACATTTGTCACATTGACCCCATGAAACTATTTTCAAGTATTGACATTTTTTCAGATCTGGAGGTGCAAAGCAGCCACATACACAGCATGTTTCATCATCATCAAGAACACTTTCAGTGTCCGATATGGAGCTGTCTTCGTTTACATTGCTGTTTGTCACCTTAGTAACTTGGATGCCACTGGTGGAAGGTTTGGGGCTGTTAACAGTTTGTTTATTGTTGGTATTTTCTGAAGCCTTCTTTGCTTTTTTGGGTTTTGGTTGTTTATTCAAATGATGCTCTGAAAGCTCTGAGTAAAACTTGTCACTGGTTATTTCTTGTCCAGAAGCATTTGGTATTAATCTTTTTTTGCTGATAGTCTTTTCATATTTTTCACTTGTTGTCTCGTTGTTGTTCTTGAGATTCTGTTCTCTCTCCATGAGGAATTTTTCTACAGCTTCAGGGCCAGCTTTGATAGCCTTTAGCTTTTCAATTGGTTTCTCTTCCCTGAAACTTTCACATGGAAACAGTTTTTCACAATCAATCACTGACTTGTCAAATGGGAAGATTCCAGTTTTTTTGAATGCAGACTGTATGTTCAAGGGACTGAATGCTTTCAAATAGGCATTAGACGCCAATGAGCACAGATCATATTTTGTTATTACTTGTCCCATGTGTTGGAAGAGGTATTTTGAGCATTCTGCATAATAGTGTTTTTTGAAAGGCCCAAACACAGCAACATCTAGTGGTTGCAGCAGATGTGAACTGTGAGCAGGTAGCACAAACAGAATGATTCCTCGCTCTCTCGCCCATTTTATAGTCTCTGGACCCTTGTGTGATGAGTGTCCATCATACATCAAGAGGACAGGATCCTGTGTGTCAAGACTTGGCTTCACCAATGGCAGAAAATGTTTCTCCAGATACTCTCTAAATATTTCCCCATTTGACCAACCACTGTCAGACAAAGTACCTTGAGCCCCAACACAGGCACCCTTCATCAAGTCCGGGTTCCATCTCTTTCCCTTAAAAATGAAAAATGGAGGTAATGAATTACCAATGGCATTAGCACATCCAATCACTGTTGTGGTTGTCGAACGGGGTGATGTAATGGCTTGCACTTTTGTTTTGGGATTTCCAATAATATTTGGGGGTTTATGTTCTGGTTGTAATCCCGTTTCATCAAGATTGTAGATGCGGTGTGGTTTGTCTGTCAAATTATTAGCCTCCATGACGTGTTGTAGATTGTCAAAGTATGTAGAGAAAGTCTCTGGAGTTGAACTTTTGGCTCTAGTACTCTCCAGCTGGCTGGGCTTCATTGACTTAATTTCAGCACTCCACCTCCTAAGAAAAGCATACAACCACATGTTGCTTAATGGAGTGTTTTTCAATTTCTTTTTTAACTCAAATGCCATTTCACCTGCGAGTCTTTGTGTATAGACATTTGACAACCCATAGCCTAGTGCTGCCCTCATTTGCAGGTGCTCTACAAGTTTGTTCTCTTCATCTCGTGTAAACAAAGTCTCATTACCAAAATTTTCAGGGTCTATTCTGCCTCTGACCCTATCCCTCAATGTTGTGTTGGGAACACCATACAGCCTTGCAGCTTTTTTAACAGCTACACCCTTTTCTTTAACAAGATTAGGCGTAAAAAAAAAATATCTGTGTTTCAGGTTTCCCGACCGAATCGGCCGAAATGCAGCCGAGTCTATAAATTTTTCAGACGTTTTCAAAAACTAAAAAATAAAAACACCGATTCAGACTATTTTCCCTTTGTATCCGTTGCGGTTCGTTTCACTTTCGATACCTGAATTGGTTTTCAAACTTCATTTATTGTCGCGATTTATGTTGTGTTTTACACGAGAACCAGATTGATCAAGTAAACGCTTGAATTTAGTCATGGATGTTTACTAGCAAGCGTTCGGAGGAGTGCGCGACCCAGACGATCATGTAGACGCTTAAATTTAGTCATGGATGTTTACTAGCAAGCGTTCGGAGGAGTGCGCGAGTCTTTCCTTGTAAATGGCGTCTATTCTGTCTATCAGGCTGCGAGCATGTTCGCACACGAAGGGGGTGAACGTGCTCAGGCCAATTGCCAATAAACTGAGCATGCGAGATATTTTTTTGGAACACCACCCACCCCCCGACCATCCGCCCCTCGATAAGAGCAAGCAAGACTTCGTCATTCAAGGGTTTCACAAAGACGAAAAAGATGTTTGTACAAATTATAGTTCTCCATTCCGAAATCGAAAGTAGAATACCACAACACGGATGGCGACGTTTTGTTGCTCTAATTTTATTTCTAACACGCCACTCACAGATATTTTTAGAATCAGAATTGTTTGACCCTACCCAACAAGGTCTTTTGAAAATGGGTCTTCGAACATCTTCAGGAGTTTTCGAAACATTTCCGGCAACTCATGAAGATGTCAGAAGACCATTTGGCAAGAAGAAATAAACCTTTCATGAATTTCTTAACCAAATGAAAAATGGTAGACTGTCCGTTCCATGTTCATAAACTGTCCAAAAACCAAGGAAAAAATAAACACAGAAAAATTCAATGATGTTTTCTTGTTAGTCCTTTATTATCTAGTCACTTTGAAAAAAGAAATGATTTAAAAAAAAAACTAAAAAAAAAAAAAAAAAAGCCTACCTACCGACCCAGGGTGAATTTTAAGAAGAAACCTGAAACACACATATTATTTTGTTTGGCCTTATAAGCAGACAGAAGCTTTTCTTCAGAATACTGGCGATATCTGCCATTGGTCTTGATTGGGTTTGTCTGAAAATAAATAGGAGTCCTAATTAGCCAATTAGCAATGTTGTGGGAGTAAGAAAAATTAAGTACCCCTGCAATTATGAAACAGACTATAATGCAGAAATTCCATCGACGTCACTTCCGGTTGACAGCGTTTGAAAGATTCTGAAACATCATGTCTGTCAAAACAAAATTGACCCGATTTCTTGCGAATTTTGGGTGGAAATATTGTGTTTTTGTGGAAAAATTGATCAAGGTATGTTTATATTACAGTTAAAATCATACTTACTTGCTTTTTCCGCATGGTTCTTTGAAATAACGTTGAAATCAACGGAGTAAGTTTTACCCGACAATTATTCTTTCGTACCTATGGATGCCGCGTGAATAAATTCCGATTTTGCTAAGAGATCGAAACCACAGGAAGGATCGAATTTACAAGAAGCAAGGATACTTATCCAACACATGCTCAATTGACAATGGCCTTACCATTATCCACCTGTTTTACATTTATAAGATCCGTACTTCATTCTCAGTGTTACATTTTCTGGTTCTTCAGGATCATTAGTTTGAAATTTGAATACTGCTTAAACATGTTTATTATACCGAAAAACTTTTAAGAGTGAGGGAGTTGAGTTTTACGGCACTGCGACAAGAAATAGGTCATATAGCGCCGATTAATGATGAGATGATATGATGATGTGGGATGATCAGGAAGATGATTCCCATTCGTTGATAAGCAGCGCATGGGATCAAAACCACCTAACTGCCTTCCTTTTAGTTCTTGGCAGAGGGGATAATCTCCGTCAAATAAACAAGAGGGCCTTTGACCCTATATCGCTCACCTGAGTTACAGTAATATATTGACAATGTTAATTTTTCAGTGGACAACATTTCTAGCAGATGATAGAAGCTTAGTGTAGGGCTTCGTGCCTTCGCAACATTGCGAAATGCTTTAACATTGGATGAGGCCAAAAACATATACGAAGACATTTGTCGAGTTATGGAAATGTAGACGTCCATACGTAACCTGGATAGAAAGTCCTACAATGAAAAAGGAGAGGAAATTTAATTTGAAGTGAATTCAGATATGGCCAATCTAGCCTCTCACTATCAAGGAAGCATCTCCATTCAGTTATATTCCAAAGTGTAAGAGAAGAAATTTTTGACGAAAATATACACAAATCAAACACAGGTGGTGAATGTCCAAAAGAGGCCTACTATCCAGAAATTCCAACGATACTTTGAAGGCAAGTTCATTCCAACAAGACCTCTATGGAGTGGCATGATGAATACCTTTATGATCATGAACCAATGTGTTCCGTCTCGTGACACGAATGTCGCTGTGGAGTGAGTTGGGTTTTACGCCAGACAAACAGTATTTCAATTATTTGCAGATGGCACCCGCTAGAGACGAGCTATAGTGCTGCCTTACTGAAATGCCCCTGTCTCGGGCACCCCACTCTTGACATTATCTTGACACCGGGCCGACCAGTCCTAGAACTACCCGTTTAATGTCGGGCGTAGACAAGGGGGCTACTAGAACCAACTTTTAACGACTCTCTGTCTGTCGCTCATATGATGAACAACTTCATTAGAAGTTTGAAACACATAAGATCACCAGCTCTTCAAAACAAAGAGAAAAGTAAGACAAATCATGGTTCGTGCCTTCGCAACATTGCAAAATACTTCTGGATGAAGCCAAAACATACAAATACAGTTGTAGAGTTTAATTGAACATAATATGGAAATAAAGACGTCCATACGTACCCTGGATAAAAAGTCCTACAATGAAAAAGGAGAGGAAAATTAATTTGAAGTAAATTCAGATTTGGCCAATCTACAGTCTCTCACTATCAAGGAAGCATCTCCATTCACTGTTATAATCCAAAGTGTAAGAGAAGAAATTTTGACGAAAATATACACAAATCAAACAGGTGGTGAATGGTAAACAGAAGCCTTCTATCCAGAAATTCCAACGATACTTGGAAGACAAGTTCATTCCAACAATACCTTTATGGAGCGGCATGATGAATACATTTATGGAGCTTTATGATCATGAACCAATGTGTGCTGTCTCATGACACGAATGTCGCTGTGGAGTGAGTTGGGTTTTACGCCTGACAAACCGTATTTCAGTCATTTGCAGATGGCACCCGCTAGAGACGAGCTATAGTGCTGCCTTACTGAAATGCCCCCGTCTCGAAGCACAGGTGCTAGGCGTGTGGCCATTTCACAAATACTGCTTATAAATACCTTCTAATACGTTTAGACATCATAACTTGACATTATTAAAAAAATGAAACAAAATTTTTTTTTTCGTATAGTATATTACTATATAAAGGTGTGTAACTAAATGGTCCGAAGTGGCAGAAAAAATGCACCAACTACATTCCGCGTCTTGTTACGACGTCAATTTCCGCTCGATTTCAATCAAATATGAGTCAATGCACGCAGAAATGTCCAGTCTTTCAAATACATACCATTGATTGCCGATCATAAGCCGAAAAATTACTGTTTTGAGACGATAAACTCCAGCTTAGATTTAGTCGACCGAGTCACTACCGACACATACATGCACATTTTCACCACTGATGACATCGAAAGTCACACTAGATCTCATAATACGGTCCGTTTTCCACTCTCATTCAATAAAACTAACATAACCATTCAACTTACTGTCGATGTCAACCTCAAAGTTAATACCGGTTCTACGAAACTGAAGAGTTTTCGAAACAACCCGCGGCTGTCAACATTCGGCCAGCCATGATTTTTCGTGACCCGGAAATGCTTGAAGCGAAGAAGCGACTGGTGCCCGGCAGACCATTTGACTACTATGAAGCAGGTAACAAGTGCCCTGTAAACATGATTACTGGTGCCCGGTTTCTGTATAAAACACCCTGTTAACCCTTTCCCTCCTATAAACACCTTTTCACGCATTTGAAAACAGTATAGACCCAAATCAGATAGCTCGTAGAAGACCAGGATCTACTCCATTTGTGCCATGATATATAGATATAATTCTATACCATTCGTCGAAGCAAACATGCCCTTGAAAATGATAAAAATTAATCTAATAAATATTCATGGTGTTACTTTTTCTTACATGATTATTGAACAGGAAAAGGTTAACTGGAAAATAAAATGCAGTCGACGTATACATTTTTCAGTCATGTGCTGGACACTATATATGAAAAATAAATTAACACATATATTAGAAAGCAAACGATTATAAAATAATCAGTATAATTACCAAGTAACTATAGTCATTGTTCCTAATATATATATGAAACGAAGGCTGTCATTAAATTTTAAATAGAGCTAGTTCTTTCTTTTTTTTCAGTCTAATTAGAATAGAAAATCTAAATTTTGGGCGAACATAACCAGCAGTTTACAGGGCACTTGTTACCTGCTTTATAGTAGTCAAATGGTCTGCCGGGCACCAGTCGCTTCTTCGCTTCAAGCATTTCCGGGTCACGAAAAATCATGGCTGGCCGAATGTTGACAGCCGCGGGTTGTTTCGAAAACTCTTCAGTTTCGTAGAACCGGTAGTAACTTTGAGGTTGACATCGACAGTAAGTTGAATGGTTATGTTAGTTTTATTGAATGAGAGTGGAAAACGGACCATATTATGGGATCTAGTGTGACTTTCGATGACATCAGTGGTGAAAATGTGCATGTATGTGTCGGTAGTGACTCGGTCGACTAATTCTAAGCTGGAGTTTATCGTCTCAAAACAGTAATTTTTCGGCTTATGATCGGCAATCAATGGTGTGTATTTGAAAGACTGGACATTTCTGCGTGCATTGACTCATATTTGATTGAAATCGAGCGGAAATTGACGTCGTAACAATACGCGGAATGTAGTTGGTGCATTTTTTCTGCCACTTCGGACCATTTAGTTACATACCTTTATATAGTAATATACTATACGGAAAAAAAATTCATTTTTTTTCTTTTTTTTATAATGTCAAGTTATGATGTCTAAACGTTTTTGAAGGTATTTATAAGCAGTATTTGTGAAATGGCCACACGCCTAGCACCTGTGTCTCGAAGGCGGCTAATGGAGCAGTTGTATGAAGGAGCTTGCAGAAGGCAGAAAAAGAAAAGACACTAATGTAGATCTAGGTTAAAAAAAGCAGGGACACCAAACAACTAAAATACCACCCACGTGAACAAAAGTGACTTAATCGGCACTCCAATTTGACAGCCGCGATGAAATGGGGAGGAAAGGAGCAGGGTATATACTTATCCAACACATGCTCAATTGACAATGGCCTTACCATTATCCACCTGTTTTACATTTATAAGATCCGTACTTCATTCTCAGTGTTACATTTTCTGGTTCTTCAGGATCATTAGTTTGAAATTTGAATACTGCTTAAACATGTTAATTATTATACCGAAAAACTTTTAAGAGTGAGGGAGTTGGGTTTTTCGGCACTGCGACAAGAAATAGGTCATATAGCGCCGATTAATGATGAGTGAGTGAGTTGGGTTTAACGTCCGACCAACAGTATTTCAGTTATATGCAGACGGCACCCGCATGAGACAAGTTATAGTGCTGCCTCACTGAAATACCCCTGCCGCGGGCACATGGCAAGGGCATCCCACCCAGTCACATTATCCTGACACCGGGCCGACCAGTCCTAGAACTACACCTTTTAATGGAACTACACCTTTTAATGTCGAGCGCAGACAAGGGAGCTACTAGTACCAACTTTTAACGACTTTTGGTCTGTCGCGGCCGGGGATCGAACCCACGACCTTCCGTAATGATGAGATGATGATTATGTGGGATGATCAGGAAGATGATTCCCATTCGTTGATAAGCAGCGCATGGGATCAAAACCACCTAACTGTCTTCCTTTTAGTTCTTGGCAGAGGGGATAATCTCCGTCAAATAAACAAGAGGGCCATTGACTCTATATCGCTCACCTGAGTAATATATTGACAATGTTAATTTTTCAGTGGACAACATTTCTAGCAGATAGAAGCTTAGTCACCTTAGTGCACTACTTTCACCCTTTCACTGCTGAATAAACTTGAACTGGTTTCAGATCTAATACCAAGTGACTGGTTGACCAAGATCTAAACTGTTGACCAAGATCTAAACTGTTTACAACTTGTGCCAATCTTGCCTTAGGTCAAAATGCCTAAAACTGGTCAATAAAGCCATGCAATTATACCTTGATCCAGGTATATAGGCAAATAAAGTGCTAGGCAGTACATAAAGCCAGTTTTTGTGTGAAATGACCAATAAAAATATCTTTAAAAATCTTTTAACCGTTTCCCTCATGGGTGATTTCAAAAAAAATGAAGCCAAATTAAAATACTCATTTATTTTTCTACCATGAGGCTTAATTGGATTCTTTTTCAGTCCTGCAGATTTGTTTCCTTGTGGTGAACTTGAATGCAAAGTTTGGTCATGATACCTTGCTTAAGTAAAAAGATATTTTGGAAAAACACCCCCAAAATGTCCCAAGTGTACTGTTTTTGCGTGACATTTTCACTTAAGCCTCAATTTCAACACTAAACTACACCAAAAGTTGCAGAATTACAATATATTATCATTGTTTATCAAGTAGGAAAATATATATTAGTTCAGAAAAATTGAATTTAACAATTTGTTGATGTTATTATTTTTTGTCAGAAGGGTTCAAAGCATTGAGGTGCTTGTCATTTTCACACCAAAATATTTATCATTGTTTACAAATCAAGATGCAGTTATAAAATGTGATCGAAAATTTAAAAGAAACATTTGCTTATTTTAGCAGGAACAGGTGTATTCTTCATATTTTTGAAGGTATTTCTATAATACTTTGTCAGTGTAAGTTGTTATAAGCTGTATAGTAAATGCAGTCAGAATTTGTCCCAAGTGTACATTTTGCTATAAATGGCTGATAATTTTTTTCCCAACACAAATGTTCAAAGTTTTACACTTTTAAATTCACACCATGGATACTTAAAACAAGTTGTAATAAAAACCTAATGCCAAAATATTATATACATTTTTTCAAGGCACATCTTGTGTTGTCCCAAGTGTACATTTTGAAACTTTGGATTGACAAGTGTTATGTTCCAAGGTCAATATCAATGATACTTGCAGAGACGCATGTCCTAATGCTATTAAACATTTTCATATTTAGTTTCATAGAAAATTTTCGAATATTTTCTAAGAAATGGTTCAGGACAGACATTTTTTTGCAAACAAAGGGCCACAACTCTAGTGTTCCAAGGTCAAGACATTAGAAATTAAGCTCATGTTTTAGGATGATCCCATGTCTTCATTCTAAAAAATGCTTTGTAGTTGGTCACATATACTAAATGTAGGACAATTTCCCCTTAAGACTAGTGCTTGCTCTTTAGGACGATTGCCCCTTTGGACAATTGCCCTAGATATATAGGATAATTATAGCAGTATATTGTAGGATATAGCAGTATATTGTAGTAAAGGTAATATTATACTAATATATAAGTAATATATAATAATTTTTATAATACATAAATGAGCAGAAGGCTGTGTAGACCATATATAGCACTCTTGTATGTATTGTATTTGCTCCAAATATTTGGATATGTAAACCTTTACAAATAGCATACGGTAGTCTTGGAGACTCTCCCAATGGAAAGTAGACACTCGACCACATTTCAACTTTTTGTAGCTGTACAACTTAAATGAATAATTCTTTTTTTCCAACAGTTTGCCTGCTAGGTGCAACCTAACTAGTATTTGCAAACAGTTTGGATCCAGATGAGATGCCGAGTAACTTGGGGTCACAACAGAATGCATTAGCTGTTTGACACGCGGTCAGAAGTTTCTCGAAATTCGAAGTAAGCTAAAACTGTAACAGGTCCACAAAGGCAGGATAATCATATTTTATTTATTCCTATACAGAGTAGACTCAAATCTAAAATTTAAAATGAACTCTTATCTGATCTGGATCTACCCTGGTTTTTCACTGACAGTTTATGAAGATTTATTGGGTAAGAATAATGTAATTAGCACGCACCTTATACAAGTATACATTGTATAACCACAATGGGAGGAAATTCCTTATATTAATTCCCAAACAGAGTAGACCCAGATCTACATGATCTATCTGATCTGGATCTACCACATTTGCTCAGTGACAGTTAATGAAGTAAAAATATGTTGCCTGAAGTATTTATGTTTATATAAAAAATAATTTAAGTTTCCAAAACATGTTCATATCAATTGTTTGTCTAGAACAGTATGGATAATGATAAGTTAGTTTAAAATGCGTAAATTTGACTGCTATGATCACATTCTGGGAATAAATGGGCATTGTACGTTTTTGAAGGTGCAAGAAAACATAATGCTCTTACCATTGATTCTAAGACTTCTTAACATAATTCTAGTACCAAAATTTGTTATAGGTGGTAACATAATTTTATAGCCAAGTGTAACTAACACTTAATCTCTGTGTTAAAGTTGTTTATATGTGTTTAATGTATGGATCATTGTTCTTGCAACCTGTTGTCCCAAGTGTACGAAATATCTCAAGAATATGCACCGTTTTGAACCAGCAATATCTGCAGCATTGTTTCGTATACAGTAATGAAACTTTGCATATATCTGAGGAACATGCTCAATTTTAGTAAACATTAGGTTTTTATTTCCTAATTTACTTCAGACGTGCACATTTGAAAAGAATAGGTCAGAAAGCATAAAAATCTCCATATTTTAAAATTTTCTTGAAGTACACTAGTTTTTTGTGTTGGAATTTTGAAAAAATGCATAGTTTATGTTGACACAATGGTAAAACATTGATTAGATGTTATTATATGTTTCAATTGAGTGCCACATACTGGTAGTTTTTTGTAAAAGTTCAATAAAAGTTTAAACAAAATCTTCAATTGTGAATTTATGTTCACGTTTGTCAATACGGCCCTGCTCATTTATCAAAGTTGGACCCTTTTGCTACGTGATGCAAGCAAAGATTTTGTGCAATCTTATTATTTAAAATTCAGCAAAAAAATAAAACCAGGCTTATTTTTAGCTCACCAGAGCACAAAGTGCTCAGGGTGAGCTTTTGTGATTGCCTGATGTCCGTCGTCCGTCGTCAGTTGTGCGTCGTCAGTCGTCAACAATTTGAACCTTTAAAAATCTTCTCCTCTGAATCTACAGGGTTCTCAGCTTTCACCTTTGGCACATAGTATCATCTTTAGGTCCTCTACAAAAGTTATATAAATTATGGCCCTGGGGTCAAAATTGGCCCCGCCCCAAGGATTCCTTGTTTTCAATATAAACATATAGTAAAACTTTGAAAATCTTCTCCTCTGAAACCGGAAGGCTCTCAACTTTCATATTTGGCACAGAGCATCATGTTCAGGTCCTCTACAAAAGTTATATAAATTATGTCCCTGGGGTCAAAATTAACCCCGCCCCAGGGGTGGGCAGTTTTCAATAGAAACAAATAGTGAACTCTTTGAAAATCTTCTTCTCTGAAACTGGAAGTCTCTCAGCTTTCATATCTGGCACAGAGCATCATGTTCAGGTCCTCTACAAAAGTTGTATAAATTATGGCCCTGGGGTCAAAATTGGCCCTGCCCCAGGGGTTGGGCAGTTTTCAATAGAAACAAATAGTGAAATCTTTGAAAATCTTCTTCTCTGAAACTGGAAGGCTCTCAGCTTTCATATCTGGCACCGAGCATCATGTTCAGGTCCTCTACAAAAGTTATATAAATTATGGCCCTGGGGTCAAAATTGGCCCTGCCCCAGGGGTTGGGCAGTTTTCAATAGGAAAAAATAGTGAAATCTTTGAAAATCTTCTCTAAAACTGGAAGGCTCTCAGCTTTCATATTTGGCACATAGCATCTTGTTTAGGTCCTCTACAAAAGTTATATAAATTATGGCCCTGGGGTCAAAATTAACCCCGCCCCAGGGGTGGGCAGTTTTCAATAGAAACAAATAATGAAATCTTTGAAAATCTTCTCTGAAACTGGAAGGCTCTCAACTTTCATATTGGCACAGAGCATCATGTTCAGGTCCTCTACAAAATTTATATAAATTATGGCCCTGGGGTCAAAATTGGCCCGCCCCAGGGGTTGGGCAGTTTTCAATAGAAACAAATAGTGAAATCTTTGAAAATCTTCTCCTCTTAAACTGGAAGGCTCTCAGCTTTCATATTTGGCACAGAGCATCATATTCAGGTCCTCTACTAAAGTGATATAAATTATGGCCTTGGGTCAAAATTGGCCCCGCCCCAGGGGTTGAGCAGTTTTCAATAGAAACAAATAGTGGAATCTTTGAAAATCTTTTCCTCTGAAACTGGAAGGCTCTCGGCTTTCATATTTGGCACAGAGCATCATGTTCAGGTCCGCTACAATTTTTTTTTATAAATTATGGCCCTGGGGTCAAAATTGGCCTCGCCTCGGGGGTGGGCAGTTATCAATAGAAACAAATAGTGAAATCTTTGAATATCTTCTTCTCTGAAACTGGGTGGTTCTTAGCTTTCATATTTTGCACATAGCATCATGTTCAGGTCCTCTACAAAAGTTATATAAATTATGGCCCTGGGGTCAAAATTGGCGGGGGCCCCAGGGGTAGCCAGTTTTCAACAGAAACATAGTGAAAACTTTGAATATCTTCTCTGATTGTCTGGTGAGCGCTTCAGGGCCATTCTGGCCCTCTTGTTTTTTAAACCACCCACAAACCTGTTTTTTTACGCATTAGTAAACAGTAGACCCAGATTAGACGACTCCTACAGAAGCTGTCTGATCAGGGTCTTCTGTTTCTTTTGACACAATGTAGATCTGATTCTACAGGTTTTATCAAAGCAAAAACTTCTCTTCACAGAAATAATGTGTTTTACGCATTAAAAATAAGAGTAGACCCAGATCAGACGGCTCCTATAGAAGCTGTCTGATCAGGGTCCGCTCTGTTTGCATTTGACAAGATTTAGTTTTGATAAAAACTTCTATCTCTTTAGAGAAATAACATGTTTTTACCCATTTAGCAAACAGTAGACCGAAATCATTTTTTGTGAAAGCAAACAGGCAATGGGTTAATAGGTGTTTAGAAATAAATCTAGCTCTAGGTGTGAATATCTGATGATAAGTCAATTAAACGGGTCATTAGTTTTTTTTAACGATTGAAATTGAGAAGAGTTACTCATTTTTTTAGTAACATTAATTTTTGATTAACTTAAGACATTATTTGTTTTAACAAGAGAGTCGTCAGGGGTGACGAATGTCCCCAAAGTGTTTGACACCGAAATGCATTTTGGTGGAAAAACAATACAATGTAATGCAGGTGTAACATGAAATTTTGATGCTGTTAAAAATGACACGGGAGTCAGTTCTTCACATAGAAACAGAACCTTTGACGATTATGATAGCTAAGAAAAGAGTCGGTTCTTAACATAGAAACAGAACCTTTGACGATTATGATAGCTAAGAAAAGAGCCAAGGGTCAAAACTTAGTTAAAAAGGACCCTAGGTCATTCTCAACGTTAAAAAGGACCCTGGGTTGATTGTCAACTTTAAAAACAGATCCTGAGTAAATTCTTAACGTTTAAAAAAAAAGACACGGGGTCAAATTTCAATATTAAAAAAACATGCTGTTTTGATTGTTACTGTTAAGTTGATTCTTAACGTTTAAGAAAGACCCTATGTCGATCCTTAACGTTAAAAACATACCCTCAGTCAATTCTAAACGCATGGTCAAAGTTTCATGTAACACTGGCTCTTAGACAGCTGCAACAGAAGTTACCTAATATGGATCTACATTCTTTGCATAAGCATGTATAGCATCTGATTTAGGTAGTGTTGTAAGCAAGCAATGAAGACCCAATAGCTCCTACAGGAGCTGTCTGATATGGGTTTATATTGTTATAATGCTGTAATTAATCTGCAAGTTCTGACACTGCAAGTATTTGAACAGCATGGCCTACCCATGTATGAATAGTATTTAGAGCTCTTTATAATGTCTGATTCATGCTAATGTAGTAGCAAACAGTGTAGACCCTGTAGTTTGATTTGGGTCTACACTATTTGCCTAAGCATTACCTGTCCAATACTTACAAATTAAACAAGAGGGCCATGAGGCCCTGAAGCGCTCACCTGATAACTCCAGGGGAGGGGGGGGGTCATAAATGGTCTAAGCCTTATGGTTTCAGAGAAAAGTAATATTTCATATTTTTCCAATAAAAAACTGATAAGCCCTGAGGCAGGGCCAAGTTTCGCCCAGTGGTCAGGGTCGTAAGTTAAACATTCTTGATAGAGGACCATTAGATCATGTTAGTCATACCAAATATCAATGGTCTAGGCCTTACAGTTTCAGTAGATTTTTAAAGATTTTCCAATGAAAAACTGATAAGCCCTTGGGCGGGGCATTTTTGGCCCGGGGGTCATAATTTGAACAATACTTGTAGAGGACCATAAGATCATGCTACATATACCAAATATCAAAGGTCTAGGCCTTACAGTTTCAGAAGATTTTTAAAGATTTTCCTATAGAAAACTGATAAGCCCTTGGGCGTGCCATTTTTGGCCCGGGTGTCATAATTTGAACAACAATTGTAGAGGACCATAAGATCATGCTACATATTAAATATCAAAGGTCTAGGCCTTACAGCTTCAGAGAAGATTTTTAAAGATTTTCCTATGAGAAACTGATAAGCCCTTGGGCGGGGCCATTTTTGGCCCTGGGGTCATAATTTGAACAATATTTATAGAGGACCATAAGATCATGCTACATGCCAAATATCAAAGGTCTAGGCTTTACAGTTTGAGAACAAATGAAAAACTGATAAGCCCTTGGGCGGGGCCATTTGAGGCCCGGGGGTCATAATTTGAACCACTTTTGTTGAGGACTATAAGATCATGCTACATACCAAATATCAAAGGTGTATGCTTTACAGTTTGAGAACAGAAGATTTTTAAAGATTTTCCTATGAAAAACTGACAAGCCCTTGGGCGGGGCCATTTTTGGCCCAGGGGTCATAATTTGAACAATATTTGTAGAGGACCATAAGATCAAGCTACATACCAAATATCAAAGGTCTAGGCCTTACAGTTTCAGAGAAGAAGATTTTTAAATATTTTCCTATGAAAAACTGATAAGCCCTTGGGCGGGGCCATTTTTGGCACGGGGGCCATAATTTGAACAATCTTTGTAGAGGACCATAAGATCAAGCTACATACCAAATATCAAAGGTCTAGGCTTTATAGTTTCAGAGAAGAAGATTTTTAAAGATTTTCCTATGAAAATTCCACATTACCATATACGGAAAAAATGACCACGCCCTCTGGCGGCCATGTTTTTTGCCGGATCAAAATGCTTTTAACAACTTTTGAAGTCTATCAACTGAGAAACATTTTGGTGAAAACTATATTCAAATCGGACAAGTCATTCTGGAGAAGAAGATTTTTCTAGATATTGTGTACGGTTGCCATGGCAACAAGATCGATGGCCCCACCCACTATCTATTAACAACTTTTGAAGCACCCACCAACAGTATGTATCTGACCAAGTTTGGTTACAATTGGGCAGTCGGTTTCAAAGAAGAAGTCGTTTGAAATTGTTGACGGACGACGGACACAGGGGTATCACAAAAGCTCACCTTGAGCACTTTGTGCTCTGGTGAGCTAAAAATTGGAATGTGTAACTGATAAGGTATAGGAGATATGCTCCGGACTGTAAAATTGAGGTCAAAGGTCAAGGTCAGTGATCTGAAAATGGTACACGACTCTCCGCCATCCCAAGATGAACTCACAAACCAAATTTGGAATCCGTAGCTGGTAAGGTATAGGAGAAATGCTCCGGACAAGCTTTGTGTAAAATCAAGGTCAAAGTCACAGTGACCTGAAAATGGTAGGCGACACTCCTCCATCCCAAGATGAACTCACACCAAATTTGGAATCCGTAGCTGGTAAAGTATAGGAGATATATTCGGGACAAGCTTTTTGCAGCTGGTAAGGTATAAGCTTTTTGTAAAATCGAAGTCAAAGGTCAAGGTCACAGTGATCTGAAAATGGTACGCGACACTTCGCCATCTCAAGGTGATCTCACACACCAAATTTGGAATCTGTATCTGGTAAGGTATAGGAGATATGCTCTGGACAAGCTTTTTGTAAAATCGGTCAAAGGTCAAGGTCACAGTGATCTGAAAATGGTACTCGACACTCCTCCATCCCAATATGAACTCACACACCAAATTTGGAATCTGTAGCTGGTAGGGTATAGGAGATATACTCCGGACAAGCTTTTTGCAGCTGGTAAGGTATAAGCTTTTTGTAAAATCGAAGTCAAAGGTCAAGGTCACAGTGACCTGAAAATGGTACGCGAGACTCCGTCATCCCAAGATGAACTCACATACCAAATTTTGGATCTAGCTGGTAAGGTATAGGAGATATGCTCCGGACAAGCTTTTTGTAAAATCGAGGTCAAAGGTCAAGGTCACAGTGATCTGAAAATGGTACGCGACACTTCGCCATCTCAAGGTGATCTCACACACCAAATTTGGAATCTGTATCTGGTAAAGTATAGGAGATATGCTCTGGACAAGCTTTTTGTAAAATCGGTCAAAGGTCAAGGTCACAGTGATCTGAAAATGGTACTCGACACTCCTTCATCCCAATATGAACTCGCACACCAAATGTGGAATCTGTAGCTGGTAAGGTATAGGAGATATACTCCGGACAAGCTTTTTGCAGCTGGTAAGGTATAAGTATTTGTAAAATCAAAGGTCAAGGTCACAGTGACCTGACAATGGTACGCGAGACTCCGTCATCCCAAGATGAACTCAATTACCAAATTTTGGATCCGTAGCTGGTAAGGTATAGGAGATATGCTCCGGACAAGCTTTTGAAAAATCGAGGTCAAAGGTCAAGGTCACAGTGATCTGAAAATGGTACGCGGCACTCCGCCATCTCAAGGTAATCTCACACACCAAATTTGGAATCCGTATCTGGTAAGGTATAGGAGATATGCTCTGGACAAGCTTATTGTAAAATCGGTCAAAAGTCAAGGTCACAGTGATCTGAAAATGGTACTCGACACTCCTCCATCCCAATATGAACTCACACACCAAATTTGGAATCTGTAGCTGGTAAGGTATAGGAGATATACTCCAGACAAGCTTTTTTGTAGCTGGTAAGGTATAAGCTTTTTCTAAAACCGAGGTCAAAGGTCAAGGTCACAGTGACCTGGAAATGGTACGTGACACTCCGCCATCCCAAGATTAACTCACATACTAAATTTGGAATCTGTAGCTGGTAAGGTAAAGGAGATATGCTCCGGACAAGCTTTTTGTAAAAATCGGTCAAAGGTCAAGGTCACAGTGATCTGAAAATGGTACGGGACACTCCTCCATCCCAAGATGAACTCACACACCAAATTTGGAATCCTTAGCTGGTAAGGTATAGGATATATACTCCGGACAAGCTTTTTGAAGCTGGTAAGGTATAAGTTTTTAAAATCGAGGTCAAAGGTCAAGGTCACAGTGACCTGGAAATGGTACGCGACACTCCGCCATCCCAAAAAGAACTCACACACCAAATTTGGAATCTAGCTGGTAAGGTAAAGGAGATATGCTCCGGACAAGCTTATTTTACAAGTTCAGTGACCTGAAAATGGTACGCGACACTCCGCCATCCCAAGATGAACTCACACACCAAATTTGGTATCCGTAGCTGATGTGACAAAGGAAATATACTCCGGACAAAACACACCCACGGTGCGATCACTATATGCCGCCAAAGCCTAGCTTTGGGGGCATAAAAATCAAATTCAAATTAATACAATTAGTAGCAAGGAGAAAAGACTTCATTTCAAACACCTAAATTTCAACTAAATGCAATTAATGAAGACTCATTAATAAAATTTATTAAAATAAATGGTCATAATGAAACTAATTTTTTTTCCAATCACATAAATTAACTGCAGAAACAAACATAACATTGTGCAAAGACCTATGATAACATCTAGCTGTGGAATTCCTTGTGTAGCACCACAAATCACTCACACTACACACTATGGGGTTAATGGGTCAACATTCCTTTCAAATGCCTTTAATTTTTCGTCTACATCAAAAAGTTATTGTCATCTGCTTCGATTCTTAAAATAAACTCGCGGTTGTTGTAGATTAGTCGGAGAGGGGATACGTTTATTTACACTGTCTTTTAGGGTGGGGGTGGAATAAGTGCGAGGTTGGGCGCCCATAAACCGGTTTAACCCCCAGTGACTGTTGTCACTGACCGTTCCAAGGCGGTACTTCCATCTTCCACTATTGCATGTTTGTTTTGTCTTTGTGCGTCTTTTGTTGTTTTTATAGTTATGTACATTTGCCGTTTCCTTGTGTTGCTGTTCGGACGACTGTTTGTTCTGTATGTGGTGTTTCCTGCATGACTCATTTTTGTACTTTTACTTTCATTGTTTTTGCAAAAATCATTTTTGTACTTTTACTTTCATTGTTTTTGCAAAAATATGGTTAAGATGACAAACAGTTTGGATCCTGATGAGACGCCGCATCATGCGGCCTCTCGTCTGGATCGAAACTGTTTGCATCGGTAACCACAGTTTCACCACTAGCATGCAAAGAGTTATGCATTGACCTGGAGAGATTGTACTGCCCAGTGCTGTAACCTCTGATGTGAAGAAGTCTATTTAACCCTTAATTTCCCTCATATAAACGTGTTTTCACGCATCTGCAAACAGAGTAGACCCAGATAAGGTGGTTCCTATAGGATCAGGGTGTGCTGTTTGCTAATGGAATTTGATAGATCTGTTTCTATGCCTTCTAAAACAGCTACACTGATCCACCTTCCATATTTTTTTATCATAAACAGTTATAATAGAATAACTATTCAGGAGGTACTAGAAGTCCAATGCAGTTATCTCCCTTTGTCCCGTATGGCTATGCTGATGAGACAAGGGAAATAACTGAGGAAAGTGTTAAGGGGGAAACTTTTTAACTGTAGTTGTCTAAAGCCCCAGGGTGAGACCATTTTTGGCCCAGGGGTCATTATTTGAACAAACTTGGTAGTGGTATATTAGGTGATGCTTCATACCAAATATCTTAGCTTTAGATTATGTGGTTTCAGACAAGGAGATTTTTTAAAGGTTTCCCTATATAAGTCTATGTAAAAATTACAAGCCCTAGGTGATCATTCGAACAAACCTGGTAAATTCTGAAGGGTGGTGATCCCCCGAAAGCAAAAATTGCAACACAAAAAGAGAAAATTGCAGACTCCGTTTTATTGAGTCTGTTCATGAGCAGTAATTGAATGAATGAATGGTGTTTTACGGCCCATCGACACTGATGGTCATATAGAGCACTAGCTTAAGCGGTATTCAATTTTCAGAACAAGTAGTACTGAAATTCATGATCTCGAAGGATCAGAGGGTATAACAACACTGATAATAAAGTACGGGGCGACGTTTTACGGCCGCCACAAAAGCACTTAACACCTGTTGTTGTGAAGAACCATTAGATGATGCTATATACCAAATCTCTAGAAATTGTGGTCTCAGAGAAGAAGATTTTTAAAGATTTAAAAAAACACACCATTAAAAGTAGTTGGGCGGGGCCATTTTTTGCCCGGGGTCATGATTTGAAAAAATCTGATAGAGGACACCCTAAGGTACATTTCTTTGAAATTTGGTTGAAATCCTCCCAGGGGTTTAGGAGAATGAATGAATGGTGTTTTACGGCCCATCGACACTGATGGTCATATAGAGCCGAATAAATAATGTAAATAAATCTACATGATGAAATCAAATAAAGACAATCTCACTAGATTATGTAAATGTCAGTCCCGATCAACGGGATTGTAAATAAAATAAGGACAAAACATAATCGACATTCTAAATATATACCTTTTAAATTTTAGAATATATATTAATGGCTTTTAAAAAATCAAATAGGGTTTAGGAGAAGAAGTCCTTTGAAATAAAAGTGAACGGACAGACAGACGGTCACAATAGCTGGGTGATTCTTCAAAAATTGGTAATTTTGCCTACAATTTTTTCAAAAACATTTTGCTCATAAAACCGTTTGCTTAACACGTATACCATAACTATGAACTGTCTTTGACTTATAAAGAGTAATGTCCGTGCTGATTGTTCAATAGAAAAAAATATTTTTTACATTTTATAAATTGCCAATGACCTGAAAATGTCATTACCGCAACGATGTAAAATTGGACCTCGTTTTATCTTAATATTTAGTTAAAGGATGTTTATCGTTCATGATGTGTGTAAATTATGAATATGAATAACGTAATTCTGTTTCTTTTAGTAATACATCTTGCAAAATCAAAAATTGTCTCTTAAGGTGATGAAAACAGCTAATTTTTAAGATTTTTATGTATCGAAGTTGTCTCCAAAGTGTTACTAAATTTCTTTTAATTAACTAAAAGCATGCTTTATACTAGCTTTAGGACTAATTTATCGTAAAAGTATACAGTTCAAACATTTGCATTGCTCAACTTTTAAAAAATGGCAAAAAATGAATGAAAAACGTTTCGGTAATGACGTTGCGGTAATGACAGCAAAAAGTAAAGCCAAGTGGTACTGAATTTATTCAGAAATATTATTTATTTTGTTTTTGGATGCAAGTTAAAGTCGTATTTTCACAAAATAGTTGTAAGATACCAAAATAATTAAGGGTTATGTCAGTACCGAAACACAGGCCGTTTCGGTAATGACAATTTTGTTTATTTTTCATAATTTCAGGCATTTACCCAGTACATTTTTCAATTATTTTATGCATTTATGCATCGTGTACACACAGCGTATACGACAAGATCTGTTAACATGAATTTATAGTTCAGCTTGCCTGGTTTGAGGGCGTTTCGGTGCTGACGGCCTAAAAACATAATCAATAGAAATAGATGTTTGGGAGGCCATTTCTTATAATAGAACTGGGATTGCTAATTCGAAGTGTACCCTATAATGACTGCATGGGGAAAACCTTCTGATGACGTCAGAAGGGATTTCCCTTAATTTCAAGATAAAATAGGTACAGGCTAAAACACCATACCGTTTCGGTACTGACAGGAAATCGAGGGACAAAAATCAGCAGCTGAAAAAAGCCACTAAAGATTAAACTAACAGCTATATTTTGTATTCATTCATTCTATGATAATATAATGAAATTATCAATAGAGAAAAATTATCAAATTGATGATGATTTAAGGTCAAGATATCTCATTCTATTATGTGTTGTATGATGAGGGATATGGGAATTTTGCACCCCCTTTCATATTTCAAACTCGATTCCAAGAAAATTAACATAAATTCTCACTGGTTATCACTATATTCTCACTAAGGTATGTCATATTAACTAGGCAAAGATAAAATATTCTTATAAAAGTAAATTTTTATGACTTTTAAATCATGTGAAAGGTGAGGGACAGCATATTACAAATTTTTGAAGAATCACCCAGCTCACCTTGAGCCTTTGGCTCAGGTGAGCGAGCTAACAAAAACATCCCCTGTGACAATTAAGCCCCAGAACCACGGCATTGAAGAACAATATTAGTTAATTTTACAATTAAGAGATAAATAATGATACATATGTATGTGAGGTGATATATTAACCTGGCATATCATTCCGAGGGTAGCATATCCTAATACTTTCACATGAAAGCTCAATCTGAGGGCG
Organism: Azorinus chamasolen; assembly: GCA_963576725.1. NCBI lineage: Eukaryota > Metazoa > Mollusca > Bivalvia > Cardiida > Solecurtidae > Azorinus > Azorinus chamasolen. The sequence continues at coordinate 45,978,356 of OY755241.1, read as the reverse complement.
ATATATCATCATATCACAGTGTCACGAGTCAACTGATGCATTTTTATATTATTGTTGTATTTAGCCTCAGATTGCCGGGCCTCTTTTTTAGCAGGTCGATAGCTAAAGTTATGTAAGCCAGCTGGATTTACACACTGAAAATGAGTATACGCATTAGATCTAGTGTAGGGTTTTATTGCATAGGTTATTCTGTGCACTTACATGTTTATTTTACTTAAATGGATGCAGTAATAACGATTTTAGATTTTTGTCAGTTATATTAAACAGGTTTTTGGCATGACGGGCCTCAGTTTTTCTATTTTGAATAAGTCAGTTATCAGACTATTTTGAATAAGTCAGTTATCAGACGATTTTGGTATGCAATTCAGTGATTGGAGGTTATAAATCTTGTTTACTTTAATGTATGAATGTGCTGTTTTCTGAATGCAAATCATATTGACAGCATATATTGTTATTCTATTATATGTAATTTGATGACAAAATTATTTAGGTCATAGAAATACTTGTATGAAATTTTTATGTACAGGTTAGACCATGGTTGAGCGCGACTATACGACAGTTCTCGGACTATATCGTTAAGTTGCGCTCAACCATTGGCTAACCTATTTAGCACTGGCTTGGGCTTGAGGAAAAACAAGAAATAAACGTCATCAAACTCGCAATTTGACGTCATCGGGCGCGTGCTGATTTTCCCTCACTTCTCTTCGCACAAGATTGAAAACCATGATTGCGCCTGAATCCATTAATATTTTGGAAGAAGAGAAAGGAAAAACGACAAAGCTGGAAATTTAACAGCAAGATTTTAAAATTGTGTACAATTAAATATTCAACGATAATTTCAATTTCAATATGATGCATTTGAAATAAAAGTAACTTTTAAATATTGAATTAATTCGATCTAGATATAGATCTAGATCATTTTATTAAGATTTTTATTATCTTATTGTTTAATTTTTTAATAAAGATTGTTTTCAACTATTCACGCATTGATTAGATTGTATACAGTAAAAACTATGTACAATGGTCAATAAAAGTATACGCTATGCATTGTGCCGCTTTTGAAAGACAACTTTTTATGCTTGAATGCAGGTTTAAAGTAACACATAATGCTCAAAATAGTTTTCTGTATACCTTTAGTAATGCATTAAACTGTCACCTGTATTTAAAATTGCATATTCATTTCCCTTAATTGTCGATTAACCTAAGTTTTACTGTAACTCAGTGTAACCAGCTGATCATGGCTACGATGCATTGGGGTGAAATATCACGTGAAAGCCTAGGATGTGACGTCAAAAAACCATTATAATGATTGGTCGACAGGAACTATTGACTAAATAAACAGTTCGTAGTTAGTCCGTGGTTTTTTCAAAAAGCATCGAACTAAACGATATAATCGACACTGTTTGAGGCATCTGATTAGCCGAGAGCTCCAAGCCATGTGCTAAATATTGAAATCATCTGCTTTTTGTTGAGTTTGTACACATTACGTTGGCATGCTGAAACAATAAACTATTTGCCATTTTGTTTCTAGTGTGGAATGCTTTTTTCCCCATTCCTAGTATGTAAACATCTAGATACGATAACGTAGCTCTATTCCTAAATAGAGCTACGATTCGCTAGCATCTCTACAATGGCGCAAAATCTAAAGTGCTTGTAAACCAGCACGAGTCTCCAAACAGTTCTTTGCGGTCGATTAAAAGTATTTGCAATACCGGCCGAATTTTATTTTGATTTTGGACGCCATGACAGATCTCGCGAGATCTTGTTTATCCATATTTGGAATTTCATTCATGCCATATAAGGAAACCTTACTACGGGTCGGCCATGTTGTTTAGATTGACGATTAGTCGCAGTTTTTCGCAATGGATTACTCTTAATTGTCGCGATCAGAGTGTGAAGCTATGGAAAATAGTTGCATCAACTGCGCGAAGGCCTTTACTAACAAGGCAAAGGGCTATGACCGTAAGAGTCTGTCCTCGAAGGTGAAGCTGAAACAATTTCAGCAAACAATTCGAGAAGTGATCGAACAAGAGTATGATGTTAAAATCACCCTAGAGAAATCAACCTCGAGGTTTTTATGCCCTTCATGCTCATGGGCCTTCGTTGCTTTTTGGTTCAGCAGATTCCTTATGATAGAAGTTTGTTCCTCCTTGAGCTTTAAATCGAAGCTTAAGTTGTATTTCTTCTTTATGGAAAACAACGCAGTCTCTACACGCGCGTCCATTGTTGCTCGTTTTACTACGATTTCCATATATGGAAGCTATTTGCATATAAGGTCACACGTGACCACCCGGAGCATGGGTATTTTTTTCAAAATGGCCGACCATCTCTCGAAAACGTCGCCCGCTTAGAGTGGTAAAACTTTAATCGGAAATTACATGATTTTCAAGAAAGGTAACATAATTTTGTTAGCCCAGCGTGTTCAAAAAATCGTTTTAAGGTAGTTCGCGCTGTTGCTCGGCAAAAATCGAAGTTTATCCAATTATTATCATATTTGGTCCAGGTATACAGAAAGTTACCGCCGACACGACTACGACGTTCATTTTAAATTTGACGTCGGTTGCTTAGCAATATATGACGTCAAAAGTGCCCTCTGGTGTCATCTAAGCAATTCACATGTGCTTGCGTATTTCTTTATTTATTTACAAATGCCGTTGCGTATTTCAATGATTCGAAAACTGGTTTGAAGAAGAAGAATAGTTCTTCAATATGATATGCGATATATGTTTAACAAGCGTAACACTTTTGTTACGTCGGGAGTTGAAATTTGGAAAACCCATTTTACCGCATTCTGATATTGATTTTTTTTCTCCATTTTCGTGGAATTCCAAAAATACTAGACGGTGAAAGTTCATAAAAAAATTATATGTCATACTCTGTTCATTTCTTAACAGGAACAAGTAAAAAAATCAATACCTATTCGAGTTCATTTTTTCGCTACGAGTGATTTTGCTAGGTGATCTCGTCATCATACTCGACGTCAAGGCGACGTTGAAATATATATAAAACTGTTCCAGATCTTATTTATATTATATATGCTCATTACTCTTCTTATTACACTAATTATTCATGGAAATATCAGTATGACTTGATGTTGTAGTTTTAATATTCCTGAAAACTAATTGTCTTTCATCGGAAAAAAACTGTTTTCTTCTATTAATAACAAATAGTGCAAACCCATATCAAACACTTCATGCAGGAGTTTCTGATTAGGGACTTCTCATTTTGTGTAAAAATATATTTTAGAAAAGAGTACTGTACACATATAATTAATAACTATTATTTAATATGCCTTTTTAATATGCTCTTTATTTGTTTAGAGTTGTCATATTGTATGAAATGTACTTATTTTTAGGGCCTCGGGGGTAGTCTTTTGACTAACCGAGCTACCCTCGTAAAATAATGTGTTTCATTCATTCATTGACACAGGGCGCAGATGGAACGGATCCATGTAGGAAACGTTCCACAGAAGTTTCTCACTTGGTTCAGTTCTATTTGAAACTTTGTTTATGTAGTTTATATAATTATGCTGATTTCTTTTTGCGTTATTGAAATGGTTTAGCGTAATATCTGCATTGGACACATTGTTTATTATGATCTGTGATTGTTATTTTTGCAAATGAATGTATAAAATGTACTGATTAACAAGGCCTCGGAGTACCTAATGAGCTACCCTCATTAAATTAAGTATTTTAGCATGCATTCATTAATTTAAATTAATTGGGTTACTCTCAAGCCTTTCATTCATTCATTCATTCAATTCGTCATAAACCTTGTGCATATAGTTTGGATCCAGAATAACTTAACGTCTCATCAGGTTCACTTAGTTTACAACCTAACTGCATTTTTCTAACTTTGAAGCAGATAACATTTTATTTTAACTAAAACTAAGCAAAAATATTTTTCGTATTAAAGTATTGACAGCGTGGGTAAATGACGTCACAAATATGTGGTTTAATAGCGCGTGCATTCATCCACCTGAATCGGGGTCAAATGGCAATTATGCATTTCATTTGTGCAACAGTTAAGTTAAATCGAGCTTTATATTAACTATTTGGATGCTATTGGCAAATCAAAACTTTGATAACAGATTGGATCTAGATAAGACACCAAGATACTCGACGTTTTATAAGGATCCAAATGCGTGTCCTTGAAGAATAGATCTACAAATTGAAGCAGACAACATTTTTTAATTATACAGACACATCACTACTTATCGAGCAATGAGTTTATATCTGAACATTGCTTTCTTGTGCGTATATATAGCTGTGATTTACTGTTTTGTATTTTGTATTAAATACTTTTATTTCAGGGCCTCAATGTAGATTAGTCATTATGACTAATTGCAGGGGCGGATCCAGGATTTGTTGTTAGAGTAGGCGTAAAACTTATATATATGTTCTGGTGCTTCGAGATCAATTAGTTTGGAAAAGTGAATACTGCTTAAGCCGATGCTATGGGGTGTGAGTAGTGTTGCACTTCTAATTACTACTCATGAAAAGGCTCAATAAAACCGAGTCTGCAATTTTCTCTTTTCACATTGCTATTTTTGCTTTCGAATGATCTCCCACTTTCAGAATTTATTCATTATAACAGCAACACTGAGAGAAACAGAGTATGACACCCACTATCAGTCTTACGGTCACCTAAAAACCTGCATTTATTAAATTTGAATTTCAATTACACTGTCAGACAGTGGGTTAAGCAACATCATCCTACGAGGGTGACTTCTCGCATAGAGGTTTATAACCTCCTTGACATCTATGTCAATATCCTTATGTATTCATAAGCATTAATGCACGTGCATTAAATCTATCTTCATTCATTGTCGACCTGGATTGGGATAGCAAATTGTTTTTGATATGCTTTAATGCGGAGTTGGCTGCATCCATCTTCAAATTGTTGTGCAAAAAGAGAGGGATAGGCTACGTTTGAATTGCGAAATTCGACTTGTAAACCGGTTTAAACCCCCAGTGGTGTTTTTGCTGCTGGCCGTGCCAAGGCGGTACTCTTTGTCACCCTTCCTTTTGTTTGCCTTGCGTCTTTGTGCTTGTGGTTTGTTCATGTTGTGGAACGTTTGTCCCTGTTTCTTGTGTGTCTTTTGGTGTTTTCTGTGTTCATTTCGTGTGTGTGTGTGCGTGTGCGTTTGTGTGTGTGGTTGTGTGTGTGTGTGTCATGCTGTCTATCGGTGTTTTGGTGGTGGTTGCGTCTTGCATGTGGCTTTGCCTGCTTGACTTTACTACTTTTCCATTGAGTAGCGGGGTTAGAGTTTAAACCGACTGTGCATATTAGCGCAAATACGATCAGTGAAAAAATACTTTTGCATTTTTCTAGGGGGGGGGCGTATGCCGGGTCCGCCCCCGCCTGGATCCGCCTATGAATTGAGCTACCCTCATTAAATAAAGTAGTTCATTCGTTCATCCATTCACTACATTCATTCATTCATTCATTTTTCCGTGAGATAATATGACTGGATTTAAAAGGATAAGAAGTAGATCTAAAACAAAAAATAAAAAAATCTGCTTTGAAAATACATAAGAAAATAAATACAATCAATCGATACGGTGTCAAATGTTTTACTGCCAAAAATTTACATTGCAACGCAAAATGTAAAAACGACGCAAAATATAATACATGTAATTACTACAAAATGCGTTGATTTATTACATTATGCTGGAAAAAACTGTTAACGCAAAATGTAATAACGACGCAAAATGTAATAATTATTTAAACGGGTCTAATTCATGAATTCCATACACGACTATATTCGCGACTTTCGAAGAGAAATGCATATACATGTACAAGCACAGCCCTCTGGTTGGATATCTCCTAGCAGGTATTGTATAAGGGAGGCAAATATTACCAAAACACCAGTAAAATGGGCGAGGATAGCTGTTTGTGAAAAGAGGAAAATTTGATGGGGTCAAAGCAGACCTGGGGTAATTAAAATTGTAATTGTAATTAATTACATGGTTTCAATGTAATTGAAGTAATGTGTAATTGAGTGCTATTTTAATTACATGTAATGGTAATGTATTTAATTACAGTGAAAAAGTAGGTGTAATGAACAATTACTTTTCAATTACTTTGGTTATTTACACTATAAAGCATAGCCATTCAGTGATTTTAATAGATTAAATTTTTTAACACTGAATCAGAATAATAGATTTAATTTTTAAATACTGAATTCATGGAGAAAGTGAGTAATGAATGAATGGTGTTTTTGTGAGTAAATGTACATGTGTTATGTTGTTTAGTACACAGACAAGTTCAACTAGAGTTTTTTGTCACAAAAACGGATGTCTCCCCTCTAATAAAAACAATATGTAAAGGGAAATCACTAAAAATGTTATGGACCTGATGACTGATACTTCCCCTCATTATGCACTTTCCAAACAAAATGATAACAGCTAATAACTCCTAAAATATTGATACCAGATTTATGGCCCTTGTGCATGACACTTACTTTCATCATGCCCTTTCCATAAATAAAATGTCATTCCAATAGCATCAGTCGAACAGGAATTATTGATCGGCCAAAAATGTAACAAAGGGCAATAACTCCAAACGTATTGAAGCAAGAGTTATGGCCCTTGTTCATGACACTTTCTCTCATCATGCTCTCTCCATGTATGAAGTTTCAATACGATGGCAAGAGCCATGTAGGAGTTATCGTTCGGACAAGAAAGCGTTAAACAAATGTACAAGGGGCAATAACTCTAAATCTATTGAAGCCCCAGTTAAGGATCTTATGCATGACACTTTCCCGTATTTCCATGTATGAAGTTTCACTCCAATGGCATGTGCCATATAGGAGTTATCGTCCTGACAAAAAATTGTGATTTTTTTTTACAAAAGGGCAATAACTCAAATATTAGTGAAGCCAGAGTTATGGACCTTGTGCATGACACTTCCTCTCATCATGAACTTTCCATATATGAAGTTTCAATCCAATGGCATGAGCCATATAGGAGTAATCGTCCGGACAAAAAAGTGTGAATGAATGAATGGTGTTTTACGGCCCATCGACACTGATGGTCATATAGAGAATTTTGATTCAATCAAATAGCATCAGGCATATTGAAGTTGTCGTCCGGACAAAAAGTGTGACGGACAGACCGACAACTCTCACGAAAACAATGTCTCCCCCATATAAATATGGGGGGAGACATAATAACATATATATTCAACTGAATGAGATCCCATATTTTGCAAATTATTAATCTGCTTCAGTCAGGGTTTTATAATTATACCCTGCTGAATAATTAAACACATCAACTCATGAAAATGGTAAAATTGTAATATTTATGAGCAAAGAGAGCAGACATTAACGGTATGTAAGTCTACATTGCTATCAGTACATACCCTACTGCTACAGCTCATACAGAAGTCTTCTATATCTGCAATTAATTTCCGCATTTTATGGGAATGTTTTCACTGTGTTGTATTTTTTAACAAAACCTACAGTAATATTTCAAACAATGCAGACCCTGTTCAAATAGCTCCTATAGCAGTGCTTTGATCTAGGTACATATTGTTTTCAAGTTTCATCAGTGCAATATAAACAAGTATATTGTGTTGGAAGAGTACAAGTATCCAGAATGATAATTGTATACCTACATGTACATCCTAAAGAGGTTTGCATTGACACCTGTGATAATTATGCTATTGACAATAGACACTGTGACACCTGACTGACCACAGAAAGCAAAATGCAGTGACCATACATGATATAACCCTTTGCCTGCTAACAAATGACACAAGCTAAATTCTATGTCTGCTCTTTGTTACAACTGTTTCATATTAATCAAAACATGAGGACAATTTTGAATTTACAGTGTCTAGTGTGTAAATTTGAGCTTCAAAATAATCAAAAATAATGGATTTGTTGTCTGAACTCTAAACAAGTTGCAAGATAGTTTTATTGGATAAAAAACTTTTCCCCCCAGTCCTGACATTTACTGGACACTTGGCTCCACAGAAACGATTGCAAGAAGAAACAGAAGACAGCGACGGTGAAGCAACATTAGAAGTTAAGTTTTTTTGCTTAAGTCAACATCTGGACTAATATGTTTAGTACTATTGAAAACTGGCCACCCCTTGGGCGGGGCCAATTTTGACCCCAGGGGCATAATTTATATAACTTTTGTAGTGGACCTGAACATGATGCTATGTGCAAAATATGAAAGCTGAGAGCCTTCCAGTTTAAGAGAAGATTTTCAAAGTTTCACTACATGTTTCTATTGTAAACTGGCTACCCCTGGGGCGGGGCAAATTTTAACCCCAGGGGCATAATTTATATAACTTTAGAGGACCTGAACATGATGCTATGTGCCAAATATGAAAGCTATGAGCCTTCCAGTTTAAGAGGAGAAGATTTTCAAAGTTTCACCATATATGTTTCTATTGAAAACTGACCACCCCTGGGGCGGGGCCAATTTTGACCCCAGGGGTATAATTTATATCTTTTGTAGAGGACCTGAACATGATGTTATGTGCCAAATATGAAAGCTGAGAACCTTCCAGTTTCAGAGAAGATTTTCAAAGTTTTACTATATAGTTCAATAGAAAACAAGGCACCCCTGGGGCGGGGCCAATTTTGACCCTAGGGGCATAATTTATATAACTTTTGTAGGGGACCTACAGATGATGCTATGTACCAAAGATGAAAGCTGAGAACCCTGTAGATTCAGAGGAGAAGATTTTTAAAGGTTCAAATTGTTGACGCCCGACGACGGACATCAGGCGATCACAAAAGCTCACCCTGAGCACAAAAGTTCTCTGGTGAGCTAAAAATAGGTGATATCACTAATTCAAATAGGGGATGTCACTTAATAAATGTATCACCTATTTGAATAAGTGATATCTCACTTATTCAAATAGGTGATATGACCTATTTGAATATGTGATATCACCTATTAACTTTCTGAATAAATGATATCACATATTCAAATAGGTGATATCACCCATTTGAATGAGTGATATCACTTATTTTTTTAAGTGATATCACCTATTTGAATAAGTGATATCACCTACTTGAATGAGTGATATCACCTAAATGAATAGCTGATATCATCAAACAAGAATGAAAAGTAAAACGGCACCCCATATATAGCTATGCATATTAACTGACCACTGTACACAGGTTTAACTGTGATTGTTTTATTCTTTTTTCAGACAAATATAGAAATGACATACAGATTAGTCTCAAACCCAAATCTCCCTAGAGTGAAGGTGGATATGGGGAAGGGGGCATCCAGCCCTTCCCTTAGCCTGACAAAAGGTGAAGAGGAAATGGAGGTGGGGCAAGTGTCGTCGGACGAAGAGGCCCGACTCTTAGCGCCCTCCACGCCTCCAAGAACATCTACGGCCACCAAGCCTGTGAGTCCGGTCAAGCCTTGGTCAGCGACCGGTAGTTCACAGGACATTCCTAGTAATCAGACAAGGGAGGCTTCCACCAGGGACCACCATGCCAAGAGGCGGAAGGAGTCTTGTTTGGTGCAAGGCTGTGCGGCAGAGCCGACAAGGTCTCATGCTTTTGCTCGGCATATTCCGGCAGTGTTCAAGCCAGCAGTTAAGGGCGAGGACATTGTCAACAGACGCATCGGTGCCCTGAAATTAGTCACCCGATGGTTGATGGGCCAGAAGGCTTCTCTCAGGGATATGGTACGCTACTTGGACAGCTCTGGGGGAATGCGTGACTGGGAGGTCGATGATTCCACCACAGAGGCCATGCAGGAGCTTTGTCAGCGACATGTCTCTCCGGCAGTCGGGCAACAATGAATGAATGAATGGTGTTTTACGGCCCATCGACACTGATGGTCATATAGAGCCGAATAAATAATGTAAATAAAAGTCGGGCAACAGGGTCACTGCTCTTGTACACTGGAGGGTAGTGCTGCTCCTGGTGTCCATGCTGGAGGGTCATCAAGCAGAGGATCTTTGTCAGTTGTACCAACTTGATGAAGAGGAACAGGCTCTGCTACATACGTTACCAAAGGCATTTGATAGCCACTGCCATTTGGACAGGACGGCTAGGAACCTTGGTATGCGGGACTCGTGGGACTTTCAATCCATTCTGCAGTACAAGACTGCCCTGCAGCCCTACGAGGTCTTGGACAGGACGGCTAGGAACCTTGGTATGCGGGACTCGTGGGACTTTCAATCCATTCTGCAGTACAAGACTGCCCTGCAGCCCTACGAGGTCCAAGTGGATAGGGTGGTTGGAGTGTTCAGCGACCACGACACCTATCCAGACCAGGAAGCGATTGAAAGGCTGACCCAGTAGGGAGTTGTTGTAGCGGCTGGAATCCACCCCAAGAAGTTGATTTCTGAGGAAGAGTTTCAGACCCTGGGGAGCTTGCTGGAGTTAGATCGAGTGAGCGCCTTGGGAGAAGTTGGCCTGGATCATACTGAGAGTCCAGACCAATGGGTGCAGTAGGTGTACAAGCTGCAGAGGGTGCTCTTTCTCTTAAAGAAGGAGCATGTGCTCGTGCTGCACGCCAGAGGAACCATCTCTGTGCCGGATGAGGCTTTACTGAGCCTAATGTTTCAATTGCAAGCCCATCCTAAAGTAGGAAGGGAACGGTAGATCCACCTCCATTGCTTTTCCGGAACGGCAATGAATGAATGGTGTTTTACGGCCCATCGACACTGATGGTCATATAGAGCCGAATAAATAATGTAAATAAAACTATATGATGAAATCAAATAAAGACAATCTCACTAGATTATGTAAATGTCAGTCCCGATCAACAGGATTGTAAATAAAATAAGGACAAAACATAATCGACATTCTAAAAATATACTTTTGTAGAGGACCTACAGATGATGATATGTACCAAAGATGAAAGCTGAGAACCCTGTAGATTCAGAGGAGAAGATTTTTAAAGGTTTAAATTGTTGACGCCGACGGACAACGGACATCAGGCGATCACAAAAGCTCACAAAGCTAAAAATTCATATTTACATTGAAATTCAGTGTCAAACAAGTACACTGGTTGTTTTATGCAACTAATTTTTAATTTGTTCAAAGAGAATTCATTTCACTTATTAGGAACTGAGGTTTACTAAAAATAAAAATAAATTACATACATAGTTTTTTTTTTGCTATTTGTCTGTGAATTTGAAATTGGAGTGAATGTTATTGACATAACCGCTCTCTTTCAGGAATTTGTACGTATAATTCTATTTCATTTATTACAATTTTGGCAGTAACAATAACTATTTCCTTTAGAACACATTTATTAGTTTTCTAATTAGAAATAGTGGACTAGTGTTCTATCATTAAAGGTGAACATGTATGTCTATAGTAAATTAATTACATTTAATTAATGAACACATTGAAGGTGTACATTTCTTTCTTCTAACTTTGATAAATTTGAAATCTAAATATTGTTCTGGAACATATCCGTACAATTATTTAAGTTCATTTTTTGGAATTTCTTGAGAAATATAACTGATTTTGATATCTTATTGTTCTGGTAAACCGAACAAATATAAGTATAAATTTCGCATTTGCATGAAATCAGTAGTGTTATTTTGTGATACAAAATAAAGTTTACATTGCACAATGTCGCGAGTAAAAATTAATTACTGCGGGTGCCGTGAATTAACTACCTTACCTGGCGTTGGTCGTAGGCTGGCTGAACAGATCATAGACCTAAGGCATCTTGTAGGCAACCTCAATGAGAATCATATTCTGAACATGCCATACTTACTAGGTGCAGAGATGCTTGTTCCTTTGCTCGACTTTTCTGTTTTTGTACCGAGGGGAAAGCATGATAGGTCTTATGCAGCCATGCAACCACATCAACCAACCAGTGCAGATCCAGCTGGAGCTATGGCAACAGCATACATGTCTGGCCCATCATCAATGGCGTCGCCACATATGTCCGGCCTACCGTCAATGGCATCGCTGCATATGTCATGCCCACCATTAATGGCGTCTACACACTTGTCTGGTCCACCACCTATGGCATCGCCACATATGTCTGGCCCACCGTCAATGGCATTACCAAGTCTGGTCCGACAGCAATGACGCCACCACCGGTATCTTTTCCACCAACATTTTCAAGATACCCACCGCCGCCAAATCCATATGCACCCCAACCGCCACATTTCGGTTATGGAATACACCCTTTGTATAATCAAGGCATAGGTTATGATTATACACAAACTATGAATTGTGCTAGAAAACCTGCACAAATGGCAGCACCGCAATATCCTGGAAAAACAAAAGAGTGGCTTCCCGTTGAAGGTGTATCCACCGACGATTATCTAATTCCACGGCAACCTGGTACTGTTTCTGTATCAGTTCCATGATTCTGTCGTTACTCAAATCAGTTGCAAAACCCAATTCTTGCACAAATAGGGTTCCAATAAGGTCCTGGTCATGGTATTCAGGTTGATCTTCTCTTCAATAGAGAAGCTCTTCGGCTATCCCAGAAGAACTTCAGTGACAACATCAGGGTCCGAATTTAAACTGGCATACTGGCAAAATGCAAGTAAAATTTCAAAATTGCAAGTACCAAAATTTGGTACTTGCAATTTTTTGCCAGTGCAACTTTTAAGAAAAGGATTACAAATATTGCATAGTAATATTGAAAACGCGAGTTGAACTTTGATTTTGCCAGTTTATTTTTTTGCAACTGGCAAAATAATGCCAGTAAGTTTTTAGCCTAAATTCGGACCCTGAACATATAACATTACATATAAGGGTCTCTCGGATTTCACCAGAGAAACACTTGTATATATTCAACTATTATTAATCATCAGTTTTCCGGTTTGAACCAGGAAAATAACAATATAGTGAATACTTATCTTAACTATAAAAAGACTTGAACCAGGAAAATAACAATATAGTGAATACTTATCTTAACTATAAAAAGACTGTATTTTCCGGATTCACCCAGGAAAATGCATCAACACCTACAAAGGAAAAAATGATGATAATGAATAAGTAATAATTACTTTGAGGCTACCCTGCACAATGGACAATAATACTTACAAATGGATTCCGTTTCGTCTTCTGTAACGCGTACACATACACCGTGGTACCATTCCTGACATTTGTCGCATTGTATCATAAACTCGCCAGAGTCGGGTTTACGACATAAACAATAAAGTTCATTTTGGCAATTAACCATTGTTCCAGACTCTCTTAGTTTAATCCAACTGGGTAGATCCCTCGTCTTATCAAGTTTTAATTTGTCATGATTCAAAGTAACTATTCTGTTTTTCAACTGAACCCTGTACAGATATGGGGACAACTTCTTGACAATTACACCCGGCCCCTTCCAGGCTGGAAGTAGCTTTTTACATCTTCCCTTCACTGAGGCAGAATCCAAGAAACAAATAACATCACCTTCATAGGTTTTCAGTAGCACCTTGACATCATGATCTTTCTTCATCCGTTTAAGATTTGTCTTTAGTCGATTTCTGGCTATATTATGAGCGGTTTTAATAGATTCTTCCAGCTCAGTAACATAGTCTGCCAGCTGTTTAGTTTCCTTAGGCTTTATAGGAAACATCAAGTCAGCAGGTTGATTAACTTCTCTTCCCAACATGAACCTATTTGGTGTATAACCTGTTTGTCTGTTTACTGCAGATCTCAAAGCTCCCGCAATCTGCGGCAAATTCTTATCCCACTGATGCTGATTGGACCCTATATAACATCGCACTGCATCCATGAGGGTTCTGTTATATCGTTCAACTTGTCCATTCGCCGAAGGACGATATGCAGTAGTTCTTGCCTTGTGAATTTTCAAAAGATCACAAATTTTTACAAACAGTTTACTCTCGAAATTGCTTCCTTGGTCGGTAAAGATCTGAAATGGACACCCAAATCTAGAGAAGAACTCACCGACTGCTGCTTGTGCAGTTCTCTCAGCTGTTTGACTGGGTAAAGGGATACATTCAACCCATTTCGTAAATTGATCGACCATCATTAAAATGTAGAGGTTACCAGATTCAGTTTTAGGCAGAGGTCCTAGAAAATCTAAATGTACTCTCTCCATTGGTACGCCTGCATGATAAACTGTCATGGGACACCTAGAATGTTTTAATGCCTTCTTATTGTGATTACACTGTTCACACGAGTTGACATAATCTACCACATCCTTGGACATTTTGTACCAAAAATATTTCTCATTAACCATAGCCTTGGTTCTAGCAATCCCTTGATGATATCAGCGGTGGGGATATCATGAACAGATTGCAATAGCTGTATTCTCAAGTCCTGTGGAATCACAAGTAGATCTGGACCATCCTAATTTTTCTTCCAGAGTAAATTGTCTTTCATATGAAAAATATCTCGGTTTATCCAGAGATATTTCTGAGCAGGACTGGCTAACATTAATTCTTCTTCTGAAACTTCTTTACCATCCTTTAACCAGGAAATCAAGGCTAACAACTCTTGATATTTCCGGAGTTCGGCTTCTACAGTCCAACCTGCTTCAGCGGTCACCTGGTATCAGCAGCCACACCGCTATAAGCGGCCACTCTATGACCCTCCCAACGAAAAACACTATAAATTACACCTGGTATAAGCGGACACCTGCTTAACGCGGCCACTCTATTTCATCCCAAATGGCCAATACACACTGGTGTAAGCGGCCAGGTGTTCTACAAATGTAAAGCGTGTAAACACTTTTCATGGCTATCCATCGGCAACAGCAGACATTTTGTCACATTTGAATGCATACAACGGTCACGACCCATTTGGACCCTTTATCAGAGTTTCTTTTGTTTGTTTATCGAATGGAATCAGAAAAGTGTCATTGTTGCTCACATACACTGCTGGTGTCACCGTTTTCTCTTCTAAGAATATGGGTCCACCTGGTGAGGACACAATGTCCAGATGTGCAGCTCCCTGCTCAGGTTCACATCCGCAGTAACAATATAAATCCCAGGGCCAGATGTTGCAGAAGTCGGCTTTTCCAGACTCCTGTGACATTGTACAAACCCCAACTTGCTTCGATAACGGCACTACGTCGTCGACCTGGTCCACAAAACTGGACCAATTTTTGTGAGCTTTCTTACAATAACTGCAACCACCACATGGCAAAGTCTCAGGCACAGGATCACTGTCAGTTCGTCTAGAGAGTGCATCCGCATTTCCATGATCTTTACCAGGTCTATGAACAACAGTAAGGTTGTATTGGCTTAGCTCTTCAAGCCAACGAGCTATTTGACCTTGAGGTTCCTTGAATCTAAGAAGCCATGTTAAGCTGCTGTTGTCTTCTCACAATTGTCCCCCTTTTGTGAAGGAACACAGCCTGTTGCAAAACCCGGCATCTCATTAACTTGATCTGGGTCTAGTAAATGTCGGATCGACGGTTGACCCCGTCCTCCGATCCATGGTCGTTTAAAGTACATTTGAATCTAAGAAGCCATGTTAAGCTGCTGTTGTCTTCTCACAATTGTCCCCCTTTTTTGAAGGAACACAGCCTGTTGCAAAACCCGGCATCTCATTAACTTTATCTGGGTCTAGTAAATGTCGGATCGACGGTTGACCCTGTCCTCCGATCCATGGTCGTTTAAAGTACAGTCTTCTTCAACCAGATTTACTTTTAACTTGGGACATTGCCTCTTGAAATGGCCAACTTCACCGCATTCAAAGCAGGTGCTATTTTGGGTCGTCCTTCCCCTTGATGGTGATCGGGAACGAGACTTCAAAACTCTTGTCAACTGTTCTATCCTGCCGACTTTCTGATCTAAACTATCCACCTTCTGGTCTAAACTGCCCATCTTCAGCTCTAAACCAGCAGATCCATCTTCCAAAGTCTTAGTCCTTTTCTCCAACTCAGACCTGGTGTCGGCGATGAGGCTCGGTTTCTATTTCCAGCCGACATAGCCAGAACCTCATAATCCTGCTGCCACCTGTCATCATAATCAGAATCTACAAACTGAATACTCCTTCGTGCATTAGGAATATTCCTGCCATAGATTATCTTATTATTATGCTGATGCCATTTTATAATATCCAGGGCTTGTTCCACTGTTCTCGGTTTCGAGTTAATGGCGTAAAGTCCGGTTTCTTTGTCACTTAGGCCTTGACAGAACTTAAACACTGCCTGCTTCTGAATGTAGTCTTCCGGCAGGTTTTTGAAAGCAGTAGTCGCCAGGGTTACTACTCGATCAGCCCATTCAACTTTTTCTTCTACCCTCTGCTTTGTGAATTGGAATTGCATCTGGGTAGTTTCAGGCAATTCCTGCAGTCCAACCCGGTTTTCCATTTTCTTAACTAAGTCAAAAAACTCTACATCCGGTTCTTTTTCTGTCAGTGTGCTGTAATAATCACTGGCTTTTCCCTCCGAACTCCAGCAAAGATAATTCTTAATTTGGCATTCCACCCTTGTTCATCAGCATAAGTGGTGAATTTAGCAAAGGGTTTCCATTTGGTACTACCATCAAAAGCTATGGTTCTCGGCATATTCACAACTTTATCCGGTTTTGTTTTTCCACTGATGCTGATTGGACCCTATATTACATCGCACTGCATCCATGAGGGTTCTGTTATATCGTTCAACTTGCCCATTCGCCGAAGGACGATATGCAGTAGTTCTTGCCTTGTGAATTTTCAAAAGATCAACCTGAATACCATGACCAGGACCTTATTGGAACCCTGTTTCCATGCGCAAGAATTGGGTTTTGCCACCAATTTGAGCAACGACAGAATCATGGAGTGAGTGAGTGAGTGAGTTGGGTTTAACGGCACCGCGACACTAAGTAGGTCATATAGCGCCAATGACGAAAATTATGATGAAACGATGAAAATCAATAAAAAAAAATCTCGATCAACGAGTATGTAAATCATTAAAATATACGAAGATGAAAATGTAGAAAGGAATACAGAAATAAAATAATAGAACTGGTTAAACGGATTTATATTTTCGAATAAAGACCAGTCTCTTTCAAAAACGAAATTATATTCTCGTACGGAACTGTATTAAATAACTGTTGCATAGAATCAACAGAACAGAACAGAATCATGGAGTGAGTGAGTGAGTGAGTTGGGTTTTACGGCACCGCGACACTAAGTAGGTCATATAGCGCCAATGACGAAAATTATGATGAAAATCAATAAAAAATCTCGATCAACGAGTATGTAAATCATTAAAATATACGAAGATGAAAATGTAGAAAGGAATACAGAAATAAAATAATAGAACTGGTTAAACAGATTTATATTTTAGAATAAAGACCAGTCTCTTTCAAAAACGAAATTATATTCTCGTACGGAACTGTATTAAATAACTGTTGCATAGAATCAACAGAAAAGTATTTATGTCTTATTATAGAAAGGTCAATACATTCAATCAAAAAATGTTTTACTGTGTATGGCTCTTGACAGAAGACACATTCTGGTTGAATTTCGCGCTTTAATAAATAGGAATGAGTAATATGAGATTGTCCGATGCGACAGCGAGCTAGGACCACCTCATCTCTTCGTACAGCTCTATAATTTAAAAGAGAATCACCAATGGTTGGTTTGATGGCATGAAGTTTATTGTTAACATTGCTGTCCCAAGAAACCTGCCATTTGGAACATGTATGCTGTTTAATCAATGGTTTAAAATCAGTATATGGTATTTTGAAAACTGCCTCATTCAGATTCAGGGATGACTTGGCCGTTTTATCTGCCTCTTCATTTCCCCGAATTCCAACATGACTAGGTAGCCAACAGAAAACAATATTGTTCGACAGAGATAATTTATGGTGTTTAAGAAGAATTTGCTGAACTAATGGGTTATTCATATTTCTGTTGTTCAACGCTTGAAGAACAGAGAGCGAGTCTGAAAAAATTATGTATTTGTTCATATTGTGCACCGATATGAATCGAAGGGCAAGGTCAATTGCTTGGACTTCAGCTGTAAATATGGAAGATTTGTCGGGTAGTCTTACTTTAGAGGTATGAAATTTACTGACAGATGCACAACCGACTTTATTTTCATCTTTAGAACCATCAGTGTATATGGGAATATGGTCAGGATACTGTGATTTAAGTTCTTTAAATTCGGATTGAAATTCTAGTGCATTTGTAGAAGACTTTTTTTTTGAAGCCAGATGTAAGAAAACATTAGGTTGTTTGATAGTCCATGGCGCAATGTTTGAAACTTTATGTTGCCTAACAGAATCCATTCTCAGACCTGCCTCGTCAATTGCCGATCTAAGACGGAGACCGATAGGCTTTATAGCATTAGGTTTCCTTTCATAAAGCATTTCATATTTGGGTTCAAAAATTATTTCATTAGCAGGATTGGTAGGATTTGCCTTCACTTTAGTGACATAATTAAGAGCTAATTGCTCTCTTCGAATGTATAAAGATGGTTCATTTGCTTCTACTAAAAGACTTTCGATTGGTGAAGTTTTAAAAGCACCAAGGGAAAGCCGAAGTCCTTGATGATGAATGGGGTCAAGAATCTTCAGGTAAGACTTTCTAGGTGATCCATATACAATGCTTCCATAATCCAGTTTAGAACGAATTAATGATCGGTAAAGGCGCAGCAGCACTTTCCGATCAGCTCCCCAGTCAGTGTGAGCTAAAACTCGAAGAAGATTAAGAGATTTAAGACATTTTGTTTTCAAATGCTTAATATGAGGTATAAATGATAACTTTTTGTCAAATATAAGTCCTAAAAATTTGGCTTGATCAACCACAGGGATTTGAATATTATTAAGATTTAAAACGGGGTCTTGGTGACAATTTCTTAACTGACAGAAATGAACATGAATCATGGAACTGATACAGAAACAGTACCAGGTTGCCGTGGAATTAGATAATCGTCGGTGGATACACCTTCAACGGGAAGCCACTCTTTTGTTTTCGGAAAACTGGATTGTGAGAAATTTACCACATCCGGATCCAAGCAGGAATATTCGAGTTCCTACCAGTCGACAAGCTCCCGAATACAACCGCTTAGGAAGCGGTGACATACGACAGAATGTCCCGGTACACCATTTTGAGGAGGGGGGAGAAGGTGCTGGAGCATCCGTTACAGTGACTCGTCCAACTGCTACTGTAACTGACAGCAATGACTCGGGAGATCGGCATCAAGTCCTGGGGAGATCACCAAGAAGAGCGGCTAGAGGACTATTGAGCCTAGGTTATATGCCAGGAAGGTCCAATGAAAGGAGAATAGCCGACTCTAGTTCTGCCGGAAGTTCAAGGCGAGCTACTGACTTTAGTTCTGCCAGCAGATCAAGGCGAACTACGGGTAGTCCTGATAGGCGCCGAAGGCGGAGGACTACAGTTAGTCCTGACAGGCGATCCAGACGTCCAAGGCGAGCTATTAGTTCTGCCAAGTGTCAAAGGCATAGTTCGGACCGGCACAGACAGGCTACCTCAACTGTCACTTCGAGGACCTTTTATAAGAGTGACTGGAAACAACCGTCCTCCGTGGAAGATACCCCAACATCTAGGGACTCTTGCAGAGGGGACTGGACATATCCGTCTCCACATATAAATGAGTCTCGCCCAAGTATGAGTATGAGAGACTGGTCTCAGCCGTCCTCGCAAAGACCCAGACTGTGTAGGATTGAGGACCTTACCGTTGTCCTGAGAAGAGAGGAGCGTACGGTGGAGTGCTCCAGTTCTGAGATTACCAGAAAATGGACAGCAGAAACTGGTATGAGTAACTCCACGTCCACCCAAGAAATCTAGACGAGTGTGTCCAATAAATGAATGTGACCATTCTTCAGCTAAGATGAAGTGGCACGTTTACCATCATCTTCCGGCAGCTTTTACTATCTGGTCGGTTGCGGATGACCCGGAAGAAGAGAGGCGATACCCTGGACGTGTAGCCGGGTTAAACTTCCTTGCTAGTGCTTTATTGGGAGGAGCCATTTTACAAAATTTGGTTAATTTTGTAAACACAAGATGGCCATGTGTATGATGGGCACAACATCTCGCCTGAAATAGAGGAAGCGATGAGGAGAATGTATATATATCTGACAGGCAGAAACGATTTTAACCTGGAATTCACTCTGCAACCGGTTAACTCGCCTACATGTCTCATTCACTGGAGATGTATTTCTTTCCTCTATAATCTCCTTTCACCTGAGCAACAGACTGCTTTCCAAGCACATTGTGATGCCTACATCGAACCTGTGGACCCTGAAGAAGGATCTATTGTTCAACCAGCGCAGTATGAGTCTTTGGGACGATTCAGTTCTGGACAACCAAGACGATCACTGCCCTTGGAACCGGTGTTTGAGGAAGACGAGTTTGCTCTACCGTACCAATCAGCACAGTATGAGTCTCTGGAACCAGAAGGACAATTTAGCTCTGGACAACAGAGACGACTGTTGCCCTTGGAACCAGTATTTGAGGAGGAAGGGTATGAGATGGAGTCTGGTATTCCTGAGATGGGTTTTCACCTCTACAGTGACGGCAGTAGACCACCTCCCAGTCTCTTGCCCGGCCACATCAGAGGTGCCCGAGTATGTAGCAACTCCATCCATACAGGAGTCGGCGATGGCGATAGATGTGGTTCCTCCTATTCTAATGGTGGAACCAACGGTGGGCCAGGATAGTGAAACTCGATCTGACCCAGTGGTTATTAGCTCCTTGGAGGAATCCCCATTGGCTTCGGGGTGGTCCTAGATTATAGCTGGACTACAGTAACCAGGAGCAAAAAGAAGTCCTATGCAGACGTTGCCCGAGAACCGGCATCAACTGCTCAACCTCCACCTAGACCAAACCGCCAAATAGAAGTGGATTCATCCTACTCAACAGCCTTTGACAGTCATTTCCACCTCAACAGGCTGAACTGGCAACAGACCGGGGAGTCCGTCGAGACACCAGTAGATGCTCTTAATTTGCCAGCTGGGCGGTTGCCAACCCATAAAGTAGGAGTTACAGGTGGAGTTGTCAACTATTGCGACCCTGAAGACTTTAGCGAGGTCAAATTGCCAGAAAACCCGAACTGGAGAGTAGCCGTTGGGGTACATCCTAAGAAAGCAAGGCAATTCAGTGAGCCGCAATGGAAACAAATGCAAGGTTTATTGGCGAACCCAAGAGTAGCACCGCTGGAAGTGGGACTGGATTAAACCGTCCCTGAAAGAAATTGGCCAGCGCAGAAGAAACTTTTGGAAAAGGTTCTGCCCATCTGTGGTCTTGGAAGAGTACTCGTCTTACACGTACGAGGCCATAGAAACAAGGATCCGCTTGGAACCCGAGCCTATGCCAGGTGCTTAGAACTGGTTAAGAAGCACTGCTCACCTTACCAGCGGATACACCTTCATTGCTTTAATGGGAATGTAGCCACCTATAGAGCATGGAGTTGTGCATTTAGCAACTGCTACTTTGGCTTTACTGGTCTGACATGTCATTTCAACGTCGACCAGAGGAATGCACTAAATAGAGTCCCACTAGATAGACTCCTTATTGAAACGGACTCTCCATATTTACCTGTCCATTCAGATCAGGTGATCAATACCCCTGCATTCATCGGTGACGTGGCTGCAAAGGTGGCATACATCAGGATGATGTTGATAGAGCCAGTACTGAAGGCCACCGAGCAGAACGGCCGTAAATTATACGGATGTCATACCGTATAAATATGACCTGTAGGTTCTCTAGAAACAGCTGAGGACAAGTACTGTAATAGCTAAGAGCTGAAAGGGGTAGATTATAGTTTCTCTAGTGGAAGCTGAGAACTATTGTCAAGACATTTAATATTCTCTAGTTTTAGCTGAGAATAATGTTGGATTTCTAGATTGACCTGAAATCCGTGCAGAAGAATAGCTGTCATTTTGGATGTGAGCAACACTCCTATAAAACGGGGAGGAATGTGGTGAAACCGAGTCGAGACCGAGGGTCACGTGACCACAGTTCAACTTCCGCCCGGCAGATTATTCCTAGAACTGAGACTCACAAGACGTACAAATATTGAGCTCTGATAGTTTACTATTTGAGTGAGTGAGTGAGTTGGGGTTTACGGCACCGTGACACTAAGTAGGTCATATAGCTCCAATGACGAAAATTATGATGAAACGATGAAAATCAATAAAAAATCTCGATCAACGAGTATGTGAATCATTAAAATATACGAAGATGAAAATGTAGAAGGAAAACAGGTTTACTATTTGAGCATGTGCCAGGCCGCTGGGAGCGACTTTGGACTCTGGTGAGTTGTAATTTCACTATAATGTTGCATCGTCATAAAGTGGAACGACAGCCTCGACGTATCCCATAATTTTTGCTTTTTCACCCGCCGGTCTGAAATATAAAACAAAAGCTCTTGTGATATGTACTCAATAATGCATGGCCTCATTCATTTACCATTATTGTCAAGAACTACTGGACCGAATGTAAATAAAACTAGAGAATTATTGCTAGAATCTTTTAAACACATAGAACTATAATTCGTCTGTAATTAATAAATTAGATATCCTTATTATACCCCCACCACCTGTGGTGGGGGCTATATGGGAAACACCTTGTCCGTCTGTCGCGCGAGATCGGGACATTGACTATAACTTTTGAACCACTACAGATAAACACTTGATATTTGGCATGCATGTGTGTCTAATGAATCTGCACATTTTGACATGTTGCATGCCAAGGTCAAGGTCACTGTTCAAGGTCAAAGGTCGAATATATAGGTCAAATTACTAACTTTAACATTGGCTATAACTTTTGAACCACTACAGATAAACACTTGATATTTGGCATGCATGTGTGTCTCATGAAGCTGCACATTTTGACATGTCGCATGCCAAGGTCAAGGTCACTGTTCAAGGTCAAAGGTCGAATATATAGGTCAAATTACCAACTTTAACATTGGCTATAACTTTTGAACCACTACAGATAAACACTTGATATTTGGCATGCATTTGTGTCTCATGAAGCTACACATTTTGACATGTCGCATGCCAAGGTCACTGTTCAAGGTCAAAGGTCAAATATATAGGTATAAACACTTGATATTTGGCATGCATGTGTGTCTAATGAAGCTGCACATTTTGACATGTTGCATGCCAAGGTCAAGGTCACTGTTCAAGGTCAAAGACATAGGTAAAATTACCAACTTTAACATTGGCTATAACTTTTGAACACTGCAGGTAAACACTTGATATTTGGCATGCATGTGTGTCTAATGAAGCTGCACATTTTGACATGTCACATGCCAAGGTCACTGTTCAAGGTCAAAGGTCAAATATATAGGTATCGACACTTGATATTTGGCATGCATGTGTGTCTCATGAAGCTGCACATTTTGACATGTCGCATGTCAAGGTCACTGTTCAAGGTCAAAGGTCAAATATATAGGTCAAATTACCAACTTTAACATTGGCTATAACTTTTGAACCACTACAGATAAACACACCTAAAACAATATATTTTTAAAAAAAATCTCATTCAAAACCACAAAGCCTAGAGCTTTGTTATTTGGTATGCATCATCACCTAACGGGCATCTACCATGACTGTTCCTGGCAAGGTCCTGGACTCCTTTAAACAGTGTTAATAACGGTATATTTGGAGGATTGCAGTGGGACATTACAACATTCGGACATTACAACATTCGCATTATATTTTGGAGGATTGCAGTGGGACATTGCAACATTCGGACATTACAACATTTGCAATATAGAATTATGAAAGGCAAGTGCATCATTATTTGTTTGTTGTACATATATTAGAAATGGGCACATAAACATAGCTGTTTAAACAAATAAAGTTCTGTCGTAAACTTAGATATTAAACTTCTGGTCTCTAGACCAGTGTCAAGCAGATCTTTTGAATCTGTCATACATTGATACATTATTGCTTTTGAATTGATGAGAAACAGCTATGTTTATTTAAACAAACCAGTTTCTTGCAACATGGATTATTATCTAAAACTATACATGCATGTGCATGTTATCGAAAAATAGACTGAAAAAAATTGTATTTTGTTCTTGAAACTGGCTTGTTGCATGACCTGCCTCCTCGACGTTCATTGATGTGGTCAAGTCAGTGAACGTGTGGCGTGCCTGGGCAACGTTACAGAAAATATATATACTACTTTCAAAATGTTACTATAAACACCCTTGATCCTCATAGTGTGTTTCACGTCACCTGTCATATAAACTCCAATCAAAGCTGTTTCTGTTGATATAAAAAAAGGTCCAGTCACCGTTACAAGAAAGCAGTTCCCATTAACTTTAGCATGGGCTTCAACAATTCACAAAGCACAGGGGAAAACACTTGACCAGTTGGTAGTATGTAACATTGGTACATACAGAGCTGGACAAATGTATACAGCTTTAAGCCGGGTGAAAACACTGAATGGTCTGTTCCTTTTGAATGGTTTCACAGAGAAAAACATTAAAGTTGACCAGAAAGTTTTACAAGAAATGGATCGAATAACTGCATCAAAGACTTTCAAGTTCCACCAGACACCTGTTGTAAATCTACCTCTGGCTTTCTTGAAATTTTCTGTACTGAATATAAATTCTCTGAAGCCACACATAAACTGTATGTGCAAGGACAAAGACATAATGACCAGTGACTTAATATTCATCACTGAAACCTGGTTGTGTAGTAATGACAGCTCTTTCGATATTGAGCTGAACACCAAGTTTGACATCTTCAGGTTTGACAGAAAACCAACTCGTCAGTCAGTAAATCCACACGGTGGCGTTGCCATTCAGGTTGCCAAGATTTTCCATGTCTGTCATCAGTTTCAGCTTGATATTAGTGGTTTTGATCACCTGGCATTACTTCTGGAGCATAGAGAAATAGGAAGCAGGATACTAGTGGTCTGTATCTACAACAGTCCTTTAACTCCTCTTAGAAGATTTCTGCAGGGTCTGGATACTCTACTTTCAACTTTGCCAATACACAGTGGACCAACAATACTAGCTGGAGACTTTAATGTAAACTACCTGTCAGTCAACTCAAAACTGAAACAATTGCAAAAAGTCATGTTATTATGGATTTCTGCAATATGTACAAAACCCTTCATACAGAACTGGAAGCCTTCTAGATCATGTGTATGTGAATAGAGAAATCCAAGATGTCGTTGCCAGTACAACAGCAGTTCATTATTCTGATCACCTGGCAGTCCATATGGGTCTTCCATACCAACAACTGCTGAGATTCCATTGACCACGAAGGACATTCCAGTGAAAACACAGGTCTGCCTCACTGAACCCATTTATACTGATACACTAATTCATCAGTACTATGCAAACAGTGTGGATCCTGATAAGATTGCTCCAATTCGAACCCTTGGGTCAGGGTCTGCACTCTTTGTAGGGTTACTTAAACACTGCAGACTCTGTCCAGAGGGTTTTTATATGATTCCTCTGATTTGGATCTCCACTGTTTGTATAGTGCTCATGCATCAGCTCCTCAATACAGTTGGTTGAGTCTGTACAAAAAATGTACAGTTATTGCCCATTTTCAGATTTTAATTCCCTTTTGTTACTTCCCATAAGCATTTTTAGCACTGCTGTCTTTTGAAGAAAAAAATCAAGATATTGCCATCACCCTGGCGTAGTCATTGGCGTCGTTGTCTGCGTCGTCATTGTGAGAAACTTTAACCTTGGTCATAACTTCTTTAGCATTGAAGATAATCTAATGAAACTTCACACACCTGTTCACCTCACAAGGGCTATAATCTGACCAAGGGCCGATATTATGCCTTTTCCAACAAGGATGCCAGGTGGGGGTATGAATCACGTTCAGTGATAGGTCTAGTTTAAGCTTAATCCATGAAGCAGCATTCCATATTAAAACAAGAGGGCCAGAATGGCCCTGACATCGCTCACCAGACAATAAGAGGAGAAGATTTTCAAAGTTTTCACTATATGTTTCTATTGAAAACTTAACACCCCAGGGGTGGTGCCAATTTTGACCCCAGGGACACAATTTATATAACTTTTGTAGAGGACCTGAACATGATGCTAAAAGAATGTAGTGAAAGAATGGATAGAGCATTAGACCACTGGATCTTGTATTCTTTGGATGCTAGAGGCGGATTCTCCCACCACTAATGACCTATGCAAACAGTTTGGATCCAGATCAGGCCCCACATAATGTGGGGCCTGATCTGATATCCAAATTGTTTGTAAATGAGACAACTTCTGTGTGTAGTGGGATTCTCCCGCCACTAATGACCTATGCAAACAGTTTGGATCCAGATCAGGGCCAACATAATGTGGTGCCTGATCTGATATCCAAACTGATTGTCAATGAGACTGAACTTCTGAAAAACTTAGAAAGAAAGTGTGTAGTGGGATTCTCCCACCACTAATGACCTATGCAAACAGTTTGGATCCAGATCAGGGCCAACATAATGTGGTGCCTGATCTGATATCCGAACTGTTTGTCAATGAGACTGAACTTCTGAAAAACTCGAAAGTGTGTAGTTAAGATAACTTGTGAATATGCTGCAGATAACAATTTAGCAGATGACAAAATTACCCAGCATGCAAAGAGGTAAGCTGAAATTCACAACAGATATGCTCTATATTGATAGCTGGTAGCTTAATGCAGGGCATAGGTATGAAAAAAAGCTTTAAGAGTATTCTGTATTTTGAGAATTATCCAGTTTTCTCAATCTTAAATGAGTGTGTGTTATTTGTCTAAACACAATTTCTACTCTACCGATCAGGCTAAGGGTGATTATATAAGAAGTCCCACTGACTGGTCTCAGCTAAGAATGATATTAAGGAGAAACCTTTAGAATGTAATTTCTGGTGTAAAGAAGTATATACACACAGGGCAGGGCCAATTTTAACCCCAGAACTATGATACTTATAAAACTCATAAAGTTATGCTAAGTAAATCTATACACCAAATATCTAAGCTCTGGGACATGTAGTTTCTGACAAGAATATTTTTAAAGTTTTTCCTATGCATAACTGGTGATCCCATAGGCTGTTTACGCAGTCAGCTATTAAAAACTGGAAATCCCTGGGGTGGGACCAATTTTGACCCTAGGGGCATAATTTATATAACTTTTGTAGAAGTCCTGAAGTTGAAGCTATGTGCCAAATATGAAAGCTGAGGACCTTCTAGTTTTAGAGGAGATGATGTTCAAAGTTTTCACTATATGTTTCTATTGAAAACTGAAAACCCCTGGGGCAGGGCCAATTTTGACCCCAGGGGTATAATTTATATAACTTTTGTAGAGGACCTACATATGATGCTATGTGCCAAAGATGAAAGCTGAGACCCCTGTAGATTCAGAGGAGAAGAACTTTAAAGGTTCAAATTGTTGACGACACAGGACGCACGCCGGACATCAGGCGATCACAAAAGCTCACCCTGAGCACTTTGTGCTCTGGTGAGCTAAAAATATGCATTCGTGATCTAACAGGTCTCGTTTCACAAATGTCATGTTGTGGTACGAACTTTATCGGGTACGATTGGTGTCTTGCAGATGGTAATGATATTTAAACAGGAAACAAATACGACAACCGCCATTTTCTTACGATATTGAAGTTATGCCAAACGTGCATAATGTAATTGATATCGTCCTCTTCTTCAAACAAATATAAAATTGCTGATACACTCCAACTTTCAGTTTGTCAGCCATATTTGATGTGTTCCATTGCATTCCTTTCGGCGATGTTCTGGAACACAGTTCAGGATGTTCCGAACTGCCCAATGGAACGCAGCCATTGATTTGGGTTGTAGGGGGAGGAGGGATCTGAGTAAGGGGTCTGGTAGATAGAACGCGCCAACCACCTGTGATCCGAACTGAAATTGCATGTCTACACTGACATTTTATTAAACTAACGTGCCCCGATATTTGAGATGATACAGTAGTTGCGCGGGAGCGGTGGTTTCGATCCCACGCGCAACAAGATTAGCAGAAATCACAATCCCTCGTGATGTCGTTCATTGGCGCTCTATGACCGCTAACAGCTCAAACCGGCCTCAACTCAAACCAGCCTCCAAAAAGTCAAACCGGACCACAATTTGGTCAAACCAACCTTTTTATTATATTTTGGCTGGTCAAACCGGCCCCACGAATAATAAAAAAGCTTCTAATATATATATTTTTAATAATGAAATGTTTTATTGATACTTTTACAGTGATTTTTTTACAAATGTTCTTGCACGAGTCCTGGGACTTGATAAACAGCAAATCTGCGAGTCCCCAAACTGAAAGAATGAGTCCAAATTTTAATATTCTATGAAAATACATTAAAGCACCCAGTCAAAGGTATTTATAAGACTGGCCTTTTCATACTAATAGCTGATGAAAAACTGGGTATTGATAATAATTAAGATATACTTCAAAATTAAATTTTGTTAGAAATTTCAATGCATTACTGGGACTCACATAATTTGAAACTTTGCATCCTCAGAGAATTTTACGAGTAGAGGACTCGGGACTCGCAGGTAAAAAAATCACTGCTTTTATTACTTTTTTTTATCACGAAATATAATGTTCGAGAAACCTGTGATGAGGAAAATTTCAAGTTCTTCATATAATGTAACTGAACAATTAATACTTTTCTAAGACACACACGCTAATTAGTAATGTACGTGTGCCTTTAATCTAACCGAACAATGAACACGTTATTATTTTTTGTTACAAATACTAATTGGTATGTTATGCATGTGGCGGTAAATTTAAGGTACTTAACATTTTCCCTATGCTATGCTTATTTCAATACATACCGAATATTCAAGGACAAAATAGTTATAATTAAATATGGAAGATCATTCTACAAACTAAAGGAAAAAATCCTTCAAATTCCATTAATTAGCAAGCATAGAAGACCCTGATCAGAGGCTCCTAAAGGAGCCGTCTGATCTGGGTCTACCCTATTTGCAAATGCGTGAAAACACGTTTATATGAGGGAAAGGGTTAAAGGTGTTAATCCCATTTATTATTGTTAAAGATGAACACTAATTGCTAACGTATGCACGTGGCGGTAACACGTAAATGTATTTAAGCTGTTAATCCCTTTGTTTTCAGTGTTGGGTTCCGTCAATAAAAAGGCTACATTAATTTTCGGCGTTTTTGAAGAGCGATATTCTGTTCAGTGATTGTTCCACCTGAACAACGCGGATAAGTCTAAATGCTATACGGACAGATTACTTATGTTACTGTGTTTTTAGCTCACCAGAGCACAAAGTGCTCAGGGTGAGCTTTTGTGATCGCCTGATGTCCGTCGTCAACAATTTGAACCTTTAAAGTTCTTCTCCTCTGAATCTACAGGGGTCTCAGCTTTCATCTTTGGCACATAGCATCATATGTAGGTCCTCTACAAAAGTTATATAAATTAAACCCCTGGGGTCAAAATTGGCCCTGCCCCAGGGGTTTTCAGTTTTCAATAGAAACATATAGTGAAAACTTTGAACATCAATCTCCTTTAAAACTAGGTCCTCAGCTTTCATATTTGGCACATAGCTTCATCTTCAGGACTTCTGCAAAAGTTATATAAATTATGCCCCTAGGGTCAAAATTGGTCCCACCCCAGGGATTGCCAGTTTTTTGTAGCTGACTGTTAAACAGCCTATGGGATCACTAGTTATGCATATAGAAACACTTTAAAAATATTCTTGTCAGAAACTACATGTCCCAGAGCTTAGATATTTGGTGTATAGATTTACTTAGCATAACTATGAGTTTTATAAGTATCATAGTTCTGGGGTTAAAATTGGCCCTGCCCTGTGTGTATATATACTTCTTTACATCAGAAAATACATTCTAAAGGTTTCTCCTTAATATCACTCTTAGCTGAGACCAGTCAGTGGGAGTTCTTATATAATCACCTTTAGCCTGATCAGTAGAGTAGAAATTGTGTTTAGACAAATAACACACACTCATTTAAGATTGAGAAAACTGGATAATTCTCAAAATGCAGAATACTCTTAAAGCTTTTTAGCTCACCTGAGCAAAGCTCAGGGGTGAGCTTTTGGGATACTTGAATGTCCGGCGTCCGTCGTCAACAATTTGCTTGTGAACACTAGTGGTCACAATTGTTGTCCAATCTTCATGAAACTTGGTCAGAATGAATGTCATGATGAAATCTCGGACAAGTTCGAAAGTGGGTCAAGTTGGGTTAAAAACTAGGTCAAATAGTAGAAAAACCTTGTGAACCCTCTACAGGTCACATTTTTAGCCCAATTTTCATGAAATTTGGTCAGAATGATTGTCTTGATAAAATCTCGGAGGAGTTTGAAAAATGGGTCATGTGGGGTAAAAAACTAGGTCACTAGGTCAAACAGTAGAAAAACCTTGTGAACACTCTAGTGGTCACAATTTTAGTCCAATCTTCATGAAACTTTGTCAGAATGAATGTCTTGATAAAATCTTGGACGAGTTTGAAAGTGGGTCAAGTGGAGTTAAAAACTAGGTCACTAGGTCAAACAGTAGAAAAACCTTGTGAACACTAGTGGTCACAATTTTAGTCCAATCTTCATGAAACTTAGTCAGAATGAATGTCTTGATAAAATCTTGGACGAGTTAGAAAGTGGGTCAAGTGGAATTAAAAACTAGGTCAAACAGTAGAAAAACCTTGTGAACACTCTAGTGGTCACATTTTTTGTCCAATCTTCATGAAACTTAGTCATAATGATTGTCTTGATCAAATCTTGGACGAGTTTGAAAGTGGGTTATGAGGGGTTAAAAACTAGGTCACTAGGTCAAATAGTAGGAAAACCTTGTGAACACCCTAGAGGTTACATTTATAGCCAAATCTTCATGAAAATTGGTCAGAATGATTGTCCTTATAAAATCTTGGACAAGTTTGAAAGTGGGTTATGTGAGGTCAAAAGTAGGTCACTGGGTCATATCTTAGAGAAATCTTGTTTACACTCCAGTGGCCACATTTTTAGCCCAGTCTTCCTCAAACTTTCTCAGAGTGTTTGTCTTGGTGATATCAAGGTTGAGTGTGATCATGGGTTGGGTGGGAATAAAAAGTAGGTCACTAGGTTAAATCTTTGAAAAAATACACATTTTGAGAGCACATTTTTAGCCCAATCTTCATTGGTTTGATAAAATCAATATACTAAATCTTTGAAAATCTTGTTCTGCAGAACCACTGCTCATGATCCACTATCAACATTGTTCATAAATTGCCCCTAAGGTCAATATTGACCCTAACCATGGGCTACCCAGCAAAAATCTTAAATCTATGGTAATCAGGTGAGCGATTAAGGGCCATCTTGGCCCTCTTGTTTTCATACCTATGCCCTGCATTAAGCTATCAATATAGAGAATATCTGTTGTGAATTTCAGCTTAACTCTTTGCATGCTGGGTAATTTTGTCATCTGCTAAATTGTTGTCTGCAGCATATTCACAAGTTATCCTAACTACACACTTTCTGAGTTTTTCAGAAGTTCAGTCTCATTGACAAACAGTTCGGATATCAGATCAGGCACCGCATTATGTTGGCCCTGATCTGGATCCAAACTGTTTGCATAGGTCATTAGTGGTGGGAGAATCCCACTACACACTTTCTTTCTAAGTTTTTCAGAAGTTCAGTCTCATTTACAAACAATTTGGATATCAGATCAGGCCCCACATTATGTGGGGCCTGATCTGGATCAAAACTGTCTGCATAGGTCATTAGTGGTGGGAGAATCCGCCTCTAGCATCCAAAGAATACAAGTTCCAGTGGTCTAATGCTCTATCCATTCTTTCACTACATTATTTTAGCATCATGTTCAGGTCCTCTTCAAAAGTTATATAAATTGTGTCCCTGGGGTCAAAATTGGCACCGCCCCTGGGGTGTTAAGTTTTCAATAGAAACATATAGTGAAAACTTTGAAAATCTTCTCTTATTGTCTGGTGAGCGATGTCGGGGCCATTCTGGCCCTCTTGTTTATAGGATGTATTCAACGGACAGGTTAATTATGTGTTTTCGGACAGGTTAATTATGTGTTTTAGAGTATGTATTATGTTCTATGTATATGTTCCATGCTCATTAAACAGATAATTTTTAACCCTTCTATCCATGAGTTGATGTTAGGCTTGTTAGCCAGACCTACATTATTCCCTAGCAAACAGAGCATACCCTGTAAGACTGAGCCATCTGGTCTGGGTTTTCTTTGTTTGCATTGATGATAATACATTGTAGTCAGCCCTTTACTCCATAAATACGCCTTTCTACGCCTTTGCAAACAGAGTAGACCCAAATCCCATGGTTTCTATGAGATTTCTGATCAGGGTCTGCGCTGTTTGCTTACAGTATATTTTAGATCTGATTCTATATTTTCTGCCTAAGTAATGATAAAAATGAAACTAATTAATATCAAATCAGAGTGTGAAGGTTGAAAAGAACTTAAAACGAATACACATACGTTTATATGAAAGAAATGGTTAATTCTGGTTCTGAAAAAAATAAATCGAATTTTTCACTCGATATCATCATTTTACAACATTTGAAATAGATTTATATGTACTTTTGAACGTTACTTTATTTTTGTGTGCAAATATGTCTACATACCAAGATAAACATTACCTTACGTTCATTCGGAGACATATATACATACATGTATGTTTATGTCTCTGGTTCATTCAACTGACACAATGAATTATCACAAACAACATACACGCGCGTGCCATTAATTGGATTATCACACCTACCAAAAGACACATGTATGCGTGCCATTAGATGACATTAGCTAAGCGCCAATGACACTTAATCTAAATGCGAGCCGAGTATAAACTATAGCAAATACATTGCCGAAATTCCAACTGACCAAAATATATGTGATAAGCAACTAGATATACATTTGGTTTCTAGAAATAATTAATATTTAACATGGTTAAAAATTCGATTTAAAAATGTGGGGCCGGTTTGACTGTAATTCCTATGACCTCTTCAGTGCCGTAAAAATCAACTCTCCCCTTCACGGAGGACGAACGGTCGCTCTCGCTTTTGTAAAACATTTCTCGATGTTACTGTCGAATTAGCCCGTCTGTTCCACCTGTCAGAACTAGAGCTAGTGTTAGAAACTCTCCTATCATTTGAGTTATTTCTAGACGATTCTGCACCAAACCAACCCTAGACAATTCAGCTTCTGGACAGACAACTCGACTTTTTATGAGATTATACATTATAATTGTATCGGTAATTTCAACCTGTTTAAACCATATTTTTAGCTCAGGGTGAGCTTTTGTGATCGCCTGTTGTCCGTCGGCGTGCGTCGTTTGTCGTTCGTCATCCGTCGTCAACAATTTGAACCTTTAAAAATCTTCTCCTCTGAATCTACAGGGATCTCAACTTTCATCTTTGGCTCTATATGACCATCAGTGTCGATGGGCCGTAAAACACCATTCATTCATTCATTCATTCATCTTTGGCACATAGCATCATATTCAGGTCCTCTACAAAAGTTATATAAATTATGCCCCTGGGGTCAAAATTGACCCCGCCCCAGGGGTGCCTTGTTTTCAATAGAAACATATAGTAAAACTTTGAAAATCTTCTTCTCTGAAACCAGAAGGTTCTCAGCTTTCATAATTGGCACATAGCATCATGTTCGGGTGCTCTACAAAAGTTATATAAATTATGGCCCTGGGGTCAAAATTGGCCCCGCCCCAGGGGTGGGCAGTTTTCAATAGAATCATATAGTGAAATCTTTGAAAATCTTCTCCTCTGAAACGGGAAGGTTCTCAGCTTTCATATTTAGCACATAGCATCATGCTCAGGTCCTCTACAAAAGTTGTATAAATTATGGCCCCGGGGTCAAAATTGGCCCCGCCCCAGGGGTGGGCAGTTTTCAATAAAAACAAATAGTGAAATCTTTGAAAATCTTCTTCTCTGAAACTGGAAGGCTCTCAGCTTTCATATTTGGCACATAGCATCATGTTCAGGTCCTCTACAAAAGTTATATAAATTATGGCCCCAGGGTCAAAATTGGCCCTACCCCAGGGGTGGACAGTTTTCAATAGAAACAAATAATGAAATCTTTGAAAATCTTCTTCTCTGAAACTGGAAGGCTCTCAGCTTTCATATTTGGCACATAGCATCATGTTCAGGTCCTCTACAAAAGTTATATAAATTATGGCCCCAGGGTCAAAATTGGCCCCGCCCCAGGGGTAGGCAGTTTTCAATAGAAACAAATAGTGAAATCTTTGAAAATCTTCTCGTCCGAAGCTAGAAGTTTCTCAGCTTTCATATTTGGCACATAGCATCATGTTCAGGTCCTCTACAAAAGTTATATAAACTATGGTCCTGGGGTCAAAAAGTGAAATCTTTGAAAATCTTCTCGTCCGAAGCTAGAAGTTTCTCAGCTTTCATATTTGGCACATAGCATCATGTTCAGGTCCTCTACAAAAGTTATATAAACTATGGTCCTGGGGTCAAAATTAGCCCCGCCCCAGGGGTGGGCAGTTTTCAATAGAAACAAATAGTGAAATCTTTGAAAATCTTCTTCTCTGAAACTGGAAGGCTTTTCATATTTGGCACATAGCATCATGTTCAGGTCCTCTACAAAAGTTATATAAATTATGACCCAGGGGTCAAAATCGGCCCCGCCCCAGGGGTGGGCAGATTTCAATAGAAACAAATAGTGAAATCTTTGAAAATCTTCTTCTCTGAAACTGGAAGGTTAGTCTCAGCTTTCATATTTGGCACATAGCATCATGTTCAGGTCCCCTACAAGTTTTTCCCAGGGCCGGCTAGTTTTCTGTAGAAACATATAGTGAAAACTTTGAAAATCTTCTCCTCTTGTTGTCTGGTGAGCGCTTCAGGGCCATTCTGGCCCTCTTGTTTGTGCTTACAGGCTATTGAATACCCATTTTCAAATAAACTGGACAAATCATCAAATGAAATTTCAACTACGTCGTATGTCTAAAAAGTTGTGAATATTGAAATGTTCAATGTATCTTGGGCCTAATTCCGAAATATTTCTAAATTAATTAACAACTGTGTAAAATGAGTAGTTAAGTTAGAAGCTATAGAAATTTACAAAGTGTGTTCATAGTACCTATAACCTGATTTGTAACAGTTCGGACGGTTATATAAGTGCAACACAAAAAAACAATCTGAGGGTCAGGAAACGTGCCCGATGTGTTGTAAACTCATACATAAGAACACAAAATCGTAATGTGTAAGACAATGTCTGTTTCAAAAGTCACTGTCCCGTAAATTATAGGAATGTGTCCTGTAAATTAGACTGACAAAGAATATGATATACACTGCTTTATGAACAACAGCATTCGTCAAAACGAGCAATTTAGGAGTATACAATTACACCGTAAATTTCAAATTCAACTGTCATGGATTTGTTACATTCAACTCTTAAGTTTACTGTCCGAGTTAAAACACCCATTTTGAATTATAGTTGTACTTACTGTACCAAATTACATAAAACTTATGTAAGATTTCAGTCTTAAGTTTTCAATTTGTAGCTTTATTTTATTCAAACAGATCCTCGCTCTCTAATATGAGCGCCTCTGTGTAATTATCAACCACAAGGCAGACAAAGATCAGACGGCATGTTTAATTTATGTTAAAATGACAGGTCAGAAAACTGAGTAGGTGCTTGTGAATTGCCAGGTGTGTAGACACTAGTCATCTGATATCTGGGTCTGCTCTGTTCCTGTTACTTTTTCATTACTCGAGACATAGTGTTGCACCACACTTGCATATTTCAAATTCTAAAATATTTGCTTCTCCCCCAAGATGAGACCACTTGTTTGCGACCGGCTGCGTGGCTCAGTGGTAGAGCGTCCGCCTGCGGTACGGAAGGTCGTGGGTTCGATCCCCCGCCGCAACAGACCAAAGGTCGTTAAAAGTTGGTACTAGTAGCTCCCTTGTCTATGCTCGACATTAAAAGGTGTAGTTCGACCCGATGTCAGGATAATCTGACTGGGTGGGGTGCCCTTGCCATGTACCTGTTGCAGGGGTATTCCAGTGGGGCAGCACTATAACTTGTCTCATGCCGGTGCCGTCTGCAAAAACTGAAATACTGTTGGTCGGACGTAAAACCCAACTCACTCCACTTGTTTGAATCGTCTCGACGAGTTGATCAAAACAGTCATACCATGTCGGAGTCCTGTTTTAGCACTGATGCATACTTGGTTACAATGGCAACCAAAGTAAATATCATAGTTTTTGGAAGACAATTATTCCCATATTTATAAGTTTGAAAATACAATTGTAAACAAGACATTTTTAGTATACAGTAAAACCTCTCTATAACTGCCACTAAATTATTCTTATATTTGTAAGTTTGAAAATAAGGCATTTTAGTATACAGTAAAACCTCCCTATAACTGCCACTAAATTGTGTTAATTGCTATTTAGGACAGGTGGCTGCTTAAAGCAAGGTGAAAGTAAAACACAACGCTTTCATAGGAGCGTTGTTTTAATTATGTCTCCCCCCATATTTATATGGGGGAGACATATTGTTTTCGTGAGAGTTGTCTGTCTGTCTGTCCGTCACACTTTTTGTCCGGACGATAACTTCAATATGCCTGATGCCAGTTGATTGAAACTTCATATATGGAAAGAGCATAATGAGAGGAAGTGTCATGCACAAGGTCCATAACTCTGGCTTCACTAATATTGGAGTTATTGCCCTTTGTAAAAAAAATCACACTTTTTTGTCCGGACGATAACTCCTATATGGCTCATCCCATTGGATTGAAACTTCATATATGGAAAGATCATGACGAGAGGAAGTGTCATGCACAAGGCCCATAACTCTGGCTTCACTAATATTGGAGTTATTGCCCTTTGTAAAAAATATCATAATTTTTTGTCCGGACAATAACTTCAATATGCCTGATGCCAGTTGATTGAAACTTCATATATGGAAAGAGCATAATTAGAGGAAGTGTCATGCAGAAGGTACATAACTCTGGCTTCACTAATATAGGAGTTATTGCCCTTTGTAAAAAAGCTTCACTAATATAGGAGTTATTGCCCTTTGTAAAAAAATTAACTTTTTTGTCCGGACGATAACATCTATATGACTCATGCCATTGGATTGAAACTTCATATATGGAAAGATCATAACGAGAGGAAGTGTCATGCACAAGGTCCATAACTCTGGCTTCACTAATATTGGAGTTATTGCCCTTTGTAAAAAAAATCACAATTCTTTGTCCGGATGATTACTCCTATGTGACACATGCCATTGGAGTGAAACTTCATACATGGAACGATCATGATAAGAGAAAGTGTCATGCATAAGATCCTTAACTCGAGCTTCAATAAATTTAGAGTTATTGCCCCTTGTACATTTGTTTAATTCTTTCTTGTCCGGACGATAACTCCTACATGGCTCTTGCCATGGTATTGAAACTTCATACATTGAAAGAGCATGATGAGAGAAAGTGTCATGAACAAGGGCCATAATTCTGACTTCAATACTTTTGGAGTTATTGCCCTTTGTTACATTTTTTGGCCGATCAATAACTCCTGTTCGACTGATGCTATTGGAATGACATTTTATTTTTGGAAAGAGCATGATGAAAGTAAGTGTCATGCACAAGGGCCATAAATCTGGTATCAGTATTTTTGGAGTTGTTAGCTGTTATCATTTTCTTCTTGAAAAATGTAGTGTGGAAAACGCATAATGAGGGGGGAAGTATCATTCATAATCAAAATGAAACTCATTTCCAGAATCCAAAGCTTGTGTCTACAAAAAAACTAACGAAAAGTCATTTTCGATTTTTTTCACCCTAAAGGGCCCTTTTCGCGTGGCCAGTCACATATAAGAAAACATGGAAGGAAAAAAAATCTGCGAGTTCATTGTAATGCAGAAAGCTCTTAAAGCTTTTTTTTCCATATCTATGCCCTGCATTAAGCTGCCAGCTATCAAGTGTTCTAATGCATCTTAGAGAGCGGTCTTTTTACCTGGCTATTTTAAGCATACATCTCCCTTTCACACTTTTGGATTATAACTGGATTGCCTCCCTTCTGGACAATGGCAGTTGCAAATTAGATCTGACCTGTAAATAGAACAAATTAACCCTTTACTCCATAAATATGCATTTCTACACCTTTGCAAACAGAGTAGACCCAGATCAGATGGCTCATGTAGTAGCCATCTGATCAGTCTGTTGTATTTGCTTATGGCATTAAATTATTTTTATTTTGTGTACAATATACATGCACTTATATGTTTACTTAAGCCTTTCCCTCATATAAATGACTTTTCATGTATTTGCAAACAGAACAGACCCAAATCAGACGGCTCCTAACTATTTTGTCCATAAATATTCACTAGGTATTGAAATTTTGAATAAACATAGAACAGGGGAAGGGTTAAAAGTACATCAATCTTAAGATAAGATATAAATCATGAAGATGTAATGAACATAAGTATAGATTGATTTATTCTTTCTGAATTAAAATTTGCCCCACCCCAGGGTCGGCTAGTTTACGATAGAAACATATAGTGAAATCTTTGAAAACCTTCTCTCCTGATTGTCTGGTGAGCGATGTCAGGGCCATTCTGGCCCTCTTGTTTATTTGACAGATTATGCCAAGAACTGAAAGGAAGGCAGGTCGGTGGTTTTGATCCCATGCACTGCTTTGTAGCGAATGAGATTAGCCGAAATCATCTTCCTGATATCCCTCATCATTATGTCATCTCATAATTCATCGGTGCTATATGACCTCACTCACTCAGTCATATCATCATTAATCGGCGCTATATGACCTATTTAGAGTCTCATTGCCGTAAAACTGAACTCACTTGTTCACTTTGGGCAAAGTCCAAGTTTAGATTGGTTCAAAACCATGGCCTAAATCGGACACGGATAGCAAACATCTTGCCAGACATGCTTTTAAAATGGATAGCCAAACTTCAGTTTACAGCACGTATCGTTAGTTTACTGAATTAACCATGGCTGAAAATGGATAGCCGAATAATATAGAAATCGTTAAATTACTAGATGGTACTGTTAGTTAAAAATTAACATAACATGGTAGTGGCAAGAAAGCGAAATTACTTTCAGGGAGTATAAAAATAACAAGAGGGCCCCGCTCACTGCCAGAAGATTTTCAAAGTTTTTACTATGTTTTAGAAAATCCTCTGGCTTGTTAGGCTCATATTTAATGTCGGAATACTGAATGGGTACATTACACATAGAAAATCCTCTGGCTTGTTAGGCTCATATTTAATGTCGGAATACTGAATGGGTAAATTACACATACATTTCAAGAAATATTTACCTTTCGATGGGCCGTAAAACATCATTCATTCATTCATTCATTCACCAAACGGCTATAACCTGTTAGGTACCAGTGGCCACCCACGTCTTGAGTACCTAACCGGAACGGCAGCATGTTCTGCCACATTCCGGTCATCAGACTCGGAAAGCTGGGGCGGCTGCTCCTCCTCAATCCTGAGACTCTTCAGAGGGGTCTCTAATTCTAATGCATCTTCAGCAGGCCTCTTCGTGCGAGGACGAAACAGACTCGCAGGAGAAGGCTGGGATGAAGTACCAGGAATTGGAGTTGGTGGGATAGAAGGAGCACCTTCCATCTCATCCACCTCAATGTCCTCATAATCCCTCAAATATTTACCTTTCACCAAACTGCTATATCCTGTTAGGTGCCAGTGGCCGCCCACGTCTTGAGTACCTAACCGGAACGGCAGCAGGATCACGTTCTGCCACATTCCGGTCATCAGACTCAGAAAGTGGCCGCCCACGTCTTGAGTACCTAACCGGAACGGCAGCAGGATCACGTTCTGCCACATTCCGGTCATCAGACTCAGAAAGCTGGGGCGGCTGCTCCTCCCCAATCCGGGGTCTCTAATTCTAATGCATCTTCAGCAGGCCTCTTCGTGAGAGGACGAAACAGACCCGCAGGACAGTCTTGATCAGGAGCAGGCTGGGACGAAGTACCAGGAATTAGAGTTGGTGGGATAGAAGGAGCACCTTCCATCTCATCCACCTCCATGTCGTCATACTCCCTCTCAACTTCCTGCCTTACACCCACGTCTTCCTCGCCCGCACCTCCATGCCCTTAACCTTGTGTCCATCCTCCGTCATTTCTAGCTGTGCATCCACGGATTGACCCACAACTGGATCTGGAGAGGGAAACAGAAATTGAGAGGTAGGTGAAGTAGTGGGTGCATCTCCGTGTTTCCTCCTCCAGGGGCAGTACCATTACCCGAAGGAGTATGTCGAGGACTACTGAGGGGACTGTGGTGACCTTGTCCCTGTAGACGTAGGTTCAGCGAACCCTGGGCAAGTTGGCATCTTCAGCCAACTGACTGGGTCGGTGGTCAACATGGGACCTAATCCTATCACGGATACCTAGAACCGGAGTATTATGACCATTTTCCGTCAAAGCATGTGGCCAACGCAACTCGCCAGAAACGTGATGAGGTCGTATTGGCCAGAATAAGAAGTGCACATTCTTTTTTTTAACTCATTCATTTTTACTGAAAGGTGAAGTTCAACCTGAATGTTTATTTTGTTTTGAGCCGTATACAATTCAGCACATTCTCATTGAGTGTCCTGATTTAATCTTAATCAGAGATGGGTTCTTTCAAGCAGATTCCCTGAGGGAACTGTTTGAGCTGGTAGAAATACCAAAAATGTTTGATTTTTTAAAAGCCATTAATATATATTCTAAAATTTAAAAGGTATATTTTTAGAATGTCGATTATGTTTTGTCTTTATTTTATTTACAATCCTGTTGATCGGGACTGACATTTACATAATCTAGTGAGATACTATACTATTTTTCAGCATATAAATAAATGAGTTTTGAATATTTTCAGTGTTTATGAAACGCGTCAAATGTAGGGACATCCCCTTTAATCAAAATTATTATCAATCAATTAATTAATGTTACTCAAAAAAATTAGTAACTCTTCTCAATTTCAATTGTTAAAAAAAACCTCATGACCCGTTTAATTGACTTATCATCAGATTTTCACACCTAGAGCTAGAATTATTTCTAAACGCCTATTAACAAAACCCTTTACCCGTTTGCTTTCAAAAAAATTGATCTGGGACTACTCTGCTACTGCGTAAAAATTGTTATTTCCATAAAGAGAAGTTTTAGCTTTGATAAAAACTGTAAAATAAAATTATATCTTGTCAAATGCAAACAGAGCAGACTCTGATCTAGTCTACTCTTATTTTTAATGCGTTAAACACATTATTTATGCGAAAAGAAGTTTTTGCTTTGACCAAAAACTGAAGAAACAAGACCCAGATCAGACAGCTTCCGTAGGAGTCGTCTGATCTGGGTCTACTCTGTTTGCTTATGCGTAAAAACAGCTTTATATGAGGGAAAGGGTTACAATATTTTTAGATATTTTATTGGTCATTTCACACAAAAACTGGCATTATGTACTGCCTAGCACTTTATTTGCCTATATACCTGGATCAAGGTATAATTGCATAGCTTTATTGTCATTTGAATTTCTCAAAGAGAAATTGAGCTAAGGCAAAAATTGCACAAGTTGTAAACAGTTTAGATCTTGGTCAACCAGTCACTTGGTATTAGATCTGAATCCAGTTCAAGCTTATTCAGCAGTGAAAGCAGTGCACCAAGCTTCTTTCATCTGCTAGAAATGTTGTCCACTGAAAAATTAACATGTCAA
This sequence comes from Azorinus chamasolen, assembly GCA_963576725.1. Taxonomy (NCBI): domain Eukaryota; kingdom Metazoa; phylum Mollusca; class Bivalvia; order Cardiida; family Solecurtidae; genus Azorinus; species Azorinus chamasolen. The sequence goes on along the minus strand of OY755241.1, from coordinate 45,936,862 downwards.
TATATTACTGTAACTCGGGTGAGCGATATAGGGCCAATGGCCCTCTTGTTATTCAATTTCAGTTTCATAAGTTTCGTCATTGGCGCTATATGACCTATTTAGAGTCGCGGTGCCGTAAAACCTAAGTCACTCATTCTGCTTAAGCAGTAATGTGCCTAAAAAATTGCAGTTTGGAGTTCTACTAAGCCAATCATAATGCAGGCGTGACTTTAACCCTTTTCCTCGATAAACATGTTTTCACCCAATTGTAAACCGTGTAGATCCAGACCAGACGGCTCCTATAGGAGATGTCTGATCCGGTTCTGCTCTGTTTGCTAATGGAATTTGACAGATCTGTCATCTGTTTCCTTACTTTCTAATATGGCTGCAATGTTCCACCTTTCATACTTCGTCTATTTTATCTATGAATATTAAGTTGCTATTGAAATTTGGAATAAACAAGGAACTGGGAAATAGTCGCAGGTTCTGAGTGCCATGTACAAACTTAAAATGCATGAAATGAAGTTTTACTTTTCAACTCCGCAGCATTTTTACAGGAAATATCAGAATTGATTCTCAATATTCGGATATACAGTTAAAGTGCGGTATCTCAAAACTCGTAAAACTTTAGGAGTGAGTGAGTGAGTTGGGTTTTACGGCACCGCGACACTAAGTAGGTCATATAGCGCCAATGACGTATTATGATGAAACGATGAAAATCTATAAAAAAAATCTCGATCAACGAGTATGTAAATCATTAAAATATACGAAGATGAAAATGTAGAAAGGAACTTTAGGATAACTCGGAACGAAAAACGTTCACAATTAACAATACATGCTCTAAAATGCATCTATGCATATCTAGAAGAAACGCGTGACAGCTTAATGCAGATTGAAAGTAGTGATGAAAGTTCCTAAAAGAGTGTTCAGCATTACTTTTAACCTGCATTAAACTGTAAAATTGAGAAATTGTCCAGATAAGAAATCCGATAACTCTACTTCTAACTATACTACTATACTTCTGTTATCTCTAGTAATTTCTATTGTCCCTTCGGCGTGATGAGGTCGTATTGGCCAGAATAAGAATTGGACATTCTTTTTTAACTCATTCATTTTTACTGAAAGGTGAAGTTCAACTGAATGTTTATTTTGTTTTGAGCCTTGCACAATTCAGCACATTCTCATTGAATGTCCTGAGATTCCCTGATGGAACTGTTTGAGCTGGTAGAAATACCAAAAATATTTGATTTTTTAAAAGCCATTAATATATATTCTAAAATTTTAAAAGATATTTTTAGAGTGTCGATTATGTTTTGTCCTTATTTTGTTTGCAATCTACAGAGATTGTCTATCTGATTTTATATTATAGTTTTATTTACATTATTTGCTCGGCTCTATATGACCATCAGTGAGTGAGTTGGGTTTTACGGCACCGCGACACTAAGTAGGTCATATAGCGCCAATGACGAAAATTATGATGAAACGATGAAAATCAATAAACAAGAGGGCCATTGGCCCTATATTGCTCACCTGAGTTACAGTAATACATGTATATTGACATGTTAATTTTTCAGTGGACAACATTTCTAGCAGATGAAATAAGCTTAGTGCACTGCTTTCACCCTTTAACTGCTGAATAAACTTGAACTGAATTCAGAACTAATACCAAGTGACTGGTTGACCAAGACCTAAACTGTTTACAACTTGTGCCATTTTTGCCTTAGCTCAAAATGCCTAAAACTGGTCTTTGAGAAATTCAAATGACTTCAATAAAGCTATGCAATTATACCTTGACCCAGGTATATAGGCAAATAGAGTGCTAGGCAGTACATAATGCCAGTTTTTGTGTGAAATGACCAATAAGAATATCTTTAAAAATCGTTTAACCCTTTCCCTCATATAAAGCTGTTTTTATGCATTAGCAAACAGAGTAGATTCAGATCAGACGACTCCTACGGAAGCTGTCTGATCTGGGTCTTCTCTGTTTCTTTTGACACAATATAGATCGGATTCTACAGTTTTTGTCAAAGCAAAAACTTCTCTTCAGAGAAATAATGTGTTTTACACATTAAAAATAAGAGTAGACTAGATCAGACGGCTGCTATAGAAGCTGTCTGATCAGGGTCTGCTCTTTTTACATTTGACAAGATATAGATTTGATTTTACAGTTTTTTTCAAAGCTAAAACTTCTATTTATGGCAATAAATTTTTTTTAAGCATTAGCAAACAAGAGTGGTCCCAGATCAATTTTTGTCAAAGCAAACAGGTTAAGGGTTAATAGGTGTTTAGAAATAATTCTAGCTCTAGGTGTGAATATCTGAAGATAATTCAATTAAACGGGTCATTAGTATTTTTAACAATTGAAATTGAGAAGAGTTACCTCTACTGTTATAATGAAGTTATATTTACTTAGTTATTTCATTAATATCATACAAGATTCAGACATTTTAGAACTTTTTAATGTGTTGTCATCAAATTTTATGAAAAAGTAATATTTAAGATGCTTTTTGGGGCAGCAGACTTAATCCACAGTAGTAAGTTTAACCTATCATTGTTAAGGGGGGGGGGGGGGCAAATGCATTATCATGTTTTCTTAAGAATTACCATGACTTATATCAGTTGGGCCATTGCATAATCATGTTTTCACAGTTTTCTTAAACATTACCATGACTTACATCAGTTGGGTTTGGACCCAGATCAAAAGTCTAGATGGTGATCATTTTCCTTGATTGCCTGAATTGTTACTTTCCTATATCTCTCACATCTAATTTGAGAGACATTGGAAGACACCATTTAACATCACTCACGCTACACACTGGGGTTAATGGGTCAAAATGCCTTTAATGTTTCGTCTGCAACAAAAAGTTATTGTCATCTGCTTCAATTCTTAAAATAAACTTACTTTCATTTTTTTGCAAAAATATGGTTAAGATGACAAACAGTTTGGATCCTGATGAGACGCCGCAGTATGCGGCCTCTCATCTGGATCCAAACTGTTTGCATAGGTAATCACAGTTTCACCACTAGCATGCAAAGAGTTAAGAGTCAGCATTGACCTGGAGAGATTTTACTGCCAAGCAGCTGTAACTTTGACCTGCTGCTGGTCTGCAGATCTGGAGTTGTTTATTTAACCCTTAATTTCTCTCATGTAAACTTGTTTTCATGCATCTGCAAACAGAGTAGACCCAGATAAGGTGGCTCCTATAGGATCAAGGTCTGTTATTTGCTAATGGAATTTGATAGATGTTTCTATGCCTTCTAAAACAGCTACACTGATTCACCTTCAACATTTTATTATAAATAGTTATAAATAGAATGATACTAGCAATCCAATGCAGTTATCTCCCTTTGTCCCTTATGGCTATGCTGATGGGACAAGGGAAATAACTGTGAGGAAATTACCTTTTAAGTGTTACAGATTCTGATGTTAAGTAGCATAAAACCCCAGGGTGAGACCATTTATGGCCCAGGGGTCATTATTTGAACACACCTTGTAGTGGTATATTAGGTGATGCTTCATACCAAATATCTTAGCTCTAGATTATGTGGTTTCAGACAAAAAGATTTTTAAAGGTTTCCCTATATAAGTCTATGTAAAAACTACAAGCCCCAGGGCAGGGCCATTTTTGGCCCGGGGGTCATCATTTTAACAAACTTGGTAAAGGACCATTAGATGATGCTATATACCAAATATCAAAGCTCTAGAAATTGTGGTTTCAGAGAAGAAGATTTTTAAAGATTTAAAAAAAAAACCTGTAAAAGTAGTGGGGCGGGGCCATTTTTTGCCCGGGGGTCATGATTTTAACAAAACTGATAGAGGACATCCTAAGGTACATTTCTGTGAAATTTGGTTGAAATCCTCCCAGTGGTTTAGGAGAAGAAGTCATTTGAAATAAAAGTGAACGGACAGACGGACAGACAGACGGACAGACGGACGACAGGCGGTCACAATAGCTCACCTTGAGCCTTTGGCTCAGGTGAGCTAAAAATCTCGATCAACGAGTATGTAAATCATTAAAATATATGAAGATGAAAATGTAGAAAGGAATACAGAAATAAAATAATAGAACTGGTTAAACAGATTTATATTTTAGAATAAAGACCAGTCTCTTTCAAAAACGAAATTATATTCTCGTACGGAACTATTAAATAACTGTTGCATAGAATCAACAGAAAAGTATTTATGTCTTATTATAGAAAGGTCAATACATTCAATCAAAAAATGTTTTACTGTGTATGGCTCTCGACAGAAGACACATTCTGGTTGAATCTCGCGCTTCAGTAAATAGGAATGAGTAATATGAGAGTGTCCAATGCGACAGCGAGCCAGGACCACCTCATCTCTTCGTACAGCTCTATAATTTAAAAGAGAATCACCAATGGTTGGTTTGATGGCATGAAGTTTATTGTTAACATTGCTGTCCCAAGGAACATGTATGCTGTTTAATCAATGGTTTAAAATCAGTATATGGTATTTTGAAAACCGCCTCATTCAGATTCAGGGATGACTTGGCCGTTTTATCTGCCTCTTCATTTCCCCGAATTCCAACATGACTAGGTAGCCAACAGAAAACAATATTGTTTGACGGAGATAATTTATGGTGTTTAAGAAGAATTTGCTGAACTAATGGGTTATTCATATTTCTGTTGTTCAACGCTTGAAGAACAGAGAGCGAGTTTGAAAAAATTATGTATTTGTTCATGTTGTGCACCGATATGAATCGAAGGGCAAGGTCAATTGCTTGGACTTCAGCTGTAAATATGGAAGATTTGTCAGGTAGTCTTACTTTAGAGGTATGAAATTTACTGACAGATGCACAACCGACTTTATTTTCATCTTTAGAACCATCAGTGTATATGGGAATATGGTCAGGATACTGTGATTTAAGTTCTTCAAATTCGGATTGATCTAGTGCATTTGTAGGAGACTTCTTTTTTGAAGCCAGATGTAAGAAAACATTAGGTTGTTTGATAGTCCATGGCGCAATGTTTGAAACTTTATGTTGCCTAACAGAATCCATTCTCAGACCTGCCTCGTCAATTGCCGATCTAAGACGGAGACCGATAGGCTTTATAGCATTAGGTTTCCTTCATATTTGAGTTCAAAAATTATTTCATTAGCAGGATTGGTAGGATTTGCCTTCACTTTAGTGACATAATTAAGAGCTAATTGCTCTCTTCGAATGTATAGAGATGGTTCATTTGCTTCTACTAAAAACCTTTCGATTGATGATGTTTTAAAAGCACCAAGAGAAAGCCGAAAGTCCTTGATGGCGAATGGGGTCAAGAATCTTCAGGTAAGACTTTCTAGCTGATCCATATACAATGCTTCCATAATCCAGTTTAGAACGAATTAATGATCGGTAAAGGCGCAGCAGCACTTTCCGATCAGCTCCCAGCTAACACACGAAGAAGATTAAGAGATTTAAGACATTTTGTTTTCAAATGCTTAATATGAGGTATAAATGTTAACTTTTTGTCAAATATAAGTCCTAAAAATTTGGCTTGATCAACCACAGGGATTTGAATATTATTAAGATCTAAAACGGGGGGGGGGGGGGGGTCTTGGTGACAATTTCTTAACTGACAGAAATGAACACATTGCGTTTTTGACGTTGAAAATTTAAAGCCATTCTCATTATTCCATGTTTCAAGTTTGTTTTGACATTGTTGAAGTTGTCAACACCTGAATTTAAACATTTGACAATACAGTCTGGACCACAGGTGCTAGGCGTGTGGCCATTTCACAAATACTGCTTATAAATACCTTCAAATACGTTTAGACATCATAACTTGACAAAAAAAAAAAAAATTCGTATAGTATATTACTATATAAAGGTATGTAACTAAATGGTCAAAAGTGGCAGAAAAAATGCACAAACTACATTCCGCGTCTTGTTACGACGTCAATTTCCGCTCGATTTCAATCAAATATGAGTCAATGCACGCAGAAATGTCCAGTCTTTCAAATACACACCATTGATTGCCGATCATAAGCCGAAAAATTACTGTTTTGAGACGATAAACTCCAGCTTAGATTTAGTCGACCGAGTCACTACCGACACATAATCAGCAGTTTACAGGGCACTTGTTACCTGCTTTATAGTAGTCAAATGGTCTGCCGGGCACCAGTCGCTTCTTCGCTTCAAGCATTTCCGGGTCACGAAAATCATGGCTGGCCGAATGTTGACAGCCGCGGGTCGTTTCGAAAACTCTTCAGTTTCGTAGAACCGGTAGTAACTTTAGAGGTTGACATCGACAGTAAGTTGAATGGTTATGTTAGTTTTATTGAATGAGAGTTGAAAACGGACCACATTATGAGATCTAGTGTGACTTTCGATGTCATCAGTGGTGAAAATGTGCATCGGGACTGACATTTACATAATCTAGTGAGATTGTCTTTATTTGATTCATCATATAGTTTTATTTACATTATTTATTCGGCTCTATATGACCATCAGTGTCGATGGGCCGTAAAACACCATTCATTCATTCGATCGTTCGTAACCCGATACCTCGAAAATTTCGCTGGTTCGAAAAGATTCTTAAGTGCCAAGTCCCAGCCTATTAATTTCATGTGATTTCGTTCTCGCTGGTTCGAAATCCGTTGGTTCGTAAATTCCACTTGTTCGAACCTTAACCCTTTACCTGATAGAAGCGGCTTTTAGCGTGTTTGATTTATTCCTCCGCTGAAGAAAATAGTTCAAATTCATAGTCATGAACATATTGCATAATAAATATTTTCTATATCCTAGTAGGTGGTAGCTTAAAGCAGGCTGAAAGTAAAGCAGAATGCGCCTTAAGGCGCATTCTGCTTTACTTTCAACCTGCTTTAAGTGGTCATATGTCTTCAAAACTAGAAACAGGCTATTGGGTAAAGGGTTAAATGCAGTCCCAATGCGTAAATTCCATACTAAATGGACCCACTGGTTCGAAATTGTGTGTTTTCGCACTTCGACCAGACATCGACCGTGTCGTCCATTGTTTGTGTTTGTACAAGTGAACGGTGGTGTGAAAATTTCTTATTTGTAATAATCAGTCGGGAATGTAGGGTTAATTATACATGCATGCGGTTTGGTATAATTAAAGCGGGTATGATAATGACGTGAACTGATGGTCAAGTGATAATTAATTATCGAAAATTCTGCGAACAACTTTTATGTTTGCCAAAACAAATATGTGTTCATCACGTACCCACTTATTTAAACTTGAAGGAAACTGTACACATCGTCATTCGGTTCTAGTTTCCACAACAGAATTGACGAAAATCAAAGACCACAGGTTACGGCGAAGCAGATTTTATAAAAGTTAATAAAAATGTAAATATTGATTGCGAGTCTGTTTTCCTTCTCTTACTTACTTCTCGTATCAATGTAGTGTGATTATCACGACCTTCGAAGTATTACACGAACCTAATTACACCGTCTATGTGTACATGTAAAATGTCTGGGATAAACAAATAAGTTAACAATAAAACAGGTACAGCGACGTGTAGCCAACTTTATTTCAATAGATACTGTCATACTTCGACGATCTTGATTTACACTATTTATTATGACATTTATGGAAAGCAACAAGTATCTGACTATATACATGTAGATAAAATGACGAATATTCAGTAAAGCACAAGCCTTATATGACTGCATGGTCTCGATACCTCAAAATTTCGTTAGTTCGAAAAAAAAGCACTGGTCCCGACCGTTTTGAACTATCGAGTCCAGACTGTATTATTAATTTTTAAACCAAATAAAGTTACTGATAAAATGCTTCCTTGAGGGACGCCCTCCTCCTGCTGTTGCGTGTCGGAGAGTGTCGACCCAACTCGCACTTTAAAATTTCTGTCAGAAAGGAAATCTGCAATAAAAGTAGGTAGTCTACCTTGAAGACCTAGATCTTTCATAATTCCATGTTGTATCGTAGGCTTTCCCCATATCAAAAAATACTGCAACAAGATGTTCTTTTTTAATAAAAGCATCACGAATAAATGATTCTAAACGGACAAGATGATCGTTTGTACTGCGTTGATTTCTAAAACCACTTTGAAAGTTATAAGATTGTTGGATTCCAGAAACCAAACAAGACGTGCATTAATCATTCTTTCAAGTGTCTTACAGACACAACTAGTAAGAGCGATAATTAGTAGGATTAGATATCTAGCATCCTTACCTGGCTTTGCAACAGGGACAACAATGTCCTCCTTCCATGAAGGTGGAAGGACACCAGAATCCCAGATATGGTTAAAAATTGATAAAAGTGCTTGCAAAGATACATCGGGTAAATGTTTTAAAAGCTGATAATGTATGTCGTCTGGTCCTGTAGCTGTATCAGTTGACATGCTTAAAGAATCCCTGAGCTCTAATAAAGACTGACGGAGACAGTGATCATGACATCTGTCATGCTTTTCACTGTTCATAGCTTTTCACTGTTCATATCAAACAGAAACACCCATACCCAGTAAATTCATTGACAGTTAGCAGATGTTAATAATAATATATCAGTTCACTGTTAGCAGATGTTAATAATAATATATCAGTTCACTAATAAATTTCAATGGTGTTAATAATAATATATCAGTTCACTAATAAATTTCAATTGTTAACTTAGATCTATGTCGAGTGACGAAACCCAACCACCTGAGCCTGCTGTAGTACTCATCAGCTCAGAGTCTGACTCGGAATGTGCCATCGCCAGCGGGTCAGCAGATCTGTTTAACTCACCAGACAGACCAGAGCCGGCAACAGAGTTAAACAGAAAGAGACAGGTATAAGATGTAGTATGTGTAAACATCAAACCTAACCCTTCGCTTGCTATTCACGTCAATATACCTATCTGTAAATAGTGAAGACCCAACTACGTTTTACACCTATAACCTTTTAAGGTCATTTTTTGTATTTATCATCATTATCAATCATTTAACCCACTTACACATTACTAAAATGCTTATAAAAAGTCAATACCATGGATGAGAAAATGTGTTTCCTGGCCTTGGTGATTTCTTTTCTGTAGGACGAGTAACAGTCCACATATTACCACAATTTTCTTTATTTTCTCAATTTGACAATTTGTCAAGAGTTGTTGAAACAATAGATTCAGAAAATAATGCTTACACCACAAACACTCAGATAAGTGTAATGAATTTACTTAGTGAAGGTGTTGGTGTACACCATGTGAATAATGTGATGGATCACGTGGCTACTTTGTGTGGCAAGAAGCTATCGAAGTTGCCGTCAGTTTCCACAATCAACAGAATAGGAGATCAGCGTGCCAGTGTGTCGGATTTGCATATGGATGAGAAATTACGATCAAAAGAGTGAGTGAGTTGGGTTTGCTTGTGGTTTGTTCATGTTGTGGAACGTTTGTCCCTGTTTCTTTTGGTGTTTTCTGTGTTCATTTCGTGTGTGCGTGTGCGTTTGGGTGTGTGGTTGTGTGTGTGTGTCATGCTGTCTATCGGTGTTTTGGTGGTGGTTGCGTCTTGCATGTGGCTTTGCCTGCTTGACTTTACTACTTTTCCATTTAGGGCACCGCGACTCTAAATAGGTCAAATAGCGCCAAAAAGAACACACCACACTGCAGTGATGAAACCAGGAAACATGGTGATGTGTATGAAGTATTTTCTGTTAGAGACAGCGATCAAAAGGAATGGATCCTTGGTTTTAAAGAAATGAAATACAAATCGTCAGAAACGTGCCTCTCCACATTAAAACAAGTCATCCAAGACATATCGCAGTGTACAACAACTAAAACTGGAAAACAAATTCTAACAAATATCACAAACACAATGTCAGACCGAGCAGCTATTGTGGAATACAGGGCAACGAGAGGGCGGACCTTGCAGCGAAGTCTGCCCTTGAATCGCCTGAATCTGATATGAGAATACCGTATTCGGATTTCAAACCACAAATTACTAGACATATTCTATATAAATGGCAGGAGTCTTGAAATGAGGAAATTCATAACGAGCTCCATGCTGTTAAACCTATTTTAGGTGAACATTTTTGTTCATGTTTGCCAATTCGGCGTGATGAGGTCGTATTGGCCATTCTTTTTTAACTCATTCATTTTTACTGAAAGGTGAAGTTCAACCTGAATGTTTATTTTGTTTTGAGCCTTATACAATTCAGCACATTCTCATTGAATGTCCTGATTTAATTTTAAGGGAACTGTTTGAGCTGGTAGAAATACCCAAAATATTTGATTTTTTAAAAGCCATTAATATATATTCTAAAATTTAAATTGTCTTTATTTGATTTCATCATATAGTTTTATTTACATTATTTATTCGGCTCTATATGACCATCAGTGTCGATGGGCCGTAAAACACCATTCATTCATTCATTCTACCGTTTTTCTCAAAATTTGCTGAGACTGAATATTTTTTATTAAGGGAACTTGTGCACCTGCAATTTCATTATGATTATTCCATTATTACAGATGTTATTGCCCTTTTCATGGAATTTTCAGTATTTCATATACAGTGGAATTCAATATCTCAGATAACTCAACTTCTAAAAACTTTTATTTCGCCTGAACTAAACCCCCTGGAGCGCGCTGTCCACGGAAGCTCTTGTTCTATTTAATTTTACCTGTTTTTGGTTTTTCATTTTTATTACAGACCTGTGTTGTCAAGCCTAAAGCAGTGAAGCGTAAACTAATTCAATACCACACTTCCATGAAGGTAAGGAAGCAACTATACCTAACACATTCAAGTGTGTTGCAGTGTTTTATTAGAATAACCCGTAAAACATGTTAAAATACATTGAGAAGTTGTAAGATCACATGGATATTTGAAGGGTGTTTAATGTGTTAAAAAAAAGTTTTGATACTGCAGAAAAAGTGTAGGCAAAGTTTTAGCTGTGGATAAAGCTAATTTAGTTACTGAACCTGTACTTTATTTAGAGAAATAGGGTGGTGATTCAGGATGGGTGATCATTAAGAATGAATTTTGTCTTTAGGTCACTGTTTTGTCCAGCATGAGCAGTGGCTTGCACACCAGTCTGTCATCAATATGATCCTTGTTTAATTCTTTGTAGGGGCAGTGGTTGACCAATCTGGGTAGTAGGTACTCACATTTACTTACATATATATATATAAGGCTATCACTATCTAAAACATCTAGGATTTGTATAAAGTCGAATGAACTTTAGTTTCATAATCGATGTAAATTAAAGTTACACCAGCATTGCTTGTTGGTGAGCTTATTCTAAAATCACAGATCGCATGGTTTTCCTACATTATCTCTTATCTATCTAAAATACTAGTGTCTCCAGTCTGAAGCAGAGGACATAGCTCTGGCTGGCCTAGTTGATGAAGAAATTCAACGAACTTCAACATCTCTTCAGGATGAAAGGTAATGAGTATGATGATTACCCCAAGCATTAAAACTCCCAAACCCAATGGCCCCTCCTTGAAAATGTGTGGACAATTGCTATTAACACTGTCGCTTCACACAGTGCATGTTGAAAATATTTTTAAAAATATCCGTCAGAAATATAAAAATTCTGTTGGAATATTGACACTACTCTTTAACCCTTTCCCTATTTAATATTCATGAAAGAAATAATACCGTCTTGATACTAATGAGCGAAACAGTTTTAAACATTATTAACAATGGAAGTTTTGACTGGCTAAGAGTATAGAAGCAGTGTTATGTAATTCCACAAACAGAGCAGACTCTGATCAGACAGATCCTACAGGAGCAATCAGATCTGGGTCTACTTTTGTTTTGCAAGTGCGTGAAAATGTGTTTATATGAAGGAAAGGGTTAACGTGCAGTTTTCTCGGTTCTACTGTTTATTTGTTAGGGTTTTGCATTGCTTGATCAGTATTTTAGTAACATCACTGTCTGACTAAAGGGAGTGGAACACCATACATGCTGTTATGCACTAGCTTTCTAATAGCCAATTTTAGGCCCAGTTAAGCACCCAGGTAGTTCCTTGAAGGCTTACTCTCGTAAATAGTTTGCCTGGAACAACAGCGGAGATGGGCATCTGAGGGTTAACAGTCAAGCATATTTAGCATTTCCATTTAACATGTCTGAATACTCTAAGAAGCCCTCTTAGAGACTACTAAGCATAATTTTGTAAAACAGTTCACATTTTTCAGTATTCAATCATCCCAGATACTGAACCAGTCACTGGACATTGTAAACCAAACAGGAACGACGGCCAAGAAGTCTGTAGTCCATTCAGCTTGCCATGAAGACTTCTGCAGCCTACAAGCAAGCCATAAGGAATTCGAAAATAGAACGGCCTACCTTGAGTACAATCTCAATTATTTGTGGCATGAAGTGGAGGTATATATTGTATGAAGAAATATTTAATACTTAATTAGTACTTCTTATGCCTTCCATGTGGAAGACATATAGCCTTGCTATCATCGAAAACAAGCAGGAAGATTTACTTCAATATTTCAGAGATCTGAACAACATTGATGTGAAAGTGTATGTAAAGACGGGAAATATTTTAACCAGTTATTGGACTTCTCTTCATTCATTCTCTTCACAATATAACATAAAAGTGCTTGATTTACAGGCAATATTGCCAGGGGGCATTCGTGTCCCATGGACATAATTTTTATGCTCCCCAACAAGTGTTGAGGGAGCATATAGTTGCCGCTTTGTCCGTCAGTCCGAACTTTGTCTGGAGTTTAACACAAAAACTAATAAAATATCAACATGAAACTTCATAGGTAGATTGATCTTGATGAGGAGAAGTGCATTGCACAAGAATCATCACTCTTGCATAATTTAGGAGTTATTACCCTTTGTTATTTTTCATACTTAAAATTTGTCTGCAGTTGGAGAGCATCCAACGGTTCTACGACAGAATTTCAAAATTTTGATTTGGAAAATAGTTTGTATTTACAGTGATAGAAACTACACATCCGGATCTATTAAGTTCTATTATCAGACATCTCTGGCAGAAGTAATGGCTTATATAAAGGCATTTCTTTGAAGGAATGGATTTATCATTTAAGGTTGCAAACATGAATCCGACAAAAAGGGTTTAATTCATACTTCTCTTAAGTTAAGCAAGGTTAGATTAAAAAGAAAATGTTTCTGTTCTGTCATTTTATTTTTTAGAAATTAAAGTCCCAGGCCACTTCATGTACCACTTCACCAGGACCAAGTGGGTTAAATATTTCCCATAGTTATTCCTCTGCATTTACCGCTCCTTCTCCAAAAGTTGCAATGCCATCTCGAGTAACATCAACTCCAAAGACAACAGAGTTTGGTGAAGTTTCCCTGATTGGTTAAATGTCTACTGTGTGTTTCACCCAGCTCTGTCAATCGATTTCAATCGAGATTTTTTTTTATTCCATATTTTTCTGTTTTTAAACTTACCTCAATCAATGTATTTATTTTTTATGTAGTCAGATCCTGAATAAAAGTCTGATCCCTGCTAATCTGACGTGACAATCAGCAAAAAATCATTTTTCACCTTGTAGCATTAGTCATTTTGACATTTAAAATGGCCGCCGATAGACGTAATTTTTCTGGAATAGTCCATGTGTAAATAATGTAGGGAGATCTAGTGTTCAAACAAGTAATTGGTTTAGGCTAGTGGCCTAGTAGTGGGAATGTTGCTTAAAACTTTCAAACACTGTCATTGCATTCTATACACGGTGCATTAAATTTTATTCTGTTTTATTGAAATAAATAAATAAAATGTGGAAGAATGCTTTAACATGATAATCGATAAACCCTTCAGCATTTTTCAACTAAACTTTCAGTGTGACGTAATTTTACACCCAATAATGACGGTAAATTTTACGTCATGTTTTCCTAGTAAGTCCATTAATCTGTTTGGGTATTTCAGTCCATGATAACATTTGCAGACAGTTTGGACCACGATGCGATACAGAGTAACTTGATATGTCACAGGATCAACGCCATTTGAAACGTAATACGGGGATACTAGATAGTAGATCTAGATCCCTCCAATTCGAAATTGAATCTAGCACACCAAACATATTAATAGCGAAAGTGTTTCGATTTACAGATTGATTGTACCTAACTCGGGACATACACGACTATAACTGTATATAATAACTGGTAATGAACGTAATCAATCCATATAATTATGGGGAAAAGGGTTGTAATGGAAACAAACGAAAATATAAATGCTTGCTAATTCAAATAGATCGTGAATATGATTATTTTTACTCAAATGGTAACAGGTTCATTCTCATTCTTTGTAAGCGAGCATTTTATAAAAATATATATAGAGAGAGTTTGCAGTAAATATAAACAATAAGCATATGAAACAAAACAAAACATAATAAACTACGATGAATATTCCCCTCTCTCTCTCTCTCTCTTTGATAAATTTAATACACATTACTTCAGGTGTTATTCTTTTTTTTTATCTTTTGAAGGCGGCATTCATTTTTTTTTTACTGAATTGTATAAGATATAAAAAATAGTGTTAGATCTGAGAGAACGATAATCGAAAATTTGAAAATAGCCGCGCAGGTGCGTTTTAATATTCCCGTTTTGACGTCATATTGCAGTCATTTGGTCATTTCAAACTGGTATGATAAATACGAACACCGTAAAGTTGTATTCATTTGGCTTTTATTTTCTCTTAGGTACTGAATAAAAGATAATATGACTGCAATGTGACATTATATACACCACAAAGTATTAAAAATTACCAAGATCTTTTACATTGATCACGTTTTCAATTATTACCTGTCGCCCCTGTTGGAAAATGGTACGCTCCTTGGTTATTTACGTACATGCGCACAACGTCATTCCGCGGCCATTTGCAACGAAACAGCTGATCGAATTAGCATTTAGAAAATGTATTTTTGTTGTTTTCTTCCTTGTTATAGCATAGATTAGTGGGAAATTCAAGGTGAGAGTTCATAAAAAATGATGCGATCGAATGATATATATTTAATTTCAATGTGTAGCGGAATAAAAAAAAATCTCGATTGAAATCGATTGACAGAGCTGGGTGAAACACACAGTAGATCTACAGATTCAACAGTATGTGCAATTTTGTTCTTACAGAATGCATCAACATAAAATAATTTACTAGTGTAGGCCTAAATATTTTCTGATCATCATTTATGCATTGTTCGTCAGACATTGACATGATGAGTGAGTGAGTTGGGTTTTATGCATTGTTCGTCAGACATTGACATGATGAGTGAGTGAGTTGGGTTTTACGGCACCGCGACTCTAAATAGGTCATATAGCGCCAATGACGATATGATGAAACACAAAAAATCTCAAATCATTAAAATATACGAAGATGAAAATGTAGAAAGGAATATAGAAATAATATAATAGAACGGTTTAAAAAGATTTATATTTTAGAATAAAGACCAGTCTCTTTCAAAAACGAAATTATATTCCCGTAGGGAACTGTATTAAATAACTGATGCATAGAATGAATGGTGTTTAACGGCCCATCGACACTGATGGTCATATAGAGCCGAATAAATAATGTAAATAAATCTACTGATGCATAGAATCAACAGAAAAGTATTTACGTCTTATTATAGAAAGGTCAATACATTCAATCAAACAAGAGGGCCATGATGGCCCTTAATCGCTCACCTGTTCATAACCAGATTAATTATTTCAATGACAGATTACATAATTTGAAAAATCTTGGTAGAAAACCATTAGATGATGCTACATACTAAATATAAAGAGTCTAGACCTTACAGATTTGGAGGAGAAGATATTATAAAGATTTTCCTATGAAAAACTGTGAAGCCCCAGGGCGAGGCCATTTTTGATCCCGGGTTCATAATTTAAAAATCTTGGTAGAGGACTATTAAATAATGCAACATACCAAATATCTAAATGGAAAAGTAGTAAAGTCAAGCAGGCAAAGCCACATGCAAGACGCAACCACCACCAAAACACCGATAGACAGCAGGACACACACACACCCAAACGCACACACACATACGAAATGAACACAGAAAACACCAAAAGACACACAAGAAACAGGGACAAACGTTCCACAACATGAACAAACCACAAGCACAAAGACGCAAGGCAAACAAAAGGAAGGGTGACAAAGAGAGTACCGCCTTGGCACGGTCAGCAGCAAAAACACCACTGGGGGTTTAAACCGGTTTACGGACGTCCTAACCTCACACTTCTCTCAAAGTCACCCTAGCTTTACAAATATTGTAAATAAAGGTATCCCCGCTGGACTTACCCACAACATAGACGACGGTGAACACAGGACAACATGTAAAACATAGCATAATAACTGACAATCCGTCAAATATGTACTCAATGGCTTTGCTGAAGTCAGAGCACCTGCAGGTAAGCCGTTAAGGGCACGACAGGGAAAAAATAATATATGAGTCTGGTAAGCTCCTCCTGTATCCAAGTTTAAGAGTATACCATCATAGAGTTCTACCCTCGGCCTGTCATCGCGCAAGCAAAGAGGGAAGCGTAGCTACCGACTGTAAAAGGATCGATAACCAAACATGCAGTGTGTTGCAATATAATAGGATCATAACCTTTCTTTTTAAATTTTTTAATGCGTTTTATAAACAAATCATGAAAATGGATATGACCCCGAATTTTCCTAAGTTTGTAGGTAACATCCCCATAAAATTCTGGTTGAGAAATGCCTTGTCGCAGTAACGTCCGTAGATTGCAATTATATTTACTAATGAGAGGTAAATTTCGATAATAAAATTTAGAAAAGGTTTTCCGAGGTAAATTTCGATAATAAAATTTAGAAAAGGTTTTCCGAAGTTTGTGATATCTGTAACCTTGCTTAAGAAGTTTATCAGTTATAACTAAATTACGTCTGTTAAAATCTTCAAGCAAAGAACAGGCTCGGGCAAACCTAGTAAGTTGAGAAATATAAACACCATAAGATGTAGAACGTGGCACATCCCCATCTAGAAAAGGATAATGAACAATTTTAAAATCTTCTCTTTTATCGTATACTTTGGACGAAACTTTATCATTTGTAATTGAAAGATTCAAATCTAAAAATGAAGCATTAATGTCAGATTGATTAGCTTTGTTTAAAGACAGTTCTTTTGGGTAGATTGAAGAAACCATAGTATCAAAATAAGGATAATTTCAAAATATCGTCTAAATACCTTGAAGTTTTATTAAAAGCATTAACAATATCGGTCTGTGTATCGGGTTTTAAGCTAAGCATAAAATCCCTCTCGTAGCAATACAAAAACAAATCTGCAACAAGAGGGGCACAATTTGTACCCATGGGTATACCAACAACTTGACGATATATGATATCTCCATAACGCACAAATATATTATCTAAAAGAAAGGTAAGAGATCTACAAACATCAAGTTTATGCCTTACAAGTTCAGCGAAGACATTTAAAAGATTTTTAAGAGAAGATATTTTAAACCTTTCCTATGAAAAACTGATATGTCCCTGGGCGGGGCCATTTTCAACCCAGGGGACATAATTTGAATGAATGAATGAATGGTGTTTTACATAATTTGAACAATCTTGGTAGAAAACTATTAGATAGCGCTATATACCAATCATTAAAGGTCTCTGCCTTACAGTTTTGGAGAAGATTATTCTTAAAGCTTTTCATATGAAAACTGATAAACCCCAGGGCGGGGCCATTTTTGACCCAGGGGTAATAATTTGAATAATCTTGGTAGAAAACCATTAGATGATGCTACATACCAAATAACAAGGGCCTAGACCTTACAGTTCTGGAGGAGAAGATTTTTAAAGATTTTCCTATGAAGAACTGATAAGCCCTTGGGCGGGGCCATTTTTGGTCCGGGGATCATAATTTGATTAACCTTGGTAGAGGACCATTAAATAATGTTACATACCAAATATCAAAGGTCTATACCTTATAATTTTAGAGAAGAAGATTTTTAAAGATTTTCCTATGAAAAACTGATAAGCCCCGGGCGGGGTCATTTTTGTCCTGGGGGTAATAATTTGAACAATCTTTGTAGAGGACCATTACATCATGCTACATACCAAATATCAAAGCTCTTGGCTTTGTAGTTCCAGAGAAGAAGATGTTTAAGTAAATTGTTGAGGCCCGCACGTACGCACGACGACGGACATAGGATCATCCCAATAGCTCACCTTGGCACTTTGTGTCAGGTGAGCTAAAAATGTTTTACTGTGTATGGCTCTTGACAGAAGACACATTCTGGTTGAATTTCGCGCTTGAGTAAATAGGAATGAGTAATATGAGAGTGGCCGATGCGACAGCGAGCTAGGACCACCTCATCTCTTCGTACAGCTCTATGATTTAAAAGAGAATCACCAATGGTTGGTTTGATGGCATGAAGTTTAGTGTTAATATTGCTGTCCCAAGAAACCTGCCATTTGGAACATGTATGCTGTTTAATCAATGGTTTGAAATCAGTATATGGTATTTTGAAAACTGCCTCATTCAGATTCAGGGATGACTTGGCCGTTTTATCTGCCTCTTCATTTCCCCGAATTCCAACATGACTAGGTAGCCAATAGAAAACAATATTGTTTGACAGATATAATTTATGGTGTTTAATTGGAAAAGTAGTAAAGTCAAGCAGGCAAAGCCACATGCAAGACGCAACCACCACCAAAACACCGATAGACAGCATGACACACACCCAAACGCACACACACGAAATGAACACCAAAAGACACACAAGAAACAGGGACAAACGTTCCACAACATGAACAAACCACAAGCACAAAGACGCAAGGCAAACAAAAGGAAGGGTGACAAAAGAGAGTACCGCCTTGGCACGGTCAGCAGCAAAAACACCACTGGGGGTTTAAACCGGTTTACAGAAGAATTTGCTGAACTAATGGGTTATTCATATTTCTGTTGTTCAACGCTTGAAGAACAGAGCGAGTCTGAAAAAATTATGATGACATGGTTCATTATCATAAGGCCTTTGTCAGCAGAAATGGTCCTTCAGACATTCATATGAGACTACATGTCGATAACTCCCGCAATTGCATTGTCATTTGGAATGAATGAATGGTGTTTTACGGCCCATCGACACTGATGGTCATATAGAGCCGAATAAATAATGTAAATAAATCTATATGATGAAATCAAATAAAGACAATCTCACTACTAGATTATGTAAATGTCAGTCCCGATCAACAGGATTGTAAATAAACTAAGGACAAAACATAATCGACATTCTAAAAATATACCTTTTAAATTTTACAAAATATATTATATTATTATTAATATTATATTGAGTAAAGGGATAATACATTTAAATTTGTATATGTATTTCAGGTCTTGGAAACGGAGAGAACCTACAATGATTTCATCAAGGTATGTAAAAAAAATTTGTCCTTTCTATTGAAGCTAATAAAGAATTCAATTGAAATGCAGTTTTGAAAAAAGTTTTCTTATTGCAGTAGACTGCAATCAGTTTCAATATTAGCTCAGCTGAACCAAAGGCTCAGGATGAGCTATTGTGATCGCGATGTGTCCGTAGTCCTCCACATTTTCAAACGACATCTCCTCTGAAACCGCTGACCGGATTTTAACCAAACTTTGTCAAAAGCATCAGTGGCTAGGGGGGACGAAATATTGTTCAAATTATGAACCCGGACCAAAAATGGCCCGCCCAAGGGCTTATCAGTTTTCATAAGAAAATCTTTAAAAATCTTCTCTGAAACTGTTAGGCCTAGACCTTTGATATTTGGTATATAGCATGATATAATGGTCCTCTACAGAGATTGTTCAAATTATGACCCCGGACCAAAAATGGCTCCGCCCAAGGGCTTATCAGCTTTTCATCAGAAAATCTTTAAAAATCTTCTTCTCTGAAACGGTAAGGCCTAGACCTTTGATATTTGGTATATATGGTCCTCTACAAAGATTTTCAAATTATGACACCAGGACCAAAAATGGCCCCGCCCAAGGGCTTATCAGGTTTTCATAGGAAAATGTTTAGAAATCTTCTCTGAAACTAAGACCTAGACCTTTGATATTTGGTATATAGCACCATCTAATGGTCCTCTACAAAGATTGTTCAAATCATAACCCCTGGGTCGAAATTGGCCCTGCCCTAGGGCTTATCAGTCTTAAATGTTAACAGCTTTGATATTTTGTATGTACCATGATCTAATCGCTTGAATTCAGTTCTTTTTTAAATGAAATAATTTCAAGATTTGAAGATTATGAACAAGTTTATACTGATGGTTCAAAAGACGATGAGAGTGTCGCAGCTGCCTTTGTGGCTGATGACACAGAGACAAAATTTCGGCTTCCTGATAATGCCTCCATTTTTTCAGCAGAGATCAAAGCTATTGATTTAGCTCTTGATTATATTGCTGGAAAATCATATAGTAAACATATAATCTTTTCGGATTCTCTTTCTGTTTTACAATCACTGAGTAAATGTTCTACAAAAAATGTTCTTATTAAAAAACTTGTTTTAAAATACCATGAAATGTCTAATTCAAAAGATGTAATATTTTGTTGGATACCTAGTCATTGTGGAATACAGGGCAACGAGAGGGCGGACCTTGCAGCGAAGTCTGCGCTTGAATCGCCTGAATCTGATATGAGATTACCGTATTCGGATTTCAAACCACAAATTACTAGACATATTCTATATAAATGGCAGGAGTCTTGGAATGAGGAAATTCATAACAAGCTCCATGCTGTTAAACCTATTTTAGGTGAACATTTTTGTTCATGCTTGCCAATTCGGCGTGATGAGGTCGTATTGGCCAGAATAAGAATTGGACATTCTTTTTTAACTCATTCATTTTTACTGAAAGGTGAAGTTCAACCTGAATGTTTATTTTGTTTTGAGCCTTATACAATTCAGCACATTCTCATTGAATGCCCTGATTTAATCTTAATCAGAGATAGGTTCTTTCAAGCAGATTCCCTGAGGGAACTGTTTGAGCTGGTAGAAATACCAAAAATATTTGATTTTTTAAAAGCCATTAATATATATTCTAAAATTTAAAAGGTATATTTTTAGAATGTCGATTATGTTTGTCCTTATTTTATTTACAATCCTGTTGATCGGGACTGACATTTACATAATCTAGTGAGATTGTCTTTATTTGATTTCATCATATAGTTTTATTTACATTATTTATTCGGCTCTATATGACCATCCGTGTCGATGGGCCGTAAAACACCATTCATTCATTCATTCATTCATTCTTCAAAGATTGCTCAAATCGTGACCGCTGGGTCGAAAATTGCCCCACCCCAGGCTCTTTAAACATCTCTAACTAAATTCCCAGGCCTTTGATATTTGGTATATATCATTATCTAATAGTCCTCTACCAAGAGTGTTCAAATTAAGATCCCCAGACCAAAATGGCCCTACCATGGGGTTTATCAGTTTTGCATAGTCCTTTAAAAATCCTGCTGCTTTGCCTTGTGGTTCTCTACCAAGGTTGAAATGATGGCTTATCTCAGGTGAGCGCTTCAGGGCCTCATGGCCCTCTTGAGTTTTAAGATTGATCACATAAATGAGTGTAAATTCTGAAGGGAGGTGTAACAATAACTTACCTAACTGGCAGATTTGGCCATAACTGAGATAAACAGAAAACCCACGCAAATCTTAAGTACAGGTTTGTTTTTGTTTTCTTGTTAGGCGTAACATGCTTATATGCAAGTAGATTTTCATAAGCTGCGGCTGTATTTCATATCAATCCAGCTCTGTAACTATACATTTTTTCGCATTTCTTTTTCATGCTCTTAAAAGATTAAATCCTTCACTGCCAGATTGATGGTTGTCTTTGTCCGTTTCAAGTCTGTTTATAGTTATACCACCACAAACAAAGTTTGAGGAGGGTATACTGGAAGCTGGCTGTCAGGCAGTCATTCGGTCCCTCAGTCCGCAAATTGCTATCAAAACTGCTGTGCGGGAATATTCACTTCAACATTTATTTATTCCGAGAAGATAATCAAGCTGTCGCACAGTTTGGATCGTTTGTATTCAGACTGCATGCTCTTGTCTTTATGGTAGTGTAAGGGTGAAACATTTTTATTTTTAAGAGTCAAATTTTGGAATGAATGAATGGTGTTTTACGGCCCATCGACACTGATGGTCATATAGAGCCGAATAAATAATGTAAATAAAACTATATGATGAAATCAAATAAATACAATCTCACTAGATTATGTAAATGTCAGTCCCGATCAACAGGATTGTAAATAAAATTAGGACAAAACATAACCGACATTCAAAAAATATACCTTTTAAATTTTAGAATATATATTAATAGCTTTTAAAAAATCAAATATTTTTGGTATTTCTACCAGCTCAAACAGTTCCCTCAGGGAATCTGCTTGAAAGAACCTATCTCTATGAGAATGTACTGAATAGTATAAGGCTCAAAACAAAATAAACATTCAGGTTGAACTTCACCTTTCAGTAAAAAGGAATGAGTTAAAAAGGAATGTCCAATTCTTATTCTGGCCAATACGACCTCATCACGCCGAATTGGCAAGCATGAACAAAAATGTTCACCTAAAATAGGTTTAACAGCATGGAGCTTGTTATGAATTTCCTCATTCCAAGACTCCTGCCATTTATATAGAATACGTCTAGTAATTTGTGGTTTGAAATCAGATTCAGGTGATTCAAGAGCAGACTTCGCTGCAATGTCCGCCCTCTCGTTGCCCTGTATTCCACAATGACTAGGTATCCAACAAAATATTACGTCTTTTGAATTAGACATTTCATGGTATTTTAAAACAAGTTTTTTAATAAGAATATTTTTGGAAGAACATTTACTCAGAGATTGCAAAACAGAAAGAGAATCCGAAAACATTATGTTTACTATATGATTTTCCAGCAATATAATCAAGAGCTAAGTCGATAGCTTTGATTTCTGCTGAAAAAATGGAGTTATTATCGGGGAGCCGAAACTTTGCCTCAGTGTCATCAGCCACAAAGGCAGCTGCGACTCTCTCATCATCTTTTGAACCATCAGTATAAACTTGTTCATAATCTTCAAATCTTGAAATTATTTCATTTAAAGAAGAACTGAATTCAAACGAACTTGTTTCAGACTTTTTATGCTGAGTTAGTTCAAAAATAACTTGCTGAATTGGGCTGAAGAAAGACTTCAAAAAGGCAACAGCTGCTATATTTAGAAAGATATTTACGGAGGAGGAGACCAAAGGAAGGAGTCTGAGTGGTGGAACATCAAAGGATGGAACCAGGCGGCCTGCACTGGAAGATACTGGGAAAGTCATCTTCTTGGAAGGTCAGATAGTTTAAGATGGACATGTTTCATTCAGGTCTTGTACATACAAATTTTTAGCTCACCAGAGCACAAAGTGCTCAAGATGAGCTTTTGTGCTCGCCCGTTGTCCGTCAACAATTTGAACCTGAATCTACAGGGATCTCAACTTTCATCTTTGGCACATAGCATCATATTCAGAAGTTATTTAAATGATGCCCCTGTGGTCAAAATTGACCCCGCCCCAGGGGTGCCTTGTTTTCAATAGAAACATATAGTAAAACTTTAAAAATCTTCTCCTCTGAAACCAGAAGGTTCTCAGCTTTCATATTTAGCACATAGCATCATGTTCAGGTCCTCTACAAAAGTTAGATATAAATTATGGTCCCGGGGTCAAAATTGGCCCCGCCCCAGGGGTGAGCAGTTTTCAATAGAAACAAATAGTGAAATCTTTGAAAAGCTTCTTCTCTGAAACTGGAAGGCTCTGAGCTTTCATATTTGGCACATAAATTCATGTTCAGGTCTTCTACAAAAGTTATATAAATTATGGCCCGGGGTCAAAATTGGCCCCGCCCCAGGGGTGGGCAGTTTTCAATAGAAACAAATAGTGAAATCTTTGAAAATCGAAAGGTTCTCAGCTTTCATATTTGGCACATAGCATCATGTTCAAGTCCTCTACATAAGTTATATTATTTATGGCCCCGGGGTCAAAATTGGCCCCGCCCCAGGGGTGGGCAGTTTTCAATAGAAACAAATAGTGAAATCTTTGAAAAAGGTTCTCAGCTTTCATATTTTGCACCAGTGTCGATGGGCCGTAAAACACCATTCATTCATTCATATTTTGCACATAGCATCATGTTCAGGTCCTGTACAAAAGTTATATGAATTATGGCCCCGGGGTCAAAATTGGCCCCGCCCCAGGGGTGGGCAGTTTTCAATAGAAACAAATAGTGAAATCTTTGAAAAATCTTCTCAGCTTTCATATTTTGCACATAGCATCATGTTCAGGTCCTGTACAAAAGTTATATGAATTATGGCCCCCGGGGTCAAAATTGGCCCCGCCCCAGGGGTGGGCAGTTTTCAATAGAAACAAATAGTGAAATCTTTGAAAATCTTCTCAGCTTTCATATTTGGCACATAGCATCACCCCCCAGTTCCTTCCCACCTTGTCGTGGTTGGGGGGCTTAATTGTCATCGGGGATGTTCGTGTTTGCAGCATGAATCATCCCCCTTGGCAAGAACTAAGAGGAAGGACCACCTGTTTGCCGTGGGTGGCGTCCCGTAAGCAGGGAAGGGGGATCCTGGTGGCTGAGTGGTTCTGGAAACAGGTGATAAGTTTCTGGACTGCAATACTCCACTTTGGCCTCTAACTCTGTGTAGTCGGGTGATTGCATTGATCCGGTGTAATCAATCGGCTGGTCATGCCAGTTCTAGGTCTCAGTTCTTCTGTCTTTTTCTTTTCATCGAATCAGTTGTCTGGTTCAAACCGTCTGTCAATCTTTTATTCTTTCTATTATCTTTATATACCTAGCGCGGTGGCCAGACGGATCAATCTTATCCATTTACTGGGTTCGAGTATACTGTCTGTGTATTCTTGGAGTTGGAATACTGCTCCGTATAAGCGTCCCCTTGTTGGGCTCCGAGGTGGGTGAGGAGCACAGACGGTGAATCGTCGTGATCACAATCATGGCAAACTAACTTAAAAACAAGAGGGCCAGAATGGCCCCGACATCGCTCACCAGACGATCAGGAGAGAAGATTTTCAAAGATTTCACTATATGTTTCTTTAGTAAACTAGCCGGCCCTGGGGTGGGGCAAATTTTAATTCAGAAAGAATAAATTAATCTATACTTATGTTCAAAATTTCAGATATTTTCATTACATCTTCATGAGTTCATATTATTATTCATATCTTATCTTAAGATTGATGTACTTTTTAACCCTTCCCCTGTTCTATGTTTATTCAAAATTTCAATACCTAGTGAATATTCATGGACAAAATAGTTGGCAATGAAATATGGAAAGTGGGACAGTATAGCCATTTTAGAAAGTAAAGAAATATATTTCAAATTCCATTTGACAAACAGATCAGACCCTGATCAGACAGCTGCTATAGGAGCCGTCTGATTTGGTCTGTTCTGTTTGCAAATGCATGAAGTCATTTATATGAGGGAAAGGCTTAAGTAAACATATTATAAGTGCATGTATATTGTACACAAAATAAAAATAATTTAATGCAATTTGCACTATATTATATCATAAGCAAATACAGCAGATTGATCAGATGGCTACTACATGAGCCATCTGATCTGGGTCTACTCTGTTTGCAAAGGTGTAGAAATGCATATTTATGGAGTAAAGGGTTAATTGTTCTATTTACAGGTCGGATCTAATTTCCAACTGCCATTATCCAGAAGGGAGGCGAATGAGCCATCACTTTACTCTCGTCGTGAAAAACTATCCATGCAGTATACCTCTAAATTAGCTTCAAACCCATCAAATCCCGCTCATAAAAATAAAAATGTTTTTAGACCTAAATATCAACGTTTATTTGATTCTAAGGAAAAGGTAATTCCATCTTTCGGAATACGTATGTAAAACTTTTTTCAAAATAGTGATATAGATTTGTCTTTAGTTGAAAAGACTAAAGTTGAATCTATACCACCTTGGACAATTAAACCACCAAAGGTTATTTTTGAACTAACTCAGCATAAAAAGTCTGAAACAAGTTCGCTTGAATTCAGTTCTTTTTTAAACGAAATAATTTCAAGATTTGAACATTATGAACAAGTATATACTGATGGTTCAAAAGATGGTGAGAGAGTTGCAGCTGCCTTTGTGGCTGACGACTCAGAGACAAAGTTTCGGCTTCCCGATAATGCCTCCATTTTTTCAGCAGAGATCAAAGCTATTGACTTAGCTCTTGATTATATTGCTGGAAAATCATATAGTAAACATATAATCTTTTCGGATTCTCTTTCTGTTTTACAATCTCTGAGTAAATGTTCTTCAAAAAATGTTCTTATTAAAAAACTTGTTTTAAAATACCATGAAATGTCTAATTCAAAAGATATAATATTTTGTTGGATACCTAGTCATTGTGGAATACAGGGCAACGAAAGGGCGGACATTGCAGCGAAGTCTGCCCTTGAATCGCCTGAATCTGATATGAGAATACCGTTTTCGGATCTCAAACCACAAATTACTAGACATATTCTATATAAATGGCAGGAGTCTTGGGATGAGGAAATTCATAACAAGCTCCATGCTGTTAAATGGAAAAGTAGTAAAGTCAAGCAGGCAAAGCCACATGCAAGACGCAACCACCACCAAAACACCGATAGACAGCATGACACACACACACACACACACAACCACACACCCAAACGCACACGCACACACACATACGAAATGAACACAGAAAACACCAAAAGACACACAAGAAACAGGGACAAACGTTCCACAACATGAACAAACCACAAGCACAAAGACGCAAGGCAAACAAAAGGAAGGGTGACAAAGAGAGTACCGCCTTGGCACGGTCAGCAGCAAAAACACCACTGGGGGTTTAAACCGGTTTACGGACGTCCTAACCTCACACTTCTCTCAAAGTCACCCTAGCTTTACAAATATTGTAAATAAAGGTATCCCCGCTGGACTTACCCACAACATAGACGACGGTGAACACAGGACAACATGTAAAACATAGCATAATAACTGTGACAATCCGTCAAATATGTACTCAATGGCTTTGCTGAAGTCAGAGCACCTGCAGGTAAGCCGTTAAGGGCACGACAGGGAAAAAATAATACATGAGTCTGGTAAGCTCCTCCTGTATCCAAGTTTAAGAGTATACCATCATAGAGTACTACCCTCGGCCTGTCATCGCGCAAGCAAAGAGGGAAGCGTAGCTACCGACTGTAAAAGGATCGATAACCAAACATGCAGTGTGTTGCAATATAATAGGATCATAACCTTTCTTTTTAAATTTTTTAATGCGTTTTATAAACAAATCATGAAAATGGATATGACCCCGAATTTTCCTAAGTTTGTAGGTAACATCCCCATAAAATTCTGGTTGAGAAATGCCTTGTCGCAGTAACGTCCGTAGATTGCAATTATATTTACTAATGAGAGGTAAATTTCGATAATAAAATTTAGAAAAGGTTTTCCGAGGTAAATTTCGATAATAAAATTTAGAAAAGGTTTTCCGAAGTTTGTGATATCTGTAACCTTGCTTAAGAAGTTTATCAGTTATAACTAAATTACGTCTGTTAAAATCTTCAAGCAAAGAACAGGCTCGGGCAAACCTAGTAAGTTGAGAAATATAAACACCATAAGATGTAGAACGTGGCACATCCCCATCTAGAAAAGGATAATGAACAATTTTAAAATCTTCTCTTTTATCGTATACTTTGGACGAAACTTTATCATTTGTAATTGAAAGATTCAAATCTAAAAATGAAGCATTAATGTCAGATTGATTAGCTTTGTTTAAAGACAGTTCTTTTGGGTAGATTGAAGAAACCATAGTATCAAAATAAGGATAATTTCAAAATATCGTCTAAATACCTTGAAGTTTTATTAAAAGCATTAACAATATCGGTCTGTGTATCGGGTTTTAAGCTAAGCATAAAATCCCTCTCGTAGCAATACAAAAACAAATCTGCAACAAGAGGGGCACAATTTGTACCCATGGGTATACCAACAACTTGACGATATATGATATCTCCATAACGCACAAATATATTATCTAAAAGAAAGGTAAGAGATCTACAAACATCAAGTTTATGCCTTACAAGTTCAGCGAAGACATTTAAAAGATTTTTAAGAGAAGATATTTTAAACCTTTCCTATGAAAAACTGATATGTCCCTGGGCGGGGCCATTTTCAACCCAGGGGACATAATTTGAATGAATGAATGAATGGTGTTTTACATAATTTGAACAATCTTGGTAGAAAACTATTAGATAGCGCTATATACCAATCATTAAAGGTCTCTGCCTTACAGTTTTGGAGAAGATTATTCTTAAAGCTTTTCATATGAAAACTGATAAACCCCAGGGCGGGGCCATTTTTGACCCAGGGGTAATAATTTGAATAATCTTGGTAGAAAACCATTAGATGATGCTACATACCAAATAACAAGGGCCTAGACCTTACAGTTCTGGAGGAGAAGATTTTTAAAGATTTTCCTATGAAGAACTGATAAGCCCTTGGGCGGGGCCATTTTTGGTCCGGGGATCATAATTTGATTAACCTTGGTAGAGGACCATTAAATAATGTTACATACCAAATATCAAAGGTCTATACCTTATAATTTTAGAGAAGAAGATTTTTAAAGATTTTCCTATGAAAAACTGATAAGCCCCGGGCGGGGTCATTTTTGTCCTGGGGGTAATAATTTGAACAATCTTTGTAGAGGACCATTACATCATGCTACATACCAAATATCAAAGCTCTTGGCTTTGTAGTTCCAGAGAAGAAGATGTTTAAGTAAATTGTTGAGGCCCGCACGTACGCACGACGACGGACATAGGATCATCCCAATAGCTCACCTTGGCACTTTGTGTCAGGTGAGCTAAAAATGTTTTACTGTGTATGGCTCTTGACAGAAGACACATTCTGGTTGAATTTCGCGCTTGAGTAAATAGGAATGAGTAATATGAGAGTGGCCGATGCGACAGCGAGCTAGGACCACCTCATCTCTTCGTACAGCTCTATGATTTAAAAGAGAATCACCAATGGTTGGTTTGATGGCATGAAGTTTAGTGTTAATATTGCTGTCCCAAGAAACCTGCCATTTGGAACATGTATGCTGTTTAATCAATGGTTTGAAATCAGTATATGGTATTTTGAAAACTGCCTCATTCAGATTCAGGGATGACTTGGCCGTTTTATCTGCCTCTTCATTTCCCCGAATTCCAACATGACTAGGTAGCCAATAGAAAACAATATTGTTTGACAGATATAATTTATGGTGTTTAATTGGAAAAGTAGTAAAGTCAAGCAGGCAAAGCCACATGCAAGACGCAACCACCACCAAAACACCGATAGACAGCATGACACACACCCAAACGCACACACACGAAATGAACACCAAAAGACACACAAGAAACAGGGACAAACGTTCCACAACATGAACAAACCACAAGCACAAAGACGCAAGGCAAACAAAAGGAAGGGTGACAAAAGAGAGTACCGCCTTGGCACGGTCAGCAGCAAAAACACCACTGGGGGTTTAAACCGGTTTACAGAAGAATTTGCTGAACTAATGGGTTATTCATATTTCTGTTGTTCAACGCTTGAAGAACAGAGCGAGTCTGAAAAAATTATGATGACATGGTTCATTATCATAAGGCCTTTGTCAGCAGAAATGGTCCTTCAGACATTCATATGAGACTACATGTCGATAACTCCCGCAATTGCATTGTCATTTGGAATGAATGAATGGTGTTTTACGGCCCATCGACACTGATGGTCATATAGAGCCGAATAAATAATGTAAATAAATCTATATGATGAAATCAAATAAAGACAATCTCACTACTAGATTATGTAAATGTCAGTCCCGATCAACAGGATTGTAAATAAACTAAGGACAAAACATAATCGACATTCTAAAAATATACCTTTTAAATTTTACAAAATATATTATATTATTATTAATATTATATTGAGTAAAGGGATAATACATTTAAATTTGTATATGTATTTCAGGTCTTGGAAACGGAGAGAACCTACAATGATTTCATCAAGGTATGTAAAAAAAATTTGTCCTTTCTATTGAAGCTAATAAAGAATTCAATTGAAATGCAGTTTTGAAAAAAGTTTTCTTATTGCAGTAGACTGCAATCAGTTTCAATATTAGCTCAGCTGAACCAAAGGCTCAGGATGAGCTATTGTGATCGCGATGTGTCCGTAGTCCTCCACATTTTCAAACGACATCTCCTCTGAAACCGCTGACCGGATTTTAACCAAACTTTGTCAAAAGCATCAGTGGCTAGGGGGGACGAAATATTGTTCAAATTATGAACCCGGACCAAAAATGGCCCGCCCAAGGGCTTATCAGTTTTCATAAGAAAATCTTTAAAAATCTTCTCTGAAACTGTTAGGCCTAGACCTTTGATATTTGGTATATAGCATGATATAATGGTCCTCTACAGAGATTGTTCAAATTATGACCCCGGACCAAAAATGGCTCCGCCCAAGGGCTTATCAGCTTTTCATCAGAAAATCTTTAAAAATCTTCTTCTCTGAAACGGTAAGGCCTAGACCTTTGATATTTGGTATATATGGTCCTCTACAAAGATTTTCAAATTATGACACCAGGACCAAAAATGGCCCCGCCCAAGGGCTTATCAGGTTTTCATAGGAAAATGTTTAGAAATCTTCTCTGAAACTAAGACCTAGACCTTTGATATTTGGTATATAGCACCATCTAATGGTCCTCTACAAAGATTGTTCAAATCATAACCCCTGGGTCGAAATTGGCCCTGCCCTAGGGCTTATCAGTCTTAAATGTTAACAGCTTTGATATTTTGTATGTACCATGATCTAATCGCTTGAATTCAGTTCTTTTTTAAATGAAATAATTTCAAGATTTGAAGATTATGAACAAGTTTATACTGATGGTTCAAAAGACGATGAGAGTGTCGCAGCTGCCTTTGTGGCTGATGACACAGAGACAAAATTTCGGCTTCCTGATAATGCCTCCATTTTTTCAGCAGAGATCAAAGCTATTGATTTAGCTCTTGATTATATTGCTGGAAAATCATATAGTAAACATATAATCTTTTCGGATTCTCTTTCTGTTTTACAATCACTGAGTAAATGTTCTACAAAAAATGTTCTTATTAAAAAACTTGTTTTAAAATACCATGAAATGTCTAATTCAAAAGATGTAATATTTTGTTGGATACCTAGTCATTGTGGAATACAGGGCAACGAGAGGGCGGACCTTGCAGCGAAGTCTGCGCTTGAATCGCCTGAATCTGATATGAGATTACCGTATTCGGATTTCAAACCACAAATTACTAGACATATTCTATATAAATGGCAGGAGTCTTGGAATGAGGAAATTCATAACAAGCTCCATGCTGTTAAACCTATTTTAGGTGAACATTTTTGTTCATGCTTGCCAATTCGGCGTGATGAGGTCGTATTGGCCAGAATAAGAATTGGACATTCTTTTTTAACTCATTCATTTTTACTGAAAGGTGAAGTTCAACCTGAATGTTTATTTTGTTTTGAGCCTTATACAATTCAGCACATTCTCATTGAATGCCCTGATTTAATCTTAATCAGAGATAGGTTCTTTCAAGCAGATTCCCTGAGGGAACTGTTTGAGCTGGTAGAAATACCAAAAATATTTGATTTTTTAAAAGCCATTAATATATATTCTAAAATTTAAAAGGTATATTTTTAGAATGTCGATTATGTTTGTCCTTATTTTATTTACAATCCTGTTGATCGGGACTGACATTTACATAATCTAGTGAGATTGTCTTTATTTGATTTCATCATATAGTTTTATTTACATTATTTATTCGGCTCTATATGACCATCCGTGTCGATGGGCCGTAAAACACCATTCATTCATTCATTCATTCATTCTTCAAAGATTGCTCAAATCGTGACCGCTGGGTCGAAAATTGCCCCACCCCAGGCTCTTTAAACATCTCTAACTAAATTCCCAGGCCTTTGATATTTGGTATATATCATTATCTAATAGTCCTCTACCAAGAGTGTTCAAATTAAGATCCCCAGACCAAAATGGCCCTACCATGGGGTTTATCAGTTTTGCATAGTCCTTTAAAAATCCTGCTGCTTTGCCTTGTGGTTCTCTACCAAGGTTGAAATGATGGCTTATCTCAGGTGAGCGCTTCAGGGCCTCATGGCCCTCTTGAGTTTTAAGATTGATCACATAAATGAGTGTAAATTCTGAAGGGAGGTGTAACAATAACTTACCTAACTGGCAGATTTGGCCATAACTGAGATAAACAGAAAACCCACGCAAATCTTAAGTACAGGTTTGTTTTTGTTTTCTTGTTAGGCGTAACATGCTTATATGCAAGTAGATTTTCATAAGCTGCGGCTGTATTTCATATCAATCCAGCTCTGTAACTATACATTTTTTCGCATTTCTTTTTCATGCTCTTAAAAGATTAAATCCTTCACTGCCAGATTGATGGTTGTCTTTGTCCGTTTCAAGTCTGTTTATAGTTATACCACCACAAACAAAGTTTGAGGAGGGTATACTGGAAGCTGGCTGTCAGGCAGTCATTCGGTCCCTCAGTCCGCAAATTGCTATCAAAACTGCTGTGCGGGAATATTCACTTCAACATTTATTTATTCCGAGAAGATAATCAAGCTGTCGCACAGTTTGGATCGTTTGTATTCAGACTGCATGCTCTTGTCTTTATGGTAGTGTAAGGGTGAAACATTTTTATTTTTAAGAGTCAAATTTTGGAATGAATGAATGGTGTTTTACGGCCCATCGACACTGATGGTCATATAGAGCCGAATAAATAATGTAAATAAAACTATATGATGAAATCAAATAAATACAATCTCACTAGATTATGTAAATGTCAGTCCCGATCAACAGGATTGTAAATAAAATTAGGACAAAACATAACCGACATTCAAAAAATATACCTTTTAAATTTTAGAATATATATTAATAGCTTTTAAAAAATCAAATATTTTTGGTATTTCTACCAGCTCAAACAGTTCCCTCAGGGAATCTGCTTGAAAGAACCTATCTCTATGAGAATGTACTGAATAGTATAAGGCTCAAAACAAAATAAACATTCAGGTTGAACTTCACCTTTCAGTAAAAAGGAATGAGTTAAAAAGGAATGTCCAATTCTTATTCTGGCCAATACGACCTCATCACGCCGAATTGGCAAGCATGAACAAAAATGTTCACCTAAAATAGGTTTAACAGCATGGAGCTTGTTATGAATTTCCTCATTCCAAGACTCCTGCCATTTATATAGAATACGTCTAGTAATTTGTGGTTTGAAATCAGATTCAGGTGATTCAAGAGCAGACTTCGCTGCAATGTCCGCCCTCTCGTTGCCCTGTATTCCACAATGACTAGGTATCCAACAAAATATTACGTCTTTTGAATTAGACATTTCATGGTATTTTAAAACAAGTTTTTTAATAAGAATATTTTTGGAAGAACATTTACTCAGAGATTGCAAAACAGAAAGAGAATCCGAAAACATTATGTTTACTATATGATTTTCCAGCAATATAATCAAGAGCTAAGTCGATAGCTTTGATTTCTGCTGAAAAAATGGAGTTATTATCGGGGAGCCGAAACTTTGCCTCAGTGTCATCAGCCACAAAGGCAGCTGCGACTCTCTCATCATCTTTTGAACCATCAGTATAAACTTGTTCATAATCTTCAAATCTTGAAATTATTTCATTTAAAGAAGAACTGAATTCAAACGAACTTGTTTCAGACTTTTTATGCTGAGTTAGTTCAAAAATAACTTGCTGAATTGGGCTGAAGAAAGACTTCAAAAAGGCAACAGCTGCTATATTTAGAAAGATATTTACGGAGGAGGAGACCAAAGGAAGGAGTCTGAGTGGTGGAACATCAAAGGATGGAACCAGGCGGCCTGCACTGGAAGATACTGGGAAAGTCATCTTCTTGGAAGGTCAGATAGTTTAAGATGGACATGTTTCATTCAGGTCTTGTACATACAAATTTTTAGCTCACCAGAGCACAAAGTGCTCAAGATGAGCTTTTGTGCTCGCCCGTTGTCCGTCAACAATTTGAACCTGAATCTACAGGGATCTCAACTTTCATCTTTGGCACATAGCATCATATTCAGAAGTTATTTAAATGATGCCCCTGTGGTCAAAATTGACCCCGCCCCAGGGGTGCCTTGTTTTCAATAGAAACATATAGTAAAACTTTAAAAATCTTCTCCTCTGAAACCAGAAGGTTCTCAGCTTTCATATTTAGCACATAGCATCATGTTCAGGTCCTCTACAAAAGTTAGATATAAATTATGGTCCCGGGGTCAAAATTGGCCCCGCCCCAGGGGTGAGCAGTTTTCAATAGAAACAAATAGTGAAATCTTTGAAAAGCTTCTTCTCTGAAACTGGAAGGCTCTGAGCTTTCATATTTGGCACATAAATTCATGTTCAGGTCTTCTACAAAAGTTATATAAATTATGGCCCGGGGTCAAAATTGGCCCCGCCCCAGGGGTGGGCAGTTTTCAATAGAAACAAATAGTGAAATCTTTGAAAATCGAAAGGTTCTCAGCTTTCATATTTGGCACATAGCATCATGTTCAAGTCCTCTACATAAGTTATATTATTTATGGCCCCGGGGTCAAAATTGGCCCCGCCCCAGGGGTGGGCAGTTTTCAATAGAAACAAATAGTGAAATCTTTGAAAAAGGTTCTCAGCTTTCATATTTTGCACCAGTGTCGATGGGCCGTAAAACACCATTCATTCATTCATATTTTGCACATAGCATCATGTTCAGGTCCTGTACAAAAGTTATATGAATTATGGCCCCGGGGTCAAAATTGGCCCCGCCCCAGGGGTGGGCAGTTTTCAATAGAAACAAATAGTGAAATCTTTGAAAAATCTTCTCAGCTTTCATATTTTGCACATAGCATCATGTTCAGGTCCTGTACAAAAGTTATATGAATTATGGCCCCCGGGGTCAAAATTGGCCCCGCCCCAGGGGTGGGCAGTTTTCAATAGAAACAAATAGTGAAATCTTTGAAAATCTTCTCAGCTTTCATATTTGGCACATAGCATCACCCCCCAGTTCCTTCCCACCTTGTCGTGGTTGGGGGGCTTAATTGTCATCGGGGATGTTCGTGTTTGCAGCATGAATCATCCCCCTTGGCAAGAACTAAGAGGAAGGACCACCTGTTTGCCGTGGGTGGCGTCCCGTAAGCAGGGAAGGGGGATCCTGGTGGCTGAGTGGTTCTGGAAACAGGTGATAAGTTTCTGGACTGCAATACTCCACTTTGGCCTCTAACTCTGTGTAGTCGGGTGATTGCATTGATCCGGTGTAATCAATCGGCTGGTCATGCCAGTTCTAGGTCTCAGTTCTTCTGTCTTTTTCTTTTCATCGAATCAGTTGTCTGGTTCAAACCGTCTGTCAATCTTTTATTCTTTCTATTATCTTTATATACCTAGCGCGGTGGCCAGACGGATCAATCTTATCCATTTACTGGGTTCGAGTATACTGTCTGTGTATTCTTGGAGTTGGAATACTGCTCCGTATAAGCGTCCCCTTGTTGGGCTCCGAGGTGGGTGAGGAGCACAGACGGTGAATCGTCGTGATCACAATCATGGCAAACTAACTTAAAAACAAGAGGGCCAGAATGGCCCCGACATCGCTCACCAGACGATCAGGAGAGAAGATTTTCAAAGATTTCACTATATGTTTCTTTAGTAAACTAGCCGGCCCTGGGGTGGGGCAAATTTTAATTCAGAAAGAATAAATTAATCTATACTTATGTTCAAAATTTCAGATATTTTCATTACATCTTCATGAGTTCATATTATTATTCATATCTTATCTTAAGATTGATGTACTTTTTAACCCTTCCCCTGTTCTATGTTTATTCAAAATTTCAATACCTAGTGAATATTCATGGACAAAATAGTTGGCAATGAAATATGGAAAGTGGGACAGTATAGCCATTTTAGAAAGTAAAGAAATATATTTCAAATTCCATTTGACAAACAGATCAGACCCTGATCAGACAGCTGCTATAGGAGCCGTCTGATTTGGTCTGTTCTGTTTGCAAATGCATGAAGTCATTTATATGAGGGAAAGGCTTAAGTAAACATATTATAAGTGCATGTATATTGTACACAAAATAAAAATAATTTAATGCAATTTGCACTATATTATATCATAAGCAAATACAGCAGATTGATCAGATGGCTACTACATGAGCCATCTGATCTGGGTCTACTCTGTTTGCAAAGGTGTAGAAATGCATATTTATGGAGTAAAGGGTTAATTGTTCTATTTACAGGTCGGATCTAATTTCCAACTGCCATTATCCAGAAGGGAGGCGAATGAGCCATCACTTTACTCTCGTCGTGAAAAACTATCCATGCAGTATACCTCTAAATTAGCTTCAAACCCATCAAATCCCGCTCATAAAAATAAAAATGTTTTTAGACCTAAATATCAACGTTTATTTGATTCTAAGGAAAAGGTAATTCCATCTTTCGGAATACGTATGTAAAACTTTTTTCAAAATAGTGATATAGATTTGTCTTTAGTTGAAAAGACTAAAGTTGAATCTATACCACCTTGGACAATTAAACCACCAAAGGTTATTTTTGAACTAACTCAGCATAAAAAGTCTGAAACAAGTTCGCTTGAATTCAGTTCTTTTTTAAACGAAATAATTTCAAGATTTGAACATTATGAACAAGTATATACTGATGGTTCAAAAGATGGTGAGAGAGTTGCAGCTGCCTTTGTGGCTGACGACTCAGAGACAAAGTTTCGGCTTCCCGATAATGCCTCCATTTTTTCAGCAGAGATCAAAGCTATTGACTTAGCTCTTGATTATATTGCTGGAAAATCATATAGTAAACATATAATCTTTTCGGATTCTCTTTCTGTTTTACAATCTCTGAGTAAATGTTCTTCAAAAAATGTTCTTATTAAAAAACTTGTTTTAAAATACCATGAAATGTCTAATTCAAAAGATATAATATTTTGTTGGATACCTAGTCATTGTGGAATACAGGGCAACGAAAGGGCGGACATTGCAGCGAAGTCTGCCCTTGAATCGCCTGAATCTGATATGAGAATACCGTTTTCGGATCTCAAACCACAAATTACTAGACATATTCTATATAAATGGCAGGAGTCTTGGGATGAGGAAATTCATAACAAGCTCCATGCTGTTAAATGGAAAAGTAGTAAAGTCAAGCAGGCAAAGCCACATGCAAGACGCAACCACCACCAAAACACCGATAGACAGCATGACACACACACACACACACACAACCACACACCCAAACGCACACGCACACACACATACGAAATGAACACAGAAAACACCAAAAGACACACAAGAAACAGGGACAAACGTTCCACAACATGAACAAACCACAAGCACAAAGACGCAAGGCAAACAAAAGGAAGGGTGACAAAGAGAGTACCGCCTTGGCACGGTCAGCAGCAAAAACACCACTGGGGGTTTAAACCGGTTTACGGACGTCCTAACCTCACACTTCTCTCAAAGTCACCCTAGCTTTACAAATATTGTAAATAAAGGTATCCCCGCTGGACTTACCCACAACATAGACGACGGTGAACACAGGACAACATGTAAAACATAGCATAATAACTGTGACAATCCGTCAAATATGTACTCAATGGCTTTGCTGAAGTCAGAGCACCTGCAGGTAAGCCGTTAAGGGCACGACAGGGAAAAAATAATACATGAGTCTGGTAAGCTCCTCCTGTATCCAAGTTTAAGAGTATACCATCATAGAGTACTACCCTCGGCCTGTCATCGCGCAAGCAAAGAGGGAAGCGTAGCTACCGACTGTAAAAGGATCGATAACCAAACATGCAGTGTGTTGCAATATAATAGGATCATAACCTTTCTTTTTAAATTTTTTAATGCGTTTTATAAACAAATCATGAAAATGGATATGACCCCGAATTTTCCTAAGTTTGTAAACCTATTTTAGGTGAACATTTTTGTTCATGCTTGCCAATTCGGCGTGATGAGGTCGTATTGGCCAGAATAAGAATTGGACATTCTTTTTTAACTCATTCATTTTTACTGAAAGGTGAAGTTCAACGTTTATTTTGTTTTGAGCCTTATACAATTCAGCACATTCTCATTGAATGTCCTGATTTAATCTTAATCAGAGATACGTTCTTTCAAGCAGATTCCCGGAGGGAACTGTTTGAGCTGGTAGAAATACCAAAAATATTTCACCAAAATGTTTCTCAGTTGATAGACTTTAAAAGTTGTTAAAAGAATTTTGATCCGGCAAAAACATGGCCGCCAGAGGGCGTGGTCATTTTTTCCATATATGGTAATATTGGAAAATCTTTAAAAATCTTCTTCTCTGAAACTGTAAAGCCTAGACCTTTGATATTTAGTATATA
This sequence comes from Azorinus chamasolen, assembly GCA_963576725.1. Taxonomy (NCBI): domain Eukaryota; kingdom Metazoa; phylum Mollusca; class Bivalvia; order Cardiida; family Solecurtidae; genus Azorinus; species Azorinus chamasolen. The sequence continues at coordinate 45,898,567 of OY755241.1, read as the reverse complement.
GCATGATCTTGTGGTCCTCTACAAAGATTGTTCAAATTATGACCCCAGGGCCAAAAATGGCCCCGCCAAAGGGCTTATCAGTTTTTCATAGGAAAATCTTTAAAAATCTTCTTCTCAAACTGTAAGGCCTAGACCTTTGATATTTGGTATGTAGCATGATCTTATGGTCCTCTACAAATATTCTTCAAATTATGACCCCCGGGCCTAAAATGGCCCCGCCCAAGGGCTTATCAGTTTTTCATAGGAAAATCTTTAAAAATCTTCTTCTGTGAAACTGTAAGGCCTAGACCTTTGATATTTGGTATGTAGCATGATCTAATGGTCCTTTACAAAAGTGGTTCAAATTATAACCCCGGGGCCAAAAATGGCCCCACCCAAGGGCTTATCAGTTTTTCATAGGAAAATCTTTAAAAATCTTCTTCTCTGAAAACGTAAGGCCTAGACCTTTGATATTTGGTATGTAGCATGATATGTTGGTCCTCTACAAAAGTTGTTTGAATTATGACCCCCGGGCCAAAAATGGCAAGGGCTTATTAGTTTTTCATTGGAAAATCTTTAAAAATCTTCTTCTCTGAAACTGTAAGGCCTAGACCTTTGATATTTGGTATGTAGCATGATCTTATGGTCCTCTACAAATATTCTTCAAATTATGACCCCAGGGTCAAAAATGGCCCCGCCCAAGGGATTATCAGTTTTTCATTGGAAAATCTTTAAAAATCTACTGAAACTGTAAGGCCTAGACCATTGATATTTGGTTTGTAACATGATCTAATGGTCCTCTACAAATATGTAGCTGTGGCTTGTGGTCTTCTGCCAAAAATGTTTAACTTACGACCCTGACCACTGGGCAAAACTTGGCCCTGCCTTAGGGCTTATCAGTTTTTCATGGGTAAAATATAAAATATTATTTTTCTCTGAAACCATAAGACTTAGACCTTTAATTAATGGCATACTGCTTTGCCTAGTGGTTCTCTACCAAGGTTGTACACATTTCTTGTGGTCAAAAATGGCCCCGCCCCTGGGGTTATCTCAGGTGAGCGCTTCAGGGCCTCGTGGCCCTCTTGTTTAATATGTTATCGTTCCAAAAATATGCATACTATTGAAAGACAACTTCAACAATGTCTCAACAAACTTGAAACATGGAATAATGAGAATGGCTTTAAATTTTCAACGTCAAAAACGCAATGTGTTCATTTCTGTCAGTTAAGAAATTGTCACCAAGAACCCGTTTTAAATCTTAATAATGTTCAAATCCCTGTGGTTGATCAAGCCAAATTTTTAGGACTTATATTTGACAAAAAGTTGACATTTATACCTCATATTAAGCATTTAAAAACAAAATCTCTTAATCTTCTTCGAGTTTTAGCTCACACTGACTGGGGAGCTGATCGGAAAGTGCTGCTGCGCCTTTACCGATCATTAATTCGTTCTAAACTGGACTATGGAAGCATTGTATATGGATCAGCTAGAAAGTCTTACCTGAAGATTCTTGATCCCGTTCACCATCCGGCTTTCCCTTGGTGCTTTTAAAACCTCACCAATCGAAAGTCTTTTAGTAGAAGCAAATGAACCATCTTTATACATTCGAAGAGAGCAAAAGTGAAGGCAAATCCTACCAATCCTGCTAATGAAACATTTTTTGAACCCAAATATGAAATGCTTTATGAAAGGAAACCTAATGCTATAAAACCTATCGGTCTCCGTCTCAGATCGGCAATTAACGAGGCAGGTCTGAGAATGGATTCTGTCAGGCAACAAAGTTTCAAACATTGCGCCATGGACTATCAAGCAACCTAATGTTTTCTTACATCTGGCTTCAAATAAAGTCTTCTACAAATGCACTAGAATATCAATCCGAATTTGAAGAACTTAAGTCACAGTATCCTGATCATATTCCCATATATACTGATGGTTCTAAAGATGAAAATAAAGTCGGTTGTGCATCTGTCAGTAAATTTCATACCTCTAAAGTAAGACTACCTGACAAATCTTCCATATTTACAGCTGAAGTCCAAGCAATTTACCTTGCCCTTCGATTCATATCGGTGCACAACATGAACAAATACATAATTTTTTCAGACTCGCTCTGTCTTCAAGCGTTGAACAACAGAAATATGAATAACCCATTAGTTCAGCAAATTCTTCTTAAACACCATAAATTATCTCTGTCAAACAATATTGTTTTCTGTTGGCTACCTAGTCATGTTGGAATTCGGGGAAATGAAGAGGCAGATGAAACGGCCAAGTCATCCCTGAATCTGAATGAGGCAGTTTTCAAAATACCATATACTGATTTTAAACCATTGATTAAACATCATACATGTTCCAAATGGCAGGTTTCTTGGGACAGCAATATTAACAAACTTCATGCCATCAAACCAACCATTGGTGATTCTCTTTTAAATTATAGAGCTGTACGAAGAGATGAGGTGGTCCTAGCTCGCTGTCGCATCGGACACTCATATTACTCATTCCTATTTACTAAAGCGCGAAATTCAACCAGAATGTGTCTTCTGTCAAGAGCCATACACACCACACAAAGACGATGTGTCGCTTTCAACTCCCAGGTCCATAGGTCAAAGGTCACAGGCTACAATTACTTTGTCACAAATTTCGTCTCCGGTCTGTAACATCTTTATCTATCAATGGATTTCAATATAACTTGGCACAGATGTTCACCAGACAAAGACGATGTGTCGCGTTCAGCTCCATGGTCCATATGTCAAAAGTCAATGTCACAGGGTACAATTGTTTATCTGTGAATGGATTTCAAAGGATGCTGGCACAAATGTTCACCAAAGACGATGTGTCAACTCCCTGCTCCATGGGTCACAGGTCAATGGTACAATTTTGGGGGCATTTGTCACAAATGCCCGTGACTGTGACATCTCTTGTTAAAGATCTGGAAATTATGGTGAAACGTTTAAAGGACAGTGCGGTCATTGAGGTGTATTACACAGAAATCATGGAGAGGGGGGAAATTCAGGGATAGACTTACTCACAAAGTGGTGCTTCAACAGCCAGATGAGCAAGATCAACAAACTGATGGCACGTGTATGTTGTGTGGTGAAGATTAACATCAGGTTTCCAAAACACTATGTGGAGGATCTAGTGCACCTAACGGAGAAGGGGAACTCGCAGTACTTTTATGGCCTGAGAAAAGTGATGTTGTCACTAAAGCATGTATTATAATGTATGTTGTATATATGTATACCCTTTACCTTTTGCAAATATATCTAATTACATTTACATAGCATACCTTGATCAAATGACCAGTTTCGGGTCTACTATGTTTGCAACAGGTGTATACGAGGCAAAGGGTTAACTATGTTGTGGAAATGTATCTATGAATATACACTTACTGAATGAATAGATTGATTTAACACCATTGTTATCATTTATGTAACAAATCCATTACTAGCCTATGCTAACAGAGTAGATCCAGACCAGGCAGCTGATTGATCAACATACACTCGGTTTGCCTGAATATTTAAATGTGCGGTATCCCTTCGAAACAGAGTACCGGTATCCCTTCGAAACAGAGTACCGGATGAACGTACGGAGTCTTGCAAAAAAAATTTATATACATCTAGTAGGGAAAATGTAAAGGTCGCTCTTCTGACCAACCTGTGAAGACGCCGGTTTGGCAAGATAAATGCGAAAGTGCGAATGTCATGACAATCTAAATCTCACGCCAACCCCATTTCTGATTTAGAACAAAGTAGGAAAATATCCCATTTTACACGTTTACAACTCATATTTTCACAGCCAAAATGCGTATAAACATTTAGAATGACTTTACCAACCAATATTTAGAATAACCAATATAGAGAATAACCCTATATTATATTAAACACAGCAACCCGATGGCTTTTGTTGACTCTGTGGCGACTGGTGTCGGGTTTTTTTCGGTTGCTATAATTGAGTAATAAATACAATCTAGGGCAATAATTCGAACATTTAATGATTCTTATTCTACAGTAAAGTTCCGCTTTACGACCACTTTTTAAAAGAACGGAATTTTCCTTCATATTTTATTGCCCGTAGGGTCCGTTATTAAGACCGTCCCGCTATTACGTAATACGACCACTAATCCCAGAACAAAAGGACCACTTGGTGTTGCTTTAGGGTCCGATATTAAGGGCAGACATTCAGTTGAATTTCACACTTCGCCGGTGAAAATAACACATCAAAGTTTATGCAAATAATCATTTTACCGAAAGTTGACAAGAAAAAATAATTATGTTGCTATATAAATTATCGGTGTTTTGGGCGATCAATTACAATGAGGGTTCACAGTTTTACTCTACTGTGCATTGCAATATGGACTTACTGAGTTGCCAGGAGTACGTTTCCATTTTCAATACAGCCTATTTAAATGTCTTTTGCAATGATGCGTGCAAATGCCTCATTATTTAGTTGAGCAGCCATTTGCAAAAATAATGTAAACATTAAACAGGAAATACGTCATAAAACAGCACTAGAAAATTCCCCACTCAGAGCCAAGTTGTAGGTTATATGCTAACACAGAAAAAGGGTGTGTACTCTTTGACCAATCAAATGAAATTTCAAACCCCAATACATCAGCGACATCACATTTGACCTTTCATTTTCAGTGTCGATGGGCCGTAAAACACCATTCATTCATTCATTCATTCTGAAAACACTGTGACCCTTTCATTTACTGAAAACAGTGACAGCCATATGTTATGTTTTTAACACAGCAAGTTTTAATCGGATTATGGAGTTGACTGGCCTAGAGGCAATTAACATATCTCCCTGACGCAATTTATATCCTATCAAAAAGCTTGTTATATGAAAAATACTTGTGTTTGAAATCTTCGAAATTTGGCTGGATTTTGATATACCCGACACATTTTTCCACAATACACGATCTGAAGGTGATTCACATGCGTTACATATAATTGGTAAAACTCTATCTAATCTATCTCTGTCTGTCTATAAATAGTTGACACTTGTTGTCTCTGTTTAGTGCCACCGCCGACACATTTTTCCACAATACACGATCTGAAGGTGATTCACATGCGTTACATATAATTGGTAAAACTCTAATCTATCTCTGTCTGTCTATAAATAGTTGACACTTGTTGTCTCTGTTTAGTGCCACCGCCTCAGTGAGTGAGTTGGGTTTTACACGGGGCCAACCAGTCCTAGAACTGTAAATTCAAATTTGGCAGTGGAAGACATAATAAATTGTATAGGGGAGCAACTGGGCATATTTAAGATCGCACTTCGGATGGACCAAGATTGATATCGGTTGAAAGCAGTTCTAATTAATATGATACATTGATGAAAACTATAGGACAGGGGTTGTTATACAACGTTAAGTGCCAGTAAAGACGACGTGCATCCATGTTATTATTCAAAATTTTCAGTCCATTTGGAGAAGTCTACTTCACCATAGCTTGCGCATGGTGATGAAGTCAACCAATGTCGCCATGGACCTTTGATGGACGAGGAACGAAACAAGCCATGGTTAGACAAAAATGCCGATGGAGAGGCCCTGTCTGCTTTGGCAAGTGTTATGTTGGACAAACGGTTCCTGAACAGAATCCATTACCTCCTGAATGTTAGGTAATTATCTCCTACCTGTGACATTAAAACTTGGTTAGGCCTGTTTCATTTAAATGTATCTCGAAGGGCAGGAATGCACTTTAAACAAGAGGGCGAGAATAGCCCTGACATCGCTCACCAGACAATTAGAGAAGATTTTCAATATAGTTTTCTATAGACAAGAGGACCATTGACAATGTTAATTTTTCAGCAGAATTTTTTTTTACTGACAGATGCCAGGAACTCGGTGTTAACCCATATCACTGCTGAGCATGACTTAAGATTTATTTAGCATCTAAATTTGCATATAGTTTACAAGATATTAATTTAAATTTTTAATCAGTTATATTGAAATATTACAGTAGTGTAGTTCGACCCAATCAGATGGTATAATATGTTAAACAAGCATAATCTTTGCTTTGGAACCTTTCACAATATAGGGTTTGGTGGAAAAAATGACGATTTGTATTTAAATATGTCTTATTACTCTGGGGTCACAATATGCAAGAGCTACAGATGATCATGAGAACTCAAGTTCTCAAAATCCTCTCCGCTATCGTCTGAGCTACCGTCTTGTCGATAAATTCATCAATGGTGAATGACATACCTGGATATATACCATGTGTACTCTTGTATAAATTATTCACCGAGACTATTGATTTTATATATATATATATATATATATAAACCCAACATAGTGTGAAATTATGATACATACGTAATTAGGAAAAGGAAATTTCAAAATGTAGTTTTGAAACCATTGTGATAAAAAGAGCATAATGGTTTCAAAAAATAAAGTTTACATAAGGCGCAATAATGCGTCAATTGGAGAGAATGAATTAATGCAGTACATAAGATCAGACTTTGTTTCAATCTAATTATTTTTGTAACATATAACTTGCAAAAATATTTATAATTTACACAAAACTAAAATCTTATTAGTCTGAGATTACAAAGCATAAGCTTATTCTTAATATCTGATTGTTCAGGGTTTGAGTGGAGCGAAATAAGATCAATCAGGTGGTGAGAATAAACTGGCTGGAAAACAAATGTTTGATAAAGTCTGAGCCTGCACAATGTCTGTACTATTAAATAATTTATTTATTTCTGGAGTTTAGGTTTAAAATTTTGTCTTCCTTATATCTGCTCCCTCCTCAAACACAAGAATGTCTTGTCTGGAGTGCCTGGCTAAGGCAAGAACGCCTTCATCTAAAAATAACACCTGGAAGTCCTGAAATGCAAAAAACAATATTGATGCTTTCAACTTAACCTTTAGCTGTTGACAGCACAACACCATCATTTTTAAAAACTATAACTGGCATATTTCAAAATCTGGATTCACTGAATATTTGTTGGGTAACAAGAAGGCCAAGATGATGGCCCTTAATCGCTCACCTGATTACAATAGATTTAACATTAATATAATAATTAATATTAATGTATGCAGAACAAGATTTTCAAAGATTTAGAATATTGATTTTATCAAGACAATCATTCGACCAATGAAGCTTGGGCTAAAATGTGCCCTCTAGAGTGATTTTTCTACGATTTGACCTAGTGACCTAATGTTTTTTTATTCAACCCCACCCATGACAAACTCAACCTTGATATCACCAAGACGAACATTCTGAGCAAGTTTGAGGAAGAATGGGCTAAAACGTGACCGCTGGAGTGTAACCAAGATGTTTCTAAGATTAGACCTAGTGACCTACTTTTTGAACCCACTCCCAAACTCATCTGATATTTTATCAAGACAATCATTCTGACAGTTTCATGGAGATTGGACAAAACATGTAACCACTAGAGTGTTCACATGATCCTAAGCCAGACCACTAATAATTTATTGATCTGAAAGTTAAGGGCATGGTTACATTGACCTAGTGACCTCAACAACTATAGGCGTCATCTAGTGGTCACGACCAACCACCACATCAAGTTTGAAGATCCCCAACCAAACCATTGAGCAGTTATTAATCAGAAACCATTTCATCAGTTAAGGTCATATTGACGTTGACCTAGTGACCTCAAAAAAAAGATGGCTCATTTAGTTGTCATGACCACGGTTATATGAGGGAAAGGGATAAACCTTTTCATGTCTGTGGAATTATAATTGCATATATTTAGCTTTTTTCATATAAAAATTGGTGTCTGTTGGGATTATCTTTCTCCAAAATTACATTAACGGACCCATGTAGCGGTTAACATTTCTATTCAGAAAGCAGACAGATTTGACAAATGTCTTATTTTACAAGCTACATCTGCCAGCCGAGAAGAATTGAGTTTCTTGAAGAAGATAACAGGGATATTGACGAAAATAACCTATTATATTATAATAACCTCAACCCGACGAAAAGCTAATTAATACATTACTGTATTATATCGGGTCTTTAATATCAAACATACTAAATGTGAGATTAATTTGTACTTTTACAGACTAATGGAAAGCCAAAGGTCCGCATGGTCCCAGAGCATGAAGTTATTAAACCTCTGTCCAAGTGGCACAGGCTAAACATCCTGATTGTGATCAAGCTAGGAAACTAGTCATCAATTTTCTTGATGTACTTTTTTGTAGAGAGATCCTTGCAAAATCCTGTGCAGTTGGTCAAAAAGTGCTCACAACAAAACGACATCAAGAGTCATTGCCGTTACCACCAAATACACTGTCGGCAATAAAACTATATTTTGTGGACTTTCTGACTTTCAAAAAGGACAATGGTGTAACTTACATGACTGAAAGAGCTTTTAATGATGCAGGGCGAGCAGAGCGTTTGAATCTATCAGTGAGAATCTATCAGTGAGTTGATTGGTAAACAATCTTACTGATATATTAATTAATCCTTGCCCTGTTCTATCTTTAAAATAGTCCAAATTTCAATATCTTCTAAATAGCCATGTACAAAAATATAATGGGAAGGTGGAACATTATATCCATTTTAGAAAGTAAAGAAAAACATCTTTCAAATTCCAGTAGCAAACAGAGCAGACCTAGATCAGATGCCTTTTATAGAATACATCTGATGCATAAGAGGCACCTGGTCCAGGTCTACTTTGCATACGCGTGAGTGCGACACTGAAAAGGTCATAGCGCTGAGTGAGTTAGTTTTACGGCACTGCGACACAATAGGTCATATAGCGCCGATGAATGATGATGAGGGATGATATCAGGAAGATGATTTCGGCTAATCTCATTCGCTGCAAAAGCAGTGTATCAAACTGAATATAAAAATGATCAGAGAAAATATATACATGTTAAGGAATTCAGTAATAGGTCCATAAGGGAGGTGATCCCCCGAAAGCAAAAATTGCAACACAAAAAGAGAAAATTGCAAACTCGGTTTTATTGAGTCTGTTAATGAGCAGTTATTGAAAGTGCAACACTGCTCACGCCCCCTAGCACCGGCTTAAGCGGTATTCAATTTTCAGAACAAGAAGTACTGAAATTCATGATCTCGAAGGATCCGAAGGTATAACAACACTGAGAATAAAGTACGGGGAGACGTTTTAAGGCCGCCACACAAGCACTTAACACCTGCTGTTGTGAAGATTATAAATTCTGAAGGGAGGTGATCCCCCGAAAGCAAAAATTGCAACACAAAAAGAGAAAATTGCAGACTCGATTTTATTGAGCCTGTTCATGATGTTATTGAAAGTGCAGCACTGCTCACGCCCCCTAGCACCGGCTTAAGCGGTATTCAATTTTCAGAACAAGAAGTACTGAAATTCATGATCTTGAAGGATCAGAAGGTATAACACTGAGAATGAAGTACGGGGCGACGTTTTACAGCCGCCACAAAAGCACTCAACACCTGCTGTTGTGAAGATTATAAATTCTGAAGGGAAGTGATCCCCGTAAGCAAAAATTGCAACACAAAAAGAGAAAATTGCAGACTCGGTTTGCCCTTAACGGCTTACCTGCAGGTGCTCTGACTTCAGCAAAGTCATTGAGTCTATGTTGTGGGTAAGTCCGGCGGGGATACCTTTATTTACACTATTTGTAAAGCTAGGGTGACTTTGAGAGAAGTGTCATGTAAGGACGTCCGTAAACCGGTTTAAACCCCCAGTGGTGTTTTTGCTACTGACCTGCCAAGGCAGTACTCTCTTTGTCACCCTTTTTTTTGTTTGCCTTGCATCTTTGTGCTTGAGATTTTGTTCATGTGTGGAATGTTTGTCTCTGGTTCTTGTGTGTCTGTTGGTATTTTCTGTGTTCATCTCTTGTTTGAGTGTGCGTTTGGGTGTGTGGTTGTGTATGCGTGTCATGCTGTCTATCGGTGATTTGGTGGTGGTTGCGTCTTGCATGTAGCTTTGCCTGCTTGACTTTACTACTTTTCCATTAATGTACCAGTACTGAATGGACTCTATGGAATTTTTCTTAACCCATTCTCGCCTAAAGACACCATTTTATGCCTTGGAAAACAAATGTAGGAGCTGTCTGGTCAGGCTCTGTCCAGTTTGCTTTAGTAATCTATATATCAATTCGTTTCCATTATAAAAGTTATAATGAGAATTCATGAGGTATTGAAATCTAAATATTCAAGTGTGGGGTTAATGTTAAACTTTACGTGATATTTTATTTCACTGATACAGGTAGATCTAGATGCATATAATGGCCTTTGTAGGTAACATTATCCATTAGCAAATGTTGCAGTATCTAGAAACTATATTCACTCATCAAACTAGTCTGCACTGTCCCAACAGCCGAGGGAAAGAAATGGTGAATCTAAATTCATACAAGAAAAAATGTGTATTTCCTGATCAGAAATTTGTCAGTTTTTTGCATGATGCTGACCATCTGTATATATATATGTCTTAAAAGTGAAATATTTGTATATATTTCTATACAATGTCAGTGAGTGATGCTTTAAATATTATATATCACAGACTGGACTCAATATGGAAGACGTTTTCTGAAATTATAAACGGATGAGATGAGCCAAAATCATCTTCCTGATCATCCCTCATCATTCATCGGCGCTCCAGATATATGACCTATTCAGGTTCGCAGTGCTGTAAAACCCAACTCGCTCACTAATTAGTAAAAGTTATGCGATTGCATCTTCAAGGGTAATATTTTTAAATGAATTCAATATTACATGTGCAGTAAAACCTCTTTAAACCGGACTGATTGAGGGCACTGTTTGAGCTGGTAGAAATACCAAAAATATTTGATTTTTTAAAAGCCATTAATATATATTCTAAAATTTAAAAGGTATATTTTTAGAATGTCGATTATGTTTTGTCCTTATTTTATTTACAATCCTGTTGATCGGGACTGACATTTACATAATCTAGTGAGATTGTCTTTATTTGATTTCATCATATAGTTTTATTTACATTATTTATTCGGCTCTATATGACCATCAGTGTCGATGGGCCGTAAAACACCATTCATTCATTCATTCTATGCAACAGTTATTTAATACAGTTCCGTACGAGAATGTAATTTCTTTTTTGAAAGAGACTGGTCTTTATTCTAAAATATAAATCAGTTTAAACAGTTCTATTATTTTATTTCTGTATTCCTTTCTACATTTTCATCTTCGTATATTTTAATGATTTACACTCGTTGATCGAGATTTTTTATCAATTTTCATCATTTCATCATAATTTGCGCGGTGTCGTAAAACCCAACTCTCTCACTTAATGCAGGATGAAAGTCAATAAGTTGTCTGGAGGGGGGAATTTTATTTACATTTTGACTTTGGTGAAAGTGGGATAATGGCCAAGTTACTTTTCTCCTGTCTTGGTGCCTAATAACCTATGTATATAGTATTATGGCTCCTTTTAAATTAAAACCCAAATCACTCATTACTTGTTAATTGCAGATCCTTCTCATTAGAATCACTGCAGGGGAATGATCCTTCTCATTAGAATCACTGCAGGGGAATTATGACTCTCCTGTTATTCAATTTTGACGACACTTCAGATATGTGGAGCCATGTCTGACCACAAAACAGAGTGTAACAGGAAAATTGAATGTCAGAGTCGTCTTGGTCTGAACTTGTCTGTCAACCATCTAGCGTACCAGCTGAATGTGTAAAATATGACAAGTTTCATTTCAGCCCTTTTTTACGCCATTTTTGGGGCCGATATCCGGCCCCATTCCATTCCCCAAGCCAAATCATACTTTTTCCCAAAAATCTGGTAAAAATTCCCCACCTCATGTCGTATTTTTGAAGGCCGATGTTCTGAATTTTCTTCTGTCCAAACAACTGTTAAACATGCACCGAGATTCGTAGACGTAACTTCTGTATATGGGAGATATGCCGATAGTAGGGAAATTGGCGAGTAGTTCCGAATGTGAGTCATCATCGCTAGACGCTTATTGATTTGATACTAGAAAAGTCGAGCGTCGTCGGGACATGAAACATGCTTTCTGTAAACATCGAAAATTTCTCATAAAAGTTATGTGAAAAAAATAAAAAAGAATGACGGAAAGGGATATTTTAAAATTGACTTTATGTTTAAAAAAAACTGTCATGAATCAGTCTAGCTCTCGGGCACAAATGTCTAACGACAGTGAAATCGTAAATTCTGAGGAAACACCTGGACCATCGGGATCGTGCGCGGATGTTAGCAAGTGTCATATTCATTATAGTAAACGAGTTTTATGAAAACAATTTGTAACTAGTAGAGGTTTATTTTTGTCACAAAAACAGATGTCTCCCCCATCCCATCCTCTTTCCACTGTATAGAAGATATAAGTGTACACTTGTCTTCAAGTCTTGTCATATGCAAACAGTCTAGTCCCAGATCAGAGGGCTCCTAAAGAGCCCTCTGATCAGGGTCTGCACTGTTTGTAATTTGAAATATATTGGAAAACCAACCCTTAAATAATAGTCAAAAATGGACTTGGAAACATTTACCTGGAAGTGTAAATTTTGAAATTCCAGTGAGGAATGAGTTAAAATAAACCCTGGTTTTGTCGCCTATGAAGACTATTACAGTGTAATTTTTCCCAAAAAGGCCCAGTTATGTTGCAAAAATTTCCCCAAAAGCCCAGTTATGTTGCAAAATTCCCCAGTCTAAAGGCCCCACCACACTTCCCCAAAACCTTAAAAAACAAGAGGGCCAGAATGGCCCTGAAGCGCTCACCAGACAACCAGAGGAGAAGATTTTCAAAGTTTTCACTATATGTTTCTAAAGAAAACTAGCCGGCCCTGGGAAAAACTTGTAGGGGACCTGAACATGATGCTATGTGCCAAATATGAAAGCTGAGACTAACCTTCCAGTTTCAGAGAAGAAGATTTTCAAAGATTTCACTATTTGTTTCCACTGAAAACTGTCCACCCCTGGGGCGGGGACAATTTTGAACAGAGACCATAATTAATACAAGAGGGCCATGAGGCCCTGAAGCGCTCACCTGAGATACCCCAGGGGCGGGGCCATCATTTGTACAACCTTGGTAGAGAACCACAAGGCAAAGCAGTATTCCATTAAGCCTTATGGGTTCAGAGAAAAATAATATATTTTTCCCATGAAAAACTGATAAGCCAGGGCCAAGTTTCGCCCAGAGGTCATGGTCGTAAGTTGAACAAACTTTGTAGAGGACCATTAGATCATGCTACATGCCAAATATCAAAGGTCTAGGCCTTACAGTTTCAGAGAAGAAGATTTTTAAAGATTTTCCTATGAAAAACTGATAAGCCCTTGGGCGGGGCCATTTTTGGCCTGGGGTCATAATTTGAACAATCTTTGTAGAGGACCATTAGATCATGCTACATGCCAAATATCAAAGGTCTAGGCCTTACAGTTTCAGAGAAGAAGAATGTTAAATATTTTCCTATGAAAAACTGATAAGCCCTTGGGCGGGGCCATTTTTGGCCCGGGGGTCATAATTTGAACAATCTTGTAGAGGAACATAAGATCATGCTACATGCCAAATATCAAAGGTCTAGGCCTTACAGTTTCAGAGAAGATTTTTAAAGATTTTCCTATGAAAAACTGATAAGCCCTTGGGCGGGGCCATTTTTGGCCCGGGGTCATAATTTGAACAATCTTTGTAGAGGACCATTAGATCATGCTTCAAGCCAAATATCAAAGATCTAGGCCTTAGTTTCAGAGAAGAAGAATATTAAAGATTTTCCTATGAAAAACTGATAAGCCCTTGGGCGGGGCCATTTTTGGCCCGGGGGTCATAATTGAACAATCTTTGTAGAGGACCATTAGATCATGCTACATGCCAACTATCAAAGGTCTAGGCCTTACAGTTTCAGAGAAGAAGATTTTTAAAGATCTTCCTATGAAAAACTGATAAGCCCTGGGGCGGGGCCATTTTTAGCCCGGGGGTCATAATGTGAACGTTTCGTTCCCCCTAGCCACTGATGCTTCTGACAAAATTTGGTTAAAATCGGGTCAGCAGTTTCAGAGGAGATGTCGTTTGAAAATGTGGACGGACAAATAGCGGTCACAATAGCTCATCCTGAGCCTTTGGCTCAGGTGAGCTAATAACTTTAGTAGACGACCTGAACATGATGCTATGTGCCAAATATGAAAGCTGAGAGCCTTCCAGTTTCAGAGAAGAAGATTTTCAAAGATTTCACTATTTGTTTCTATTGAAAACTGCCCACCCCTGGGGCGGGGCTAATTTTGACCCCAGGGCCATAATTTATACAACTTTTGTAGAGGACCTGAACATGATGCTATGTGTCAAATATGAAAGCTGAGAACCTTCTAGCTTCAGACGAAAAGATTTTCAAAGATTTCACTATTTGTTTCTATTGAAAACTGCCCACCCCTGGGACGGGGCCAATTTTGACCCTGAGGCCATAATTTAAATAACTTTTGTAGAGGACCTGAACATGATGCTATGTGCCAAATATGAAAGCTGAGAGCCTTCCAGTTTCAGAGAAGAAGATTTTCAAAGATTTCACTGTTTCTATTGAAAACTGCCCACCCCTGGGGCCATAAATAATGTAACTTATGTAGAGGACTTGAACATGATGCTATGTGCCAAATATGAAAGCTGAGAACCTTCCAGTTTCAGAGAAGATTTTCAAAGATTTCATTATTTGTTTCTATTGAAAACTGTCCACCCCTGGGGCGGGGCCAATTTTGACCCTGGGGTCATAATTTATATAACTTTTGTAGAGGACCTGAATGTGATGCTATGTGCCAAATATGAAAGCTGAGAGCCTTCCAGTTTCAAAGAAGAAGATTTTCAAAGATTTCACTATTTGTTTCTATTGAAAACTGCCCACCCCTGGGGCGGGGCCAATTTTGACCCTGGGGCCATAATTTATATAACTTTTGTAGAGGACCTGAGCATGATGCTATGTGCCAATTATGAAAGCTGAGAACCTTCTGGTTTCAGAGAAGAAGATTTTCAAAGTTTTACTATATGTTTCTTCCATTGAAAACAAGGCACCCCTGGGGCGGTGTCAATTTTGACCCCAGGTACATAATTTATATAACTTTTGTAGAATGAATGAATGAATGGTGTTTTACGGCCCATCGACACTGATGGTCATATAGAGCCGAATAAATAATGTAAATAAAACTATATGATGAAATCAAATAAAGACAATCTCACTAGATTATGTAAATATCAGTCCCGATCAACAGGATTGTAAAGAAAATAAGGACAAAACATAATCGACATTCTAAAAATATACCTTTTAAATTTTAGAATATATATTAATGGCTTTTAAAAAATCAAATATTTTGACCCTGGGGTCATAATTTATATAACTTTTGTAGAGAACCTGAATATGATGCTATGTGCCAAAGATGAAAGTTGAGATCCCTGTAGATTCAGAGGAGAAGATTTTTAAAGGTTCAAATTGTTGACGACGAACGCCGACGGACAACAGGCGATCACAAAAGCTCACCCTGAGCTAAAACAAGAGGGCCATGATGGCCCTAAATCGCTCACCTGGTTACTATAGACGTATGCATACACTGTATTTCTATGTAAAAATAAGTAAGCTTCAGATTGGGGCCAATATGAAACCAAGGGCCATAATTTTAGGTCTTGAGTTTCAAATTTGAACAATCTAAATAAAGGAACATTAGATGATGCTTCATATAAATTTCAAAGTTCCGGGCCTTACAATTTCACAGATTTTCCTATGAAAAACTGATAAGCCAGGGGCGGGGCCATTTTGGTCCAGGGGTCATAATTTGAACAATTTTGGTAGAAAACCATTAGATGATAATAAATACTAAATTTCAAAGGTCTAGGCCTTAAACTGATAAGCCAGGGGGCGGGGCCATTTTTGGCCCGGGGTCATAATTTGAACAATTTTGGTAGAGGACCATTAGATGATGCTACATACTAAATACCAAAGGTCTAGGCCTTACGGTTTCAGAGAAGATTTTTAAAGATTTTCCTAAGAAAAACTGACAAGCCCCGGGCCGGGGCCATTTTTGGTCCGGGGCACATAATTTGAACAATCTTTGTAGAGGTCCATTAGATAATGCTACATACCAAATATCAAATGTCTAGGCCTTACGGTTTCAGAGAAGGTCTAGGCCTTACGGTTTCTGAGAAGAAGATTTTTTAAAGATTTTCCTAAGAAAAACTGATAAGCCCCGGGGCGGGGCCATTTTTGGTCCGGGGGACATAATTTGAACAATCTTTGTAGAGGTCCATTAGATAATGCTACATACCAAATATCAAATGTCTAGGCCTTACGGTTTCAGAGAAGAAGATTTTTAAAGATTTTCCTATGAAAAACTGATAAGCCCCGGGGCGGGGCCATTTTTGGCCCGGGGGTTATAATTTGAACAATCTTGGTAGAGGACCATTAGATGATGTTACATACTAAATACCAAAGGTCTAGGCCTTACGGTTTCTGAGAAGATTTTTAAAGATTTTCCTATGAAAAACTGATAAGCCCCGGGGCGGGGCCATTTTTGGTCCGGGGGTCATAATTTGAACAATCTTTGTAGAGGACCATTAGATGATGCTACATACCAAATATCAAAGGTCTAGGCCTTACGGTTTCAGAGAAGATTTTTAAAGATTTTCCTAAGAAAAACTGATAAGCCCCAGGGCGGGGCCATTTTTGGTCCGGGGGACATAATTTGAACAATCTTTGTAGAGGTCCATTAGATAATGCTACATACCACATATCAAATGTCTAGGCCTTACGGTTTCAGAGAAGAAGATTTTTAAAGATTTTCCTATGAAAAACTGATAAGCCCCGGGGCGGGGCCATTTTTGGCCCGGGGGTCATAATTTGAACAATCTTGGTAGAGGACCATTAGATGATGTTACATACTAAATACCAAAGGTCTAGGCCTTACGGTTTCTGAGAAGAAGATTTTTAAAGATTTTCCTATGAAAAACTGATAAGCCCCGGGGCAGGGCCATTTTTGGTCCGGGGGTCATAATTTGAACAATCTTTGTAGAGGACCATTAGATGATGCTACATACCAAATATCAAAGGTCTAGGCCTTACGGTTTCAGGAGAAGATTTTTAAAGATTTTCCTAAGAAAAACTGATAAGCCCCAGGGCGGGGCCATTTTTGGTCCGGGGGACATAATTTGAACAATCTTTGTAGAGGACCATTAGATGATTCTACATACCAAATATCAAAGCTCTAGGCTTTGTGGTTTCAGAGAAGAAGATGTTTAAGTAAATTGTTAAATTGTTGACGACGCACATACGCACGACGACGGACGCCGGACACTGCCCCCTCACAATACCTCACCTGGCACTTACTGCCCCCTCACAATATCTCACCTGGCACTTTGTGCCAGGTGAGCTAAAAAAAAAGGGCTGTATTTGTAAGTGTTATGGATATACTGTTTTTGTAAGACTGAGGCTAATTGTTAATGGGAATTTGGAAGGAAGTGTGCTGTAATAATAGACTGCTTTGAAGTATTCAAAGATCGACCAGTCCACAGACGTGGTCGAGTTCAAAGCACAACACTAACATTCCTGATAGGAATCAACCCACAAGGTGTCATATCCTACATTTCAAAGGCATGGGTTGGCCGAACTAGTGACAAACATGTAACAGAACATTGCGGGTTTCTCGACAACATTTTACCAGGGGATCTCGTGCTAGCTGACCGTGGATTTGACATTGCTGCCAGTGTTGGAGCTCTATGTGGGTCAGTTAAAATTCCTGCCTTTATGAAATGCGCCAGTGTTGGAGCTCTATGTGGGTCAGTTAAAATTCCTGCCTTTATGAAATGCAAAAACCAGTTATCTCCATTAGACGTTGAAGAAACTCGTACAATTGCAAATGTACGGATATATGTAGAGAGTCATTTGACTAGAACTTTACACCTGGATCTTGTAATTACCGTATCCGCAGGAATAAAAGACGCAGTTTTTTCCCAAGGTTTCGATACTCAATAGGATGGGTGCGTCGTATACACAGAATTGCAAAACAAGAGGGCCAGAATGGCCCTGAAGCGCTCACCAGACAATCAGGAGAATATATGTTTCTATTGAAAGCTGGCTACTCCTGGGGCAGGGCCAATTTAGACCACAGGGGCATAATTTATATAACATTTGTAGAGGACCTGAACATGAAGCTATGTGCCAAATATGAAAATTATGCTCCAGTTTCAGAGAAGATTTTCAATGTTTTTACTATATATTTCTATTGAAAACTGACCACCCCTCGGGTGGGGCAAATTTTAATCCCAGGGGCATAATTTAAACAAGGCCATACAAAGTTCTGCTACTCCTGGGGCAGGGCCAATTTAGACCACAGGGGCATAATTTATATAACATTTGTAGAGGACCTGAACATGAAGCTATGTGCCAAATATGAAAATTATGCTCCAGTTTCAGAGAAGATTTTCAATGTTTTTACTATATATTTCTATTGAAAACTGACCACCCCTCGGGTGGGGCCAATTTTAATAATTTCATATTCATAAGTTTAACTTAATAGTTTGTAGTAGTTTCAAGTAATACAATTTCATGTTAAAATATATTTCATAATTTATTTGAAATCTTTAATTTGGCATTCTGGAGTCTTTACATGAATTAACCCTTCCCTAATATAAACGTGTTTTCACACATTTGACCCTAATATAAACGTGTTTTCACACATTTGAAAACAGTAGACCCAGATCAGATGCCTCCTATAGGAGCCATCTGATCAGGACCTCCTCTGTTTATTAATGGAATTTTATACATCTGTTCCTTAGTTTCTAAAATGGCTACAATGTTCCACCTACTATATTTCATTATAACTATTTTGTAGATGAATATTCAGTAGGTTGTGAAATTTGGAAACAAGAGGGCCAGAATGGCCCTGACATCGCTCACCAGACAATCAGTTTTCACTATGTTTCTATAGAAAACTAGCAGACCCTGGGGCAGGGCCAACTTTGACCACAGGGCACAATTTATACAACTTTTGTAGAAGGGCCTGAACATGATGCTATCTGTCAAATATTAAAGCTAGCTAAGAAATTTTCCAGTTTAAGAGAAGAATTTCAAAGTTTCAACTATAATAATGTTTCTATTGAAAACTGGCCACCCCTCTGCAAAAATATTGTCTAATGGAGACCATAGTGTGTTAGTTTGGCTCCCAGGTTACATTGCATCTCATCTGGATCCCAGCTGTCTGTATAGCCTTAGGTAATCACAAATTTGTCACTAGCATGCAACGGTGAATGAACCAGGAAAACCCATCCATATGCATAAGTGACCTGCAATTATCCCTAGTCAATATGCTTATGGCTGGTCACTCGCTCTTTAAAAGGCCCTTAATACCTTTAGCCTGCTAATATTACACCAGCTACTTGCTTTGGTTTTTTGCATTTATAATAACCTTTCAAACAGTCTGGATCAAGTTTGGATCCAGAGGAGATACAAAGTAACTTGGCATCTCATTAGGGTCCAAACTGTCTTTCACTCGGACATTTGTTTTTGAAAAGATATGGAAGGAAACAGCTTTTGCAGCAGATAACATTATTTGCAGACAGTGATTGCTGTGTGTACTAGTAGTCTCCCAGTAAATAATGGTCGGCAGCCTGCTCTAAGAAACTGGTTACCACTGGGGTGGGGCCAATTTTGACCGAAGGGGCATAATTTATATAACTTTTGTATAGGACCTGAACATGATGCTATGTGCCAAATATGAAAGCTGTAATATTTCCAGAGATTTCACTATGTTTCTATAGAAAACAATGCACCCCTGGGGCATAATTTATATAACTTTTGTAGAGGACCTACACATGATGCTATGTACCAAATATGAAAGCTGATACATACTCGTTGATCGAGATTTTTTATTGATTTTCATAGTTTCATCATAATTTTCGTCATTGGCGCTATATGACCTACTTAGTGTCGCGGTGCCATAAAACCCAACTCACTCACACTCTCTGCTGCTTGACTGGATGACCTATTTATGAGCAAAGAGATGCTTAAAAGCGCAGTCAGCTATAAGTTTGCTAGAAAACTGTCCACCCTCCACCCTGGGGTGTAGCCAATTATGACCACAGGAGCATAATTTATATAACTTTTGTAGAGGACCTGAACATGATGCTATGTGCCAAATATGAAAGCTGAGAGCCTTCCAGTTTCAGGAGATGATATTCAAAGTTTTCACTATGTTTCTATAGAAAACAATGCATCCCTGGGGCGGGGCCAATTTTGACCCGAGGGACATAATATAACTTTTGTAGAGGACCTACAGATGACGCTATGTGCCAAAGATGAAAGCTGAGACCCCTGTTAATTCAGAGGAGAATAATTTTAAAGGTTCAACTTGTTGACGCACGACATCAGGGGATCACAAAAGCTCACCCTGAGCACTTTGTGCTCTGGTGAGCTAAAAATATATTATTCTCGAGTAAAAATGAAATTTACCACGGAATCTATCGAATCTTCCGACTCGAGTCCGCCATCTTGTATCAAGTTGGGTAACTTTTGCAGAACTTCCATAATATATTATTTGAGCGTTTTAAACTTACCTGAAAAGAAAGTCCGTGCTTTATATGCATTTCATTTGTGAGTACTGGACACAGTACAAAAATTATTAACTTGTTTCATTTGTGCACAAACTGTTTATTCATTTAGGAAAGTATAACGTTCATATAGGGAAAAGGTTAAGTGCTGGGCTATGGTATCCATTGAATTTCTAATGAGGGCGGGGCTTATATGCTAATGAACTTTATCCAAAAACATTTTCTGCAACGAGATTTTAAACACGACACATGACCTTTCTGTAATGACCGCCATCTTTCTTGTTTTAACACACTAACACGCTAATGGTCACGTTATCCATCGGTTTACGACTTTTTAATAAAAGATTGTGGTCCGACAGGCTTGTGGATTACTGTCAATCTCTACACATGTGAATAACCCGTTAATTAGACCTGAGCTTATCAGTCTACCAATGTTGCCTAGAGTGGTGAATTCGATACGCCCGACACGGTATGGAAGTATTTTCAAAATCTTGACTTTACACACATACTTTTATGTGGCATATATATCATACATATATAAAATCATAACAAATACTGAAATTTCCAAATCTTTATTGTACCCACATCTATACACATTAAAATTTACTAGTCCTATTATGTGCATATGTGGCAAGTGGCGTTACACAACCACCACATTGAATGAATCTTTCGTAAATATTCTGCGCACAGGAAAATGGATATGCTGTGTTTTGGGTCAATATTTTAAGATGCGACTTATCTACACATGTAAGCATTTTCCCTCAAGATTTCCCTTGAAACTAAGGGTGCGTTTTAAACATCTTTGCGATTTATATTCATGCGGATACAGTACAAAGGAGTGAGCGAGTGAGTTGGGATTTACGGCACTGCGACTCTAAATAGGTCATATAGCGCCAATGACGAATATTATGACACGATGAAAAACAAAAAATCTCGATCAACGAGTCTGTTAATCATTAAAATATACGAAGATGAAAATGTAGAAAGGAATACAGAAATAAAATGATGAAAAACAAAAATCTCGATCAACGAGTCTGTTAATCATTTAAATATACGAAGATAAGGAATACAGAAATAAAATAATAGAACTGGTTAAACAGATTAATATTTTAAAATAAAGACCAGTCTCTTTCAAAAACGAAATTATATTCTCGTACGGAACTGTATAAATAAATAACTGTTGCATAGAATCAACAGAAAAGTATTTATGTCTTATTATAGAGAGGTCAATACATTCAATCAAACAAGAGGGACATTCGCTTCAGACAATCAGAGGAGAAGATTTTCGAAGTTTTCACTATGTTTCTATAGAAAACTAGCCTCCCCTGGGGCGGGGCTTATTTTGACCCAAGAGGCACAATTTATATAACTTTTGTAGAGGACCTGAACATGATGCTATATGCCAAATATGAAAGCTGAGAACATTCCAGTTTCAGACAAGAAAATTTTCAAAGTTTTCACTTTTTGTTTCTATTGAAAACTACACACCCCTGGGGCGGGGCAAATATTTATATAACTTTTGTAGAGGACCTGGACATGATGCTATGTGCCAAATATGAAAGCTGAAAGCCTTCCAGTTTCAGAGAAGAAGATTTTCAAAGATTTCACTATTTGTTTTTATTGAAAACTGCCCACCCCTGGGGCGGGGCCAATTTTGACCCCGGGCCATAATTTATATAACTTTTGTAGAGGACCTGAACATGTTGCTCTGTGCCATATGAAAGCTGAGAGCCTTCCAGTATCAGAGAAGAAGATTTTCAAAGATTTCACTATTTGTTTCAATTGAAAACTGTCCACCCCTGGGGCGGGGCCAATTTTGACCCCCGGGCCATAATTTATATATCTTATGCAGAGGACCTGAACATGATGCTATGTGCCAAATGTGAAAGCGGAGAACCTTCGTTTCAGAGGAGTAATTTTCCAAAGTTTTACAATGTTTCTATTGAAAACAAGGCACCCCTGGGGTTGGGCCAATTTTAACCCCAGGGGCTTAATTTCTATAACTTTTGTAGAGAACCTACAGATGATGCTATGTACCAAAGATGAAAGCTGGGAACCCTGTAGATTCAGAGGAGAAGATTTTTAAAGGTTCAAATTGTCGACGCCAGACGACGCACGCCGGACATCAGGTGATCACAAAAGCTCACCCTGAGCACTTTGTGCTCTGGTGAGCTAAAAATGTTTTACTGTGTATGGCTCTTGACAGAAGACACATTGTTTGAATTTCGCGCTTTAGTAAATAGGAATAAGTAATATGAGAGTGTCCGATGCGACAGCGAGCTAGGACCACCTATCTCTTCGTACAGCCCTATAATTTAAAAGAAAATCACCAATGGTTGGTTTGATGGCATGAAATTTATTGTTAATATTGCTGTCCCAAGAAACCTGCCATTTGGGACACGTATGCTGTTTAATCAATGGTTTAAAATCAGTATATGGTATTTTGAAAACTGCCTCATTCAGACTCGGGGATGACTTGGCCGTTTCATCTGCCTCTTCATGTCCCCGAATTCCAACATGACTAGGTAGCCAACAGAAAACAATATTGTTTAAGAAGAATTTGCTGAACTAATGGGTTATTCACATTTCTATAGAGAGAGTATTCACATTTCTATAGAGAGAGTCTGAAAAAATTATGTATTTGTTCATATTGTGCACCGATGTGAATCGAAGAGCAAGGTCAATTGCTTGGACTTCAGCTGTAAATATGGAAGATTTGTCGGGTAGTCTTACTTTAGAGGTATGAAATTTACCGAGATGCACAACCGACTTTATTTTCATCTTTAGAACCATCAGTGTATATGGAAATATGGTCAGGATACTGTGACTTCAGTTCAAAGGTGTTTGAGCACAATTGGGTCAAATATATACTGCACAAGAAAGGTTAAGTTCCAGACACTCACTATACCTAATAAACATTTTGAGTCATGTTGAACTATGTATTAATCGAAATCATTTTCAAAAGCACCATGAACAAGATAAGACAGAATTATCAGCCTTATAAATTGAAATGTTATTTACAAAAAGTGTTTACTGAGATTTGATTGACATGTATACCCCCCAGACCCCCTGACATTTGATCCAGTGACCTCAACTATAGAGGTCATCTAGCGGTCATGACTAATCACCACAGCAACTTTGAAAATCCTAAGTCAAACTACTGATCATTTATTGATCTGAAAACATTTCACAAGTTAAGGTCATGGTGACCTTGACCTTTACAACTATAGTGGTCACGACCAACTACCACAGCAAGTTTGAAGATCCCGAACCAAACCATTGAGCAGTTAAGGTCATGATGACTTTGACCTAGTGACCTCAAAATCATTGACCTAGTGCAGGGTTTTCCCTTGACCCCTTCAAAAATACCAATTTGAGGGTCCTCTTGACCCCCTCTCTATAAAGTAAAGAACAGACCCTTTTAATTTTGAGGGTCATTTGTAAAATTTAAGGGACATTTCAATAGAAAAAGGGGGTCAGGGAAAACCCTGCTAGTGACCTCAAAATCAATAGGGGTCATCTAGTTGTCGTGACCAACCACCACAGCAAGTTTGAAGATCCGAAACCAAACCCTTGAGCAGTTATTGATTGGAAACCATTTCACCAGTTAAGGTCATTGTGACCTTGACCTAGTGACCTCAAAAACAATAGGGTTTAAAGATCCTAAGCCAAACCCTTGAGCAGTTATTGATCGGAAACTATTTCACCAGTTATTGTTAAGGTCATGGTGACCTTGACCTAGTGACCTTAAAAAAAGGGCTCATCTAGTTTTTATGACCAACCACCTAAGCAAATTTGAAGATCCTAAGCCAAACCCTTGAGCAGTTATTGATCAGAAACCGTTTTTATAAGTTAAGGCAGTGTCCGACAAATCTATTGCCCGGAGCCCGTGGGCTACCAGAAAATCTTGTCGGGCTATCAAAGAATTTCAAAACAAGCCCGTCGGGCTAAGAGTAAAAGCAAAGATCAAAAGCCCGGCTATAACAGATAATCTAGAACGTAGGGCAATTAATGATGACTTGTTAATTTCCCAGAGTTAGGGTCCGTATACATACAATTAATCTGGAGTGTGTTTTCGGACGCATGTCCTGTTGTTAACCCATAGAGCGTGTCAACCACTGACGCTGACCATGTTTTGGCTATCAAGTCATTTAATCTCCGCCCAAGTGATGCATGACTGACACTTGTTCGTCGAAATGTTTAATCTCCGAATCCATTCCATACGTAATCTGAACCAGTGATTCTAGATTTAAGCTCCGCCCACCGTGTGTGACAGTTTCAGTTGACTAATAAATTGGATCAATTACCGCTTCAATGGTGCGAGATTTGGAACCAAACTCGCTTATGTAATTAACTTCCGGTCGCTCATATCGTTAACAAAACCAAAAAATAATGGGTTTTCGCGGATCGAATCTCTGCGAAAATCCACAAATTTTCTCTCGCTACTCAATTTGAAAAACTTGAAGAAATAATGACGAGGTGATTTTTTCACCTCGTCATTATTTCTTCAAGATTGACGATGTTTAGTTACATGATTGTGTTATAGGTAAAACAAGAATGAAACCTCGATCTTATTTAGACCCGATTTTCTATCAGGTAAAAATGATTACTTCCACAAAATCTTGTATGGCTTACAGTGCATACCGGTACGCAGATAAAAGGGCTAAACTATATTTGTATTTGGAAATGTCTTATTAACATCTGACACACACTGAAAGGTTAAAACAAGTGCAAAAGAACTGAAATCAATGTTCTAAATTCAATTATTTAATTCTGCATTACTTAGAATGATGAAAGCAGATTTCTATCTCAAGCCATTTAAAACATGATATTACCAGACCTGTCAGTATGAAATTTTATTTAATTAATGACAAAGGTAATGACAGTAGAGTATTTGACAAAATAGTAATAAATTGCCATTTAAAATTTGTGTTTATTTACTCATTTCAACATCTAGTGGAATGTTAGTATAACATATTCAGTCTGACAGTACAAATTCATCATCTGATGGAACACATTTTGTCATAGTCGCTTCCAAATCTGTCATAGCTAGTACCCCTAGCAGTTAAAACAAGCGGGAAAATGGCAATTTAAAATAAAATAATTAAATTTAAGAAAAATGTAATATAGATCTAGTTTCATGATTATGTTGTCATTATTCTTAAGGGATATTAGGTCTGAATGAGTACATACACCAAACACGGATGCAAGGTCTTACCATTTGGAAAGTGAATAAAAAATCTCTGGGCTACTAGATTTTTTTTCTGGTAGTCACTGGGCTAGTACAAAAGAAATCTGGTAGCCCAGTGGGCTACCAACAAAAAAATAAATTTGTCGGACACTGGTTAAGGTCATGGTGACTTTGACCTAAAACAAGAGGGCCATTGGCCCTATATCGCTCACCTGAGTTACAGTAATACATGTATATTGACATGTTAATTTTTCAGTGGACAACATTTCTAGCAGATGAAATAAGCTTAGTGCACTGCTTTCACCCTTTAACTGCTGAATAAACTTGAACTGAATTCAGAACTAATACCAAGTGACTGGTTGACCAAGACCTAAACTGTTTACAACTTGTGCCATTTTTGCCTTAGCTCAAAATGCCTAAAACTGGTCTTTGAGAAATTCAAATGACTTCAATAAAGCTATGCAATTATACCTTGACCCAGGTATATAGGCAAATAGAGTGCTAGGCAGTACATAATGCCAGTTTTTGTGTGAAATGACCAATAAGAATATCTTTAAAAATCGTTTAACCCTTTCCCTCATATAAAGCTGTTTTTATGCATTAGCAAACAGAGTAGACTCAGATCAGACGACTCCTACGGAAGCTGTCTGATCTGGGTCTTCTCTGTTTCTTTTGACACAATATAGATCGGATTCTACAGTTTTTGTCAAAGCAAAAACTTCTCTTCAGAGAAATAATGTGTTTTACACATTAAAAATAAGAGTAGACTAGATCAGACGGCTGCTATAGAAGCTGTCTGATCAGGGTCTGCTCTTTTTACATTTGACAAGATATAGATTTGATTTTACAGTTTTTTTCAAAGCTAAAACTTCTATTTATGGCAATAAATTTTTTTTAAGCATTAGCAAACAAGAGTGGTCCCAGATCAATTTTTGTCAAAGCAAACAGGTTAAGGGTTAATAGGTGTTTAGAAATAATTCTAGCTCTAGGTGTGAATATCTGAAGATAATTCAATTAAACGGGTCATTAGTATTTTTAACAATTGAAATTGAGAAGAGTTACCTCTACTGTTATAATGAAGTTATATTTACTTAGTTATTTCATTAATATCATACAAGATTCAGACATTTTAGAACTTTTTAATGTGTTGTCATCAAATTTTATGAAAAAGGGGGGGGGGGGGCAAATGCATTATCATGTTTTCTTAAGAATTACCATGACTTATATCAGTTGGGCCATTTCATAATCATGTTTTCAGTTTTCTTAAACATTACCATGACTTACATCAGTTGGGTTTGGACCCAGATCAAAAGTCTAGATGGTGATCATTTTCCTTGATTGCCTGAATTGTTACTTTCCTATATCTCTCACATCTAATTTGAGAGACATTGGAAGACACCATTTAACATCACTCACTCACACTACACACTGGGTCAAAATGCCTTTAATGTTTCGTCTGCAACAAAAAGTTATTGTCATCTTCAATTCTTAAAATAAACTTACTTTCATTTTTTTGCAAAAATATGGTTAAGATGACAAACAGTTTGGATCCTGATGAGACGCCGCAGTATGCGGCCTCTCATCTGGATCCAAACTGTTTGCATAGGTAATCACAGTTTCACCACTAGCATGCAAAGAGTTAAGAGTCAGCATTGACCTGGAGAGATTTTACTGCCAAGCAGCTGTAACTTTGACCTGCTGCTGGTCTGCAGATCTGGAGTTGTTTATTTAACCCTTAATTTCTCTCATGTAAACTTGTTTTCATGCATCTGCAAACAGAGTAGACCCAGATAAGGTGGCACCTATAGGATCAAGGTCTGTTATTTGCTAATGGAATTTGATAGATGTTTCTATGCCTTCTAAAACAGCTACACTGATTCACCTTCAACATTTTATTATAAATAGTTATAAATAGAATGATACTAGCAATCCAATGCAGTTATCTCCCTTTGTCCCTTATGGCTAAAGGGAAATAACTGTGAGGAAATTACCTTTTAAGTGTTACAGATTCTGATGTTAAGTAGCATAAAACCCCAGGGTGAGACCATTTATGGCCCAGGGGTCATTATTTGAACACACCTTGTAGTGGTATATTAGGTGATGCTTCATACCAAATATCTTAGCTCTAGATTATGTGGTTTCAGACAAAAAGATTTTTAAAGGTTTCCCTATATAAGTCTATGTAAAAACTACAAGCCCCAGGGCAGGGCCATTTTTGGCCCGGGGGTCATCATTTTAACAAACTTGGTAAAGGACCATTAGATGATGCTATATACCAAATATCAAAGCTCTAGAAATTGTGGTTTCAGAGAAGAAGATTTTTAAAGATTTAAAAAAAAAACCTGTAAAAGTAGTGGGGCGGGGCCATTTTTTGCCCGGGGGTCATGATTTTAACAAAACTGATAGAGGACATCCTAAGGTACATTTCTGTGAAATTTGGTTGAAATCCTCCCAGTGGTTTAGGAGAAGAAGTCATTTGAAATAAAAGTGAACGGACAGACGGACGGACAGACGGACGACAGGCGGTCACAATAGCTCACCTTGAGCCTTTGGCTCAGGTGAGCTAAAAACAATAGGGGTCATCCAGTTGTCATGACCAACTACCGCAGCAAGTTTGAAGATTCTAAGCCAAACCCTTGCGCAGTTATTGATGGGTAACCAGTTAAGAGCATGGTGACCATGACCTTTGACCTAGTGACGTAAAAAATAGGGGTCATCTAGTGGTCATTACCAACCACCACAGCAAATTTGAAGATCCTAAGCCAAACCCTTGACCAGTTATTGATCGCAAACAATTTCACCAGTTAAGGTCATGGTGACCTTGACCTTTGACCTCAAAAACAATAGGGGTCATCCAGTGGTCATGACCAACTACCACAGCAAGTTTGAAGATTCTAAGCTAAACCCTTGAGCAGTTACTGATCGGAAACCATTTAACAAGTTAAGGTCATACCTTGACCTTTGACCTCATAATCAATAGGGGTCATCTAGTGGTCATGACCAACCACCACAGCAAGTTAGAAGATCCCAGGCCAAAACCTTGAACAGTTTTTGATAGGAAACTATTTTACCATTTTAGGTCAAGGTGACTGACCTAGTGACCTCAAAAACAATAGGGGTCATCTATTTGTCATGACCAACCACCACAGCAAGTTTGAAGATTCTAGGCCAAGTCGTTTATTAATTATCGTTCGGAAACCATCGATCTACTGACCGACATGTGCAAAGTAATATACCCCCATTTTTTCAAAAGGGGGGTATAACAAGAGGGCCAGAATGGCCCTGAAGCGCTCACCAGACAATCAGAGGAAAAGATTTTCAAAGTTTTCACTATGTTTCTATAAACAAGAGGGCCAGAATGGCCCTGAAGCGCTCACCAGACAATCAGAGGAGAAGATTTTCAAAGTTTTCACTATATGCTTTTATAGAAAACTAGCCGGCCCTGGGGCGGGCCAATTTTGACCCCAGGGACATAATTTATATAACTTTTGTAGAGGACTTGAACACAGGGTTTTACCCGACGCAAGATCTTGCGTCCTATACGCACAAAACAGACTCGGACTCCCAGAAATGAAATGCTGCGTACGGCTGGACCCGTAGAATTCATAAGTTGTTTGATCCGAATTCCGTGTTCTAACTAGTTTATCTAGTTATTTTATCACCACTCATGCATAATATTCGTAAACTTCCCAAATTTCCACGAAAATTAACATGTAGAGTATCACCCCATAATTTGTAATTATTGTCAACGAACACGACAAATCGAACCGACACTGATACTTCCGCTCCGCCATAGTAACCGTTGCTAACCACCATTTTGTTGCACAATAATGAGTCAAAAATCGATTGAAAGTTTTTTCAGCGGCCAGAATGAAAATAGTGTTCAAAAATCGCCTCCGTCAACGCAGGAAAAGCCACAGTCTGCAAAATCGAATGATTCTTCCATCACGAAGAAACGGAAGTTTAAAGACGAGTGGCATAATTGGTTCTGGTATGCAATGTAATACTTGTTTGAAGGCAAGAGTCGCTAATCCCTTTACATGTAATGGAGGGTTTACAAACTATCAAATGCAATGTCTAAATGGTGTTGACTGTCACTTATCAAATGCAATGTCTAAATGGTGTTGACTGTCACTATTACAAAAGTCCGTCAGTGTTAGCAGGAGTGCATTGAGCTTGTTATAAGTGAAATCAGAATGAAAAATAGAAAACATTAGAGCATATATTGCATAGGAATCTTTGACTAAATGAAAAGTTAGTCTTCGGAACAGGATTATGCACATTAGTAGAACTGTTTGATAGTTTTTAAATAGATCTGTTACAACTTTTTAAACATTGTTCGATAGATGGACTCCCAGCCATTGTCTAGGGACTCTCATTTTTTCGTTCAAGAGTCCAGAGGACCCCCAGTTCTAAGAAGTGAGGTAAAACCCTGTGAACATGATGCTATGAGCCAAATATGAAAGCTGAGAACCTTTCAGTTTCAGAGGAGAAGATTTTCAAAGTTTTCTCTATATGTTTCTACTGAAAACTAACCACCCCTGGGACAGGGCCAATTTTGACCCAAGGGCCATAATTTATATAACTTTTGTAGAGGACCTGAACATGATGCTCTGTGCCAAATATGAAAGCTGAGCGTCTTCCAGTTTCAGAGAAGATTTTCAAAGATTTCACTATGTTTCTATTGAAAACTTCCCACCCCTGGGGCGGGGCCAATTTGAACCCCAGGGCCATAATTTATAAAAAAAATTGTAGAGGACCTAAACATGATGCTATGTGCCAAATATGCAAGCTGAGAGCCTTCCAGTTTCAGAGGAGAAGATTTTCAAAGATTTCACTATTTGTTTCCATTGAAAACGGCCCACCCCTGGGGCGGGCCAATTTTGACCCCAGGGCCATAATTTATATAACTTTTGTAGAGGACCTGAACATGATGCTCTGTGCCAAATATGAAAGATAAGAGCCTTTCAGTTTCAGAGGAGAAGATTTTCAAAGATTTCACTATTTGTTTCTATTCTGAAAACTACCCACCCCTGGGGCGGGGCCAATTTTGACCCAAGGGTCAAAATTAATATAGCTTTTGTAGAGGACCTGAACATGATGCTCTATGCCAAATATGAAAGCTGAGCGCCTTCTAGTTTCAGAGAAGATTTTCAAAGATTTCACTATATGTTTCTATTGAAAAATGCCCACCCCTGGGGCGGGGCCAATTTTGACCCCAGGGGCATAATTTATATAACTTGTAGAGGATCTGAACATGATGATATGTGCCAAATATGCAAGCTGAGAGCCTTCCAGTTTCAGAGGAAAAGATTTTCAAAGATTTCACTATTTGTTTCCATTGAAAACTGGCCACCCCTTGGGCGGTGCCAATTTTGACCCCAGGGCCAATTTTGACCCCAGGGCCATAATTTATATAACTTTTGTAGAGGACCTGAACATGATGCTCTGTGCCAAATATGAAATATGAGAGCCTTTCAGTTTCAGAGGAGAAGATTTTCAAAGATTTCACTATTTGTTTCTATTGAAAACTTCCCACCCCTGGGGCGGGGCCAATTTTGACCCCAGGGGCATTATTTATATAACTTTTGTAGAGGACCTATAGGTGATGCTACGTGCCAAAGATGAAAGCTGAGACCCATGTAGATTCAGAGGAGAAGAATTTTAAAGGTTCAAATTGTTCACGACGCACGCCGGACATCAGGCGATCACAAAAGCTCACCCTGAGCTCTGGTGAGCTAAAAACTAGCCTGCCCTGGGGCGGGGCTAATTTGAAATGGGTCATGTTCATAACATGAACCCTAAGTTTTGCTGAACAGTATACTTGGGACGTGTTATTCGCTTGGTCACGTAATAAGGAGCTGCCTGAACGTTTCCATCGCATCTGTCACGAGTCAATTTTTTAAGCTTTGAAAAACGGATTATTTGGGGGAAATATTGTTGGAAAAATGGTGTCACGTGATGAGAATGTTTATATTTTTGTTGAAAATAATCTTTTTCTTTAAAGTTTCATTCAATTTACCGGTTTTTTCCCAAAAATTTTCGGCTCTGTATCTAAAAGTGTTTTATTTACAATCGAAAAACACTGTGAGCGATGACGTAGAGAGGTCGCACGCGCCATATCAAGCGCTTTTGTGATGCGGACGGAATAATAGGAAAGAACGGAAATATAGGAATCGAGGATACTCTTTAAAAACCGGTGTGATCTATATCATATGAAGTTAAATATTATGAATGAAGATAAAAATTAAAAGCATATGCTTTTATTGCCAAAAACAAGCCTTTTTAAACTTCAAATCACTAAGTCATGCAGGATCAGTACAACCTTGTATGATCTCTTAACCCTTTCCCTCATATAAACGTGTTTTCACGCATTTGCAAATTGAGTAGACCCAGATCCGACGGCTTCTTCAGGAGCCGTCTGATCAGGATCTGCTCTGTTTGCTAATAGAATTTGATAGATCTGTTTCTTTGCTTTCTAAAATATCTTCAATGTTCCACCTTCCATATTACATTATAACTATTTTGTCCATGAATATTCAGTAGGTATTGAAATTTGGAATAAACACAGAACAGGGAAAGGGTTAATTCAGTGAAATGTTCAGCAAATGGTTGGATTCCAAACTATTTTCGACCAAACAGTTATCAAAACGTGGCAAAAACACATCAATTGCTTTTAGGTATGAACCTAATTACTGTAATTAATACACCCTCCGCTATTATACTATACAATTGCCAGTTTGACGAAACCATTTTATTCATACAGGCCAGTTTGACGAACCGGTAGTTAAGAAACCACCATAGTCCCTTTCGCCCATTCAAACTCATTGGACCATTTTTCTTGATCTCGTACTGTATCATACTGTTTAGGCACCCCTGGAGCGGAGCCAATTTTGACCCCAGGGGCATAATTTATGTAACTTTTGAAGAAGACCTAAAGATGATTCTATGTGCCAAAGATGAAAGCTGAGAACCCTGTAGATTCATCAGAGAAGCTTTTTAAAGGTGCAAATTGCTGAGGACGCACGCCAGGCGATAACAAAAGATCACCCTGAGCACTTTGAACTCGGCACCAAACCAACTCGGCCCTAGACTATTCGGCACCTACATTACATTAGAATTTTATAGGTTATTTCAACCCGTTTAAACCATTTTTTTGCTGCTTACAGGCTGTTGAAATGATAGATATAGATTTCAACTGTATTAACATAAATGTAATATTGTTCAGACCCAGATTAACGTTTACCGTACTAAGCAGGTATTTAAAGATACTGCTAGGGCTCAGGGATGTGGATCCTGATTTCATGAGCCAAAAATTCTGAATCATTCAACGCTTTTGAACTGACTGACATTTTTGAAAGACAGATAATTTATTAAATTAATTGCCAATTATGTTACTTATTGTTTTCACATTTACTTTAGCCTCCATTATAAAGATTTATTGTGATAATTCTGGTATAATTGTTCTACTGGAAGGTTATTTAACACCTGTACACCCACTGATGTTATACCGTGAATTCGTTTTCACATAATCCAATTAGCAATTGATTGGTCGGAACCCCAACCGTTTACCTTCTCGTTATTTACTCTTAGCGTGCTAAGTATTTTTTTGTCTGGTACATTATATTATGTCGTCTGCTATATATATTATCTGCTGAAATTTTAAAACTTTATTTTATTCTGCCATTTCTTTGCGAAAATATAATCTCAGTGACAAACAGCTTGGATTCTGATCAATGATATGCCAAGTTACTCGGAGTCTCATCAGAATCCAGTAATCACCCTTAGTGAGTAAATCCACCCATAGCAGGCAAATAGTTGAATAATATTAAATATTACGCGCTACCGAACAAACATAAATGTGAACGTACAGCAAAGGGGATCCAAATCAACATTCTGTACCAATAATTCATTGTATGATCTGAAATTAAGTTCAGTGTGAAATTTATTGATCGGGATCCAAAGTATTTAGCATCTCATCATCAAACCTAAATTCACTGGGTGTATTTAATCCAAATCAATGTTCCGTAATAAAAACAATGATCTGGATCCACCTTATAAGTTCATTTGATTGATTGACAGGGAAAATGTAAATTTGATAACAAAAATTAATGAAAATAGGTGCCGAATAGTCTAGGGTAAAATATTGGGAGGGGCCGAGTTGACCATGGTGCCGAATCGTCATGGGGCCGAATTGTCTAGTAGGGGCAGAGTTGGTTTGGTGCCTAGTCTCATTAATAACCCGTAAGACAGCATGCTTATTTTGTGACAGGTGCCGAGTCGTCCAAAAACCGCTTTTAACCCCCGTGCATGGCGATAATACTCAATAGTGAGTGATAGCCATTACTATAGAAGAAGAAGAAGAATGTCCACCCTTGCAAAAGCACGAGCCTGGCAAAATATATTGCGTGAGGGACAAAGGGTCCGGGGGACAAATCATTTTGGGAGCGATCAAATTCTTTCAGTCTAATGTTTTGCTAGAAATCTACACTGACATTAATCTTTTTGCATACTTTCTTTCATAGTCAAGCATGGGATTCTGAAAGTGACACAAACCGATAGTGTAGCATAAATGAAATAATTACACAAGTAGGCTATGATTGCCTGCTCCACACCACCATCGTATTTATAACTGCTGTAAAACCGAAGCTCTGTCGTATTCACATCTATTCGATATTTCAAACCTATACCGGATGCGGGTCAAAACGGCCCAGCTACAAAACGACCCCGGTCCATCACGGCCCGATCCGAAACGTCCAACTTCATCCCCAAACAAAAATGGCCCATCTTTGGTAAGTAGATAACAAGATGAATGCAAGGCATCGGATCGCCGCGAAATTTGTGTACAAGGAAGGTTTTTAATAAGGAACTGTTTTGTTAAGACAATTGAAATACAACATTGTTAACAAGGTTTATCTATGATTTGACCTGGTGACCTAGTTTTCAACCAAAGTGACCCATGTTTTATCTAGATCTCATTCAGGGCAACACACAAAGTATTTAATTTAAAGATTGTGAGAAAAAAATTGTCTATAGGTTGTTAATAAGGTTGTTCTATGATTTGACCTAATGACTTATTTTGCACCCATCCATATGCATAAGTGATCTGCAATTATCCCGAGTCAATATGCTTATGGCTGGTCAAAGCTATTCAAAGGTCCTATACCTTTAGCCTGCTAATATTACACCAGCTACTTGCTTTGGGTTTTTTTGCATTTATAATAACCTTTGCAAACAGTCTGGATCCAGATGAGATACAAAGTAACTTGGCATCTCATCAGGGTCCAAACTGTCTTTCACTATGACATTTGTTTTTTAAAAGACATGGAAGGAAACAACTTTTGCAGCAGATAACATTATTTGCAGACAGTAATTGCTCAGAGTGCAAACGGGTATTGGAGAAAATTATGCTAGACACCAAATTACCTCCATAATAACCTGCATGATGTTTACAACACACCAAACAGCAAAGCGGTCCTCGGCATCAGTAAGGCTGATTGAGCACAGTGAAAAATATTGCAGCTGCATATTTCTGGAGTGTACTAGTAGTCTCCCAGTAAATAATGGTCAGTTTGAATTAGCTGAAACAGCAGCCTGCTCTAAGAAACTGGCCACCTCTGGGATGGGGCCAATTTTGACCCAAGGGGCATAATTTATATAACTTTTGTATAGAACCTGAACATGATGCTATGTGCCAAATTTGAAAGCTGAAAACTTTCCAGTTGTTTGATAAATTTCTTTTTAAACATCGTATGAAGGTTTTTACATCACATATTTCACTACATCAATAATGCAGATAGAAACTATTCTCTGCCACGCTCTCATGTGCCAATTCATTTGGTTCTCCTCACCGATGTACGCGGAATAGACTTTGTAAAACTTGTCGCTACCCCTCCTACATGGGTAAATACTTTTGAGCATTCCATTAGTGACCGCCGCTCATGCGGCGATCAATAAGAATTACAGTCAAACCGGCCCCAAGTCAACCCGGCCTCCAAAAAGTCAAACCGGCCTAACATGAATTATTTTTAGCTCACCAGAGCACAAAGTGCTCAGGGTGAGCTTTTGTGATCGCCCGTTGTCCGTCGGCGTGCCTCGTTCGTCGTCAACAATTTGAACCTTTAAAAATCTTCTACAGGGATCTCACAACTTTCATCTTTCGCACATAGTATCATACCGTATTATTCCTAATAGAAGCCCCTGCCCTAATAAAGGCCCCCCGGCTATTTTTGTAAGAAAAATCTACTCACCAGGCTGAACTCAAATGAAAATCCGAATCCAAATCCATCCAAATCATGTTTATCTTAATAAAATCCAGTCAATCTAAAAGTTAAAATGAACGCTTAAATGTAACATTTAAAACGATTAACACAAACTTCTGAACGTAGATCTCTATTTACAAAGTTGTGTGTCCAGTGCTATGTAGAAGAAAGTTAATGACCAGAGCTGTCATAGTCAGACGCTTGGTCACTTGAATCACTATTTTGATCAGATTCAGACAGCTCTGTAGCAGTAACGTTTTCCAACACCTGCTCACTGCTCACCAATCTCAATATCTTCGGGATCGAACCCTTCAAACTCAGAATCGGCAATTTCGTCATCAGATATGTGACCAAAGAGATGATCTTCTGTTCCATCTAAATCTGTAGAAATTCCTGGGTTTTTTTAATGATCTACGAATTACTTCAGGGGTAACTGTATCCCAGGCAGTTTTTATCCATTGCAGAATAATGGACTTTGGGGGTGCCCTTCGATTTCCTGCAGGAGTCAAGTCAACTGGTCCAGAAAATAGCCACTCATCATAAAGTTCAGCAAACTTGCCCTTAAAAGGTTTATTCCATGATACATCCGCTGGCTGTAAACGTGAAGTACAGCCCCCTGGAATAACACTCATGTCAGTGTTGCAATGTGTACGCTAGTAATCCTTGACCTTCTGAGTTAAATGAGCGCGAAATGGGTCCCAAACTAGTAATCGTCGGCTCCTTTGATTTTTGCCCCAGAGTTTTTGCAGCCAGAATAATATGCCTTCTTCATTTGCCCATGACTTTTTGCCGCTGCCGCACATGTACACTATTATGCCACAAGGAATGTCAGCTTTAGGCAATGGTCGTACCCCAGACAAATGTACCAAAGGAGAAAGTTTTGTTCCGTCTGCATAGGCACCTAAAGTGACTGTAATTTTCTTTTTCTCTCGCCCAGTTGATTTAACAGAAACTGTATTCTTTCCACGAAGATCGTATGTTGCTTTGCCAGGCATTTCAAGGTAAACGGGTGTCTCATCCATATTGCCTATTTGAGACAAGTCATAATCTCTCAAACGGCGCATCCGTATTACATAACGTAGAAATTTATCAACAAGTCCGTCAGTGATTTCAACTGATTTCTGGGCAATATGAGTAGTGCGACGGAATGAAATATTATGGCGTCTTTTGAAACACCTAAACCATCCACAGGATGCCTTGAATGACTGTGACCCATTTTGTTGATGCAATCGCAGTGCTTCGTGTTTTAGTGCCTTTCCAGTAACACGCACTCCTTTGCTGCGACGTTCAGTAAACCACTGCAAAAGCTATTGGTCAATGTCTGCATAGCACGTTTACGACCCTTGTAGGCTTGCAAAGTCTCTTTAGCCTTGCACCACTCTCGGACACGTTTTCTGTCTACATTAAACAGCTTGCTTGCCTTATGTTTGCCAATTTGTTCAGCAACGCCGACAACTTTCAATTTAAAGGAAGCAGTGTAAAATTTGCGAGTCTGTTTTGGCTCCATTGCGTTGTGTGATGATAAGGAGAATTGCACTGATTTAACCTCAGTGTACTGGGTTGCATAGCACCAAAATATCGATTGATCCATAGGACCTTTGCAGGTAAACACGACAGAGGTCACGTAGGCCATTTACTGATGCTGTAAACATGATAAAAACTTGCATGGCTTGATTTAAACAGTTCTCGCTGATTTTTGGATTTAGGAAAAAGCATATCTTAATAATAGCCCCCCTTTTGGAAAATGTTACGCTCCCGGGGGCTTCTAAAAGGAATTATACGGTATTCAGGTCCTCTACAAAAGTTACATAAATTATAGCCCTGGGGTCAAAATTGACCCCACCCCAGGGGTGCCTTGTTTTCAATAGAAACATATAGTAAAACTGAAAATCTTCTCCTCTGAAACCAGAAAGTTCTCAGCTTTCATAATTGGCACATAGCATCATGTTCAGGTCCTCTACAAAAGTTATATAAATTATGGTCCTGGGTCAAAATTGGCCCCGCCCCAGGGGTGGGCAGTTTTCAATAGAATCATATAGTGCTAACTTTGAAAATCTTTTCCTGAAACTAGAAGGTTCTCAGTTTTCATATTTACCACATAGCATCATGTTCAGGTCCTCTACAAAAGTATACCGTATTCGGATTTCAAACCACAGATTACTAGACATATTCTATATAAATGGCAGGAGTCTTGGAATGAGGAAATTCATAACGAGCTCCATGCTGTTAAACCTATTTTAGGTGAACATTTTTGTTCATGCTTGCCAATTCGGCGTGACGAGGTCGTATTGGTGAGAATAAGAATTGGACATTCTTTTTTAACTCATTCATTTTTACTGAAAGGTGAAGTTCAACCTGAATGTTTATTTTGTTTTGAGCCTTATACAATTCAGCACATTCTCATTGAATGTCCTGATTTAATCTTAATCAGAGATAGGTTCTTTCAAGCAGATTCCCTGATATCGAAGGTATCGCATTATTTTATATTTCCGAGAATTTCGACCTAAGCCCCGCCTCTATTTTGTTCCGGTTGAGTAAACATTTACTACGAAATTACGTTTGTGTTTATATCCGATAATTTGGTGAAATGCAGCATTTCCAGGTAAGAAATTACACATTATTTGTTATACCTATGAAGCATAATAAGAATGGAATACCTGCTGACCCCTTGCTTTAAAAAACGTCCATATCTTCCTGTAAAACTACTTTTAAATTATTTCTGCCGGTCTGCTTAATAAAATTTATGATCTGCAATAGCACGCGCACATTGCCCTTGTCTGTAGCGCCCTCAAAATAAGGGGAATAATTACAAGGCCCTGACATCGAAATTTACTATCGGGAACATATCGTCATAGTTGTCTTTTTTTAATGCAGTTTTGATATGAAAATCTTGCTTTTTCGTTTGTTTTATTATAACATATTACTGAGTAAATAAATCAAATGTTTTTGCAAAAAAAATTTTTTTAAAATATGAAAGCAAAATAGATCCTGTGTATTTTGCAGGATCCAAAACCTAAGATTCCTAGGTTGCAGTATGATAGGGATAATTTGCAACGTGCATATGATGCTACCAGACGGGGCATGTCGGTGTATAGGGCTGCAAGGATTTACAAAGTACCCGAGTCCACTCTTAGAGACCGTACCAGAGGCAATGTCAGTGTTGATTCTAAAATAGGTTTTGAAACATTGTTTACAGACTGAAGAGAGAGATTTAGTGTCCCATGTGAAATACATGGCTGACATAGGTTACGGTTACAACAAGTCTGAGTTGCAGTACATGGCAGACTTTGCAGTATCGCTAGGGACACCCGTTAAATGTGTGAAAGCACTCAGCAATTCATGGTTTTATGACTTTCTTAAGAGGTGGAACGATCTAAAAGTGGCAAAACCCCAAAAAGTAGCACTTGCAAGGGCCAAATCAGCTTCTCAAGAAACCATTGATAATTACTTTAAAGAACTTGGGACTATACTTCCCACCAATAACTTGCATGAATACCCACAGCACAGATTTCTACGCACAGCATAGTGCACATATATAATTCGAAATTGTACGGAAATATCCGATTACTTACGGAAAAGCTTGGTTGAATTGAACAGAAATGTATGGAGAGCAATAGATAACGCAAAATTCTATTCATTCCATCTATAGATATTGTTGAATACTTTTGAGGCCCTGTTGGGTACATTTAACTCATCCCCCTAGACTATATTTGGAGCCAACCTCTGTCAAGAAAACCTAACTTGCATGAATACCCACAGCACAGATTTCTACGCACAGCATAGTGCACATATATAATTCGAAATTGTACGGAAATATCCGATTACTTACGGAAAAGCTTGGTTGAATTGAACAGAAATGTATGGAGAGCAATAGATAACGCAAAATTCTATTCATTCCATCTATAGATATTGTTGAATACTTTTGAGGCCCTGTTGGGTACATTTAACTCATCCCCCTAGACTATATTTGGAGCCAACCTCTGTCAAGAAAACCTGTACTATATCGCTAGG
The DNA here is from genome assembly GCA_963576725.1 of Azorinus chamasolen. NCBI lineage: Eukaryota > Metazoa > Mollusca > Bivalvia > Cardiida > Solecurtidae > Azorinus > Azorinus chamasolen. The sequence goes on along the minus strand of OY755241.1, from coordinate 45,858,645 downwards.
TAAGCGATCTGATGTATCTCTGTATATACAGAATTATCTCCCTTTTTGACTGTTAGTAATAATTAGTTGTGTATCAAAGTTATTTCACTTCTAAACTTCATTTTGTTTATTCAATACCTTATGAAAATTAGTACTTTGTATATTTTTAAATGTGTGAGGCGGTTGGTCAATCGAAATAATTAATATGAATAAAAACTGTTAATATGCTAATTTGCTGAAATTACTCAGATTAATGGAAACAGGATTTTTTTGACTGTTTGTAATAATTCGTTGTGTATCAAAGTTATTTCACTTTTAAACTTCATTTTGTTTGTTTAATACCTTATAAAAATTAGTCCTTTGTATATATTCGAATGTGTGAAGCGGTTTGTCAATCGAAATAGTTAATATGAATAAAAACTGTTCATATGCTAATTTACTGAACTTACTCAGATTAATGAAAACTATACAATTGCTTAGACTGGAGCAAGCATCAACGATCACTGCTAGTTATTTTGAGGTATGAAGCTATGTCTTGTAAGTAGGGCATCGCCAAGCATCCTGACAACAGTTTTGTCTATCGAAAATGAGCAGTAGCCATTGAAAAGCAGAATTTAAGAATTGTTAAAAAAATGCGCCAGTAGGAGAGAATTAGTTAATTAAACCAAAGGAACTGCCCAACAAGTGTACATGTCTGTCCATCCGTCAGTCTGATTTTACTTTGTCCACGCGGTTTCTCCAAAACCTTTGGTCAGATTTTCATCGAAACTTTATAGGATTAATCAGCACCATGCCTAGTTGTGCATATCTTATTCGTGTTCCAGTTTGATCTTTTACATGAACAATGTTGTCCGCGCTGTTTCTGGAAAACGTTTGGTCATATTTACATGACACTTAAAGATATTGATTAGCACCATGCCTAGTTGTGCATATCTTTTCCTGTCCCGGCTCAGTGATTTTCTGCAGAGTTATGGGACTTTGAAATTTTGTCTCTGAGGTTTCTCCAAACTCTTTGGTAGGATATACCTGAAACTTCATAGGATTGATCAGTGCCATGCCTAGTTGTGAATATATTATTCCTGTTCCGGTTCAATGATATTCTGCAGAGTTATTGGACTTTGTATTGTTTACATGGAAAATCAAACCCCAAAACTTCAGCGCCTGGATTTAGTGTGCTTCTTATAACTCCCAAGTCCAAGAGAACTATGACAATCCAAGATTTGAAATTGAGCGAAGTACTCAACCTTATCTCTATCGTCGCGAAGTACTCAACCTTATCTCTATCGTCATGACAACTTTTGCTTTTCGATATTTGACCAGTTTTAGACTATTGTTTTAGGGTTGAAATGAAATACCCTCATATCAGAGGTCGTTGACCGGGGTTGTTTGTTCTTTTTGACAGTCAATTGTTCCTGTTTTCAGATATGAGCTTTGAAGGATGCTATACAACCGAAGATTTAGATCAAATCGATCAATTTGAGCGCGACTTTTTACAACTGGAAGAATTCGATAGTTTAGATAAGTTTCCATTCAAAATTTGCCATTAGTCCTTTCCCTGATCTTTATTTATTCCAAACCTTTAGTACCTACTCAATATTCATGGACAAAAATGGTTATAATGGAAGGTGCAGCACTGAAAAACAATTGAGAAAGTAACTTAAAATATTTATTAAATTTCATTAACAAACAGTGCAGAACCTGATCTCCTCTGATCTGGGTATTATCTGTTTGCCGATACGTGGAAATACGTTTATATAAGGGAACATGTTCAAAGGGTGCCTAATAAGTGAAATTAAGCCAAATTGAAATATTGGCTAGTGTCAATCTACTATTTCTATTTTGATAGAGGCAGATCTGTCTACCCTCTCTTCTAATTTCAACGAAGACATCTCTTCACCCCTTCTACATTCTACACCCCTCAATGCCGCCAATGTATCTGTTGCAGTCAGTTTAGAAGATCAATCAAGCTCCCAAGGTAAATATAATCTTAGTAGAAAGAGAGGTGACAATAGTTTTCTACATATTAAAGGGGTATTTCCACGAAAATTCGTCAAAAAATAGATTGGAATAAAAATAGATCCATCGTTTAGATCTCGTGGAAACGATTCCGAAAATATATAATTTTATATATAGGTTCAGCGGTTTTAGAGTTATCGACGTTTTAGTACGAAACCGTGTTACATTATTTAAGGACATGTACCCTACACTTTTTTTTAAGAGACAAACCATCAAATTTCGTCCAAAAATAGACCGGATTAAAAGTACTGTCATCTTTTAGATCCCGACGAGAAAATATATACTTTCGTATATCTATGCTGAATAGTTTTCTCGATATACGATCTATTAATTTCAAAATGGCGGTCATAAATGGCGTGAAAACTTAAAATCGCCCTAATTCCCTCATTTAAAGTCGGATCTAGTCTGGGTTTAATTTTTCTGAATCAGGACCACATTCCGCGTCCTATTAGGTCGGTAACGCGTGAGTGATTTTCTAGGTCACAAAACTTAAAATAGCTCTATCTCGCTTATTCTGTGTTGGATCTACTCTGGTTTTATTTCTTTCGACTCCTAACCATGTCCCGCTATGTCCTATACCCACCTGCGATTATCTATTTGAAATATATTTGATGTTTCGGGGCTCGGAACGACTTCTGATGGAATTACCAACTTCAGAATGGCGTCATATTTATGGTTTCTGTTATAAAAGTGTGTATGAGCTTCTCTTATATTTCAGTCGAACCGTGTTACCTGAGGGAGGATCACTACAATCAACTTGGCGCGTGACGTTGCCCAACCTGTAACCCCACTGACCGACTGGTTAAATTGATAGACTACTGAATTATGGAAGACGTCATCAAAGCTCTGTTGGAGGAAAAAGTGTCGGCTGACCAGTTTTACATTTATTCGCGAAGCTTTCATCAAGAAGGAGCACTTAGTTGCTGTCTTCTTTGATCTTAAGAAAGCTTACGATACAACTTGGAAGTATGGCATAATGAAAGACCTTCATGAATCAGGACTTAAAGGTCGACTTCCAGTTTTTATTGAAAACTTTTTAAATGATAGGGAATTTCAAGTCCGCGTTGGAACTACTCTTTCTGATATGCAAAAACAGGAAATGGGTGTTCCACAAGGAAGTATTTTGTCAGTTACTCTATTTCATGTTAAAATTAATAATATTGTTCAATCTATTACTAATGACACGGATTGTTCATTGTATGTTGATGACTTTTTAATTTGTTATCGTTCTAAACACATGCGTACTGTTGAACGTCAACTTCAACAGTCCATTGATAAAGCTCAAAAATGGGCTACTGAAAACTGTTTTAAATTTTCAGTCTAAAACAAATTGTGTACATTTCTGTCAACTGAGAAAATTCCACAATGATCCGGAGTTGCACTTGAATGGTGATCCCATTCCTGTTGTAGACCAGGCAAAATTTCTCGGTGTCATTTTTGACAAAAAAACTTTCCTTTATACCTCATATTAAATATTTAAAGGCTAAATGCCAGAAAACTTTGAAATATCTTCGCGTTCTTGCACATACCGAATGGGGTGCAGATCGCAATATAATGCTCAAATTGTATAGAAGTTTAGTGAGGTCCAAACTGGATTATGGTAGTGTTGTATATGGCTCTGCAAGGAAATCATACTTGCAGATGCTTGATCCAATTCATCAAGGTTTACGTTTAGTATTGGGTGCCTTTAGGACATCCCCTGCTAAAAGTTTATATGTTGAGGCGAATGAGCCATCACTTTACTCTCGTCGTGAAAAACTATCCATGCAGTATACCTCTAAATTAGCTTCAAACCCATCACATCCCGTTCATAAAAATGTGTTTAGACCTAAATATCAACGTTTATTTATCTAAGGAAAAGGTAATTCCATCTTTCGGAATACGTATGAAAAACTGTTTTCAAAATAGTGATATAGATTTGTCTTTAGTTGTAAAGACTAAAGTTGAATCTATACCGCCTTGGACTATTAAACCACCAAAAGTTATCTTTGAACTAACACGGCATAAAAAGTCTGAAACAAGCTCGCTTGAATTCAGTTCTTTTTTAAATGAAATAATTTCAAGATTTGAAGATTATGAACAAGTTTATACTGATGGTTCAAAAGATGATGAGAGAGTCGCAGCTGCATTTGTGGCTGATGACACAGAGACAAAATTTCGGCTTCCTGATAATGCCTCCATTTTTTCAGCAGAGATCAAAGCTATTGATTTAGCTCTTGATTATATTGCTGGAAAATCATATAGTAAACATATAATCTTTTCGGATTCTCTTTCTGTTTTACAATCTCTGAGTAAATGTTCTACAAAAAATGTTCTTATTAAAAAACTTGTTTTAAAATACCATGAAATGTCTAATTCAAAAGATGTAATATTTTGTTGGATACCTAGTCATTGTGGAATACATGGCAACGAGAGGGCGGACCTTGCAGCGAAGTCTGCCCTTGAATCGCCTGAATCTGATATGAGAATACCGTATTCGGATTTCAAACCACAAATTACTAGACATATTCTATATAAATGGCAGGAGTCTTGGAATGAGGAAATTCATAACAAGCTCCATGCTGTTAAACCTATTTTAGGTGAACATTTTTGTTCATGCTTGCCAATTCGGCGTGATGAGGTCGTATTGGCCAGAATAAGAATTGGACATTCTTTTTTAACTCATTCATTTTTACTGAAAGGTGAAGTTCAACCTGAATGTTTATTTTGTTTTGAGCCTTATACAATTCAGCACATTCTCATTGAATGTCCTGATTTAATTTTAATCAGAGATAGGTTCTTTCAAGCAGATTCCTTGAGGGAACTGTTTGAGCTGGTAGAAATACCCAAAATATTTGATTTTTTAAAAGCCATTAATATATATTCTAAAATTTAAAAGGTATATTTTTAGAATGTCGATTATGTTTTGTCCTTATTTTATTTACAATCCTGTTGATCGGGACTGACATTTACATAATCTAGTGAGATTGTCTTTATTTGATTTCATCATATAGTTTTATTTACATTATTTATTCGGCTCTATATGACCATCAGTGTCGATGGGCCGTAAAACACCATTCATTCATTCATTCATTAGTTGTGAAAACTAAAGTTGAATCTATACCACCTTGGACTATTAAACCACCAAAATTTATTTTTGAACTAACACGGCATAAGTCTGAAACAAGCTCGCTTGAATTCAGTTCTTTTTTAAATGAAATAATTTCAAGGTTTGAAGATTATGAACAAGTTTATACTGATGGTTCAAAAGATGATGAGAGAGTCGCAGCTGCCTTTGTGGCTGATGACACAGAGACAAAGTTTCGGCTTCCTGATAATGCCTCCATTTTTTCAGCAGAGATCAAAGCTATTGACTTAGCTCTTGATTATATTGCTGGAAAATCATATAATAAACATATAATCTTTTCGGATTCTCTTTCTGTTTTACAATCTCTGAGTAAATGTTCTTCAAAAAATGTTCTTATTAAAAAACTTGTTTTAAAATACCATGAAATGTCTAATTCAAAAGATGTAATATTTTGTTGGATACCTAGTCATTGTGGAATACAGGGCAACGAGAGGGCGGACCTTGCAGCGAAGTCTGCCCTTGAATCGCCTGAATCTGATGTGAGAATACCGTATTCGGATTTCAAACCACAAATTACTAGACATTCTATATAAATGGCAGCGGTCTTGGAATGAGGAAATTCATAACGAGCTTCATGCTGTTAAACCTATTTTAGGTGAACATTTTTGTTCATGCTTGCCAATTCGGCGTGATGAGGTCGTATTGGTGAGAATAAGAATTGGACATTCGTTTTTAACTCATTCATTTTTACTGAAAGGTGAAGTTCAACCTGAATGTTTATTTTGTTTTGAGCCTTATACAATTCAGCACATTCTCATTGAATGTTCTGATTTAATCTTAATCAGAGATAGGTTCTTTCAAGCAGATTCCCTGAGGGAACTGTTTGAGCTGGTAGAAATACCAAAAATATTTGATTTTTTAAAAGCCATTAATATATATTCTAAAATTTAAAAGGTATATTTTTAGAATGTCGATTATGTTTTGTCCTTATTTTATTTACAATCCTGTTGATCGGGACTGACATTTACATAATCTAGTGAGATTGTCTTTTTTTTATTTCATCATATAGTTTTATTTACATTATTTATTCGGCTCTATATGACCATCAGTGTCGATGGGCCGTAAAACAGCATTCATTCATTATTCTTTACATTTTCCTATTTAGCCACCAGCTTTCAGATCAGGTTGCAAGTACTTGCCACCAGGGGGAAAAGTTAATTTTTAACACTGATCTAAGAAAGGGTTAATGTAAAAATTTGAATGTGACCATGCATTTGGCACTGAATGATAAAAGCTACATTAATGAACAGTTTAAAAAATAAAATTGCAAAACAATACAAGGAAGATGCGTTTGTTACACAAGACTAGATGGTATGAAAAGTTACTAGTTTTAGTTGTCAGAGGTTTCTGTGTTAGGTGTTCCCTGAGATGACGCCAGACATAATTGAACTTAAAATAAATTCAAAATGTCATCATCACTTGTGTATGATTTCTCTCTGAGTGTTAGTTCATGGACAATGTCACTGTTGTGATGGTATTTTACTTTTCATTCATTCATTACTTTACTGCATCAGTGAGCAAAAGGTAATTTTCAATCTCATCTTTGCTCAAGTGTGTAGAGTTGTAATATTGCAGAAAGGTTTTGATTGTGTTTTCAAAGGTCACAAATTTTGTTTGGTATATCATTCTGTGCAATTTTGAGTGTTAAGGTTCGAGAGAGTTGTTCAGTGTATAGTTTTTGTTTGTTACTGCAATAATTGCACCTTGCATATTTGTCCAAGTCTTTGTCTTCAATTGACTTTCCACAGTTTATGCAAGAAATGGTCTGCGTCAATGAACAGCACACAACAGTGCCAATGTGCTCTGCTTCTTGACACTGGGACGATTGTTCAGTGACGACAGATGGTATAGAAGCCAAAACACTATGGGGGAAAAACGTTTCCGACATCAGAAGTAGAGCATGGGATAGAGGAAAAGATCATTTTAACATTTTTAAGTTTTGTTTATGATCTTTTGACTTCATGCGGTACAATTTTAAGATTTGAGGGTGCTCATTGCTTAATTTAGCACAAAAGCTTTCTGCGTTACAGTTGTAGTAAAGAAGCTACCATTGCGAAATCAATAAGAGAAGTTTCATAAGCTGTTACAAGTTTCATAAATATAAATCCCCGTCTCCTTGCTTTTAATAACATTACACTTGTCCCATCACTAAATTCTGACAAATGATTCACTTGTAAATGGGAAATATTTATATAGTAGTTTGCTTCAGTAATGTTTCCGATGAAGTTTCAGGGGAGGGCTGTCGTTTGAAAGTGTGAATGGACCGATGGACGGAAAGCGATCACAATAGCTCACCTAGAGCATATAAGATGTCAGAGCTAAAAGCAAACTATATAACAACTGTGTTTTGGGGATTAAAAATTATGCTTTTTATTTAAATTGAATAATATTAAACTTAACAAAGGGAAGACCTACAGTTTTTGCGGCTTATAGCAGATGTGCATGACATTAAATTGGTTGAACTGGCAAAAGTTATGAAAGTAAATAGAAATAACAAAATATTAAAAAAAGTTTCCTCTATCTTAATTTGTTTCTGATGGAGCTTTTCTATCATCGTGAACATTCTGACATCTCGGGCTGAAAAGGTAAAAGCTCCTATCATCGTGAACATTCTGACATCTCGGGCTGAAAAGGTAAATCATTCAACCATTAACCATTTCACTGTTCTTATTTAGTTTGAATTTCAAAACTTACTATACTTCTTATATCTTATCTCTTATCATGGAAGATGGAATATTTATGCAATTTTAGGATTTAGACTCTCAGTTCTATCAAATTCAATGTGCAAACACAGCAGACCCTGATCAGACAGCTCCATCTCGGTTTGCTACTGCAGGAAAATGCAGGATTAAGGAAAGATTTAAGCAAGTAAACAGTGACTCTTTTTACATGTATTTTACTGTATATAAACAATAGTGTTCGGGGGAACACATGTGTCACCTGCTCGCAGCTGGCACAAAAACTTATTTTTAATATGAAAAAGGGGAGTTGTGGCCCTTGTGCATTACACTTCCTCTCATGCTTGTTCCATGTGTGAAATTTGAAAGCTCTATAATTAGTTTTGAAATGACAGCCAAAAAAAGTGTCGGACAGACAGACGACGGAAAAGTGACACACTGCCTCTCGGCAGGTGACACAAAAATCTCAACATCCTGAGAAAGAGCATATTTTATATTCATGGAAAATTACCTAAGGTGATAATAATGACAGGTTTTTCAATGGATTGGTGGATAGAAATTAAATTGTTTGGTTTCTAACTGAAACAGTTTCACTTTGAATCCCCACCCACATCCTGATATATCTAGGTTACCTTACCGGCTGAATTGGAATGGCTGTTAGCATTGATAGAGGTGATCCAAGTCTGGTTTTGGGGTCTAACTTCTCCTAAAATATATAGTACATTTTTCCCAAAGGTAATTTATCTTTAACCATATGTAATACAATGTAAGTACTAATCACACTGGATTTTGTTATAAATAACGCAGAATTTTTATGTGATTTGTGAGACCTTAAAAAATGAAATCCTTGTATATAAATATGCTGCCATACAATGCAAACATGAAATTCAAATAAATACCAAGTGCAAAAAAGAAACATTAGGCCCAAAATATGACCCTTAGACCTTAATAAGTCACTCCTTAAAACAGTTCCCTTAACGAAGGCATTACATTTCAAAGGAACGGTACGGAAGGTCGTGGGTTCGATCCCCGGCCGCGACAGACCAAAAGTCGTTAAAAGTTGGTACTAGTAGCTCCCTTGTCTGCGCTCGACATTAAAAGGTGTAGTTGTAGGACTGGTCGGCCCGGTGTCAGGTTAATGTGACTGGGCGGGATGCCCTTGCCATATGCCCGCGGCAGGGGTATTTCAGTGAGGCAGCACTATAACTTATCTCATGCGGGTGCTGTCTGCAAATAACTGAAATACTGTTGGTCGGACGTTAAACCCAACTCACTCACTCACATTTCAAAGATTTGTGACACGAGCTGGCAGATTCACACGTCTTGGATCCAGAGTCTATACAAACAGTTATATATTTTTGAACCCAAATAAATGCTTTATGAAAGGAAACCTAATGCTATAAAACCTATCGGTCTCCGTCTCAGATCGGCAATTGACGAGGCAGGTCTGAGAATTGATTCTGTTAGGCAACATAAATTTTCAAACATTGCGCCATGGACTATCAAGCAACCTAATGTTTTCTTACATCTGAGGCCTGTTCAGGAGTGTGAGCGCTTGGACTCTGAACGAGGGCGCCCGCCTAGTGCAAGCTAGCCTACTAGCGAGGTGTATCGCATTGGCATTCGCTTGTGTTTCCAAGATGGCTACCAACAAGGTAACAGAAGCAACCGACTGGAAGAAAACAATCGTAATTAACAAACTGATGCTCTAGAACCCGACCGCAGAACAAAAATGTACTTGATTTTTAGAAAGGGCGTCCGATCGCGTTCAGCAGTGATACTTTTGCTCGGGGCAAGCGCCCGCGCTCCTGAACAGGCCTCTGGCTTCAAATAAAGTCTTCTACAAATGCACTAGAATTTTATTCCGAATTTGAAGAACTTAAGTCACAGTATCCTGACCATATATTCCCATATATACTGATGGTTCTAAAGATGAAAATAAAGTCGGTTGTGCATCTGTCAGTAAATTTCATACCTCTAAAGTAAGACTACCTGACAAATCTTCCATATTTACAGCTGAAGTCCAAGCAATTGACCTTGCCCTTCGATTCATATCGGTGCACAATATGAACAAATACATAATTTTTTCAGACTCGCTCTGTTCTTCAAGCGTTGAACAACAGAAATATGAATAACCCATTATAGGTTCAGCAAATTCTTCTTAAACACCATAAATTATCTCTGTCAAACAATATTGTTTTCTGTTGGCTACCTAGTCATGTTGGAATTCGGGGAAATGAAGTCATCCTTGAATCTGAATGAGGCGCAATCATTCATCGGCGCTATATGACCTATTCAGTGTCGCAGTGCCGTAAAACCCAACTCACTCACTCACTCTATGCATCAGTTATTTAATACAATTCCCTACGAGAATATAATTTCGTTTTTGAAAAAGACTGGTCTTTATTCTAAAATATAAATCTTTTTAACCCGTTCTATTATATTATTTCTGTATTCCTTTCTACATTTTATTTTAATGATTTACAGACTCGTTGATCGAGATTTCTTATTGTTTCTCATCGTTTCATCATAATATTCGTCATTGGCGCTATATGACCTATTTAGAGTCGCGGTGCCGTAAAACCCAACTCACTCACTCACTCATCTAAACACTACTTTGGTTAAACCTGACCATGGGTTTTGGATTTGATTTTGTTTAGTTTCCTATTTTTTTTTATACCCTTTCCTCCATAAATACGATTTTTACGCCTCCATAACAGCACTTTTTGAAACCATTGTGATAGAGTATATGCTCCTCTAGGAGCAAATGCTCTATCACAATGGTTTTAAACTACAAAAATCAAATTGTTTTACTTTTCTCTAGTAAAATGCTCGTTTTAGGTATATTCATTCAAAGCGGCTGGGTCTAAAATAGCGTATGTAGGAAAGGGTTAAATTATGTTAATAAAATGCTCCCTGCCCCCGGTGGCTATGCTTTTCGACATATCATCCTAATAATCTTGGTAAAGGGCAAATTTAATCTGTTTGTGCCAAATATCAGGCAAATGTGGACAGTGTCCTTGGTGAAGAATATTTAAGTTTTCTACTATAGACATGTAAGGAAAACTGATACCCTATGTGACACTCTACGTTTCTTCAAAAAAAAAACCCAGAGCATCAAACAGGAATTAGGTATGTCCCTTTCATGTATTTCTACTCTTGACTACTGAATGACCTTTTTCAGTTGTCTGCTGACAATTAGCAAGTAAATATCCACTTGTCTATCAGTGAAATTTCACTAGTAAGTCAATGGAGAAGGGCATATGATTTCCAAACCCCTGCTTATGTCATACCGTATGTTGATTTGTTCATTGGGACTTTATGAATGGTCACAAACCAATACAGCAAACACTAAACACTGTTGGAAGTACGCATCATTTGGTAAGAAATGACTTCTGCCAGGTTTGTGCAGTGAAAGTGGCATTATGAAATTTAACTCTTATTTCTGTCAAATTTTGTTGTCTTCAAAATTTGTTGTCTGCAGCAGTTTTATTTTCTTAATCTTTTTTGTTTAAAATAAAAAAAAAATAGTCACAGTAACAAACAGCATGAATTCTGATGAGACGCCAAGTTAGTTGGTGTCTCATCCCGCTGCGTACTGTCTAGTTAACCACAGACGCAACATTGGCAGCAACATAGTTAATGTTAACAAGAGCAGGCAATACATAGTTTGCCACACAAGATACGCTGCTTATCTGGAGCACTAGTATTATAAATGCAATTTTCCTAACAAATTTCTGACGAATGGATGAACAGATATATGATGGAAGGATTGATTGAATGCAATACTATAGTTCCCCGTTTGAGCTTTGTGAGGGAAGAATAATAAACTTACCTGAACAACTTGGACTTGAATGGAGATGCAGGTCTTCAGAGGGGATTGAAGCCCTTTGTCCAACAAAAGCAGCCTTTGGGGGGTTGACCAGCAGTTCCCCCTCCTGCTCCAGCTGTGGAGGTACAGTAATTGCACTGGTCAGGAATACCTTCGAACGAGCTGTTATGAAGACAGTGGACTGGTTTCGTACCAGTACATTCCGTATGCATACTGAATTCCCCTGTGAAAATCTGGGGAAGTGGGAAGGGTCCTGTATTACTGGTTGGGATCTGTGTTAACACAGATACCAGTTCTACCGGAACTGCGAGAGCAAATCAGCCGGTCCTTGAATATCACGTGACTTTACGCCATAGGGGAACGCAACCTCCAACGCAGTTATCTCCCCTAATAGACCGCACGCGTGGTGACAAGGGAGATCACTGTGAGGAGTTTGCAAATCGAGTAGGAGAATGAAAACTTTACGCAGAATTTGTTTACCAGACACGCATTTTGGATGAGCTTGAAAATCGTAAGTACATATACATACAAACATTAACGCTTAGGTTATCATTGTCTTCTATTTATAGTTCTGCTATGACTTTCGTGAACACGATTTATTATCTTCAATCTTCCGAGTTATTACAATGCTGTGAAAGAATATCTGCAGCACCTGCGCTATTAAGTTTTCAACTTATTCATCCCTGAGACTTTAAGTTAAACCCCTTCCTCCATAAATATGCTTTTTACGTCTTTACAAACAAAGTAGACGCACAACAGGTTTCTGGACGACTCGGCACCAAACTAAACGGGTCCCTAGACAATTCGGCCCCAAAACGATTCGACACCATGGTCAACTCGGCCCCATGGTCAACTCGGCCCCTCCCAAAAATTTACCCTAGACGATTCGGCACCTATTTATTTCAGGCACGTACCCAGGTGGGGGGGGGGGCTCGGGGGCCCGGACCCCCCCCCCCCCCCCCCCCCCCCCAGCTGGCTGCCAAGATACCATTTTTATTAATGGGCCCTTTTTAGTTTCCCCTACCGTTTTGAAATTTTACCATGGCAATTTTTTTAGTGACCGATATTTTCCTCCCTGTGGGAGATTATCTGTTAGTTCTCTACACATAGACAGACCACCTTTATCACGCTGTCATGCTGTGATACACGCTTGGACTATTTTGGTATGGACCAATCAGGGTAATCCCCAGCGGATTACGCAATCACGAGTTGGTTCCGGTTTTCGCTATACTTGAGTTTAGCAAATTGTTCAGGAACCAGTCGTGACAAAATGCAAATTGCTACGTTGTCCACAAATACTACATGTGGCATGTAAATTACTCAAGCGTGGAGACAATGTCGCAAAACGAGGGGACGGGGGTGACATATCAAGACGCTAAGCAGTATGCACTTCGACCGATAAACGTTTTACTGTATTGATCAATAACTAGTAATGAAAGAATAACTCCGAACATTCCGAATGATAAAAAAGTATGAATTAATTTTTGTAAATTGAGATTGTCCTAAAAAATAGGTGAAAAACTCACCTTTTGCCATTGGGAATATAGCCAAATAAAAAACCCTGAAACTTTTATTGTAAAATAAGATAAAAATGGAATATCTTTTTCATTGTACATGTATACATATTTCTGTTATAACCAGGTGAGCGATTAAGGGCCATCATGATCCTCGTGTTAAACTGTTACATTTAATGTTTGTAGTTTTGATCAGGGTTGTTTTCACATTTAGAAGAAAGAACTAGTGTGATGCTATGGTTAGTTGAGTGTATATTTACTTGGATATTTTGCTTTTTTATATAATTTGGTAATGTTCAGAAAAAAAAAACCCAAAATAATCTATATATTTACATTTCAGTTATCTATACTTACAGAAAATCTTTTTTTTTCTTTACCCAATCTTGAAAATAATAGTTTTTAGCCATATTGCATAAAATCAATTAATTTTGAAAATTCAAAAGGATTTTCATTATGATCAATGAATAAAAGAATGGTCATTTTCTTTTTAAAAGTAAATATATTTATATAGATAACTGATATACTTATGTTTTCTTATTTTAATAAATAAATGGAGAAGATTTTCAAAATAAATGTGTTCTTTATTACTTTTAATTGTGTTCTTGCCAATCTTGGTAGATCAACATGCATGTCCTTAAATAAAGACATAAGCAGATGTTAGTTCTGAGATTAATAATGCTGAGTCTGTCCATAGCATTATTTTTTAAATCATGATCAAATGTCTGTCTGTTTGTCAAAGGCAAAACTTTAATCATATGTCTGTCTGCCTGTCTGTCAATGGCAAAAGTCTTTAGTCAGTCTGTCAATGGCAAAAAACTTTAACCAAGATCACGTCTGCCAATGGAAAAAAGGCATGATCACATGTCCGTCTGTCTGTCTGTCAATGGCAAAACCCTTTAACCAAGATCACGCCTGCCAATGGAAAAATTGAGCAATTGCTCCCGGAGGCCATAGTACAGTAAGAAATAGTTCTTTAGAAATGCAGTGCTTTAAATATGAGCTAATAATTGTCACTTAAGAACCTGACAGGCTGAATAATTGCCTATTTTCAAGTTATTGTGTGTATTCTCTGCCCATTAGTGTCATTTTTTGTGACTCTCTAAGTCTCTTGCAGGACTACTTGCTCTGGTGGATGTTGGGAAATATGTGTGTCGAGCGTCAGAATGGCCCAAATTTAAAGCGAAAATAGACGGTGTGTACACACTTTTGTGTGGAGCAAAATAAGTCAACGTTCTTGACCTTGTTTTCTGGTGATCTAGAGACGGTATTTGGAATACATATGAATGTGTTAAGAGGGTATAACCCAAATCTATGCCTGGAAGTAGCATGGGGATGCAGGAAATGCCTGTTTTTACACAGAATAAAGAAGGGCAAATTCGACCGGGCTCACACCAGCACCAGTAGAAGCCATTTTCAGACGGAATGGGGCCAGACAGCGACAACAACCACCTCGACAACAATAGATTTTCATTATTATTTTTCAGTGCAAATGTCCAACTCACTAAGTCAAGTTAGTACAACTTTTGCACTGACAATATTTCTTAATTTATAAAATTATGAGAGCAAAACATTAGCTAACTCAACTTAGACATAGTTTGCACTAAAGAAATTACAATTTAGACTTATTTTTATAAAAATGCAATAAATTTGAAAATACAAGGACTATAAGCAGACTATTTTGAGGAATGAAAGGGAAAGTAATAAGCCTTAGATTTGTTTGCCAAAATATTGAGTTAGCCTAGTTTTGCGCTGGGCCATCGATATGGTAAAGATATATACTACCCCCAAAGTATCAATGACAATACAGCTAGCTAGTAGCTACACAAGTCGGCAAACCTGCTTTTGAAAATAGACAGCAACTGGATACAGTGGTAGCCTAGGATATTTTCAGAATTGATCCACACAAAGTGTCTAGTGATATCCATAATCCTTATATTTGAAGACAGTAAATTATTAGTCTCATCAACGAGCTGTAAGACAGCATGCTAATTTTGTGATGGCTGCCGTCTGCCGGGATATCGTTAAAACTGAAAGTAGCTCGATATCACCATTTAGAGTACACAAATGTAAAGTATAAAATAATATAACTGCCTACTTTTTGTTTTTATAAATACACCCCCTCCGCAAAATGAACACTTCACGCATGTCTCAAAACTCAGGACGATGTGGTTGCTTAAAGTAGGACGACATTGTGTTGTCGCATCCAAAAATCATGTGTTCGTGCAATTACAAAAATTAGTCTAATGTCAGTCTAATTAGTATATTCATGATGTAATTACTTCTTATATGTGTAATTTTTTAGTAAAAGGTTAAGCTATCTCTACGGTCCGGAATTAGGAATTTCTTTTATGGTCACCATAGTTAGGGTTCTACTGCATTTTAATGATTTATGAATAACCATAGTCTATGCAAAAGGCTGTGAAGATCAAAATTGTGCACTTACCAACACACAAGTCCGCTTGAATGAGTAAAATATTTTCCGAACCCGACAGTCATGAGTTTGAGGAGTGTTGTCTCCTCAAACCTCATACACATGAATTGAATAACGCAAGTCACGTGACATGTAGTGACAAACCAATGTTACCACCAAAATACGTGCATCGACTTTACTTTATGAACTAGTTCAGGCCTACGTCATTCTCTGAAAATGACTCGAACTAAGCTTATAAATGCGTGGGTCAATTCCTGTTACGAGCAGTATTGATTGCACGTTTAGCCACTTCCACTTCTTGCAAATCTCATATATAATCAAATCACAGCTAGAAACGGTTTGTATCCCAGTAGGTCAATTACCGAGTTAATCGGTGTCTCATCAGGATCGAAACAGTTTGCAATTCAGATAATGACAGATATGCCCGTGCATGTGCTCGAGGTCAATTACCGAGTTAATCGGTGTCTCATCAGGATCGAAACAGTTTGCAATTCAGATAATGACAGATATGCCCGTGCATGTGCTCGGCTTAATGTGTTGAAATGTGATCGTTCCTTCCTAGCGCTGTACCTTTCAAATCAACGATCACACAATTATTTGAATCTTTACGACTCGCTGAAATACCCCGTGTTTCAACTGGATACACAAGTATCAGGTTTTCTGTAGAATTCGCCATAAACAGGAAATCTCCTGTAAACCAGACGTTAAAATTAGTATCAGCGTCTATCAGACAGATGGTAGCTTAATACAGGTTAAATGTCATGCAGAAAGCTCATAATGGGACTTTCTGCACGACTGTCATCATAGATTAAGCAGGCACCGGCTTTTAAAAGGATGTACAAGGTTTTGTATTAAATTTCGGTTTAGGGTGGGCCTTACTGACTCTTGAAAAACCGTTTTGTAGTTACAAGCGTTGGTAAATCGAAAGTGAAAGTAAACCTGTCCGCTTCTAGGAAGACATACTACCCTTATGATCGGCGCACGGTCCGTTGTCGTGTCATTGGCAAACATTCAAAGTTTACTCTATTTCGTCTGCAAGCTGTGTCGTCTGCTTTATGTCTCAGAGTGGAGTTTCACTCAATTTGTTGTCTGAACATAAATAGTGTGTCAAGGTGTTCGGGCCCAGATGAGATGCCGAGTTACTCGGCGACACACCTGGATCCAGTTTTTTTACAGAGTTAATCACAGCACGAAGTAAATACAGTTAAATGTTAGTGTTTGAAAGTTCAGCGTTGTAAGGTTTACACATTGTTTAACAGATTGCTTCTCAGCTGACCATCTGCTAGACTCCTTACAATCCGTTTTCTAAAGTGCATGCACGGCATATTGTTCACGCGACTTTTTATGTGTTTGTAAGGCAAGTGGTAGCTTAACTCAGATCAAAAGTAATGCAGCATACTCCAATTGGAGCTTTTTGTCTTACTTATGCCTTGCAATAAGCATTCACCTGCTTAAGACGTTCATTAAATAAATATAACCGCTTAAGACAGGTTCTACTGTACAGATCAGTAGATGATATGTAATTAAAGGTGTAAAATATGAGACCTTCTCCGAGACACGATGCCGTAACCCTTTACTCCATGAACACGCCTTTGCAAATAGAGTAGAACCAGATCAGACGGCTCCTTTAGGAGTCGTCTGATCAGCTTATGCTGTTATCAATATTAACCCCTTCGCAGCCAAACTCTGTCGTCTGCTAACTTTGTCGTCTGCTACAAATTTTCTTTTTTTAGCTCACCTGAGCACAAAGTGCTCAGGGTGAGCTTTTGTGATTGCCTGATGTCCGGCGTCGTCAGTCGTCAACAATTTGAACCTTTAAAAATCTTCTCCTCTGAATCTACAGGGTTCTCAGCTTTCATCTTTGGCACATAGCATCATCTGTAGGTCCTCTACAAAAGTTATATAAATTATACCCCTGGGGTCAAAATTGGCGCTGCCCCAGGGGTTTTCAGTTTTCAATAGAAACATATAGTGAAAACTTTGAACATCATCTCCTCTAAAACTAGAAGGTCCTCAGCTTTCATATTTGGCACATAGCTTCAACTTCAGGGCTTCTACAAAAGTTATATAAATTATGCCCCTAGGGTCAAAATTGGTCCAACCCCAGGGATTACCAGTTTTTGGTAGCTGACTGCTTAAACAGCCCATGGGATCACTAGTTATGCATAGGAAAAACTTTAAAAATATTATTGTCAGAAACTACATGTCCCAGAGCTTAGATATTTGGTGTATAGATTTACTTAGCATAACTTTATGGGTTTTTTAAGTATCATAGTTCTTGGGTTAAAATTGGCCCTGCCCTGTGTGTACAGTCTTCTTCACGGCAGAAACGACAGTCTAAAGGTTTCTCCTTAATATATCAGCCTGCAGAGCTCAGACCAGTCAGTGTGAGTTCTTATATAATCACCCTTAGCCTGATCAGTAGAGTAGAAATTGTGTTTAGACAAATAACACACACTCATTTAAGATTGAGAAAACTGTGGATAGTTCTCATTATGCAGAACACTCTTAAAGCTTTTTTTCATACCTATGCCCTGCATTAAGCTACCAGATATCAATATAGAGCATATCTGTTGTGAATTTCAGCTTAACTCTTTGCATGCTGGGTAATTTTGTCATCTGCTAAATTGTTGTCTGCAGCAAATTCATGTTATCCTAACTACACACTTTCTTTCTAAGTTTTTCAGAAGTTCAGTCTCATTGACAACAGTTTGGATATCAGATCAGGCCCCACATTAGACTGGCCCTGATCTGGATCCAAACTGTTTGCTAAGGTCATTAGTGGTGAGAGAATCCCACTACACACGTTCTTTCTAAGTTTCTCAGAAGTTCAGTCTCATTTACAAACAATTTGGATATCAGATCAGGCCCCACATTATGTGGGGCCTGATCTGGATCCAAACTGTTTGCATAGGTCATTAGTGGTGGGAGAATCCGCCTCTAGCATCCAAAGAATTAATACAAGTTCCAGTGGTCTATGCTCTATCCATTCTTTCACTACATTATTTCAGCATCATGTTCAGGTCCTCTACAAATGTTATATAAATTGTGTCCCTGGGGTCAAAATTGGCACCGCCCTTGGGGTGTTCAGTTTTCAATAGAAACATATAGTGAAAACTTTGAAAATCTTCTCCTCTGATTGTCTGGTGAGCGATGTCAAGGCCATTCTGGCCCTCTTGTTTATTTTCTTCATTTTTGTTTCAAAAACGTAGTAACAGTAACAAACAGTTTGGATCCTGATGAGACGTCTCATCTGGATCCAAACTGTTTGCATAGGTAATCGCAGATCCGGCATTGGCAGCGAAAGGGTTAAGCTTATTATTATTTATACATACATTAATCATATCATAAATATTCATGGATTAAAGGGTTATTTCACAACAAACAGTGTATACCCAGATCAAACATATCATCTTTAGACATAGGCTACGTTCTGATTGTGCGGCACATACCCAGACCAGATGCGACGGTTGGTCTGGGTCTACAGGTTCGCCATTTAGTGTTAACAAACAATTAAAAACTTCGAGAGAGAGGGAGCTAGCGACTCTTGTTATAGCTGTGCATTGCCTTAACCACTTTCCATTTGAATTAACCCTTATCCTGCAAAACAAACATGCCTGCTCAAAGTGTGACCACCTGTGGCGAAAAATATTGCAGCTGCCTTTTTCTGGAGTGTAAATCTGGAGTGTAGTCTTGGAGTAAATCATGATCATTTTGAATGTCAATAAAAAATATGTGTGACCGTTGCACGGGGGTCTGGACCGCTTCATGGGGGTCTATATGTACTATAGACCCACATGAAGCGGTCCAGACCCCTGTGGACGGTTGGGGAAAGATACATTACAATACAGTAAATAAATGAAATAAAATTAGATACCAGTTGAAATTTCTATCACACATTTATATAATCAAAGTGCTGAAATCATTGAAAGACTGTCAGAAAAGTAGCCCAGCCCCTGGCAGTCATGTTTTTAGCTCACCAGAGCACAAAGTGCTCAGGGTGAGCTTTTGTGATTGCCTGATGTCTGTCGTCTTGCGTCGGGCGTCATCCGTCGTCAACAATTCATCGTAATCATCATAATTTTCGTCATTGGCGCTATATGACCTACTTAGTGTCGCGGTGCCGTAAAACCCAACTCACTCACTCACTCGTCAAGAATTTGAACCTTTAAAATCTTCTCCTGAATCTACAGGGTTCTCAGATTTCATCTTTGGCATATAGCATCATATTCAGGTGCTCTACAAAAGTTCTATAAATTATGCCCCTGGGGTCAAAATTGGCCCCGCCCAAGGAGTGTCTTGTTTTGAATAGAAACATATAGTAAAACTTTGAACATCTCTGAAACAAGAGGATTCTCAGATTTCATATTTGGCACATATAAATAATGCCCCTGTGGTCATAATTGGCCCTGCCCCAGGGGTGGACAGTTTTCAATAGAAGCATATAGTGAAAACTTTGAAAATCTTCTCCTGTGTTCGCGTTTACGCAGTTATCATATCTATTTACACAGAAATTGGGCGGGACTCGGAATTTCGGAGGTCGTTGAGTCCCAGGGACGCAACCCTAAAACGTCAGTTTTAACCTTTCTCTTGCTGAATTTTAAAATACATTTCTCCTTCTTTACCCATGCCCTGTTGTATAATTTCATATATCTGCACTGTGTACAAGTATTCCTTTCCATTCGTCAGAAAGTATTGGCCATGTGTCAAACAGCTTGGATCATGGAGAGACGCTGAATTACCCGGCGACTCATCCGTGCCCAATGCCAGTCCGGTCGCGTAAAACTTAGCAGGCAAATTATGAAAACTAGTTCTTGTGAACTCAGCAGTAAGCGTTCGAATTAACTCGCATTATAAAAACAGTCTGGTTATTATTTTAATCGTCGACAGCGTCACGCAATAGGCAGATGTATGTTGTTGATGGACATGCATCCTTGACAACGAGGCCCACTATATATCCGTGTGGACTAGTTTGCAGTGGGTTAAAGCATTCTCTGAAAATGACACGAAAAAACGCGATCATTACCCACTGTCGTGTTCTTGAATGCCTTCAATTTTTTGAATTAACGGAAAGGCTTTATTTAACCATTCAGCTGTGGAATATTGATTAACCCATTCCCTCATATTGACGACTCTGTAAAAGTCACTTTGTGAAACCATTGTGATAAATAGAGCATTCACTCCTATAGGAACAAATGCTTTATTTATCACAATAATTTCAAACTACAAAATTCTAAAATGTTCGTTTTCTCTAATTAATGCTCCTTTTCGGTAAGTTTATTAAAAGAGGTATCTAAAACAGCCTATGGAGGAATGGATTAAGACTGCCTATATATAATTTTGACTCCTTATCAACATTTATTAGTTGAATTCTTGTATTGAAACATAAAACAAAGAATGCTGTTGCCATGGTAAACAGTAGATAAGTAGGCTGAATATGTCTCATATTTACACGCAACTAGAACAGATCCTTACTTACTTTGTTTTACTCTAGGCAGTCCGGTTTTAGAAAGAACCACTCTTGTCAAACTGCTTTAATCAAACTATTAGACGACTGGGTTGCTGCCATTGACAAAAATGAAATTGTAGGTACAATATTTCTTGATCTTTCGAAAGCGTTTGATTTGGTTGATCATGGTATACTATTAAAAACGTTAAAGCAATATAAAGTAGACAGGGGTGCTCATTCTTGGTTTTCTTCTTATTTGGAAAATAGACTCCAACAAACTCAAGTATCTGGGGTGAGCTCAGACCAAAAACCAGTTGTATCAGGAGTTCCTCAAGGCTCAATTCTAGGGCCATTGTTATTTTTTATCTTCATAAATGATCTACCACTTACAACCACTCATTCTACACCTGATATCTTTGCTGATGACACCACACTTTCTTTTCATAGTTCATCTGTTAATCAAGTTGTTGAATCTCTAACTCAAGATCTATTTAATGTTAACTCCTGGTGTGTTTCAAATCGCATGTCTATCAATGTAGCAAAAACCAAAACGATGATAATTGCATCTAATAGTTGCCGGGCTGAAAATGTAAATCCTCCCCCCCCCCCCCCCTCTCCGAAAAATTTGAGACCTATATAATTTTGAAGGTTAATATGTTAGGAAAAGAATGACACTTGTTGGATGTTTGAAACTGTCCATTTTAAGGATTTATGGGGCATGAGTTATCTGCCCATGCAAATTTTGCTAAATCACAAAATAAAATGTTCCACATGATTAGAGGTATTAAAATGTGTTTTATGATAGTTGAAATAGTCATAAGAGAACAAGGGCATAAGCTTATGTTTTCCTAATAAAAGTAAAGCACTCTTCACTCAAAAATCCAAGATGGCCGCCATTGATATACAGAACCGAAATTAAAGATGAACAAGATCACAAATATGATGCAAATCAATGTAGTTTAATTGTGTAAGTCATTAAAAAGGCTTATGACATTAAACTATTTTAGATTTATACAAGATACACACAAATCAGGACTTCAACAAAAATATTATTGGACATTAGAAGAAAAAGTTGTCACATTGTTTTTATATTTTGTTTTCTAAGGTTTGCTTATCACCACTGTCAATTTGTTAATCATCCTACTATATCTTTGCACTTTCACAGTCAACATCTTAATGGATATTTTAAATAAACACCAGTTTTCCTAACTGGTTGCCTTTAAACTATTTCATTACTCATTAGCACCATTAATCTGTGCATAAATGATGGTCTTCATATGTCATAAACAGTAGTCATTATGTTTTGTTCACTCATTTTCGTCTTCATCATCGATTTCGTAATCATCATAAAATATCATGTCTATGTAGCTATCCCAATCTACCTCTTCATCAATATCAGAATCTTACTTTTCCTCTTCTTCGTCATCAATTGGATCAGTGGTTTCATCGGAATCCTTTGCCAATATGTCAATCAGTTCTGGCGGGAAAATATATCCTTCTGTCCAATCATACACTATACCAGTGTCATCAATCTTCCACCCATGACCACTAGGACCAGGAATACTTGGAAATGCTTCTAGGGATACGTTTATTTACACTGTTTGTCTTTTAGGATGGGGATGGAATAAGTGTGAGGTTGGGCGCCCATAAACCGGTTTAACCCCCCGGTGACTTTTGTCACTGACCGTTCCAAGGCGGTACTTCCATCTTCCTCCTATTGTATGTTTGTTTTGTCTTTGTGCGTCTCTTGTTGTTTTTTCTACTTATGTATATTTGCTGTTTCCTTGTGTTGCTGTTCGGGCGAGTGTTTGTTCTGTATGTGGTGTTTCCTGCATGACTCATTTTTGTACTTCCATATGAATGCTTGATAGTTTGCTCGCAAGATGTGCATCTTTAAGGACGATCTGCATGGAGGGAGAAGACTCAGGTCAATACCATCTGCATTTGTCGGGCTTTCAGAGCTCGGCTTGAACTGTTGTCTAAATAAGTCAACTCTCAGTTTATTTATGTCTGAATATTTGGGTTTGCCATACAGACAACAAACAAACAATTCTAGTTTAACGAAATCTTCATCAGTTACCTCAAGACTATCCCCTAGCCTTTGAAACACTGGAATGAACTCATTTCTTTTCTCTAACACTTTTTTAGGTTTAAGTTTGCCTTGCCGAACAAAGGAGCTAGTGGTATCGCAGCCAGTGAAGGCATGTAGGCCAGGAAGTGCTTCCGACATTTCACACCCTTGCTTTGCCACTATTTTTTGTACATTTAATAGTCTTCTTTTATTACCAACGCCTGTGTCAAACAAGACCGTACCAAGGCCTGCTCTGTTTAATTACTTTCAAACAGATGCTTTACTTGCAACATATGTTTATTTGCTGTTTTATACTTTTTCTTGACATTGTCTACAATAAAAATTTCATCATAAATACATTTACTCTTTTTTCTCCCATTTCAAAATCTGTGAACAATTTCAGGTGATTACCATTATAGATTGTAAAACTATACAACCATTCTTGATTATCTACTTGAATTGTTTGCGAGGTTCCAATATTTAATTAATTTTAAACTTATTTTTGTATACATTTATATAAATATATTTATATAATGAAGATTTGTTGACACTGTTCAACTTATACCTTTACTACATTATACTTCAAATTTGGAAATTGGGTTTGAAATATTTACATAAAACATGCAAAATGCCAGCTACCACCAGATAAGATTTCAGCATCTGGGAACATAAAAAATAACTCGCAAACAAACACCCAAATACAGTAGAATCTCTCTAGACCGAACAGAAAATAAACATTATTTTCGAGGATTCAAAACAGGTGGCTGCTTGATGCAGGCTGACAGCGATACGGAAACTTCTGCAGGAGCTTTTTGTATAGTTGGTCAGCATACAGCAGTCTTTAATGCCCAGTCATAATGTTTATATTTCGTCCGGTTTAGAGAGGTTCTACTGAATAACACGTTTTCTTTCCAAAAACAGATCCCTTCAGTACTATCAGTACTTTGATTTTTTCACTGCAGTAGCATCAGCCAAAGCACATACCATACTCAGCTTTTCATCTCCTTCTCTGGAGCTGTACAGCTGATGTGCTGATGACTTAACCCTCAGCATTAAATCCACATTTGATGTGGGGGACTACATTACTTCAGACAGTGTTGACCATCTATCTCTATATGACCATCAGTGTCGATGGGCCGTAAAACACAATTCATTCATTCATTCATTCATTCAGAGTGTTGCAGACAGAGAATAAAGAGCTTTTGAGTAATTTGCAAAGCGAAGTTGCAATAACAAGTTTTATCATAAACTTAGCAAAAAATTGAAACTTTACATACGTTGAAATTAAATCAACATCTGGATTATAGTTTTATATTGAATGTTGCTATATGTGACAAATCATATTGGAGAGGGTGCATGAAAATTGAACCCTAACGTGAAGCAAAGACATAGTTACAAATAATACAAAATGGTTGATAAATTCCACTGCATTGGCAAAATGCTTCTTTCAAATTAAGGAAATTGACATAGTATCTGCCTTTGAATTGAATATAAAGAGATAATCATAGCCTTGTAACTCATAAAATTATATTAAAACAAACTTTAAAATGGCATTATTTGATGGCTGGTAAAAGTGTCAACCAAGGCAAAACATAAACGGTAACATCTTCAGACAGCGGTGCTAATGCAAAAACTCATTTGCTTCCTGCACACTGAATACTGATAAAAGTACTGTTATTCTTATAAATGATATTCATCAGCCAATTTGGACTTCCCTCGAAAAAGTTTGGACAAGTTAGCAAATCAAGAAATCCAAGTTCACCAGAATGTCAGATAGAGAGAGAGGAGATCAAGAGGGAGAAAAGAGGCTGCAGATGCAAAGCAGAAGAAGACAGATTCAGATGACATGCCAGAAGTGATACAGCTAGACTCAATGGTGGACAAGGCATCTGGTCAAACAAAAGGTGATAGTGATAACCTTGGCAATTACATTTTCAGATTTTCAGAAACTTTTAGAATATGAAAACTTAAACTGTTTGCAACCTAATCGTGATGCAACAAAAAATCTTTTGCAGATTTCCACAGATAATGATGTGGACATGATAAGATGTAGTGGGGGTGGAATAGCAGCTCACATCCCACAGCAAATCTGCCAAACAATTTGGCTTGGAAAATACATTAATTTAGCATGCTTGCTAAAAAGTAGCTCAGAACTGTCAGCAATGTATGAAACAGGGGGTTTAATTAGAGTAAATGAGTAGGGAGAGCTTGAAGCAAAGGTCCAAACTTGCAAGGATAAAATTTCATCTATTGAAAATGGTCTGATGCATTCTTGATTTTTATAAGCATTTTTGTGATGAAGCACCCAACTAAGGCTCAAGAACTGATTCAATACATGACCTTAATAAGAGAAGTAGCATCTAGGCAAACGGGTATGGGATGGAGAGTTTATGATGAGCAGTTCCGAATGAGACAGGAGAGCCAGCCAAGAGCTTGGGACAAAATTAATCCTGATTTATGGTTTAGGGTGCTTTTTCTCCCATCGCAGCCCAGTCTGCAGGTAGGGGTAACTGCCACAGTTACTTCTGCATCAGCCCGTTGTTTAGAATTTAATAATGGCATATGCCGCTGGAAACCTTGCAGGTATGCACATCTTTGCTTAATCTGTTCATCAGCAGAACATGGTAAAAGGTCATGCACCAAAGCTATGCATAGCAATTATAGTACATTTCCATTTCCGTCCTCATCAGGACGCATGTTTAAAGAGGTACCTGCCAGGGGATTTAGTAGACCCTCAGGTCCTCGGGGCTACTTCAAACGAAAGTGATCGTCTGAATAGGCAAGCAGGTACATGTTATTTCAGGCAGTCAGAAGATTTTAGTCTTGCTCAGTCCCCAATAAATGTTAACTTGGAAATGGCATTGCAGGAATATGATTGTACTGATGCAAAATTCATTTTAGATCGTTTTAGGCATGGTTTTAGTATTAATTATGAAGGCCCAAGACATGCAACAGAGGCCAAAAACTTAAAACCTGCAAATGAGTATCCAGAAGTGGTTCAGGCAAAGATCAATAAAGAGATGTCTGAGGGTCGAATAACAGGGCCTTTTGTAGAGAAGCCACTTCTGAACTTAAGAATTTCACCTATTGGATAAGTCCCCAAAAAAGCACCAGGAGAATTTAGACATTCATCACCTTTCATACCCGTCAGGTAATTCAGTGAATGATTTCATAGACCCTATATAGCATAAATAACCTGTAACGTGGGAAATTGTTGTAATCTCAGTCAATGCCTTTTAAAGATGTGATGTTAACCCCACTGGAAGGAGAATATCTGCCTGTATTTAATGTACGCCAATGTGCTTATGTGAATCTACTTCATGAATTTGATGATCTTGCATATATACGGATGAGACATTTTTCTCGAGATTATTAACGACTCAGTCTTCTTAGGATTGAACAAGCTAGTGTCATAAGCAAACAAACGAATGTTCCATTCAATGTCGCTAACAATATCATTTATAAAAACAAATAATGGACCTAATATATACCCTTGTGGAACACCAGCTTCATAGTATTCCAGTCAGAGAAGGTACCAGGTAAAATTACACGTTGCGTTCTTTCAGTAAGATAACTGGAAAACCAGAATAGAATTATGGGTAGAACATGACCTGGATATATACTGGTTATTAAACATTTAAGGACAATGTTTTACTTTAAAAATTGAAGTGAATTGATTTTTAAGTTTTAATATGCCGGCAATTCATTTAGCGAACATAATGGTTAATCTGTATCATCTGTCAAGAGCCATACACAGTAAAACATTTTTTGATTGAATGTATTGACCTTTCTATAATAAGACATAAATACTTTTCTGTTGATTCTATGCAACAGTTACTTAATACAGTTCCGTACGAGAATATAATTTCGTTTTTGAAAGAGACTGGTCTTTATTCTAAAATATAAATCTGTTTAACCAGTTCTATTATTATTATTATTTTATTTCTGTATTCCTTTCTACATTTTCATCTTCGTATATTTTAATGATTTACATACTAGTTGATCGAGATTTTTTATTGATTTTCATCGTTTCATCATAATTTTCGTCATTAGCGCTATATGACCTACTTAGTGTCGCGGTGCCGTAAAACCCAACTCACTCACTCACTCTGTCAGAAAAAAGAACCTATCCCCGGATTATGTTTTACAGGCATTTAGTTGAGTTGATGTAATTTAGCACTTGGTCGATATCTCGTCAGTTTCGCGATGACGGATCTGGGCTGAGTCTGTATGGAATGCCTAAATGCCATTTCGTAGGGCATACATGCATTTTAAAGGTGACATAAAAATAAACGTGAAATAATTATATAACGGAAAAGGATAACAAGTTAATGAGAAAAAACATATTTATTGGGCCAAATAAATTGCCAAGTCTAAAATCCTCGTCAATATCTTGAATTTCAATGGTTTGCATTTCACCGTTTAGAATTCTTTGGCTTGTTTATTTCAAAACGTCTGGTATTACATTAAAAATTAATGTACGTTGCCCCGATTTTCCCGATACATATGACTTAGCCCTTGTCTTCTATAATTTCCATTGGATTTCTTTGATTGGCATCTACACAGTGGCTGATGGTTTCCTTTGTCTCGCAATAGTAACAGGCAAATAATCTGAAAAGATATGTAAAGTAACAGTACAAAGTGCTCGACTTAATTTCAGACGCTCTGTATTTGCATTAGGACTGAAACGGGTAAACACTTTTACCCTAATACCCAATCAGTTAAACTTAAAAATCAATTCACTTCAAATCTTTTTAAGTATAACGTTGTCTTCAAATGTAAACCAGTATAGATCCAGATTATATCTTATGCTTTTGTTCTCGATCCTAAGTGTTTGTAATATAGTGTCAAAATCGCAAATAGGCATTGTGTGAAGGAATATCTACACTAATTAGTTGGGATTACACTATCTAGACCTACGACGCATATTCAAACGTAAGTATTTGTATGTGTCTAAGCCGTTCAGTATTTGGTAAGAAAATCGGGTCAAACCGTACAAAATAGATCGGGTCTAAACCGTACAGTGCACTTTTACCACTACGGGCTAAACCGTACACTCGACTTTTTTCACCCTTTCAAAAAGATAAAATGTAGATATGTGCTTCAAACTAATCAACTCAACGTTAATATCGGACTCAAATGCATATACCCACAGTGTTAGAAAAGGCCTATCGTTGTTGGTAATCTTACAATGAGGCAAAATATGACCTTCTTCTCGATTCGATTTGATTTTCGGTTTCTGCATTGCTTACGGAAGAGTTTGAGCCTTACACACAGACATGAACCATCAGGAGGTTATCGCTGTTGACGGGCGTTATAATTCTGTGTTATGGCACCAACTAAAAGACGGAAAGAAAAATCTACATTGTTTAAAAAGTGTAAAAATGTTATGCTTACCTTTCAGCCTCATGTTCGTCTGCCATCTTGGAAAAGTCTAGGAAAAGTCTAAACATTCGCGACCGTATAGCTTGCACCACAGTGATAATACTCATAGTCGTGGAGCCTTACACACAGACATGAACCATCAGGAGGTTATCGCTGTTGACGGGCGTTATAATTCTGTGTTATGGCACCAACTAAAAGACGGAAAGAAAAATCTACATTGTTTAAAAAGTGTAAAAATGTTATGCTTACCTTTCAGCCTCATGTTCGTCTGCCATCTTGGAAAAGTCTAAACATTCGCGACCGTATAGCTTGCACCACAGTGATAATACTCATAGTCGTGTGATTTCATCATGGGCACGCGACCTTAACATAAGCTGAAGGGGTCAGATCTGTCAAACATTTTCAATGTGGTATACTTTTCAATTTATGTTGATATTCTATAACGTTTTAAGAGTTTTCTCTTAAAAAATAAATTGACCTGTTTATGATGCATATTTCGTTTTTAAAGCTATGAGGCGTTGTTTACAGACAATGCAACGGTTTTATGACGTAGTGTGCACTTGTGCATGCGTAAAAACACACAAAAATGAAAGGTTCGGTAAACAGGTGAGGTTCGATAGAAGGTGAGTCTACGATACTTGCAGGACTGCCTTCCTAATCTAACGGAGATGTATAGATCCAATCCTGTATTTCAGTTGGAATTTATTTGCTTTTCAACTATAATACCTGAGTTAGAAATCTATAGTATATAGTGCAACGACATTTAACATATATTAAATATCACATGGTAAAACAATATATCCTACCTTGACGACCCGAGTGCAGTGATAGTCTCCATCTTGTATAGTTATATTAACTATTCCGGCTCTATCAAGCCTAACCATTAATATATATTCTAAAATTTAAAAGGTATATTTTTAGAATGTCGATTATGTTTTGTCCTTATTTTATTTACAATCCTGTTGATCGGGACTGACATTTACATAATCTAGTGAGATTGTCTTTATTTGATTTCATCATATAGTTTTATTTACATTATTTATTCGGCTCTATATGACCATCAGTGTCGATGGGCCGTAAAACACCATTCATTCATTCAAGCCGAACCCAGTTGGGGTCGCACCTTACACCATCAGACGATTGTATGTTAAGTGTCTCTAAGTTTGGTAGTTGTTCGTTTACGATTAAGGTTGACCGTTGAAAGCTTTTGAATTCAATATATGACACTTTGCTGTATGTTTTTTCGCTATATACATTCCCGTCCCTCGGAAATTACATACTACTCTTTCACTGTTCATGTTCTCACTACAGTGATGATCCAGATAGTATGTACTGACATTAGTGTCTCCACGTGTAAACTTAAAAACCGTGAGAAGAGCGAAAATGAAAATACACCCCATCTTTGAAGCGGGCGGATACAGACTATTCGAAATCAGACTGCACTGAATGGCATACTTGATTATGATTGGTTCAATTAGATTACACCTGGCTATTCTCCAACGCGAGAAGTTTGGTAAAAGTCTGTTCCTGGCTATTGGAACGTATAACAGCCCATCGAAACATCACACTGTCTCATCTCATAGCGGACAGACTTAAAAAAAATCGAACAATAACAAACACATTAATCATCTGCTGACAGTAATGTTACACGTCGGCTATGTCGAAATGTCTTTTTCCCAGATTGTTTTTCGTCTATATTATAAAACGCAATTCATTGCAGGTATTCATATAATCGCGTTTTACAACTCGTATGAATGTGTTATGGTGAATTGTAACAATGGACATTAACTACAGTCAAACGGTTCTCTCGGGATACAGGATGGCCAAAACTGTAGCCAAACAGTTCTCTCGGGATACAGGATGGCCATAACTACAGCCAAACGGTACTCTCGAGATACAGGATGGCATAACTACAGCCAAACGGTACTCTCTAGATACAGGATGGCCATAACTACAGCCAAACGGTACTCTTTAGATACAGGATGGCCATAACTACAGCCAAACGGTTCTCTCGAGATACAGGATGGCCATAACTACATCCAAGCGCTACACTCTAGATACAGGATGGCCATAACTACAGCCAAACAGTTCTCTCGGGATACAGGATGGCCATAACTACAGCTAAACGGTACTCTCGAGATACAGGATGGCCATAACGGCAGCCAAACGGTACTCTCGGGATACAGGATGGCCATAACTGCAGCCAAACGGTACTCTCGAGATACAGGATGGCCATAACTACAGTCAAACGGTACTCTCTGAATACAGGATGACCATAACTTCAACCAAACGGTAATCTCGGGATACAGGATGGCCATAACTACAGCCAAGTAGTACTCTCGGGATAGAGGATGACCATAACTATATAATCAGTATCTCGTTACTATATAACAGTAGACTTGCTAATATACACAGTCATGTTGTGTCCGTGTGTTTCTTGCTTCGAATCGTCAAGTCTGCCATGCGTATGTGGTATCTTTCGATTTCTTACGTTACCCATTTCCTCATATTGACGCACTTTGGCCCATTCCTTCATATTGACGCAATTTAGCCCATTCCTTCATATTGTCGCACGTTGGCGCATCTGTCAAGGTTATTTGTTGAAACCATTATGATAAATAAATCATTTGCTCCATAGGAGCAAATGCCTTTTTATACGCCCGAAGGGTCGTATTATGTTATGGTCTCCATCGTCTGGCTGGGTGTCCGTCTGTCCGTCTGTCTGTCTGTCCGTCCGTCCGTTAGCAAATTCGTGTCCTGGCTATAACTTACTCATTTTTTCTCCGATTTTCAAAATTCTTTCACACAAATGTTCAGTATCACTTGAAGGTGTGTCGCGTACAAAACCCAATTGTGAACTTTCAAGGTCAAGGTCACAAATAGGGCGTTAGCAATTTTCGTGTCCTTGCTAAAACTTACTCATCTTTTCACCAATTTTCAAAATTCTTTCACACGTATGTTCAGTATCACTTGAAGGTGTGTCGCGTACAAAACCCAATGGTGAACTTTCAAGGTCAAGGTCACAAGTTCAAGGTCACAAATAGGGCGTTAGCAATTTTCGTGTCCTTGCTAAAACTTACTCATCTTTTCACCAATTTTCAAAATTCTTTCACACGTATGTTCAGTATCACTTGAAGGTGTGTCGCGTACAAAACCCAATGGTGAACTTTCAAGGTCAAGGTCACAAATAGGGCGTTAACAATTCTGTCCGTCCGTCCGTTAGCAAATTCGTGTCCTGGCTATAACTTATTCATTTTTTCTCCGATTTTCAAAATTCTTTCACACAAATGTTCAGTATCACTTGAAGGTGTGTCGCGTACAAAACCCAATTGTGAACTTTCAAGGTCAAGGTCACAAATAGGGCGTTAGCAATTTTCGTGTCCTTGGTAAAACTTACTCATCTTTTCACCAATTTTCAAAATTCTTTCACACATATGTTCAGTATCACTTGAAGGTGTGTCGCGTACAAAACCCAATGGTGAACTTTCAAGGTCAAGGTCACAAATAGGGCGTTAGCAATTCTGTCCGTCCGTTAGCAAATTCGTGTCCTGGCTATAACTTACTCATTTTTTCTCCGATTTTCAAAATTCTTTCACACATATGTTCAGTATCACTTGAAGGTGTGTCGCGTACAAAACCCAATTGTGAACTTTCAAGGTCAAGGTCACAAATAGGGCTTCAGTATCACTTGAAGGTGTGTTGCATACAAAACCCAATTGTGAACTTTCAAGGTCAAGGTCACAAATAGAGCGTTAGCAAATTTTGTGTCCTGGCTGTAGCTAACTAGACCTACATCATTACCTTTAAGGTCAGTCATATTTGAAGGTGAAAGGTTAAACGCACTTATGTCACGTTCGGTTTAAACTTTCTCGACTTTTTTTCCAAAGTTCAAAAAAGTCTGAAAGTCTGAAAATGATTGCTATGTACACTGTTCTTACCATGCTCATATCTTGGATATTTTTCATTCTGGAGTTATTGCCCTTTGATAGTTTCGGGTAGCAATTTCTTGTGCAACTAACTGCTCCTTTATTTTTCAACATAATTTTATAGAACAGCATTCGGGCGTATATTGCCCCGTCTTGCGGTGCTCTTGTTTATCGCAATGTTTTCAAAACTACACAATTCTACAATTTTTCCTTCGTGTAATACATGCTATTTTCAGCAGATTTGTTCAAAGAGGTTTTATTTACATTATTTCTTCGGCTCTATATGACCATCAGTGTCGATGGGCCCGAAAACACCATTCATTCATTCATTCATTTGTTCAAAGAGGTTTGGTATAAACGTAGCCTATGTGGGAATTGGTTAAATGCATGAATTTGCTGTAGCTGTCTAGATTTTCACCTTTTCACATCGTATACCTGCACCGTATAAAAATACAAGAGGACTATGATGGCACTGCATCGCGCATCTTGGACACTATTAGTTTTACAGATCATTGGCGGGGTATCTGAGTTTTTGTTTCCTGCTGAGGAAAATCATGTTGCCCGAGCCGTTAGGCGAGGGCTACATGTATTTTCCTCAGCAGGGAATAAAAAGTCAGATATCCCGCCAATGATCTGTATAACGATTTTATGATACTGCAAAGTTTAATATCTGTAGCAGTTAATTAGTGTTGTTAATGTAGGCGTCGTTTTGTTTCCCCTAAGGGGCCTCTTACTGTAAGGTAAGGGCTTATATCACTCTGCGACCCTAGTTCACCGTGTATAATAACCAGTTCATTATATTTGTGGATAGAAAGGGATCTTCCAAGTGCATCAGTTTCTCAAAGGATTGAAAGAATCAGACCTTAGTAGAACTTTCAGCAGATCAGCGGTTAAGCAGACACTATTTTTCAGCATGAGAACGGTTTAACTTGAATGAGGAATTTTGGCACAATTCCGACGTCATTTGGATGACGTCAAAATGACGGTTTTATAATGTTCAAACAATGGGCGTTGGAAGGAGCTGCTATACTGCAATTTACAGGTACGTGTACTGTGCATGTGCATAAATAAAATCTGAATCGAATTGAGTGTGGATTGTCTTTGTAAAAGCGGGGTTTGGGGGCTAATCGGTACTTGCACAAGCACTTTGACAACATTTGCAGCATCAGAGCAGAATAAGACCTTAGCCACGTATCGGGTTAATTTACATTGTTATACAACAACTATAACAATTAAAGTACTGAAAGTACTAATAGGTGGCGAACAAGGTATTTATTATTTACCTATGTATGGGATATACACAGCGCATTGGAGTGTTTTTCTGCATCCAACGATAGTACTATCAATATACTGTGTTTGTAAATGGGATAAGGTATGAAAACAGTATGGTATGGTTATAAGATAATTTATTGGATCATATAACAGTTGCAAATTTTAATGACAATGCTTCCCCGAGTGCATATAATTTAAAATGGAATTCTGAGTACAAATGAAAGACTGGGTTGGCCGAGAATTGCCTTCTGTATCAAGGGTTTGGTGCATATCCATTTCAACTCTTATCATGTCAAAACATTTTGGTCTGCTATATAAAAAAAATTCATCTGCTATTGCGTCTACTATTGCATCTGCTTATTTTTTTTCTGTGAATTCTTTGTGAAAATGTAATCTGA
This sequence comes from Azorinus chamasolen, assembly GCA_963576725.1. NCBI lineage: Eukaryota > Metazoa > Mollusca > Bivalvia > Cardiida > Solecurtidae > Azorinus > Azorinus chamasolen. The sequence continues at coordinate 45,824,567 of OY755241.1, read as the reverse complement.
ATGTCAAACAGCTTGAATTCTGATGAGACGCCGAGTTACTCCGCGTCTCATCAAAATCCTGATGAACACTGTTGGATTTAACAAATAACCAGCTTGCCAGAAGGTCGATTTGGACATAAGCACCTAGTGCAGACCCAGACAAGCAACTTGTCTTTGTGTGATGATGAATGGACCTTTTTTGCATATCACTGGTCCTACAATGGTATTTTAAAACATATACATAATCACTTTGATCGGTGTTATGAAATGTCCAGCATCGTGCCAAAAAGTTGATTTTGACATGTGCACTAAGTGTAAGCCCAGATCGTGTGCATCATTGGCTGTACTATGGTATATTATAAACGCATACATAATAGATCTGAGGAACACTATTGGGTCTAAAAAATGGCCAGCACGCCAAAATATTAATTAGGACATATGCACTATATGTAGACCCAGGCCAAAGACTGGTCTTGGTATACTCCTTATGTGATGACAAAATGCACCTGTTATACATATCATTAGCCTTACCATGGTATATTACAAACATATATATATTCACTCTAACTAAGAAGAGAGACATGATGGCCCTTATCGCTCACCTAGTTATAACAGATTTATGCATACAATGTAACCTGTTGCAGGGCAATTTTTTGCCAAGGTGTCATAATTTGAACAATCTTGGAAGAAAACCATCAAAGGATGCTACATATCAAATATCAAGGTTTACAGATTCATAGAAGAAGATTTTTAAAAATCTTCCTATGAAAAACCGATAAGCCCCGGGACGGGGTCATTTTGGGTTCAGGGGTTAAACTGGAACACAAATGACCGGGGATCACAACTTGAACAATATTTGTAGTGGACTATTAGATCATACTACATACCAAATATCATAGGTCTAGGCCTTACAGTTTTAAGAGAAGAAGATTTTCAAAACCTTTCCTATGAAAAACTGATATGCCCTGGGACGGGGCCATTTTCAACCCAGGGGTCATAATTTGAACATTCTTGGTAGAAAAGTATTAGATAATGCTACATACCAACTATCAAGGTCTATGCCTTACAATTGTCGCGGTGCCGTAAAACCCAACTCACTCACTCACGCCTTACAATTTTAGAGAAGAAGATTTTTTAACTTAGATTTTTCTATGAAAAACTGATAAGCCCCCGGGCAGGAAATATTTGGCCTTGGGTCATAATTTGAACAATATTTGTAGAGGACCATTGGATGATGCTACATACCAAATACCAAAGGTCTATGCCTTACAGTTTCAGAGAAGAAGAGTTTTAAGATTTTCCTATGAAAAACTGATAAGCCCCGGGGCGGGGCTACTTTTGGTCCAGGGGTCATAATTTGAACAATCTTAGTAGAGGACCAATTGATCATGCTACATACAAAAAATTGATAAGCCCCGGGGCGACCATTTTGCCCATGGGTCATAATTTGAACAGTCTTTTTAGAGGACCATTAGATAATGCTACATACCAAATATCAAAGCTCTAGGCTTTTTGGTTTCAGAGAAGAAGATGTTCAAGTAAATTGTTGACGCCCGCACTTACGCACGAAGCACATACGCAAGACGACGGACAACGGACACAGGATCATCCCAATAGCTCACCTTGGCACTTTGTGCTAGGTGAGCTAAACACACTATTGGTTTTAGGAAATTGCCAGAATAACAAAAAGCCTTGTGTAGACATGCACCAAGTGAAGACCCAAACCAGCAATTGATCTTGGTGTGCACATAGTGCAATGACAAAATGGACCTTTTTGCATATTATATACAATGGTATATTACAAACATATACATAATCTTTGTTTACTGACATAATGTTTATGCATGTACATGTACTACTGCCTCATACCTAAAATCTTTCAGAGTCAAACATGCCAAAACAGTGCAGAAATAAAACCAATCCATCACTTTTTATACGCCCACCTAATAAAGGTGGTCGTATATTGGCGTGGCCCTGTCCGTCCGTCCGTTCGTCCGTCAACATTTTGTTTGTCCGCTGTTTTCTGGGAAAACTATTTAAGAGATATTAATGAAACTTCACACAAATGTTTAATGCATCAAGATCTGAAGCTGAGTTGATTCTGAGGATCATTTGATTTTTCGTTTCAGAGTTATGGCCCTTGTCCTTAAAAAATAATGCAAATAGTTTGTCCGCTGTTTTCTGGGAAAACTATTTAAGAGATATTAATGAAACTTCACACAAATGTTTAATGCATCAAGATCTGAATCTGAGTTGATTCTGAGGTTCATTTGATTTTTCATTTCAGAGTTATGGCCCTTTTACTTAAAAAATAATGCAAATATATGCATATAGTTTGTCCGCTGTTTTCTGGGAAAACTATTTGACAGATATTAATGAAACTTCACACACATGGTTAATGCATCAAGACCTGAAGCTAAGTCAATTCTGAGGTTCATTTGATTTGTTGTTTCGGAGTTATGGCCCTTGCACTCAAAAGAAATAATGCAAATCTATGCAAATATATATGAGGATGGCCATAACTTTTTCATTTGAAATGATATTTACTTCAATTTTTTTATATGGTTAAACCTTAATATGAATTTTCACATATATTGCAGGGTTTTTGGTAAGTCATTTTATTCTAAAGTTATGGTCCTTGAACTTTGTGTGTTCGTTGCTTTGTTTGTCTGTCAGCTTTAGTTTGTCTCTTGTTTTCTGGGAAAACTATTACAATGATATAAATGAAACTTAATAGACATGTTTTAAGCGACAAAATCTGAAGCTGAGTTTATTTTGAGGTTCATTCAGTTTGTCTTTACAGAGTTATGGCCGTTTCACTTTTCAAAAATCTGCAAATATGAGGATTAGCTATAACTTTTTTATTTAATAAGATATTCACTTCAATTTTTTTAAAAATAGTATCACCTTAATATGGAATCAAGATCTGAAGCACAAATTAGAAAATGTCAACACTTATAAGGCATGTTGAATCGGAGAAAGTTTGCAAGTGGGCGTATTATGTACCGTATGCGGTACTCTTGTTATAAAAAGTGTCAAAATCTGACAAATTGTAAGCTTTATAGATACCAGGTACTGACTGCTCAAAGTTTTCAATGCTGAGGCCATTAGTGCTTTAGATGTGTAAATCAGCAATAGAATACATCAGCCCTTTCCCTGATAGTTTGGATTACAGCAGAAACTGTCTTAAATGGCCATCAAAAACAGGTATTCTTAATAGTCTGTAAGGCAGGTGTTAGCCTACTATTGCAGGGCAAAAGTAATGCAAAAAGCTCATACAATAGTTCTCTGCATTATGCTTGTCCTGCATTAAGCAACTCGGACTCATGTTCAATAAATGAATGGCCACTCATTACAGGTTCTACTGTACATGCAGTTAGATTTTGACTAAATTCCAAATCTCATCAATCTAATGCATGAGCACAATATTCGACTCTTAAACCTTTACTCCATAAATAAATCTTTGGCAGTTTGCAAACAGAGTAGACCCAGAACAGATATGTGCTGTATGAGCAGTTTTATCTGTTTGCTTTAAACCGTTTTCGTCATCTTTTCTCCCTTTTGCAAACAGAGTAGGCGCAGATCAGAAATCTCCAATAGGAGCTGCCTGATCAGGGTCTGTTCTGTTTGCTTTTGACATGATATAAAACTGATTGTTTCATTTTTTGTCAAAGCAAATAATCCTTTGAAAAGTTTAGATTCTAAAAATTGATGTAATAAATATTCATAATGTCATTATTTCTTACATGAATATATACATGTATGGAATAAAAGGTTATAAAAGGCTTTAGGGATATATTGAAAATTACCAAATAAATTATGTTTCTAAATCCTTTGCTCCATGAAATGATATCATGCTTTTTTTAAAATGGCTTACTACGGAAATTTGGTCAAGGCAGAAAATACTTGAATTACATTTTAAATAGTCTGACTAACAAACAAACTGAGCATCATCTACTGGTGAACCACCAAACATCAGCTGCTTGTACCTGAAGTAGTTCTTAAGGTTCCTTCTAACATACAAACTGAGCATCATCTACAGGGTGAACCATCAAACATCAGCTGCTTGTACATAAAGTAGTTCTTTAGGTTCTTTTAACACTTATTTGTTGCTCATTTTTTTAAGCATAGCTTCTGATAGCTTGAGAGTCTTGATATGTCCAACTCCTAGTTGTTGAAAGACATCAAACTTCAGAGTCCTGACCAGCAGCTATCAGCATTTCAAACATAATCTTTTCTCCTCTTTTGAATCACAATCATACTGTCTTTAACTCATTTTCTTTGTAATACACTGGTACATATACATGTATCCTAGTCCGAATGCTTCCAAACATTCTTCATACATGTCATGGGAAATTTACATCTGGAGATCATTTAACAATTCATATATAACAAAAACTGCACCAGATGATCATGCTTTTCATACTTTGATGAATATTTGGAAGGCTTGTGTGGATATTGAAAACTGTTCAAATAGTCTTGCTTTGCGTTGACAATTACTGTAATTATGTCTCCCCCCATATTTATATGGGGGAGACATATTGTTTTCGTGAGAGTTGTCTGTCTGTCCGTCCGTCTGTCCGTCTGTCTGTCACACTTTTTGTCCGGACGATAACTTCAATATGCCTGATGCCAGTTGATTGAAACTTCATATATGGAAAGAGCATAATGAGAGGAAGTGTCATGCACAAGGTCCATAACTCTGGCTTCACTAATAATGGAGTTATTGCCCTTTGTAAAAAAAAATCACACTTTTTTGTCCGGACGATAACTCCTATATGGCTCATGCCATTGGATTGAAACTTCATATATGGAAAGATCATGACGAGAGGAAGTGTCATGCACAAGGTCCATAACTCTGGCTTCACTAATATTGGAGTTATTGCCCTTTGTAAAAAATATCATAATTTTTTGTCCGGACAATAACTTCAATATGCCTGATGCCAGTTGATTGAAACTTCATATATGGAAAGAGCATAATGAGAGGAAGTGTCATGCAGAAGGTACATAACTCTGGCTTCACTAATATAGGAGTTATTGCCCTTTGTAAAAACAATCACACTTTTTTGTCCGGAAGATAACTTCTATATGGCTCATGCCATTGGATTGAAACTTCATATATGGAAAGATCATGACGAGAGGAAGTGTCATGCACAAGGTCCATAACTCTGGTTTCACTAATATTGGAGTTATTGCCCTTTTGAAAACAAAATCACATTTTTTTGTCCGGATGATTACTCCTATGTGACACATGCCATTGGAGTGAAACTTCATACATGGAACGATCATGATAAGAGAAAGTGTCATGCATTAGATCCTTAACTCGAGCTTCAATAAATTTAGAGTTATTGCCCCTTGTACATTTGTTTAATTCTTTCTTGTCCGGACGATAACTCCTACATGGCTCTTGCCATCGTATTGAAACTTCATACATGGAAAGAGCATGATGAGAGAAAGTGTCATGAACAAGGGCCATAATTCTGGCTTCAATACTTTTGGAGTTATTGCCCTTTGTTACATTTTTTGGCCGATCAATAACTCCTGTTCGACTGATGCTATTGGAATGACATTTTCTTTTTGGAAAGAGCATGATGAAAGTAAGTGTCATGCACAAGGGCCATGCATCTGGTATCAGTAATTTTGGAGGTATTAGCTGTTATCTTTTTCTTCTTGAAAAATGTAGTGTGGAAAGCGCATAATGAGGGGAAGTATCATTCATCAAGACCATAACATTTTTAGTGATTTCCCTTTACATATTGTTTTTATTAGAGGGGAGACATCCGTTTTTTTGACAAAAACCTCTAGTTGGAAGCGCTTTGTCTAAAAAACAATATTATTCTGTTTTTTCTGGAAGTTAAAGCAAAGTGGGCACTGTTAGAAAACTAGCATGCCATGTCGCTGATTGTCTGGAAAGCTGGTCAAAATTTGTCTCCTGAAATTAAAACATCATTTTTTAATCATGATTAATATAGATCTGTATAAAAATATTTCTTAATCCTTTATGCCATGAATATCCAAGTGAGAAATAATGACATTTATACTGAATATTAATAGAATGTTTATAATAATGGAACTATGAACAATTCAGTTTTAATCATAATAAAAAAACTGTAGAATCAGATCTTTATTATTTCACAAGCAAACAGAGCAGACCCTGAGCACCGTCCCAGGTCAACTCGTCCTCCTGACAATTCGAGAGTCAAGTCGGCCTCGGGTCAAGTTGACTGGGCCAACTTGGCCCTTTATATAATAATTTCATTTTATATATACAAATATAATATTAGTTAACATATAAGGAAAGTTCAGAGTAACAGGTAAGGAAGCGTACCATGATCAGTAACTTAATTAATCCAACTAAACCCTCCAATATGACCATTCATTAGAATATTCTCGATAGGCTGATTCTAATGAATGTTCACAACAGAGGGTATGGTGGATAATTAACTGTTTAGCTTACCAGAGCACAAAGTGCTCAGGGTGAGCTTTTGTGATCGCCTGATGTCCGTCGTCCGTCGGCGTTCGTCGTGCGTCGTTCGTCGTCAACAAATTGAACCTTTAAAGTTCTTCTCCTCTGAATCTACAGGGGTCTCAGCTTCCATCTTTGGCACATAGCATCATCTGTAGGTCCTCTACAAAAGTTATATAAATTATACCCCTGGGGGCAAAATTGGCCCTGCCCCAGGGGTTTTCAGTTTTCAATAGAAACATATAGTGAAAACTTTGAACATCATCTCCTCTAAAACTAGAAGGTCCCCAGCTTTCATATTTGGCACATAGCTTCAACTTCAGGACTTCTACAAAAGTTATATAAATTATGCTCTTGTGGTCAAAATTGGCTACACCCCAGGGTGGCAAGTTTTCTAGCAAACTTGAAGCTGACTGCACTTTTAAGCATCTTATATTTACTCAGTCTCATAAACAGGTCATCAGGTCAAGCAGAAGAGAGGGGGATGACCAGTGGCTATTTTTAGTGCACCTGTATTGCTGGTAGTAGCTGTAGTAGACAGAGATCTAACCCTTTGCATGTTCTGTGTTTATTATTAATTTGAACGCCTATTGCATATTCATGAACAAAATAGTTAAAGTGAAGTATGGAAGGTCAAACATTGTAGCCATTTTTTTCTCCAAATTTCACAACCTACTGAATATTCATAGACAAAATAGTTATAATGGAATATAGTAGGTAGAACATTGTAGCCATTTTAGAAACTAAAGGAACAGATCTGTCAAATTCCATTAACAAACAGAGCAGACCCTGATCAGATGGCATCTGATCTGGTCTACTTATTTTCAAATGTGTGAATACACGTTTATATGAGAGAAGGGTTAATTAATAATAGTGATTGGCATTATGATATTATTATAACCTGCCCTGCAGTTCAGAAGAAGGGTAAATCATGTAAAGGCTCCAGAATGCCAAATTAAAGATTTTAAATAAATCATGAAATAATTTTTAACATGAAATTGTATTACTTGAAAATATTAAGTTCAACTTATTAATATGAAATTATTATGTAATAATTTATAATAATATTCAAATGCAAAAAAAAGTTTGGAATGCTAAGGTACACATACCTTTTCATAGGAACAGTTGATTATTTGAGAGGTCAGTTGATTTTCTTCAGTCAGAACTTTGTATGGCCTTGCATAATTAAAATTCCCCGGTTAATACATATCAATCGTACAATTAACTCTCTCGTACAAACCACATATTAAGTTACATATGTGTCAGATCAGAATCCAAACTGTGTGCTAATTTCAGTCAAATTATGCTCAGCAGTGATAGGGTTTCTGTCATCTGTAATTTGTTTGTCTGAAAAATTAACACTTTCAATGGCCATCTTGTCTATAGAAACGTATAGTGAAAACTTTGAAAATCTTCTTTTCTGAATCTACAGGGTTCTCAGCTTTCATATTTGGCTCATAGCACCATTTTCCGATCCTCTACAAAAGTTATATAAATTATGCCCCTGTTGTCAAAATAGGCCCCACCCCAGGGTTGGTCAGTTTTCAATAGAAGCAATTTTATAGTGCAAACTTTGAAAATCTTCTCCTTTGAAACTGGAATGTTCTCAGATTTCATATTTGGCACATAGTTTCATATTTAGGTCATCTACAAATGTGTCCCTGGGGTCAAAATTGGCACCGCCCCAGGGACGGTCAGTTTTCAATAGAAACATATCTGATTGTCTGGTGAGCGATGTCAGGGCCATTCTGGCCCTCTTGTTTTATCAAATTGAGTATGCTATCATATCTGAAAGTGTGAAGTGAAGAATTTAAACCGTTTAAAACAAGGTTTCATATTGTTTCATCCACTTTCTTTATATAAGGATAGAAAACATACATTAATAAATAGCAATAATCAGAAATGTACAAGCATTTCACATGATTATAGAAAGAGTGTGTTTGTGAAACACTTATGCCCCTGACCTTTGACCCTGAAGAATGACCTTGACCTTTGACCCATGGACCAGGGAGTTAAACGCGACACATTGTCTTTGTGTGGTGACCATTTGTGCCAGATTATTTTTGAAATCCATTCACAGATAAAAAAAAAGTTACAGAAGGGACACAAAATTTGTGACGGACAGACGAACGGAATGCCAATGCGATTACTAGACATGCCCGTCGTGATGGTTGGATGGATGGATGGATAGACAGACAGATAGATTGATAGATACTAACCTGTACCACACGTCCTATGCCGCTAAAGATCACACACGCCACACATGACTCCATGTTGTCTCATCCGAACAACCTTCCTGCAACAAATACACCCATCACTAAAACGTTACACTAGTTCCAAATATTAAATAATCAGTGCAAATCCTATACATGTAGTAAATAATGGTTTTGCAACATCGAATCCCGCAGAAGGATTGTAGAATGTAGAACTGCTGGTTATTAATAATATGTAATATTAAATAAGCATTGTTAACCCTTTACCCCATGTAAACATGTTTTCACGCATTTGCAAACAGAGGAATGGAATTTGATAGATCAGTGTTTTTGCTTTTTAAAATGGCTACAATATTCCACATTCCATATTTCATTATAACTCCTTTTCCATGAATATTCAGTAGTTATTGAAATTTGGACTAAATATAGAACAGGGAAAGGGTTAATCAATATACATGTATACACATATTTTGAGTATATATATTCGGCACTAAAATAATGAAATAACCCTGAATATATTACAACATCATTAATAAATAATTACGGGAAATGGATTAATTGCTCCTTAGGCCAGCAATAAAACTCGGGAAAGGAGCTCTAATTTTTTATAACTGAATGAAGAAATATAGGTTACTTCAGGTAAGTTGGTTTTATTATAAAGCTCATTTTTCTGAAAAGCCATGGGTCTAGTATGTTTGCAATTTTTGAAAAAGATTGAGCATGTTTGTAAAACTATGTATTTCATACATGTATACTGTTAAATACATATATGAACAACATAATTTATGACCGCGGTCTCCTACATGGGTCGTCTAATCGGGGTCTAGCATGTTTGCAATGTTCAGAAAGATTGAGCATATTTGTAAAACTATATGTATTTCATACATGTATACTTTCAAATTACAGTATAACCTCTCTTAACCGGAATTAACCTCTCTTAACCGGAATTCTAGTAGATAATAATTTAGATACTTTTAGGCAGGTGGCTGCTTAATGCAGGGTGAAAGTCATGCAGAAAGCTCCTCTAGGAGCTTTCTGCATGACTTTCACCCTGCATTAAGCTGCCACCTGTCTCCAAGACCGATATTCATACTAAATTTAACTGCCGGTTAAGAGAGGTTTTACTGTATTTATAAACAACAGAGTTCATGACCGATAGATATCCTAAAGGGGTCGTCTAATATGGGTCTAGTATGTTTGCAAGGTTAAACAGAGGGTAAAGGCCAGTCAATAAAAGAGAGCTGCTCAGGAGTTAGCTAGTATCCTACTTAAATTTAAAGCAGGCTTTTGCATAAAACCTGAAAAAAATAAAGAGGTTTTTTGAACATCTGATCCCAAGTGCATCTTAATTGTACTGCTATTTATTTTAAGCTATACCTGTTCATGAAAAACTGCATTCTCTGCCTAATTTGATAGCAGGAGAGAATGATATTGAGATTTTTTCTGAATCACCTAATGTTTCAAAACATCCTATAGGAGCCGTCTGATCAGAGTCTGCTCTGTTTGCTTATATTATAGTTATATGATACTACAGTTTCAGCCAGGCCAAAAACTTCATGTGTCCATTTGCTGAATTGCTGTTATAACAAAACATCTCATGCATTAATATTCATGATACCATGATTTCTTACATGAATATTCATGGAAGAAAAGGTTAAATATATATTGCATTTTAACTTATTTCTGACATGAATATGTTTAATATTTTTTACTAAGCCTTAATTAATAAGTACCCAAGTGTATACAAAAGCTCCCTTAAATTAATTAGATTAGACAGCTATCGCTTCCTTTCGCCAACTGTAGACCATGACCAAGGAGCTTTATCAAACCAACTTACCTGAAGTAATCTACACATCTTCATTCAATTTTATTAAGAACTCCTTTCGCGGGATTTACAGATGGTGAAAGGAATCTCCTATTGCCAACTGTAGACCACAGGGGTCTGGACCGCTTCATGTAGGTCTATATGTACTGTATATAGTACATGTATATAGACCCACATGAAGCGGTCCAGACCCCTGTGCTGTAGACCCTAGATTTTCAGCGAATGGAGCTTTATCAAACCAACTTACCTTTAGCGACTCATAGTTCTACATTCAATTATACTTTCTCTCATATTAAACATGTTTTCACGCATTTGCAAACAGAGTAGACTCAGACCAGACAGCTCCTATTGGACCAGGAGCCTTCTGATCAGGTTTTGCTCTGTTTACATGGTGAAAAAGTTGTAACTCGACTGGGACTTGAACCCAGGGCCTGGCTTATCATGCCAACACTCTACCGACTGAGCTACCAAGCCACACAGTAAAGCCTATCAACTTATTTCACCAAAATCTCTACCGGCTACAATTACACTTCAAAAACATTGATGCCGCACATTTCACATCTATTTGTAGATCCGGCAGAGTTGACCCTGATTCTAGTTCACATTTGTGTACTCTAAATGGTGATAACTGATATCGAGCTACTTTCGGTTTTAACGATATCCCGGCAGACGGCAACCATCACAAAATTAACATGCTGTCTTACAGCTCGTTAATGTGACTAACTTGGATTCCTGAGCACAGGAATCTTACTGATACCCCTTACACTGTCTGATAATAAATCTATGTTGTTTGCAAATTAATGCATTTACATCTCTCTTGATGGAATAAATGGTTTTGAAACATGCTTCATTGAAAATTGCACTTCAAATCGTACTCACCAAATGTTTGACTTTGCGCCTGAGAAAGAGATCTTACTAAAGCCCCTGACTGGTCAGAATTTTCTTATTGAGTGTTTTTACCAGAATGACAACAATGCAGAAAGAACTTATAAGTGTTACTCTTCTTTTAATTTCTCTATGTCAATGCATTAAGCTGAACTGCCATGGTAGTACAACATCAGACTCACCCAATTCTGACATCATAATGTACAACATCAACAGCGATGGCACATGCCCTGTCGCGATACTTATAGTCTTGATCTCAGCAGCTTGGGAATAGCTAGAGTTTGGAAGTTCCGGCCTCCAAGTCTTTTAAGGTGACTGACATACCATGTTTTATTTCTCACAAATTCTGAACTGCTCCATAATGACAGTCAGAGTCTGTCAAAAATAACATCACACGTTCTCTGCAAAAGGCATGATAGAAGCTCGGAAATCACGTTTTCCCGAATCCAGTAGAGAATTTGGGCTTCATTTGTAAACATGCCTCAAACTTCCTTTTGATTCCTTTTCCGTTCAACCCGTAAATTAATTTGTTTCACACAAAAATCAAGTTCACTTTCGAAATCCGCCATTTTGTTTGTTATGACATGGAGCTTCCGAACCCTGACGGAATACGACGAGTAGTTACGATTGGGAAATGTCTCAATCAAAAATACAAAATGGCAAGGTATTATTACATTTGTATTAATGGAACGCAAGATATTGCATAATTACGCCAAAGATACAATAGATTGGTCAATAAATGCTTAGCTACTTGAAATTCACAGGATAGTTTTGGAACTATTTAATGACGCGTGCGAACAACAATTAAACCAAAAATCGAAGAGGCGTCAAACGGTATTAGGGTCATATGCAAATTTTACTTCTATTCGACTGCGTATGTATAACAATTATCAATTATATATAAAATCTTAACAACAAACACAATATCCTTCAAGAGTGTGTATCCAAGCCATGCAGAATATCGGGTAGTTATACTAAAAGCCAAGAATTTACATACTTACAAGCTAGGTTATTTGTAATTGCCAGGAGAGTTGGAAACTATATTACAACGCGAGAGAATAATGATTATACCAAAAACCGTGGTGTGTTAAACCGGCATTAGAGCTCCAGAAGTGTGGTAACTAAAGGTCGCGTTCGCCACCTAAAAATGTTTCTAAATGGATAACTTTTTTCCGCCCCAAACTCTTGTTATTTCGTTTGAGAGCGGTTGTTTGAATCGAATCCACGGAGTGAAGCTGGTCGGCCATATTTATTTTGTTATAGCAATGAAGCGAGACCCTCGACGGGGGAAATTCCATTGTTGCTCATGACTCCGTATATACATCAGAATTTAGAGGGATACACGGCTTTTATACATGGCTAATTGACCAATCAAAATTGAGGATTTTACTTTGCAGTATAATAATAGTACATATTCAAATCTCTATGGTACCATTATATGACTCGGTTAAACCGTGATGGCTATGCTTTTTTATCAGCAGCATATCAGCACCGTACGCAGTTATCAACGCTTGTCTGTTATTGAAAAACATCTATTTTGGAGGACCATAACTCCTTTAATATGCATTGTAGAGTAAGTACGCCTTACCTGTTTGTGACAGTGAATAAATGTATGGTGAAGTTTGAATGTCCAGGCCCCGAAGTTATAAAACTTTTTTGCATGAATCTGATATCATTCTCAAACATCTAACTCAGAATCTGACCAATCAGATACTTGAGTATAATTTCAGACTCAGACTCAAAAGTTTTTATGGACCTATCCAAGCCTATGACAATGCATCGATTTTTCCATGAAAATCAGATGGTTGCTTAAAGTAGGACATGCTGTTTTAAGTTAAACTGTCACGGGGAACGTGAATTTTTTTCAGTTTAAACCCTGTTAAGATATCTCATTTCAACACAGCAGCTTATCTGAGTATATCCCGGCGAGTTGCATATGTAACGCCAAATAGTTCATACAAAAGATTTACTCATTTTCAACTTGTATATTTAGCCACTCGACTGTTTTGTTACATTGTGTGTTATTTGTGTATAAACTGCATTCTAAATTTCTCACTTAAAGTCCCACTGTATGAGCTATTGTGAAAAATAGAAAAAAAAAGATTGATTTTTGTCAAAAGATGGTTTTAAACAACTCCGTCATAGTGCCGCTTTTTTGGCGCCTCTGTAAAATCACTTTCTTAAACCATTGTGATAAAAAGAGCATTTACTCCATTTGAGCATATGCTCTATTTTCACAATGGTTTCAAAACTACACAAATATCAAATTGTCCTATTCTCCAGTAAATATTCCTCTTTTGGGGTAGATTTATTCTAGGATTCACCCTGACATTATCTATCTTGCCCATATTGCCATCAAACAGGGATGGAAACTGATCTGGAATAGAGAGGGAGGAGGAGGAAGCAAGATGGGCAGGGTTTAGAGCCTGTGCAGTTGGAGACCGAGAATGCTGACTGTTTTCGTTTTTAGCTTGTCTGTATATCGAAGAAAAATACGAGCTATTGTTGTAAATCCGACGTCCGCGTTGTCACCGTTGTTGTCGTCGTTGTCATCCGGAAACTTTAACGTTGGTTATTCTTTACTTTTCATGCAAACTTATGAATCTTGACGCACTTCTTCACCATCACAAGGGCTACAATCTGATTAAGGGTCATAACTTTATAAGACCTTTTTCACAAAACTATTCCTCTTTCCTTTATTGACTTATGAAATAAAAAAGACGACTGTCATTTTGAAAACGTAACCCAGAGGGTTTGACGTGATCTAGAGCTGGGTCCATGCTTATAAAGCTTTTTATGCCCCCCAGATCAGATCTGGGGGCATATTGTTTTTGCCCTGTCTGTCTGTTTGTCTGTTTGTTTGTCAGCAACTTTAACATTGGTCATAACTTTTGAGCCAGTACAGATAGAGGGGTGGCATGTCAAGGTCAAGGTCAAGGTCATCCTTCAAGGTCAGAGGTCAAATATATGGGTCAAATCACCGACTTTAACATTGGCCATAACTTTTGGACCAGTAGAGATAGAGACTTGATATTTGGCATGCTTGTGTATCGCATGAAGCCGCACATTTTGACATGTCAAGGTCAAGGTCATCCTTCAGGGTCAAAGGTCAAATTGTTTGTTTTTTGTCTGTAACTTTAACATTGGTCATAACTTTTGAGCCAGTACAGATAGAGACTTGATATTTTGCATGCATATGTATCTGATAAAGCCGCACATTTTTTCAAAGTAAAAATTTCTTTTAAAAGTTTACTACTACGAGCATAAAAATGTAGCTAAATAATAGTCCACAGGTGCTAGGCGTGTGGCCATTTCACAAATACTGCTTATAAATACCTTCAAATACGTTTAGACATCATAACTTGACATTATAAAAAAAATAAAAAAAAATGAAAAAAAAATTTTTTTTTCGTATAATATATTACTATATAAAGGTATGTAACTAAATGGTCAAAAGTGGCAGAAAAAATGCACCAACTACATTCCGCGTCTTGTTACGACGTCAATTTCCGCTCGATTTCAATCAAATATGAGTCAATGCACGCAGAAATGTCCAGTCTTTCAAATATACACCATTGATTGCCGATCATAAGCCGAAAAATTACTGTTTTGAGACGATAAACTCCAGCTTAGATTTAGTCGACCGAGTCACTACCGACACATACATGCACATTTTCACCACTGATGACATCGAAAGTCACACTAGATCTCATAATATGGTCCGTTTTCCACTCTCATTCAATAAAACTAACATAACCATTCAACTTACTGTCGATGTCAACCTCAAAGTTACTACCGGTTCTACGAAACGGAAGAGTTTTCGAAACAACCCGCGGCTGTCAACATTCGGCCAGCCATGATTTTTCGTGACCCGGAAATGCTTGAAGCGAAGAAGCGACTGGTGCCCGGCAGACCATTTGACTACTATAAAGCAGGTAACAAGTGCCCTGTAAACTGCTGATTATGTTCGCCCAAAATTTAGATTTTCTATTCTAATAAGACTGAAAAAAAGAGAGAACTAGCTCTATTTAAAATTTAATGACAGCCTTCATTTCATATATATATTAGGAACAATGACTATAGTTACTTGGTAATTATACTGATTATTTTATAATCGTTTGCTTTCTAATATATGTGTTAATTTATTTTTCATATATAGTGTCCAGCACATGACTGAAAAATGTATACGTCGACTGCATTTTATTTTCCAGTTAACATTTCCCTGTTCAATAATCATGTAAGAAAAAGTAACATCATGAATATTTATTAGATTAATTTTTATCATTTTCAAGGGCATGTTTGCTTCGACGAATGGTATAGAATTATATCTATATATCATGGCACAAATGGAGTAGATCCTGGTCTTCTACGAGCTATCTGATTTGGGTCTATACTGTTTTCAAATGCGTGAAAAGGTGTTTATCGGAGGGAAAGGGTTAACAGGGTGTTTTATACAGAAACCGGGCACCAGTAATCATGTTTACAGGGCACTTGTTACCTGCTTCATAGTAGTCAAATGGTCTGCCGGGCACCAGTCGCTTCTTCGCTTCAAGCATTTCCGGGTCACGAAAATCATGGCTGGCCGAATGTTGACAGCCGCGGGTTGTTTCGAAAACTCTTCAGTTTCGTAGAACCGGTAGTAACTTTGAGGTTGACATCGACAGTAAGTTGAATGGTTATGTTAGTTTTATTGAATGAGAGTGGAAAACGGACCATATTATGAGATCTAGTGTGACTTTCGATGTCATCAGTGGTGAAAATGTGCATGTATGTGTCGGTAGTGACTCGGTCGACTAAATCTAAGCTGGAGTTTATCGTCTCAAAACAGTAATTTTTCGGCTTATGATCGGCAATCAATGGTGTATATTTGAAAGACTGGACATTTCTGCGTGCATTGACTCATATTTGATTGAAATCGAGCGGAAATTGACGTCGTAACAAGACGCGGAATGTAGTTGGTGCATTT
The DNA here is from genome assembly GCA_963576725.1 of Azorinus chamasolen. Classification (NCBI taxonomy): domain Eukaryota; kingdom Metazoa; phylum Mollusca; class Bivalvia; order Cardiida; family Solecurtidae; genus Azorinus; species Azorinus chamasolen. The sequence goes on along the minus strand of OY755241.1, from coordinate 45,808,233 downwards.
TTTCTGCCACTTTTGACCATTTAGTTACATACCTTTATATAGTAATATATTATACGAAAAAAATTTTTTTTTTTCATTTTTTTTTTTTTTTTTTATAATGTCAAGTTATGATGTCTAAACGTATTTGAAGGTATTTATAAGCAGTATTTGTGAAATGGCCACACGCCTAGCACCTGTGTAATAGTCAGTGTCATTATTTCTCGCATAAATACTGAACAGAGAAAGGGTTAACGCACTTCCTCATATCGCCTCTATAAAAGTTACTTTTTAAACTGCTGTGATAAATAGAGCAATGGCTCCGTAGGATGCAAATCCTCTATTTATCACACTAGTTTCAAAACTACACAGTTATAAGATTTACCTTTTTCTAGTAAATGCTCCTTTTCGGTAGATTTAGTCAGATGTTGGGTATATTGGGGAATAGGTATAGACGACCTTGTTCAGCCTTGAAAAGATCATTGTCATCGTCACATGATAATGTGTTTTCACAATGATGGGAAAATTGTGATATTACGAAATCCCCCTTTATGATACTTAACACTGCAATGCATCTCTTTTAACCTTTAGCATCCTAATGGCGAATGGATGACAGCTTTTGTTAACAGTTGCGATCCAGACAAAACGCCGATTTACTCAGGATGTTTAAGCTGTTTGATATACCTGTCATGTTTTTGACAAGAAGTGTTTGATAAAGTGGTTGCTCAGAAAACTAAACGTTCAATGTTTGTTCTCAGCGATCATTCACTGTCATTTAACCCTTGCAATGCTGGTTTTTTTCAATGTTTATTAGTAGATTCTATGTAGTATAAAGGGGAACAATTTGTGAGTGAATTTTGAATAATAAATATTGTAAATCTTGTTCATAGGGCTTCTCTGTGATCTCTTTGATATGGGTCTACATTGTTTGCAAACACATGTACACTCAATTATCGCATTTAAAGGGCTAACCCTTTCCCTGTTCTATATTGATAGCAAATTTCGATGCCTACTGAATATTCGTGTACAAAAAAATTATTATAAATTATGAAAGGAGGAACAATACAGTCATTTTAGAAATTAAACAAGTTATCAAATTCCGTCGGCAAACAGAGCAGATCCTGATCAGATGGCTGGTCTAGGAGCCGTCTGACCTGGGTCTACTCTGCAAACGCGGGCAAGCTCATTTATATGGGGGAAAGGGTTACCCCTTATAACTCGGTACTCGGCGTCTCATCAGGATCCAAGCTGTTTGACACTCGACCAATAGCTTCTAAAACCCCGAAAGGAGCCAATATCACTCCAGATCCAAATTTGAGCTGACCTGTTTACAGCGAATTTATGATACAGTAAAACCTCTCTATAACGGCTACTAAATTACATCAAATATTTTGTGTTAAAGGCAGGTGACTGCTTAAAGCAAGGTGAAAAGTAAAACAGAACGCTCATACAAGGTGAAAATAAAACAAAACGCTCCTACAGGAGCGTTTTGTTTTACTTTCACTTTGCTTTAAGCAGTCGCCTGCCCTAAATACCAACTAATTAACACAATTTAGTGGCCGTTATAGAGAGGTTTTACTCTACTTTCACGGGTAAATGGCTGAGTGTGCATGTACTTACCCTGTGTGACCTAGATGTTGACGAGCGTCTCATCAGGGTCCAAGCGGTTTGACGCTCTGTTAATTAACCCGTGGCTTGCTGAATTTTAAAATACATTTCTCCTTCCTTACCCATGCCCTGTTGTATAATTACATATTTTTTCACTGTGTACAAGTATTGCGCTGTGCAATCACTGCTGTGGAGTGCACTGGTTGCACAATCAACTTGTAAATAGTGCAGACTCTGATGAGACAGCTCCTGCAGCAGCTGTCTCGTCTGGGTCTTCACTATTTACAGGTAGGTATAATGACGCGAATAGCAAGCGAAGGATTAATAATCTGTTAATAATTGCTTAAAAGCTTGATTAAAGTGAGAGTAGTTGCACCAGATCTAAATTTGAGCAGACATTTTTTTTCACAGCGGGATTAACAATCGTTATGTGTAGTTGGTCCTCAGTGTAATGATATCCCTTCGACCCTGAAGTTTCAAATGGACTGCTCCAAAGTTTAACAGGTCAATCTTATATTGAATATTTAGGGATGGTTTTACTCTTACAACCCTGTTTTTTCAAGTGGACTGTTCTAAAATTCAAATAGGTCAAACTTATGGTGAATGTTTAGAAATATGTTTTACTCTTACAACGCTGAATTTCATATTTCTACTCTTACAACGCTGAATTTTCAAATGGACTATTTCAAAATTCAAACAGGTCCAGCTAATGGTGTATATTCAGGGATGTTTACCCTTATAACGCTCAAATGGACATTTCCAAATTCCAAACAAGTCAAAGCTTTTGGTGAATAGTTAAGGAGTTTTCTGAAGAAAAATGTAATGACAAACACATCCTGATGAGAGGGTTCTCGAGGACCCCTCTCAGCTGGGTCTACACTGTTTACAGAGCAGTGTCCCGCACTGTAAGTGTTAATGATATTCAAAACATGTATCGTCATATCTAGTCGTATCATTTCACTCAAAGACCATATTAGTCGTTTTATAAGAGACAGAGAATATGGGGGACGATTAAAGCAAGTGGTTTGTAAGGAGCTTTTCTGCTTTACACCCTTTCTGCATCAAATACTCACCAATTATTCCACATGTATGTCCATGTAACAACAGTGGAAGCATTTGCTGTGCAACCTTCATACACTGAACATAGAATTAACGCTTTTCCTGTTCTATATGTTTTTCCAAATTTCGATACCTACTGAATATCCATGGATAAAATAGTTATAATGAAATAGTGTAGTTGGAATATTACAGCCATTTTAGAAAGTAAAGAAACAAATATCCATTGCTATATTCCATTAGCAAACAGAGCAGACCCTGACCGAACGGCTCCTATCCGTCTGATCTGGTTCTACTCTGCAAACGCGTGAAAAAGCAAGTGTTTAAATGAAGGTAATGGTTAAGTATCAGTTTCAATCTTATAATACTTTACTCCATGAATAATAGGTAAATAATGACATCATGGATATTCATTAAATTAACTGTTAACAATGGCATATGGACACGGGAATATTTGGCCATGGCAGAAACTGTTGAATCCGATCTATATAAGTACATGTATATAACCAGAGAGTTCGCCTGATCTACGTCTACTCTGTTTGCATAGGTGTAGAAAGGTGTTTTATGGAGTAAAGGGTTACGACAGGTGGGAATTTCATGCGGCGTAATATCGTGCTCCTTTGCGAGTCTTCTGTATGCATCTTGCCCTACATTAAGCAGCAACCTGCCGAACAATCAATGATGTATTCATTAAGCAGTGGCTAGAGAGAGAGAGTCTACCAAACACCGCCCCACTGCAAGGAGCGAAGTTTACGACTTAACCCTTTTATTGTGGGACATGCATTCTCTGTCATTGCAAACAATGTAAACCAAGATCAGATGGCCCCTAGTGTAACACTGTAATCAGGGGTTGCACTGTTTGTATTTTAAAACCCTCTAGGGAGTGTAAGTATTTCATACTGAGTGGTAGGTTTATCCACTCAGATAGTTCAGTATTTAAATGGTTATTTTGCATAATTTAAGTGGAGGAAAGCTATATGGGCATTGGTATAAAAAGGATTTATAATTCTTAAGGCCATTGCGCTTCAGTGGCTTCGGTTGATGACAGATAAACACAGGGTTTGCCAAACATGTTTATGACTTCCAGCATTTTAACACTGCGACCATTTTCTCTCAATTAGTGTTATTTTCACGTCTTTTGCAGAGTAGACTCAGATACAATGGTTCCTATAGGAGTCGCCTGTCCAGGGCCGCAGAGTAGACTCAGATACAATGGTTCCTATAGGAGTCGCCTGTTCAGGGCCTGCTCAGTTTAACTATGAAATTATAATAGATCTGACTTCACGATACCGTGTACATATGTCACTATAAACTTTCATATAGTAGATATCCATGATGTCGCTATTTCTGACATGACTATTCAACAAAGAATGGGTTAAATGATTAAGTCAGATTTAAATATAATCTCAGCAGATGGTTGTTTTTGTTACTGTTAAGATTGAATTTCAGCGGATGACGTTCAGAATTGTGTAGAAATCTGACCCAAGTTGTTATTTAACCCATTTATGCTCGAACATATATTTGCATGAATGTTCATTAAGCTTAATCATGTTAACTTGTCAAGGGAATGTCCTTGCTTTGACAAACTTATAGGATCAGAACTACATAGTGCCACAAGCAGAGCAGATCCTGATCAGACGCCCCCTACATGTTTACAACGCGTGAAAAAGCGCTCATATATGAAGGAAATGGTTAAAAGAATAATCCTTAGTCTGTCGATCTAGAGCTGAAACTTCTTAGCAAACAGCTTCGAATTTTGGACGAGGCGCCAAATAAAAATGTTAAAGTTGACCTGGCATTTATTTACTCAGCAGGTTAAATATAACAGTTGATCTGTCATTTATTTACTCAGCAGGCTAAATGTAATAGTTGACCTGGCATTTATTTACTCAGCAGGCTAAATGTAACAGTTGACCTGGAATTTATTACTCAGCAGGCTAAACGTAACAGTTGACCTGGCATTTATTTACTCAACAGGCTAAATGTAACAGTTGACCTGGCATTTATTTACTCAGCAGGCTAAATGTAACAATTGACCTGGAATGTATTTACTCAACAGGCTAAACGTAACAGTTGACCTTGCATTTATTTACTCAGCAGGCTAAACGTAACAGTTTACCCGGCATTTATTTACTCAGCAGGCTAACGTAACAGTTGACCTGTCATTTATGAAATGTTACCTGAAACTGTCAGTGAAAAGCCTACGCGATTCAATACACAAAAGTCTGCTGTCATTTTATATAACCTTTATAATTCTTAACAATTATTTTCTCCAATTTCAGTTTTTAAATGGAAGGTAGTGTATCACCACTCTGTAGTGACTTCCTAATAAATACAATTTTGGTTTATAAGATTGGGATGTTTACTTAATGCAGACAGAAAAATACAAAACCTGCCTACAGGAGCCGTCTGATCTGGGTTTACTGTTTGCAGAGGCGTAGAAAGGCGTCCCTCTTAGGGAAAGAGTTAAAATTTGCACCGCAATGTTGCAATAATTCACCACGACAAATAGTAAAGTCCCAGATGATTTAACAAAATTGGCTCGCAGATGAAAATTAGAATTTTGGCGCCGAAAAGGCAAAAATTAAGCATTTCATATTGAAATGACTGTTTAGTTAAACACTATCCAACTTCAACTTACTTGATGGAACCTTGCTGTTTTTAACACAGATGCTGATACACTTTATATTTAACCATTTCCTTTAAACGTCTTTGCGAACAGAGTAGACCCATGTCAGGAGGGTCTGTTCAGGGTTTACTCTGTCTGTCCTTGATATTAAAGGTCTGATTTCTACTGTGCCTCCTTTGACAAAACAATTCCCATATGAGTTCAATTCCCATATCAATTAAATTCCCATATCAATTAAATTCCCATATTATCAATTCAATCCCCATATCAATTCAATTCCCATATCATATCAATTCAATTCCCATATCAATTCAATTCCCATATCAATTCAATTCACATGTCGTTACAAACGTTGAGCTAATATTTATGGTTCAGTAGAACCCCTCTAATGCGACCAATTAGATAATAAGCATAGCTGCCTATATAAGCAGGTGGTTGCTTAATGCAGGACAAAAGTAATGCAGAAAGCTCCTCTAGGAGCTTTCTCCATTACTTTTGTCCTGCATTAAGCAACCACCTGCATCTAGCACCCGGAATTGTACCTCTTTTAGGTGTCGCATTAGCGGGGTTTTACTGTATTCATGTTATTCCTGAAAATTCATGAAGTAACGGGATAACCTTTTCCTCACACCGTTTCACACCTTTGCAAACAGAGTAGACAAGATCAGACGGCTCCTGTAGCTTTCTGATCAGGGTCTGCTCTATTTGCCAGTGAATTTATATAGATGTACCTACAGTGATTTTATCTGAGCCAAACATGTCCTTGTTTACAAGCCATTATAAAGTTTCCCCCAATTAACATTCATAATGACTTTATTTCTCACCTGTATACTCATGAAGTACGACGTAAGGAGTTAAGACTAGAAACCAGTCAGTTATAGCAATGCACTCAGTTTACAAATGCCAGTGTATTCAAACTTAACAACATACTGTTGGGTGCTACTTGAATTTCATTTGCAAACAGTTTGGATCCAGATAAGACGCCGAGTCACTCCACATCTCATCAGGATCCGAGCTGTTTGACACTCGGTCAATAGTTTCTCAAAGGACTGAAGGAATCGGAATTCAGCGAAACTTTCAGCAAACTAGAGATAGAGCTTTGGGAATGCATTAGGACCTCTCTAAAGCGGCTATCAGGTCTGTAAGGCAGTTGGTAGCTTAATGCTCCTATAGGAGCTTTCTGCATTACTTTTGACCTGCATTAAGCAACCACCTACTGTTTAAGACTCTTCTTTTCAATAAATTAATGACCGGTTAAGAGAGGTTCTTCTGTATTAATCCATTACCTCATAGGCTATTTTTAGATACAACCTCTTTGAATAAATCTACCGAAAAGGAGAATTAACTAGAGAAAAGGAAACTTTTAGAATTTTGAAGTTTGAAACCATTGTGATAAATAGAGCATTTGCTCCTATAGGAGCAAATGCTCTATTTATCACAATGGTTTCACAAAGTGACTTTTACAGAGTCGTCAAAAATCGTCAATATGAGGGAATGGGTTAACTCTGCTTTGTTCAGGGTACTGGTTAGTAACTGTCACATGAGAGACTATTTCACAAGATCAAGCATATACATGGTATGTATACCCGCATTTAAACCGGTTTTATACATTAAGGCATAGCTTTTTGGAACCACTGGCCTATGACGGGTAAACTATGTCATTCGTTTGAGATAGATACTGAACTAAGGAAGTTAGTTTTTTACAGGGGTGGTACATGGGCAGAACAATATGGCAGATATACCAAGGTTAGTTGTTTGCATTTTGTAGGACCTTTCTCTGCTTCTTTTTTTGTAAACCGCGGTAAACGGTGATAACGCTTTCGCTGCCAAAAATGTTGTGTGTAAAGATTGTCATCTTCAAAATTTGTCGTCTGCGCCAAATTTCGTTTGTTTAATTTTGTCCACTAATCTTTCAAAAACTATTACCACTGTAATCATGATGAGAATAACTCGGCATCTCATCTGGTTTCAAACTGTTTGCCAATGTAATCACAGATGTGACGTTGGCAGCGAACGGGTTAACCCTTCTCTTGCTGAATTTTAAAAAACATTTCTCCTTCTTTACCCATGCCCTGTGTATAATTACATATATTTTCACTGTGTACATATATCGCTGTGGAATCACTGCTGTGGAGTGCACTGGTTGCACAATCGACTTGTAAATAGTGCAGACCCTGATGAGACAGCTCCTGCAGGAGCTGTCTCATCTGGGTATTCACTATTTACAGGTAGGTATATAGATGTGACTATTTACAGGTAGGTATATAGATGTGACTATTTACAGGTAGGTATATAGATGTGACTATTTACAGGTAGGCATATAGATGTGACGTTGGCGGCGAAAGTGTTGACACCTGAATTTAAATTTATAACTTCGTCTTCTTGAATTATCAAAACAATTTCAGTCTCTCTGTACAAAAGAAAAAACGTTTGGGCGTAGCAAACAGTGACGAGCCCGATCATCCGTCGCATTTTAACCCATTACCCAATAGGCTATTTTTAGACCAAGTCTCTATGAATAATTCTACCGAAAAGGATCATTTACTAGAGAAAAGGAATGTTTTCGAATTGTGTAGATTTGAAACTATTGTGATAAATAAGCATTTGCTCCTATGGATATTTTATCACAATGGTTTCAAAAAGTGACTTTTACAGAGGCGTCAAAAGGCGTCAATACGAGGGAATGGGTTAATATAGTGTCTTCAAGTTTTTTTGCACTGACTGTCAGTTCAACAGAATATACTAAAATCCCTCTTAACTAGAATTCAAGTAGAAAAGATACTTTTAGGCAGAAGGCTGCTTAATGCAAAGTGAAAGTCATACAAATAGTTGCTAGAGGAACTTTCCTCGTGACTTCCACCCTGCATTCAGCTGTCACCTGTTTCCAAGACCACTATTTATACTACAGTAGAACCTCTCTTAACCGGAGGTTAGATTCAGTATAAATATCGGTCTTGGAGACAGGTGACAGCTTAATGCAGGGTAAAAGTCATGCAGAAAGCTCCTAGAGGAGCTTTCTGCATGACTTCCACCCTGCATTAAGCAGTCACCTACCTAAAATATCTAAATTCTTCTCTACTAGAATTCCGGTTAAGAGAGGTTTTACTGTAAATTTCAACGACCGATTTAGGGGGATTTTACTGTAGCCTCTTAATAGGCGCCAAACAGTGTAGATCGTAATCATTCAAACGATGTCTTCTTTCTAAATTGGCTATACAAGAAAAAATGTATTGTCTGTACTCTCCCTAAACTGGCTATTCAAGAGAAGTATCTATGCCGGTCTTCTCTTAACTGACTATTCTAGATAATTATTTTTGCCAGTCTTCTCTCTAAACTGGCTACTCTAGAGAAGTATATTTGCCGATCTTCTCTCTAAAATGGCTACGCTAGAGAAGTATATTTGCCGGTCTTCTCTCTAAAATGGTTGTTAAAGAGAAGTATATTTGCCAGTCTTCTCTCTAAAATGGCTACTCTTGAGAAGTATCTATGCCAGTCTTCTCTCTAAACAAACTTTTTAAGAAAAGTTTCTATGCCAGTCTTCTCTCTAAACAAACTTTTTAAGAAAAGTATCTATGCCAGTTTTCTCTCTAAACAAACTTTTCAAGAAAAGTATCTATGATAGTCTTCTCTCTAAACAAACTTTTCAAGAAAAGTATCTATGCCAGTCTTCTCTCTAACCAAATTTTTCAAGCAAAGTTTCTATGTTCGTTTTCTCTCTAAACAAACTTTTCAAGAAAAGTATATTTGCCAGTCGTCTACCTTAACTGACTACTCTAGAGAAGTATGTTTGCCGGTCTTCTCTCTAAAATGAGTTTTCAAGAAAAAGCATCTATGCCAGTCTTCTGTCTAAACTGGTTATTCAAGTGTTGTATATTCGCCAGTTTTCTCTCCAAGCTGGCTATTCAAGATAAGCATATTTGCCAACTTTCTCTCTAAACTGGCTATTCAGGCGAAGTATCTTTGTCAGTCTTCTCTCTAAACTGGCTAGTCAGGAGAAGTATTTTTGTCAGTCTTCTCTCTAAATTGGCAATTCAGAAGTATTATATTAACTATACAAGAGAAACGTATATACCAGATTTTTTCTCTAAACTGGGCATTCAAACGATGTCTTCTCTGTAAACTGGTCATTCTCTGTAAACTGGTCATTGAAACAAAATATGTGTTAGTCTTCTCTCTAACTGTTAGTCAACTCTCAAAGTAGGTAATTCAAAAGAAGTCTATTTGTCTGGCTTCTCTTCAAACGATCAGTCTAATCTTACATCAGATCATTTAAACGGAGCATGTTTGTCTGTCTTCCAAGAAAGAGTAGTGCAGGAAGAAAATACTGCAGAAAAACCACAAACGCTTATTTATTCTGCATTGCACAGTTTGAGACGAATCCTTTGCAAACAGAGTAGACCCAGATCAGACAGCTCCTGTATGAGTTGTCTGATCAGGGTCTGCTCTGTTTGCCTATGAAATAATATAGGTGTAAAATAACAGTTTCTGCCATGGCCAAAAATGCATAGGTAGCAATTAATTGAATTAATATCTATACTGTTATTATTTCTTACCTGAATTATTCATAGCTCAAGGGTTAACCCGTTATCTAATAATTATTCATATACGAAATAATTCCTTATGAATATTGATTACATGAGTTATATAATCGCATATGAAGAAGAGAGTTTGATCCTGTCAGAAACAGGAGAATGATTGCTATGCAGTAAAACCTCTCTATAACGGCCACTAAATTACATCAAGTACTTTGTGTTAAAGGCAGGTGGCTGCTTAAAGCAAGGTGAAAGTAAAACAGACGCTCCTATAGGAGCGTTCTGTTTTACTTTCACCTTGCTTTAAGCAACCACCTGCCCTATATATCAACTAATTAACACGATTTAATGGCCGTTCTAGAGAGGTTTTACTGTATTGTTTCATGAGCACGCATGGCAGCCACCGATTAGACGACTCCTACAGGAACTGTCTGATCTGGGTCTACTTTGTCTACAAAGGCGTAAACATATAACTGTTTGATCTGTCTGAACGTCCTTATTTCTCCACCAAAACCTATGTTTTGACTATTCTTTGGAACCGTCTCAAAGAGACGATTCTAAAGAGTGGTCACAACATAGGGTTTTGTGGAGAAATGACAATTTTAGTAGTTGTGTACGCACCTTTATCTGTAGCTCTGAATTATGTAAATTAACAATAGTAACGTTTAACGATAATGACAAGGGGGTATTACCTCTTGCATTTGATATCGCTGGAAAGACGTGGTTTTACAGGGTCTTTATTTCCCCTCCCCCCCCCCCCCCATTCCCCACCACCCCAGCCACCCCTAGTAAACCTTATAGAATGATTTTATACCTTCATGAATAATCATCAACTTAACTTTTTTTATATTTTTTTATTCAAAGGAAATTTTCACCGAGACAAACACTATAGGATCAGACCTGTGTAATGTCTTAAGAAAACAGAGGATATCCAGATCAGACACCTACAGGATCCGTCTGATCTGGATCTACTCTGTTTGCAAAAGCATATACAGACGTTTAACTATAAGCGAAATATACTGAATAATCCAAGTGAAATATATCACCAGTAATTAACTATATAACCGTTGTGATAAATAGAGCATTTGCTCCTATAGGAGCAAATGCTCTATTTTAACAACGGCTTCAAACTACAAAATTCTAAAGTTTTCCTTTTCTCTAGTTCGTGCTACGTTTCGGTAGATTTATTTAAAGAGGTTGTACCTAAAAAATAGTTTATGAGGTAATTGGTTAAATTTGGTAGATAATTTTGAATGACACACACTGCAGATCTTTATCTGAGAACTGTGACCTTGTTCTATACTGTTGGCAAATGTGTATGCATGCGTTTCCCACATTCAAATGGTTAATCAAAATTAACCCTTACAATGTTGAATTTTCAAATGGACTATTCTAAAATTCAAATAGGTTAGGCTTACTGTGAATATTTAGCGATTTTTTCTAAAGCAAAGTGTAACAGTACAAACAGAGCATATCCGGATGAGAGGCCTCCTCTAGGAGCCCTCTCATCTGGTCTTCTCTGCTTAAAAAAATAAAGATTCGTGTCCCGCACAGTAAAGGATAATTACTCCATGTAACACAGTCACATAATCATACACCCTTTTGGCAACAAATAAATTTCATTGGCTAAGATTGTCGTCTGCTTCGGATTCCCTAGTAACATTTTCTTCAATATCTTCACAAAATATAAGTTTGGATCCTGATGAGACGCTGAGTTACTTGGCGTCTCCTCCGGATCTGAACTGTTTGCAAACGTTATATAACGAATTCGCATACGGCAACACAAGCAATATACAAATGTACAATAGAACCTGTTTTCAGAGGCCATTCATTATATACATATACAGTAAAACTCCTCTATAACGGCCACTAAATTGTGCTAATTAGTTAGTATTTAGGACAGGTGACTGCTTAAAGCAAGGTGAAAGTAAAACAGAACGCTCCTATAGGAGCGGTTTTTTTTACTTTTCACTTGCTCTAAGCAGTCACCTGCCTTTAACAGAAAATACTTGATGTAATGTAGTGGCCGTTATAGAGAGGTTTACTGTATATGAAAATAGGAGTCTTAAAAAGTAGGCAGTTGCAGAGAAAAAGTGATGCTCCAATAGGAGCTTTCTGTATTACTTTTGCCCTGCATTAAGCTCCCACCTGCTTTACAGACCTATCATAAGACCTATTTTGATGGCCGTTTTGATGGTTCTACTTTACATAAAGTTCTCCTGATAAAAGCTAGAACAGTGTGCATTAAATCAAAGTAAAACTAAACTGTATTGTACTCCTTCCCTCTAAACCTTTCCCTCATATAAACGTGTTTTAACGCATTTGCAAACAGAGTAGACCCAGATCAGACGGCTCCTAGAGGAGCCGTCTGATCAGGGTCTGCTCTGTCTGCTTATGGACTTTGATGGATATGTTTCTTTACTTTCTAAAATGGCTACAATGTTCAACCTTCCATATTTCTTTATAACTATTTTGTAAATGAATAGTCAATAGGTATTGAAATTTGAAATAAACTAGAATAGGGTAAGGGTTAAGAATAACATATTTATAGTTTGTAGTTAAATGACTTCACATTTATGAAAATATGTAAGAAGCTATCCAGTTTCAGAATAGTTGTCAAAACATTAACAAAGTGAAATACAGTAACACTCAATCCCAATCCAGAATGTAGTAAAATATTAATTAACCCTTCTCTTGCTGAATTTTAAAATACATTTCTCCTTCTTTACCCATGCCCTGTTGTATAATTACATATGTCTTCACTGTGTACAAGTATATCGCTGTGCAATCACTGCTGTGGAGTGCACTGGTTGCACAATCAACTTGTAAATAGAGCAGACCCTGATGAGACAGCTCCTGCAGGAGCTGTCTCATCTGGGTCTTCACTATTTACAGGTCTGTATATTGACGCGAATAGCAAGCAAAGGGTTAATTAAGGTCTTTTTAGGCACATGGATATTCAACAGGGGAATTGTTTACAATAAAACCTCTCCGAATGGACGTTCAAATTAGTATAAAGGTATTTGTCTTGCATGCGGGTAGCACATTACTGCAGAGTGAACACCTGCAATAAGCAGCCAAGTGCTTAAACGTGTCTGAATTTCTTCTCTATTAACATTCGGGTGTAGAGGAGTTTTACTGTATCTCCAATATGTTGCCTTCCCCTTATACAGAACAAGCATCAAACCGAGTGGCATTGTTTAACCTTTTACTCCATGAATATTCTTTAAGATATAATGACATGGATTTATTTTAAAAATGGCATGTGATTTTTGAGTCGAACTCTCGATGAGTCGAGGTTTTTAACAGGTCCCTACGAACTCGACATAACGAGAGTCGATTGTATATGCATATTAATTAGATTATTTTTTTTTATAATACCGGTAACACATCGACACGGGAGTTGTCTGTCTTTGCAGGAACATAAGAATCATATCTATATTATATCATTAGCAAACAGAGCAGACCAAGGTGTGACGTCTGGTCTGGGTCTACTCTGTTTGCAAAGGCGTAGAAAGACGTATTTATGGAACAAAGTCTTAATGCCCCATATCCCGAACAGTTTCTCTATTGCAAGTCAGGTCCGAATCACAAGGATAAGATTTAACTGGTTTGAAACATGATACCATATTGAAATTCTTTCAACAGTTTTAACCTCATATTGATCTGCCTGTGCAAACGTTTGGCAATTTCTTTCGAATAAAACCCTTTACGTGTACAGACGGAACCCTCTAAACCAGACATTCAGTTTGGTATAAATACCGATCCTTAAGACAGATGACAGCTGAATGCAGGATGAAAGCCATACAGAAAGCTCCTATGGGAGCTTTCTGTATGACTTTTATCAGTCATCTGCATACTATGATTCAAGTCAAGTGATTAAAATGTCTACACTCCTATTTACGGAGTGAATATACGCGCATACAAAATCGCCGAAGCTTGAAAAAAGTATCTAACCTTGATTCATCAGTGCTGCCAGTGCATATCATTTTACATTTTTCTACCGTAGTTGGCTTTTATTAATCCTTCCCCTATTGCGCATGACCTTCAATGCATTGTGCTCTATTAACACTTTACCCATTACAGTTCTCATAGTTTATTTTAGATCCAACCACTTTGAACCAATCTACTGAAAAGGAACATTTACTAGAGGAAAGGAAAAGTTTAGAATCGTGTAGATATGAAACCATTGTGATAAATATATATACGGAGGTGTCAAAAGGCGTCAATATGAGGGAATGGGTCAAATGGATCAGTGTTCGTTATAGAAATAATTACATCACGAATACAAGTGTACTTATTAGATGCATTTTTATACTAGCCTATGTACGCATGATTGTTTGGCATTGGTAGACACTGCATAGTAAGATCTAAACTACTTTAAAAACAAACAGTCAGGATATACTCTGTTTGCAAGTGAGTGAAAATGCGTTTATATGAAGGAAAGAGTTCAACCTCAGCCTGCTGAAAAAATGATGTCGGCTAAAACTCCAATCTGTTACAAATTTTACGCCCTTCCGATTTGGTTTAACCCTTTTTTCTGTTGAATATTCATGAGATAAATGATGTTGTCGTGAATATTAATGAGTCGAACCCCTTAACCCTGGTTCCCTGTTCTATATTTAGGCCAATTTTCAGTACCTACTGAATATTAATTAACAAAATAGTTATAAAGAAATATGGAAGGTTGGGACATTGTTCACATTTTAGAAAGTAAAGAAACAGATCTATCAAATTCTTTTAGCAAACAGAGCAGACCCTGATCTGACAACTCAAGGAGCTGTCTGATCTGGGTCTACTGTGTTTGCAAATGCGTAAAAACACGTTTATATAGGGAAAGGGTCAAAGCATTGTATAAACAAAGGATTATTGAATGTAACAGAGCGTATTGAATCTCTTCGGTATCATTCCATAAGCAAACAGTGCAGACCAACAGGAGCCGTCTGATCTAGGTCTACTGTTTGCAAATGTGCTAAATGCGCTTAGGCCTATATTTAGGAAATGGTTACATTTTTGAAAAGGGTTTTTATTGGATTGAAAAACAGCTTGGATCCTGATGAGATGTGTTTGTCGGCGTCTTATCTGGATCCGAGCCGTATACAAATATCAAACGCTGAGCAGGCGAATGTTGATAGATTATATATAAAGCGCCACCTGCCAGATTTGTAAGCATCTATATTATTTCATAAGCAAACAGAGTAGGTCCTGATCAGATGGCTCCTGTAAGTGCCGTCTGTTCTAGGTCTACTATGTTTGCAATGACACCAAAAGGAGTCCAGTAAAGATTACAAGGAACGGTTTCTATAAATTATTTATTTATGTCTTCTGACGTCTTTACAGGTGTGCTGTCTTTCTAGTACTCTCATTTTGTACCTACCAAACGTCGTTTGGCTACTCCCATTTTCGTGATGAGATTCCCAATGGATACTCAGTGCCTAACCCGTGTTCTTCAAGCACAGAATGGCTGGGAGTAGGACACTGGAACCAGGGAGGAGGTGGAGCCAGAAACCCGTTTGGTATGGACTTCTACAAAGCAGGGAAAAGATGGACCGAGGCCTTGTGTCAGATGGACTCTGACAACGATGGGGTATCAAATGGAGCGGAACTTGGTGATCCAGATTGCCGTTGGGTAAAGGGTGGTCAGGCCTCTAGGGCTGCCACGTCACATCCAGGTATGTTTATATTACATCCCATACTGACGAATCAAATTGTCTGTCCGTCAGTCAGTCAGTCAGTTAGTCAGTCAGTCAGTCCGTCACGTTTTTCCGGGACATTTGCTTTTTACTTGAAAGCTATTTTTTCACCACCTTCAAACTTTATACATATTATAAGTGTTATGTGGGGATAGTCTTCTCCGTGTTTCATAACTCTTGCACAAAATTTGACAGAATTATGCCCCTTTATAACTTCTTATTTTATCTCTTAATTGGGACATAATTTTAGGACATGCCATATTCTTGAAACCTACTGATGACATTATCTTCAAACTTGGTACACATTATAGTGTTATGTTGAGACACTCTACGTGTCACAACTCTTGAGAAAAATATGACTGTATTATCCTCCTCTTTAACTTGTTCCGCTTAGTTACTTTTCAGAAGCAAATATTTGTCCGGAGCATAACCTCTCAGGCACAACTGTGAAACTTTATATATGGATAGAGGGTAATGAGAGAATGTGCTGTCAACAAGGGTTGTAACTATGAATTCATTTTCGAGGGAGTTTTTCCCCTTAGTTACTTTTCAAAAGCAGTTTTTTTGTCCAGAGCATAACTTTTCAAGTATTGTAGGCACGACTGTGAAACTTTATATATGGGTTACTCTAAATTCATTTTTGAGGGAGTTATTTCTTCTTAGTTACTTTTCTAAAGCAGTTTTGTGGCAAGAGCAGTAGTGTTAAAATGGGGTTGCCCTTTTATCCCCTTGCTCATTTATCGCATGTGCGCCCCGTGCTTTACCCTTTTATCCCTTACCCATTTATCCCCAGTGCATCATGTGCTTTACCCTTTTATCCCTTACCCATTTATCCCCAGTGCATCACGTGCTTTACGCTTTTATTCTTTACCCATTTATCCCCAGTGCATCACGTGCTTTACGCTTTTATCCTTTACCCATTTATCCCCAGTGCATCACGTGCTTTACCCTTTTATCCTTTACCCATTTATCCTCAGTACATCACGTGCTTTACCCTTTTATCCTTTACCCATTTATCCTCAGTCCATCACGTGCTTTACCCTTTTATCCTTTACCCATTTATCCCCAGTCCACCACGTGCTTTACCCTTTTATCCTTTACCCATTTATCCCCAGTCCATCACGTGCTTTACCCTTTTATCCTTTACCCATTTATCCCCAGTGCATCACGTGATTTACGCTTTTATCCGTTACCGATTTATCCTCAGTACATCGCGTGCTTTACCATTGTATCCTTTACCCATTTATCCTCAGTGCATCACGTGCTTTACACTTTTATCCTTTACCCATTTATCTCCCGTGCGCAATGTGCACCATGTGCTTTACTCTTTTATCATTTACCCATTTATCCCCATTGCACCACGTGCTTTACCCTATTATCATTTACCCATGTATCCCCCGTGCGCCATGTGCACCATGTGCTTTACTCATTTATCCCTTGCGCGCCATGTGCTTTACCCGCACATGTTCGTGCACCTAATGATGGTCATGCTCGTGCACCTAATGATGCTCATGCACTACGTGCATAAAAGATGAGGGCTTAATTATTGATATTACCCTCCCCACCTTAACCTTGATGAAAAGCTTCATGTTCTAGATAAAGAATAGCATTCTGGATCATTCCAAATGGGTAATGTTTCATGTGAGCTGTCATCATTTAGAGCGTACCAAACTGGTAAATATTGTGTGTGTTTTTTTAGAAATGACTAAAAAGTGTGAACTTTTATTGACACTTGGTGCTCTACAGTTTTGTGCTAAAAAGTCATGTCTTTCTCAGTTCTCCACAGTATACTCTTCCGGTGTTTGTTTATAAAACATAAGATGGGTACCCAACAGTTTAGATTCTTAAACATTGATAGCCATACCTTTCTAGTGTGATAGCTGTTTGCAGATCATAAAAAGTTCTATAAAATGTAAAAGGCCAAGGCTCATATTGTTATAATGAAGCGTTTGTATGTAAATTCACCAACCCATATCAATATCTAGTTCATCATCATATTCACCTTGTGAAACTGGGACACTTAACTCCATAATAATAAAACAAAACCACCCTTATTCTGTATCAAACTGTATACGTCTATACTATATAATTATAGTAAAATCTCGATCATTCGAATTTTCTGTATAGAAGAATTTAGACCCTTTTAGGCAGGTGGCTGCTTAATGCATGGTGAAAGTCATGCAGAAAGCTCCTAGAGGAGCTTTCTGCATGACTTTCACCATGCATTAAGCTGCCACCTGTCTTAAAGATCGATAAAAAGATCGATAAAAATACGTTATTTTAGTGTTCGGATAATCGAGGTTTTACTGTATGTGCTCAAATGAAAAGCCATATGTTTTGCAAATTGTACAAGTTCAAGTATATACTATTACATAGATTTAATATTGTCATATCCTTATATGAACTAATTTAGTAGGAGTCTTTTTTAAATAATTTTCTCGAAGTTTCAATATCTATAATGGTGTGATTGTGAATTACGCAACACGTCCTATTAACAATGGAAGTTATAGGTGTAAACATATTTAAGGAGTCGTCTTTTGAAATAAACTTCGTGAAGTTTCTAGAGTTAGAATAGTGCGATTGTGATTCATAGAATGAGTTCTAGAAACAATGCAGACCGTGTTTTTCATCCACTATATAAGCCCATGCATCCAATAGCAAGTTACAAGAAGTCATACCTGAAATAATCCTATATTATATTAGAAGAATTATGGCAGAGTGATTCATGAACAACTCTTCATATTTGACCACAGACATGTGGCGTCAGCAAAGAAGCATAATTGAGCAGATAGTTCAAGCCTTATCAGATGCCGGTTTCTATGCTCAAAATGAGCTACAACCGGTGACATGTGGATGCTCTAATGATATCTAGGGATAGGGCGGATACGATGGAAGGTCAAAATCAGGAGCTCAGTGTGATTGTTCATACGATGAGGCAGGAAATAGACCAGCTACGAGAGGAGGTGACAAGGAATTCCGCCAGTGATATCCGAATAAATGACGATCTTACGGCACTGAACGCACGATATGAACCACAGGAGGAGTTGATATTACGTCTAAGGTCAGCAAATGAAAGGATAGACAATGAGAAAGAAAAGTTAAGTAGGCAGATTCAACTGTTAAAGCAGAACTTGTCACCACTCAGGGCTTAAAAGGGTTAAAAGGGTTCTCTGAAAAGAAAGGTGAGCTCATCTCCAACGGTATCGGCAGCATCAACAGCAGCATCAGCATCAACAGCAGAATCAGCATCAACAGCAGCATCAGCATCCACAGCAGCTCCAAAAGGAGTAAAGGGGAAGACAAGTGCCAAACGAGGGAGAAATGCATTCTATAAGGTCAATTTAGACATTGAAATAACTGGTGTTGAGAATCTTTAAACTAGGTAAATTTAAACATGTATCTATTGTAGGGATAAAGAAAATGATATGCAATTGATATATACTATTTTTATTCTGTAATATCTATCTCAGTGAATCAAAACACTTCAGGTATAAAAAACCGTCACAAAATTCATATATATTACAAGATTAGGAATATATATTATAAAAATTGTAACAATATATTTGTTTTAATTAAAATCTGTTAAAAACATCAATGTATAAAAATTGTAAAGGTATGTAGAACATGTCAAATTACAAGGGAAGTAATAGTTACGAGGAAGCTGTCTTTATCCATGACGCAATTACCTCCCTTGTTCATAACATCGGTGAAAGTTCTCAAACTTCAAAACACTGAAACCAAGCCATGAAAATACTTATGTAAATTCTTTAAGAATGTCATTGTCTGATAAAAAAAATACTGACTAAGTATCAATACCGAAAATGTCACCCACGCATATTGAATTTAA
Source organism: Azorinus chamasolen (assembly GCA_963576725.1). Lineage (NCBI taxonomy): Eukaryota > Metazoa > Mollusca > Bivalvia > Cardiida > Solecurtidae > Azorinus > Azorinus chamasolen. Next base: position 45,788,892 of record OY755241.1, on the reverse strand, counting down.
CCCTTTCTCCACCATAAGTGTCTAAAATGTTGGAACAGCATTAGCTGAGGTAAGTTGTTATTTCAAAATTTCACATAAGTCTGTTTCCAAGGTTATTAAACATTTGTTTAGTTTGAGCAGTATGCTCATTTTTAATATGCTGCTCAAATTAAGAATGCTTCTTAATTTTGGAAACTTATCTAGAAACTTTGAAATTCTATAATTGTTAATAAGTATCTCAACAGTTCTTTGCAAGAGTCAGTGGTATGAGTTCTTGACTGTAGCATTTTAATCCTTCTCTTGCTGAATTTTAAAATACATTTCTCCTTCTTTACCCATGTCCTGTTGTATAATTATATATATCTTCACTGTTTACAAGTATTTCGCAGTGCAATCACTGCTGTGGAGTGCACTAGTTGCACAATCAACTTGTAAATAGTGCAGACCCTGATGAGACAGCTCCTGCAGGAGCTGTCTCATCTGGGTCGTCACTATTTACAGTTAGGTATATTGACTTGAATAGCAAGCGAAGGGTGAACATGAGATTGAATTTAATCGTTACATACTCTAACACTAACCTTTTAGTAGAGAAAGAGTTAATAAATACGTAACACTATAAAGATATACTTAGCTACCTGCGAATCACAAATATATACACATCACAGTACTATTCACAACCAACAAAATGAAATTTAAAGCTATATCCCCCAAAAGTTGATAAACTTTGCAAAGGTTGATATACATGTAACATGTGATGGGATATGATACTGCTCTGAGAAAATAAGCCATATATGCAAATAATATCTATATATTTTTCTTTTCTTTCCTTTTTTCTTTTGCAGGCTAGAATCTAAGAATATTGATGCTATTAGTATGAAAATGCATCATAAAAAAATGACAAAAACTTGATATCATTGTACTCACCTTTTAAAGGGTAATGTAAATGAAAACATAGTATAATTTTAGAACTTTGTACGCTAGGCAAAACATCTATTCTGTCAATCTGTATTTGCCTATATTCAAACAATAACACTGCCTACTCTTTAGTATACGATCATTAATTACAGAGAATGGAAAGCAGATGGCATATTTTAACAACATTAAAAGAAATGTCTATTATTATCTCTAAAACATAGGAAAAAGATTGTGACATCTGAGTTGGATCCATAATGTTTGCCAAGTCGCTTCAAGCTCTATAGGCGTCAATCAAGAGGTCTCTCTAGTTTTGTTTGGTTTTACAAAAGGAGTAGATTCTGATACATCAGGATCTGCTCCTTTCGCCTATGAAAGTATTGTAGACTTGCCTCTTTTCTGTTTACTATGATAGTGATTCTGATATTTAATTTCCTTCCTGAGCAGCATTCTAATATACAAGCTAACTTTTTAAACATAGGTAACTGCTTAACTCATTATAAAAGACATCCAGAAAGCCCTTTAGAATGCGCCTTTGACAAATGAATACCCTTTAATGCAAATTAGCTGTTGATGTTTGCTACAGTTGCCAGAGAAACACCTTGTTCTTTACAGCTTCAGAAGATGAAAGGAGCAGGTGTTTTATAGTAAGCATTGCAATTAATTTTTGTACTTTAAAATCAGATAACCATATTCTCATGTTAAGAGACTAATGTGAAAACTGCTGGATAAAAAGTCATGAAAATGAGTAGAAATAATCTCGCATCAAGTAGAATGAGCATGAAAATGACTAGTGACTAGAATGAATCTTGCATTGAGTAGAATGAACATTAAAACTGTTTTTGAATTAATGCATGGAATGTAGTTTTAAAATCAAAATCATATTACGGTTAACAAAGAAGTTACATATAAATAAAAGTATTGTTTTGATAAAGTATGGAATGTTTGATGTAACCTGTATGTTGTATTCAATAAATTTTAAAACCTTGTAGAGTTTGTTAGTTTATAAATTAGTAAACTTAATTTCTTACAAGAGCTCTAAATATCAGCCCTTGATTTTGTTATACTCGGTTCCAGATAAGAGTATGTAAACAACTTATTTCCAATGCTTTTCTCCATAATGGCTTCGTCAAGCCTTATGCTGTGATCACTCATTAGACACCACTCATTAGAAAGCAGCGGTTCTAATGAGTATTTACAACATAGGGTTTAGCGGGGTATTGAAGATTTTAAAATGTACACCGTATCTGGGACTCTGGTTATATCTGTCTCCACCAAATACTCCTCAGTTTGCAAAACACACATTAGAATTGCTTGTTGTAAATAATTCTGGTTCAACCTATATTCCCAGGATATAAAAATGAACTCCATGCTAAAATATTAAAACCACATTCAAAAGATTACACATAATTTAACCAAACTATGAAAGTTACATAATAAAAATCCGCTTCTGATAGCGCGTAGTGTATCTGTGGGACGGACGGAGACCAGCAGGAGATGATCCATACTCTACGGTAGAAGTTGATGTGTTCAGTGATGACGGATCAGAAACTGCCCTCCTCAAAGGAGACGGAGTGTTCTGCAAGTTAACGTTTAGCATAGGTAGTTGGACTTGCCTGATTTTGATCATTTTCAGTTTGTGAAATATAAGTATAATCACCACAAGTAGGCATACACCAGCTGCAACTCAAGTCATGATAACTGCAATATAATGACAATTTTGCATCAGCATCAGATGTGGAAATCACATGAACACACCAGTCACTATCATTGATTAAAGAAATACAATGTACTTTAATTGTGGATTTTATATGTTAGTGATATATTCATTGTCTCATCATAGGTGAAGTGAAAGATGGTAAATCCAAAGCTTAGACTTAATCATTTACCCATAAGCATGGGACCTTAAACATGGTGAAAGTAAAGCAAACTTACCATTATAGAGTTTTGTGCTTTACTTTCAACTTGATTTAGGTCATCATCTGGAAAGATAATGTGTCTTATGTTCAGGACTTCCTTTGTGGGAACTATTCTTATTAGTATTACTGCTGGTTCGTATTGTTATTTCCTACTACCTCTTCATAGGGAATATTAGAGCTATGAGAATCAAAGCTATCACTTAGGTTAGCACTTATCCTGTTGGTAAAGTCTAACAGTTCTAGATCTGATTTACTTGGTGGAGGAGTGGGCATTTATATTTCTTGTGTTTCATGTAAGTAATACATTAAGTAAAACAAACATGATATTAAGGTCACTGAAACAGAAATACAATAAATATATATGTCCCTTTCTTTACCTGGAAGGTCTTGGGAAGGTGCAGATTCAGGATGGGATTGGATTGACCGAGTTGTCTGTGCTATATCAGCTGAACTTAACTATGCGAACTTGGTGACTTGCAAGGGTGATTGTGAGGTACTAGGGATCATAGCTATGTCAGACGAACTTGATTGCGAAGCAGGTGGTTGAGTGATAGGTCATAGGGGTTGAGGCAGGTGGTTGTGAGGCAGGTGGTTGTGAATGTGAGGTAGGGATCATAGTTTTTGCAACTTCTGTTGGTGACCGCTCCTGACTAGTTGTTTTGGAACTATCTCCCTGTGAAGGAAAACAAGAATACTGTTTCATATATGTGCTGAATAAGGTTTGCAGAACAATATATGCTTATATTAAATCTTGTTCATCATCTACACATCTGTCAATGCAAAAACTACAGAGGTTGAAAATTCTGAAATCTATTACTTATCCCAAATATATGACAATTCATGGAACAAAATCTCACTCACTAAGGGAAAACATGTAAGGCAAGTGAGATTTTCAACTCAGCGGCCTTCCTAAATTAACAGAGATGTATATATCCGACCGAGTATAGATATCTATTTGCTATAATACGTGAGTTAGGAATCTATAGTATAGAATGAAACATCAACATTAAGCATATGACCATACAACAACATTTAACATATCTTAAATCTCTCATGACAAAACAATATACCCTACCTTCATGACAGTGCTCTTCCCCATTTGGATCGTTATTTCCCCCTCTCATATCGTTATTTTCCCCTCTTGGATCGTTAAGTTAATTATCCCGTCTCTATCAAGTCTCACCCAGTTGCGCATGCACCAGAAATGTTGGTTTCTGGCTAGTGGAACGTATAACGCCCTGATGAAACATCAACATGTGTGTCATGCTGTCTATCGGTGTTTTGGTGGTGGTTGCGTCTTGTATGTGGCTTTGCCTGCTTGACTTTACTACTTTTCCATGAATATACATGCGTGAATAATTCCATATTTTAGCATATTGGAAATATTTCTTGTATTGCATATTCATGACTGTATAAAGTGGAACTATTTTTCATCAGTTGAGGAATAAATTAAAGATCTAAAAAGAAAATGAATGGGTGTAGCATGAACATGACTGCCATTTACACCGTTGAAAGAATTACAAATTCGTGAAAGTTGATTTTGAGACCATGAACAACTCATTAATCATATATCTTCTGATGATAGCTGATGTAACATTCCAGTGGATGCTGAAACCAGTTTAGAGACTGTTTTGTTAAATAATAAGTATAACTGTCTTCTACCCTAAGTCAGATATTTAAATTAAAATATGATATTAATCATTTCTAATTAACAGCATAATCATCCATCACAATATCTGGTTGATGAAACACCCATCAGAAAGTGGACAGGAACCTATCATTTCGTGTCTGAGCAATTGAGACAATTCGTGCCAGAACACGTTTAGTGATACTGCGTCTGATTTAGATCGTCATCCTCTGACAGCTACCAATGGATGCAACGTTCTAAAATGTGACCAGTGGTGCATGAGCGATAATCAATGAAACGCCTGCTAGTCAATATATAGGGGCGGTAAAAGTATGTCATAATAGTTTAAACCAATGAAACGCCTGCTAGTCAATATATAGGGGCGGTAAAAGTATATCATAATAATTTAAACCAATGAAACGCCTGCTAGTCGATATAAACTCTGATCATCATGGAGCCGTCATACCATAGCCAAGATTTTAGTTAACACTTTCCCTCATATAAACGTGATTTCACGCATCTGCAAACAGAGTAGACCCAGATCAGACGGCTCCTAGTGGAGCCGTCTGATCAGGGTCTGCTCTGTTTGCTAATAGAATTTGATAGATCTGTCTCTTTGCTTTTTAAAATGTCTACAAAGTTCAACCTTCTTTATTTCTTTATAACTTATTTGTTAATGAATATTCAGTAAGTATTGAAATTTGTAACAAACATAAACAGGGAAAGGGTTACAGTGCTCAGAAGATTTCGCTTACAGTCGAAGCGTTTCACTCACAAAGTTATATACACATTAACGATAATTCTAAATGTTGGGATGGCGGAGATGTTGACAAATCGAAGACAAAAAGTGTATCACTAAAGTGGAACGATGCGCTCCTGTTGAGGAATTGTCTTATACAACTGGAACCTAGGGTAGAGCGCGTGATGCACTGGGGATTAATGGGACCCAGGGTAAAAGATAAAAGGGTAAAGTGCGTAGCGCACGTGCGATAAACGAGTAAGAGGATAAAAGGGCAACCCCATTTTAACACTACTCGGAGCATAACTTCTAAAAGATTATAGGCACAACTATGAAACATTATATATGAATAAAGGGCGATGAGAGGATGTGCAGTCAACAAGTTTTGTAACTCTAAATTAATTTGTGTGAGAGTTATTCTCCTTAGTTACTTTTCAGAAACAAATGTTGTCCAGAGCATAACTTCTCAAGTATTGTAGGTACAACTATTTCACTTTATATATGGATAGAGGATGATGAGAGGAGGCACTCTAAATTCATTTTAGGGAGTTATTACCCTTAGTTACTTTTCAGACGCATTTTGTTTTGTCCAGAGCATAACTTCTCAAGTATTGTAGGCACAACTGTGATTTTTTTTATATATATATGGATAGAGGCTGATGAGAGAGTGTGCAGTCAACAAGGGTTTGTAGGCACAGCTGTGATTTTTTATATATGGATAGAGGCTGATGAGAGAGTGTGCAGTCAACAAGGGTTTGTAGGAACAACTGTGATTTTTTTATATATGAATAGAGGCTGATGAGAGAGTGTGCAGTCAACAAGGGTTTGTAGGAACAACTGTGAACCAGGGAACCGTAAATTTTGCATTTATAATGATGTGTAAATGTGTGTGACTTAATTTTCATGCGAGTCATTCACTGATTGGACTTTAAAAATATTCTTTTCACAAGTATGGATGAAAGGATTATTGAGCTATTGCCTCTTGTATTGAAGTCATTGGATCTTGCGACAAAGTGGCGGGTGGGGGTTACAGTGGAGAAACTGTTATTCTTTCCCGTTTATGCTTACGCGTGCGCAAACGATACGCAAACGATGCGCAAACTAAACGATACACGATATACCCGTTTGTGCATACAAACGCGTTTGTAAGCGGTTTTTGCGTATATAAGTGCGTTTCATTCGGCATACCTCTGTTATTATCGAGACCGATCAATTATACGAAAAAGTAAAAAAAAAACGAAAGGTATGGGGGAAAAGGGCCTTTCATATATTGCTCAAAATAAAAGCCGAAATTGATATAACATGTCTAGGATTAGATAAATCTAATGCTGTCCCTGACGTGTCAATAATCTCTCCAATTAACACCCAATCAAACAATAGCTGACGATTTGAAGCTCCGCCCCAACAACTTATTCCAAGCACTAGGGCCTACCCTATCCAGCGTTTATTAATTCACCCGAACAAGCTAGTTCTAATACGTGTGTCATTTTACAAACAAACACCGGACGAGATCAGTTTATCCAGAAATTCATCCTGAAATCGGTTGCATCAGCCTATAATCTGGAATTAGTAAGTTAACCAACGATTTACATTTGTATTTATATGGTCAAAACTACTTTCAGTTTAATTTTGTCTTGAATGAAAACGACTGACATCTCAATATTAGTAGTCATAGGCTTTACTTTTTGTTAGATTGACTCACCCAAAACTTTTCAAAATTTGTGCCATTATCATAATTGGTGGCCAAATTCACACCTTAAATTTTACAATGTCTACTGATTGATCTATCATTAACTTCACAAATTTGTCCCGTTCAAACAAACTGTTTGTGTTTTTGATACATATGAAGTATACAACACTGTGGTATACTTCATATCTATCAAAAACCACAAACAATTTGGGACATATACATCCCCATATATATTATTTGTGGACTGGTCTGGTTTCAGATATTTACAAAACAGTTTTCAATTTTGGTTTCTATAACTAAAAAGATATACTTAAATAATTCTGCTTTCAAAATTAAAAATACCCTGTCTTTGTTTTGGCACTGATTCAATTATCTGACTCCCTGGGCGCAATTAATACATTGCGAAGTTGTTAAAACAACATTCACAGTGTGGTGTCTTTAATCTGCATTGGACATTGTCACAATTTCCTGTCTTGCTTGATTGGTGACTCTGTAGGTGGTGGCTTACCCCAGTAATGTACGCTTGGTGCTTGTTTATCATGAATATTTATTAGCTGAATTTTTTTATGGTAAAAATGAAAGCAGGTTTTTGCTTTGGCTGAAACTATAGCTAGAATAAAACTATAAAACGCGCCCAATTAACAATTCAGTAATCCAGAATTACTTTTTTCCTTTGGATTTATGGTCAATATTGTCCATGTTCCAAAATGGCAAAAGGATCATATTTATGATAAACTATTTCCCTGATGAAAAATTATGTGTGAGTAAATCACTTCACGACTATTAACCCTTCACTACACGTACGTGCCTGTTTATGTCAATGCAAACACAGTAGACCCAGATCAAACGTAATGAAACAGATTTACAAACAGAGTAGATCCAGATCAGACAGCTTCTGTTGTAGCTCCCTGATCACTGAGCAGGGTCTTGTCGGTTTGCTTATGAAATAATATACGTACAATTACTGTCATAGCCAAACTTTCATGTACTCATGTATTATTACAAAAACTCGATCTCCATGAAATCATTATTTCTTACACAAATATTCATGGAGATCTTACGCCTTTCTCCATGAAATCATTATTTCTTACACAAATTTTCCTGGAGATCTAACGCCTTTTTTTTCAAAATGCTAATTTTTCAAAGGGATCTTTGGCTCTGACAGAAACTATAGGATTAGATCAACAACATTTCATAAGCAACAGAGCAGAACCTGATCAGACAGCTCCTACAGGAACTTCCGATCTGGATCTACTCTATTTGCAAACGCGCGTGAAGCCGTTTATATAATACGAGAGGATTGGGAAATTGATTTTAAAGCAAATTTGGTGTCTGCTGTCAACAGTGCTAACTGGTGTTTATTAATCCTTTTTTCTCTTATGAATATTTATTAAAAGATTTCATGACCTCGTGCATATTCATTTACAGGGATTTCAGAGACGCTAGACAACCATGATCGAATCTAAAGAAATAAGTCTACGGACTAAGCAATCAGAGCAGATCCTGATCAGACAGTTTCTGCGTGATTTAGGTTTACGCTGTTAACAAAAAGTTTGAATAGAATAATTTCCCATGACGAAAAGGCCCATTAACCTACAGTGCTAACCTCTAAAGTCACATTTATAAAAGAATGTAGCATATCCTTTTTTATAATTGTAGACCCAAGTAATTGGCTGCACTATTTTCTGTAGTATAAAGTTCACTGAAAACAGCCATCGATACACAACGTAAGCTGATCCAATATAAAAAAAAATGTGGAAGAATAAAATCGAACAAACAATCCCATTCCCTAGACGTTCACATCGTGGACGTTTTCTTGAACTGCTCGTCCTTTTGGTAATTTAAATAATCCTATTTAAACTCTGTCGGATTTGGAGCTACACCCATAGGCAGGGCTACACCCATAGACAGCACAAATTACCATTTTACCACTCAAAACGAAGCAGAAGTACATAACGTGCGATTCCTTTCGGTTGGAACAAAAAGTATCACTGTTTCTTTAAACGAAATACAAATCGTCTAATTTAACGATCTACTGAGATATAACTCTTTACAAAACACAATCCGCACAACTTTAGGTATATATAAGGAACTTTTAAAGTACAAAATGAGAAATTACCATTATTAACGTTGTTTAAACACCCAATATGCCCTGTGGAACCATATTTTGACGATTAACTTATAAGTGAGTTTAAACGCGTTTACAAACGCGTTTGTAAGTGAATATACTAAACGGGTTTTAAACGGGTTTAAAACGCGTTTGAAACGCACTAAGTGGGAAAGAATAACAGTTTCTCCACTGTATAACTCACCTATAGTGATAGTTCTAGTTTATCAGGGCATATGAATCAAGGAATGTTTGGCCATAACACAGTGTGTTTAGTCAATACAGTAAAACCTCGATTATCCGAACTCTAAAATACGTATTATTATCGATCTTTAAGACAGGTGGCAGCTTAATGCATGGTGAAAGTCATGCAGAAAGCTCCTCTAGGAGCTTTCTGCATGACTTTCATCATGCATTAAGCAGCCACCTGCCCAAAAGGATATTAATTCGTTTCTAACGAAAATTCGAATAATCGAGGTTTTACTGTATATACGTATTATTTCATAAGCAAACAGAGGACACTATTCAGACGGTTCATATTTAAACTGTCTGATCTGGTTCTACGCTGTTTGCAAAGGACTTATTAAAGGCGTATTAATGGAGTAGAGGGTTAAAAGATTCTCCTAACCAAATGAAACAATACATATGAAGATTTTCTTGAACAAGTTATATCGTAAAAACAAAATTGTGACTCACGAATAGCTGTTAACATTGTTTGCACCAAAATATACCTTTGATATCGCCAATACATGCAGACCTAAAACGAATTATGTTTAAAACGTCGGCGAAACACACCGGTTACATTGATATATTAACTCTTTCGGCGCCAAATTTCTAATTGTCGTCTGCAATCAAATTTTGTTTTTGTTAATCATTTGTAAAATAAGGACATAAGATAAATAAATGCAGATTTCAAAGGAATAAAGCACATATATAGAAATAGAGTTTAAGACAAAAAGTGAACTCCCTGATCAGACGCAGCCTTGAAAAGGCGGCGTCTGATCTGGCACTGCACTATTTGTCGTTGCGCATTTTTGCTACATTGGCAGTGAAATGGTTAATATGAAGATTTCGCAATTTCAGGGGATACTTCGCGAACTTCTAAAGCCCATAATTTATAGATACATGTCTCTAATATACGTTATTATTTCTGACATGAATTTTCATGACATAAATGTTTCACTTCTTTTCTATCTACAGGTGTATGTGAGCCCCTAGACAGTGCAATATGTAAGGCAACGAATCACCAAACAGTCTGTGGTGGAGAGTTTGTTTGTCCTGCCATGAATGAACCAGGTGAGACAATGTCTTTGGACATTACATTAACAATCTTCCTTTTGAAAACAAAATTGTCTGCTTAAATTTGGTTGTGTTGCAACCAATGGATTGAATCTGGGCTGCGTGCAGTCAACAGTAACCATTTTTGAAAAATGTCGTACATTTTCAGACCGAAATGTTGCGACTGATGAAATCACAATATTTTGGTCTTGCATCTTATTTTTATTATCCTTTAACACTTTCTCTCATAGTTACGCCTTTTACGACTTAGCAAAAAGGAGGTCTAATTATGGGTATGTAAGGCAGGTGGTGGCTTAATGCAGGCAAAAAGTAATTCAGATAGCTCCTTTAGGAGCTGTCTACATTACTGTTGCACTGCATTAACCCTTTACTGCATAAACAAACATTTCTATGCCTTTGCAAACAGAGTAGACCCAGATCAGACGGCTCCTGTAGGAGACGTCTGCCGAGTGTCTGATTTGTTTGCTTTGCTGTATTATTGTTTTCAGTGCAGACTGGTGAAAACATTTCAAGGATGGTTGAATTAATCTACCGAAAAGGGGTATTTATTAGAGAAAAGGATTTTTTTTAGAATTTTGTAGTTTGAAACCATTGTGATAAAAAGAGCATTTGCTGCTACAGGAGCAAATGCTCTATTTATCACAATGGTTTTACAGAGTGACTTTTACAGAGTCGTCAAAGTCGTCAATACGAGGGAATGGGTTAATCAATATATATGAATACATTTAACGGATGGTTAATTATAGAAATTTGTAAATTGACGATTCTGCGTTTCTTTCAGTAGATTACGTGTATTGTTGAAAATGACTCTTTAACTACTTTAAATAAGGCTTATGAAATATATAAAATGGCGTGTAAGAAAAAGCGTGATTCGCCTGTTTCTCATATAGCTATGTTTGTCAAACGCTCATGCGAGAGTGGTGCATCTTCCCATCATGAATGTGTTTCCAAACGATAATCATTATTAAACATTGCATGTATAAAGGGAACAATTTCAAATATACAAAGGGACTGTGCTCAGTTATCAGGAACCGTTATAATTTTGAGCAACCGTTCACAAATGTTCAGACCGAAATATTGCGTTTACTGCTTTAATCGCAGCATTGCGGTCTTAAAAATTGCGACCTGTTTCATAAAACTGAAACGGTTACTCTTAACTCATTTCCTAATAGATTTAGATTCAATCTCTTTGAATAAATCTACCGAAAAGGAGCACTTACTAGAGAAAATGATTGTAACCATTGTGATAAATAGAGCCTTTGCTCCTATGGACTAAATGTCCTGTTTACCACAATCTTTTCACAATGTGACTCTTACATAGGCGTTAAAGGCGTCAATATCAGGGAATAAGGTAACTGAAAGCAGCAGGGCGATAGTACATGTAAGACACTTTTGTACTTCAGGTATCTCCATACTCAACGTGACATTTCCAGGGACGACTCCTGTCCCTGCAGATAGGACCACGTACCAATGTATGCTGTTTGACTTTCCTAAGGACAAGGACTACCACATTGTCGCCTTTAGTCCTCACATTGACAACATCAACGTGGTGCACCACATCGTTATATATGGATGCGACGATGACAGTATGTCCAGTTACTTCATGAATATTTACCCATTCCCCTATAGGCTAGTTTTAGTTCAATCTTCTTTGAATAAATCTGCCGAAAGGGAACATTTACTAGAGGAAAAGAAAATTTTACAATTGTGTAGTTTCAAAACCATTGTGATTAATAGAGCATTTGCTCCATAGGAGGAAATGCTCTATTTATCACAATGGTTTCAAAATGGCTTTTACAGGGGCGTCAATATGAGGGAATGGGTTGATATAAGAAATAATTATCTGAATTCGTATAATAACTTATGGACATGTGAATTGTCGGCAAACACAGAAATTTTTCAGTGGGTCTATATAATTTCATCAGCAATCAGAGCAGACCCTGATAAGACGGCTCCTATTGGATCCATCTGATCTGGTTCTACTCTGTTTGCAAAGACGTTAAAAAGCGTATTTATGGAGAAAGAGTCATACATGGCTGCACTGATGACGGTATAAATTTACCCTTTCACTCTTGTTTGGCGCCAAAATATTTTTCGTTGTAAACAATGACGTGTGCTTTAATCCTCATTTTGCTAACATTTACATCAGCTCAAAATCTGACCTCAAACATTTTTTCTGTCTTCGATTCTGTCAAGCTGTTGAGAGTAATCTGACTAGTCATTAAACAACTTGGCTCTTGATTTGACTCTTTTGTTGCAGGCATTGTTGTCTGCTGAACACATTGTTGTCTACTGGACAAAATCTCACATTGTCGTTTGCTGGGAAAATCGTCGTCTGCTGGACACATTGTTGTTTGCTAGACACATCATCACAGTGTGGTCTGTTGAACACATTGTCGTCTGCTGGACAAAATTGTCGTCTGCTGGACAAATTGTCGTCTGCTGGACATAATTGTCATCTGCTTGACACATTTACACTTTGTCGTCTGCTAGACAATTTGTCGTCTGCTGGACAGATTTGTGTCTGCTGGACACATTTTCGTCTGTTTGACACATTCTCAGATTGTCGTCTGATGGGCACATTTTTGTTTGCTGGACACATTAACACATTGTCGTCTGCTGGACACATTGTCTACTGGACACATTTTTGTCTGCTCACATTATTGTCTTCTGGACAAACAGTAAACAGTACTTTTAGTAGTAAATCATTTTAGGCAGGTGGCTATCTAATGCACGTTGAAAGTCCTGCAGAAAGTTCTAGATGATAACCACCTTGCATTTAGGGCACAAAGTTATAAAACTTCTCATTCTGAGATCATTCTCAAGTATCTAATCGGTCAGATTCTGAGCTTTGCTCAGAATCTGACCAATCAGATGCTTGAGAATAATCTCTGACTCAATCAAACACTTTTATAACCTCGAGACCAGCATCAATACCAATTTGATCGTCCAGTGTAGAGGAATTTTACTGTGATGTATTTTGATTATCTCTACAATACCTCCATGGGTGGGGGCAGACCGATGATTAATTTCTTTTTATGTGATGGATTAATCTACAGGGGTTGAAATAAATCCTGTCAGCTCACTCTACAGTTGTTTTGTGGATGGAGACTGAGGACTAGGGAAATGTTGCTGAAAGGGGTTTTGTTAGAGAATGTGGAACAAATCCTGTCAGCCTACCATAACAATTAATTTATGGATGGAGACTGAGGTTAGAGAAATTATTGTACTGAAATGGCAGAGATACAGCTAAACAAACGTCCGTACCGAAATACTAAACTCATCATTTCTCCACCAAACCCTGTTCTGTAAAGAGAGGTCACAGTCTAGGGTTTGATGGTAAATACAGAAGATATTCTTTAAAATGTTAAACCCTTCCCTCATATAAACGCATTTTCATGCATTTACAAACAGGGTAGACCCAGATCAGACGGCTCCTATAGGATCAGTGTCTGTTCTGTTAGCTAATGGACTTTGAAAGATCTGTTTCTCTAGTTTCAGAAATGGCTAAAATGTTCCACCTTCCATATTTCATTATCACCATTTTGTCCATGAATATTCAGTAGGTATTAAAATTTGAAATAAGCATAGAACAGGGAACGGGTTAAATTTGCTCATCTTATCTTGACCTCTGATAATGGGCTTTGTTACAGAGGGTGAATTAAAGAAAGCCAATGAACCATACAACTGCTTCATGGGCGGAACCAGAGGATGCGAAACATTCTTAGGTGTTTGGGCCTTGGGACAAGACGGTTATTGTCTCCATCCGAAAGCTGGAATAAGAGTCGGGAAGAGCGGATTCAAAAAAGCTGTACTGGAGGTAAAGTACGGAAGAACCTGTCTTAACCCATTACCTCATAGGCTATATTTAGATACAACCTCTTTGAATAAATCTACCGAAAAGGAGCATTAACTAGAGAAATTGAAAATTTTAGAATTTGTAGATTGAAACCATTGTGATAAATAGAGCATTTGCTCCTATAGGAGCAAATGCTCTATTTATCACAATGGTTTCACAAAGTGACTTTTACAGAGTCGTCAAAAGTCATCAATATCAGGGAATGGGTTAAGCGACCATCGGAAAAGAGATCTAATTATGGGTCTGACTATAGGAGTTTTCTACATCCATTTTGCACTGCAATAACCAACAACATGCTATTTAACCTATTACCTCATATGCTATTTTTAGACCCAACCTTTGAATACATCTACCGAAAATCAGCATTAACAAGAAGAGAGGAATGTTTTTAGATTTGTGTAGTGTTTAAACCATTGCGATAAATAGAGCATTTGCTGGCCGGATAGGACAGACTCTACTCTATAAATTGGCATGACGTGTCTAGTAGTTAAACAATTAACCTAATAGTGACACAAACGGAGTAGACCCAGGTCAGACGGTTTTGTAGAAGCCGTATGATCAGGGTCTGCTTTGTTTGCCTATGGAATAATAAATATTCAACAACCTATGCCATATTTAATTTTCGTGTGTTCACGTCATCATGAAAAATCATCTAAATAACCATTTCTGTCATATAAACGTGTTTATGCATTTGCAGAGTAAACCCAGATCAAACGGGTCGTATAGGAGCTGTCTGATCTGGGTCTGCTCTGTATACTAGTGAAATTAGAAAGATCTGTTTCTGTACTATCTAAATAGCTGCAATGTTCCACCTTCCATATTTTATCATAACTATTTTCCCCAAGAATATTCAGTAGGTACAGTAAAACCTCTCCATAACGACCACTAACTTTTGTTAATTAGTTGGTATTTAGGGCAGGTGGCTGCTTATAGCAAGGTGAAAGCAAAACTGAACGCTTCTGTAGGAGCGTTCTGTTTTACTTTCACCTTGCTTTACACAGCCACCTGTCTTTAAAACGAAATAATTGATGTAATTTAGTGGCCGTTATAGAAAGGTTTTACTGTATTGAAATTTGGAATAAACATAGAACAGGGAAAGGGTTAACATTCATTACATTAGTATGTTATATGAATATTCATGAAGTAAAGGGTTAATCAACAAAAAGTATGGTCATTTATTAACCTTACGTCGTCACTATCGAATTTGTTACATTATGACAAGGGGGATATTTTCCCATGGCAGGCAAACAGAGAAGACACAGATCAGACGGTTCCTATAGGGCTCTGTTTGCTTATGGAATTTGATAATTCTATTTCTCTAATTTTTAAAATGGCTAAAATTCCCCACCTTCTATATTTCATAATAACTATTTTGTCTGAATATTCAGACGCAATTGGAATTTGGACTACATATAGGACAGGGAAAGGGTTAACCCTTTACTCCATTAATACGCCTTTCTATGCCTTTGCAAACAGAGTAGACCCATAATAGACGGCTCCTACGCTCTGTTTGCTTACGGAATTACACATATTTAAATCTCTAGTTTCTGCCATTTCTAAAACGTTCTGTGTTTATACGCCATTAAAGATAATACTGTAAAACGTCTCTATAACGGCCACTAAATTACATCAAATATTTTATGTTAAAGGCAGGTGGCTGCTGAAAGCAAGGTGAAAGTAAAACAAAACGCTCCTATAGGAGCGTTTTGTTTTACTTTCACATTGCTTTAAGCGACCACCTGCCCTAAATACTAATAATTAACACAAATTAGTGTCCGTTATCTAGAGGTTTTACTGTAGTCTGATGTTGATGATGCCGTTATTTCTTATATAAACGGTCATGAAGTAAAGGGTTAACCCTTTCGTCACCATACCCATAGCCATGTGTTGTTTTCTTTGTGTACAGATACACTGGAATAATCCACAGCAAATATCAACCTACACTGACGGTTCTGGTATAGTGTTTTACCATACCCAAAACCTAAGACTGCACGATGCCGGTATATTTATGATCGGATCGGAATATTTGGAAATCCCTCCAGGGGAGGAGATGCACACCGAGCGGGGCATCTGCAGTGGTAGTTGTACATCGGAATTGATAAATGGCACAGTCAACGTGGTATCCGTGTTCAACCATATGCACAATCTAGGTAGATACAGTTAAATCTCTTTAAACCGGGCGTTCAAAATACTACCAATGACTGCCTTTAAGATAGGTGATGGTTTTGAGACTGACTGTTCCAAGGCGGCACTCATGTTGTCACCCTTATTTTTATGTTTGTCTTTACCTTTGTGTTCTTGTACTTATGCGTTTGTTGGTGTTTGAGATTTGCATCTCATTCTCTCTGTCTCTCTGTATGTCTGTCTGTCTGTCTGTCTGTCTCTGTCTGTCTCTGTCTGTCTCTCTCTGTCTGTCTCTCTCTATCTCTCTCTCTCTAGCTCGTGTGTGTGAGTGCGTGCGTGCGTGTGAGTCTCATATTTTCTATCAGTGTTTTGGTAATGGTTTCGTTTTGTATGGGGCTTTTCCAGCTTGACTTTACCACTTCTCATTACTGCAAGGTGTAGTACATTTAGAACGCTCCAAAGGACCTTTCTACACGACTTTCACTCTGCATTATACTGCTTCCTGCATTACTTTCACTCTGCATTGAGCAGCCACCTGCCAAAAAAGACGAGTTGCAAACAGCTTGGATCCTGATCAAATGCCGAGTTGCTCGGTGTCTCATTTGGACCTCAGCTGTTTGACACTTTGTCAAATGTTTCCAAAAAGCTTGTGTTATGACACTTGATCAATGCTTCCTCAAAAGCCTGTGTCATGACACTTGATCAATGCTTCCTTAAAAGCTTGTGTCATGACACTTAATCAACGCTTCATCAAAAGCTTGCGTCATGACACTTGATCAATGCTTCCTTAAAGACTTGATCAAATCGGATGTATTCAAAATTGAACAGACCCCAATAAGACGCGCTTAGCCTGGGGCGAGTCAAATTGTTTTGCAGTTCTGGTGTGATTTTTTGTGGTGATAGTTATAAATAGACACCGATCAATCTGCACGCGCGAATAAAATGGAGTGAACCGCTTTAGAGGTATGATAAAACATTTCTATACAACAGAACCTGTATTAAACGGCCATCGAAAAGAAGTCTATTTATGGGTCTGCAAGGCAGGTAGTAGCTTAATGCAATTCAAAAGTAATCCAGTTAGAGCTTGCCGCGTTACTTTTGCCATGCATTAAGCATCCACCTGTTTTAAGAAACCTATATTCAATAAATGAATGACCGCTTAGTACAGGCTTTACTGTATACAAATACCTAAAAAAAATAGCACCAAAGAAGCTTGCTTATATTGTTATTATCGACTTTTAGCACATGCTCTACATCGTCGCTGTGCTATTAACCATTAGCACATGCTCTACATCGTCGCTGTGCTATTGACCAATAAGGTTACGAGATTTCAGGGCGTTGACTTCAGTACTATATTGCGTAAATTTCTGTCCATTTCATCGATAAATGACAGCTGTGAATGGCAACTGTCAATTTATCGGTGAAAAAATAAAAGGATGGACTATGAAAACTACAAATACAGTAGCACCTTTCTACACAAATTACTAAATACAATTTTATTTGTTTGAATGGTAAAATTCTTTTTTAAACGATTATGTTATAAAGGTAATTTGCTCGAAAGGATCCGCTGCTTTAGAGCAGTTTATCCGTAACATCATTCATTTCAAGATTAAACAATGCAAAACTCTTAAACAATTTACCTTGAAAGCTGTGCAAATACAACTTGTTTATTGTGTTTGTATGTGGAATATATCTATACTCTCCTGATCTGGAGGAAATACAAATTATTGTTATTCTGAATGAATTACTAAATACAATTTACACATATTTCCAACTGATTGTCCCGGTACTCGGCCCGCTCTCTATAAATTCGCATGCTCCACGACTTTGCCTTTTGTGATTTGCGCGGCATACGATCACTTATGCACTTTGTTAATTCCGAATGATGCCATCAGATACCGGTTTTGAACAGGCGAGGTGGAAGTTTCCTCGTACTTGTATTAGAATGTAAAGCTCTTCCAAATCGTTCAAATAATACGCCGAAATTCACTGTTTTGTCCGCAATGTTTCAACGAAGAATGAGGCTTGCGTAAAGAGCTTGTTCATTTCATTTACCGAAACGTCAGTTTATATTTTGGCGGGAAATTGACGGCGACGGTAGAGCATTGTGCTAAATAGCTCAGAGCATGTTTATTTCATACTACAGAATATAGTCCTCTCGGCGCGTCCCGCGCCTCGAGGACTGTATTCCGTAGTATGAAATAAAAATGCTCTAACCTATACATAAGGTTGCGAGATTTCAGGGCGTTGTCCCCAGTACTATATTACGTAAAATTCTGTCTATTTCATCGATAAATGACAGCTAAGAATGGCAACTGTCAATTTATCGGGGAAACAAAGAAGAAAGGACGGACTATAAAAACAGCGCAAATACTGTAGCACCTTTCTAAACGAATTACTAAATGCAGTTTAATTTGTTTGAATAGTAAAATTCTTTTTGAAATGATTATGTTAAAAAGATAATTTGCTCGAAAGGAAATGCTGCTTTAGAGCAGTAAATCCTTAACATTCATTTTTTAAGTTTATATAATGCAACGCGTTTAAACAACTGAACAATACGTCAAAAGTTTCTATGAAACCCGTGCAAAAACAGTAGCACTCTTCTAACCGAATTACTAAAAACAATTTACACATATTTCCAGATAAAATTGTCTCCAATATACCTCGAAATTCACTGTTTCGTCCGCCATATTTCAACGAAGAATGAGGCTTGCGACAAACCTTGTTCATTTCAATTTACCTGAATGATCGAACCGCCTCAACCAATCAGTATGGTTTGTTTTGAAACTTTGCAATATCTCGCGGCGGGAAAATTGACGGGCGATGGTAGAGCATTGTGCTAAATAGCTCAGAGCATGTTTATTTCATACTACAAAATACAGTACTCTCTGCGCGCCCCGCGCCTTGAGTACAACATTCCGAGGTATGAAATAAAAATACTCTAAACTATACATCTAGGTCATGTTTACGTAATAAATAATTATCTCTGTCATATTATAGAAATTTGAATTTGCCATATTTTACTAATATATGCATTGCAAAAGGTGTATACATGTTTCGTATTGATTGTTCCAAGTGCATCCCAAACCTGTTGAATCAGATCTTTATTATCTCATAAGCAAGCAGAGAAAACCCTGATCAGTCGGCTTTGTTTACTGATAAAAAATTAGAGACATGATCTTACAGTTTATGCCATTTCCAAATATGTATGTGCCCATGTGTAATCATAACAATTAATCGTATTAATATTCATGACGTCATTATTTCTTATATTAATAGTCTTGAGGTGAAGGGTTGAATGGTTACTACTGAACTATTTCCCCCTCTTGTTGATAAGTTCACCTTTTCCCTGTTGTATAATCATTTACAATATTTTGACATCATGAATATTTATTTAGCTGAATATTTAAACAGTACTCCCTCCCTACAACGACCCTCTCAATAACGATTCCCTCCTTACAACAACGCATGTCACTGTTTCCGAAACAACAAGGCTCCAGAAACAACCTTTTTCCACCGTATTTTCTTTATGCCCCCATCAAACCCTATGTTGTGACCACTCTTTAGAATCGTCACTTTGTGACGATTCTAAAGAGTGGTCACAGCATAGGGTTTGATGGAGGCATAACGGTTTTAGTTCTCGAAATAAACCTTATCTGGGAATCTGCATACAAGCTAATTATGTTTGATTTTCCCTCCCTATAACAACTCCCCCTGAACAACACATACAATATTCGTATCCCAAAGGGTGTCGTTGTAAAGAGGGAGCACTGTAATGGTAAATGCCGTTTAAGACTTACAGTGGACCGCTATTTCCACTGTGTGATACCGGTATATTTCAGGTAAGAAAGCCGTGAGCTCCATTATCAACCCAAATAATCGAGTTGAGTACCTCGGATATGAAGAAACTTATGACTACAACACGCCAATCGTCCACGAGTAAGTCTGCATGCGTAGGCATACAACACATGTCCGATCTTACATCAGTAATTATGTATGCGTAGGCGTACAGCATACGCGCTACCATTCACCAGTGATTATTTATACGAAGGCATACAACATTCGTCATATCATACACCAGTAATTATCTATGCGTAGGCATACACCATAGGTCCATCATACACCAGTAGTTATTTAAGAGTGGGCATACAGAATAGGTCCATCATAAACCAGTAGTTATTTAAGAGTGGGCATACAGAATAGGTCCATCATAAACCAGTAGTTATTTATGCATAGGCATACAGCATAGGTCCATCATACACCTGATCTTATTTATGGCTAAGATGTACAGCATACGTACTGTCATACACCTGTAATTACTTATGCATAGGCATGCAGCATAGGTCCATCATACACCAGTAATTACTTATGCGTAGGCATACATCATAGGTCCATCATACACTTGTAATTATGTATGCGTAGGCATACATCATAGGTCCCATCATACACCAGTAATTATCTATGCGTAGGTATACATCATAGGTCCCATCATACACCAGTAATTATCTATGCGTAGGTATACATCATAGGTCCCATCATACACCAGTAATTATCTATACGTAGGCATACATCATAGGTCCCATCATACACCAGTAATTATCTATGCGTAGGCATACATCGTAGGTCCCATCATACACCAGTCATTATCTATGCGTAGGTATACATCATAGGTCCCACCATACACCAGTAACTATCTATGCGTAGGCATACATCATAGGTCCCATCATACACCAGTAATTATATATGCGTATGCATACATCATAGGTCCATCATACACCAGTAATTATCTATGCGTAGGCATACATCATAGGTCCATCATACACCAGTAATTATCTATGCGTAGGCATACATCATAGGCCCATCATACACCAGTAATTATCTATGCGTAGGCATACATCATAGGTCCCATCATACACCAGTAACTATTATGCGTAGGCATAAAATATACATCCATCCTATACCAGTTAGTATGTATATGTAGGCATATAGCACACGTCTGATCGTCCACCAATAAGTGTGCATGCGTAGCCATCGATACAACAGTAGATATACATACGTAGGCATACAGTACTCGTCCGATTATACACCATTTAGTATGCATGTGCATTGCATAATTACACAGCATACGCCCGATCACATCTTAACAAGTAAACTATGATGGTCTTGTATCGCTCACATGAAAAGGTAGTTTATGTTATCTATTGTATATGTGAGAATATTAGTCAAATTGTATCACATATACCAACAATATCACCACATGGTAGACATTTTTTTCAGGAATTACAATATTGTTTTCATTCTTGGGAAAAGGTCATAAACATTATGACGTATGTTTCTACAAAAGTATCCCCTATTGCCATAACAGAATTTTAGCCGCATCTGCTTTCTTATTAACCTTTAGCTTGCTATGGGCGGATGGGTGAATACCTTCGCAAACAGTTTGGATCCAGATGAGACCCCGAGTAACTCGGCGTCTGATCTGGATCTAAACTGTTTGACATACTGATTGTATTTTGGTAGAAAATTGATCATAGCTTGAACTTTGAAAATGTAGAAGGTGAAAATTTCTATGAAAATAATTTGCTCAGCAGCCTAAAGGTTAACAATACCGACTTTATCATGAATAATTTTGGTAGAGCGTGATCTTGCAATTTTTTACTGAAATCAAACGGGTGGTGTCCGATTTAAAAAAAAAAAAAAACAAAAAAACAAAACACCCCGCAGCCATATAAGGAAAAAACCTGCATGTCCCATTTGGTCACGTTCTGTAGGTTTTGTACAAATTGGTAACAACTTAAATATCGGAAGTATTAAAATCTTCCCAGTGGTTTGAGAAGATTGTTGAAATGCCCACCGTAGCTGCAGTATACAATTAGCCTGCCCCTGGTGTTTTGACGAGTCAAACTGGTTTGAACAATTGGGAAGAGGACCATCCAAGGATCATTTCTGCAGAACAATATTGAAATACAGGGTGTCCCAGAAAAAATGCAACCCATTTTTAATCCCCTATAGTTCTAAATCTATTCAACTGATAGAACAGTTTTATATACAAGTGTTTAGGTACAGCAGTGGTTCACATTTGTGTAAAAATACAGCTTAAATGCTTGTTTAGATTGTGATATACTGCGTAAATACTGAAGGCACCCTGTTTTCACTTTTCCCAGAAATTGGATTTCTGTCACATATTGACCCTGTTGATAATATATTGTTTAGTGGATAACCAATACAACCCGTTTTGTACCCAGAATAATACATACATCTGTGTTAATGGCATTTGTCATATTATAGTAGTAAATATTCCACTTTTACGGTACTTTTAGTTTTTGACGAATAATTCAAGCTCGTACAACTTGTGCACAGAGAAACAGATACATATTTTATCTTATTGCATATGTTCAGAGAATACAAACAATTCTCAAAGGGTTAAGCAGTCAATGAAAATATGGAGTCGTTTTATTGGGCAGGGCTCTCAAGACAGATTTTCTTGACTGATTAGACTTGACTTTTACAGGAGCGTCAACATGAGGAAAAGGGTTAATGATAGTGGTTTTTGTATTTAAGGTTTGCAGAACCGAAGAAGATCCATGCTGGGGACAAACTTGAAGTCACGTGCTTATTTAACTCGATGTCAAATTCAAAAACAACACGCTTTGGACTGGGGACAGATGACGAGATGTGTTATGCTTTCCTTGTTTACTATCCACGGGAAAACCTGAAATCTGACCGTAAGCCAATATATTTATTGAACAGGTGCTTAGCTTAATCAAAATGTAGGGGCCAGGGGCCTGTCCCCGAGAATATTTAGAACTGTGTAGTTTTTAAATCATTGTGATAAATAGAGCATTTGCTCCTCTAGAATGCTCAATATATCACAATGATTTTAAAAGGTGCCTTTTACAGAGGCGTTAAACGGCGACAGTAGGAGGGAATGAGGTAAAGCTTACGTCACAAGACAGAACGTTTGTCAAAATCTACCGTCTCTCCATAGCCTTCTATTTTTGTCCCCTGGCTTTTGGCCATACTGATGTTTTCAATTTTCATACTGATATTACGCACGTGCGTAAGTGCTGATCGCTAGCTGCGCCCCTGTTGAGAACATAGTTTTACTGTTAGGAACGAATTAATGAGTGCAAACTGTTCTTTTGCTTTGTTTTGGCGCCAAATAAACGCTCGTCTGCATCCGATATCGCCTGAATACCGACCATAAACTGATTATTATTATTATACCATATTTATATAGCACTCTTTTCATATCTAAATACGTTCAAAGGTGCTTTACAATTAAAACATTTATACATATTAAAGCAGAAATTAAAGAAAATATAAGATATGCAATAGAAATAAAAACATAATAAACAAAACAGAAACATTTACAGTGTATTTCTAAGGTATAAAAAGAACATCGCATAACTCAAAATTTAAAATCAATATGCCTAGTAAGGTATAATACAATTATGATAAGAGAATAAAGCGATGTTGATGGCATACTATTTCTATAGTTAAAACATGCAACCGCTGTTTGGGCTTAAAATATATATCAGCCACCATAATACTTTAAAAAGGAACGATTTTACGAGATATTTTATTCAAGTGTAGCTGAGTTAAAACATGCAACAGCTATTTGGGTTTAAAATATACATCAGCCACCATATATCTTTAAAAAGAAATGAGTTTTAAGAGTTCTTTTAAAAGACTCAAGTGAAGCTGACTTCCGTATTCCCGCCGGTAGTTCATTCCACAATTTAGGAGCCGCCTTTGCAAAACTGCGATCACCATAGGTAACTGTACGGGATCTTGGTATCACGAGGGCCATAAAGTCATTTTTTGATCTTAAATCACGCTGTGGTTTATATATCTTTAACATGTTTGTGATGTAACTTGGAGATTTGTCATTCAATGCTTTATAGGTGTGAGTCAAAAGTTTAAAGTCAATTCTGTGTTCCACTGGGAGCCAGTGAAGTTCCTTTAGCACTGGTGTTATGTGGTCAAAACGAGATGTCCTGGTAATGATACGAGCTGCAACATTTTGGACAGTCTGCAGTTTGTTCAAAGTTGTCTTTGGTAAACCACAAAGCAGGGAGTTACAATAGTCAAGTCTGGATGTAACAAGAGAATTTACTAGGGTTTTAGTAGCATCAATGGTAAGATATTTTCTGATATGGCCTATTTGTCGTAGCTGGGCATAACAAGACCTACAAACAGAATTCACCTGTTGTTCCATGTTCATGTTGGAATCGAGGAATGCTCCTAAATTGCGAGCCCACGTTGATGGTTTTATCTCAGCATGTTCAACTTTGATTTCTATGTTTGATACACGTTCTGCATTACGTTTGGAGTTAAACAGTATAAGTTCTGTTTTATCTGCATTTAGTTTTAGCATATTGTGGTGCATCCAGGAGACAACATCGTTTAGACAGGCTTCCACTCGCCTTATAACTTCCATTTGTGTAGTAGTGTCAATGGGTTCAAATGATATATATAGCTGTGAGTCGTCTGCATAAAAATGATGATTAAGTCCGTGGTTTCTACAAATTTCGCCTATGGGTTTTGTATACATAATATAGTTTTTTGGCCCTAACACTGACCCCTGTGAAACTGATTTATGTTTGTTCCTGTTTCTGATATGCAAAACCCACAATCATTTTTACAACTTTCGGAAAAATATAAATGGACTCAATACTGAAGTTTGTTTGTTATTGGGATTTATTTTCACATACCATGTGAAACCAAAACAAACATATAAGTCTATAATAAAGGCAAACTGTAAAACATTTATGTCTTGAACAAATATGCGCGGGAAAAGGTCGCATGTGGAAAGTAGCCAATTACATTTAATTACTACTCATGAACAGATTCAATAAAACCGAGTCTGCAATTTTCTCTTTTCGCATTGCTACTTTTGCTTTCGAAGGATCTCCCACTTTTCGTACAAGAGCCAATATTCTACATTTATTTTCAGGCTGTGTTTCAGCGTTGGGTGTGGATTCGTGTGAAGTTGATAAACCTGTAATTCAAGGGTGTAACTTGGAAGAATTCTTCAGTCCGGTGTAAGTCTTTCTGTCAAATATAAATTTTGATCGCAAAATAGTCTGTATAGAACAATGTACTGTATTTGAGATGGGGCAGTTGGTCTGCTCAAGTTCCAGATCAGACGGCTCCTATAGGATCAGTGTCCGCTGTTTGATTTTGGCATAATGCAGATATGATTTTACAGTTTTTGTCAGAGCAAAAAAATGCTGTAAAATACTCTATAAAATTCAGCTAATAAATATTCATGATGTCATTATCCTTACATAACATTGAACAGGGAAAGAGTTAAACCAAACTTTAACAAGCTGTATATGAGAATAAAAGCAGCTAATGCGTCGTAGGGACAGGTGGTAACGTATTGCAGGACGGAGGTTGCATGTAGCGGCTTAACCCATACCGTCATATTGGCGGCTTTTGACGACTCTGTAAAAATCACTTTGTGAAACCATTGTGATAAATAAAGCATTTGCTTCTTCAGGACCAAATGCTCTATTATCACAATTGTTTTAAACTACAAAATTCAAAAACAATCTTTTTCTCTAGTTAATGCTCCTTTTCGGTAGATCTATTCAAAGAGGTTGTATCTTAAAATAGCCTATGAGGTTCAACAGTATCCAAGAATCACACACAAAAATATATATTTTTGTACTAGTAAATAGCCTCTCATCCCTTCTATCCATTGCGTTAACGAACTACTACTAAACATACCACAAAAGCCGTGCTAAACGCCTTTTACTGCCAACGAGATTTTCAGCCATTTATGAGAGAGGGCTTAACGGGGACACCTATTGAGAGGGACTGCTTAATTAAGGCGCGCGCGTGATAAAACAATAGGAGGTAATTTAGCCGTATTTTCCATCTCGGTAGCCTCAAACTATGTGCGTCACATGACTAGATATTTTTTCTAATGAGTGATTTCATGAAACTGGCAATAAAAACCATCTTTTTTATTCGATCGGGTGTAAGAAATGGGGTGGGGGCTTAGTGAAAAATGTCACCCAAATTATAAGCTCTCCGTTGGATAAAAATGTGGTAGAAAGCTATAGGTTATCTTATCATCAGACTACACAACACAATGGCGTTCGTCTACTGCTTTTCATGTTTTAGACAGGTGCAAATTTAAAGGGGTCGGCTTTTTCAAACAATCACAACTTCTGTAATGTGTGTCCGAATTACACATCAAAAAGCATGGTCTCCGTGAAGGATCGTTGTCACAGTTTTTCTATATCTAAAATATTGCAGAACTCCCTAGACATGTTAATGATTTCTATATATGTGCTTTATTCCTTTGAAATTTGCATTTATTTATCTCATTTCCTTATTTGACTGAATGATTAACAGAAATTTGGCGCCGAAATGGTTAAATGGATTTTAAATGTCGGTTTCGATAGGATTGTCGATGTTATTGATAACTATACAAATAAATCAATATAAGTAACCAACTAGATAAAGAAAACAACGAATTTTGCTAGTATTGAATACCATTTTCTGATAACTATTGCTAAATACTATCTCTCTACCTTAACCATTCCCTCCATAAATACGCCTTTCAATGCCTTTGTAATAGTCGCTTTTTGATATCATTGTAATAAATAGAGCATTTGCTCCTATGGAGCAAATGCTCTATTTATCACAATAGTTTAAAAATCTACACAATTCTATTTATTTTCCTTTTCTATGGTAAATGCTCCTTTTCGGTAGATTAATTCAAAGAGGCTGGGTCTAAAAATAGTTCTGGATGAATGAGATAAGTACCATTTTCTGATAGTTAGTGCTAATAATATATCGCTACCTTAATGCAGTTACAGGAATTTACCGTAGGAGCTTTTTGCAATAGTTTCGTCCTGTAGTGAGCAACCACCTGCCTTCAAATGGCATTCGTAATTAAACCCTTACAACGCTGAAATTTAAAATGGACTATTCCAAAATTCAAACCGGGCAAGCTTACGGTGAATATTAAGGGATTTTTCTAAAGAAATGTGTTAAATAACAAACAAAGCAGACCCTGATGAGAGGGTTCCTCTAGGAGCCCTCTCATCTGGGTCTACACTGTTTGCAAAGGACATTAGTGACTCGTGTCCCGCACTGTAAGGGTTCAGCATTGAGCGGTAGTTTTAGAGGGTTTCTATTGTACGGATATCGAGTGGTAGTTTTAGAGGGTTTCTATTGTACGGATATCGAGTGGTAGTTTTAGAGGGTTTCTATTGTACTGATATTAACGTATTAATTTTGCTCTATTTTCTCAATGACAGGAACCCGGATGGAGCAAACAGGTATGTAGAACTACAAGGGCACTGTGCCATTGGTTACTGCAAGAAGGAATGCATTGCTGTCGTCAAACGAATGCGACAACTCCCATGCTACAGTGGCGTGATGTGGAAATATATTTTGCGATATTTGGAAGGCGACAGTCCAGAGCTCTGTCCAGTTCACCGAATGTATGCCTGGTTGTCATCTTGTGACAAAGAAATATACATGGAGGAAATGGAATCCCAGCAGGACACCACAGGAGCTGCGCCAAACATCGCGATTAGCGTACAGGCAGTGGTGGGGATAGTTACAGCTTTAATTCTTACATTTTGAAACCAAAATTAATTATGGCCAAGCAGTCACGGATTATGTGTACCGTTGTAAGCCTTTAGTTTGAACTCTTTCCTTCATATATATTCGGTGTATATATTATATATATTCATGTGAACTAGACGATGTACTTATGTGTAAGTCTTAATAAAATATCTGTTCTGTTCTGTTCTGTTCATATAAACGTGTTTTCACGCATTTGCAAACAGACAAGACCCAGATCAGACCGTCTGATCAGGGTCTCCTATATTTGCTTTTGACATGATATAGATCTGATTCTACAGATTTTGTCAAAGCAAAATATTTTCTTGAAAAGTTTACATGACAAGACTTCCAATTAATAGATATCCATGGTGTCATAATTTCTTACTTGAATATGGAACAGGGAAAATATTAACGCCATTTCTATCAGGTAACTGTTTACTTTACCAAACAACTTCGCGTTAAAGTCACAATATATTTTAGCATCACGTTTCCTTTTATAACAGTAGACTTATGTACAGTCATGTTATGTCCGTAGGTTTCTTGTTTCGAATCGTCAGTTCTGCCATGCATGTTTGGTATTTTAGATTTTTTACGTTACCCGTTGCATTATATTGATGCACTTTGAAGCCTCTGTAAATGTTAATTGTTAAAACCATTATGATAAACAAAACAGTTGCTCCATAGCAGCAAAAGCCCTATTTATCGCAATGGCTTCAAAACTACACGTTTCTACAACTTGCCCGTTTTGTAATACATGCTATTTTCATCAGATTTGTTCCAAGTGGTTTGGTCCAAAGGTAGCCTATGTGGAATTGGTTAAATGTATGTTTTAATTTGCTGTAGCTGTGTAGAGTTTCACCCTTTCATATTGTATACCTGTGCCGTATAAAAATACAAGAGAACTGTGATGTCACTGCATTGCTAATCTCAGACAAAACTTCATGTTCACATTGTATTAATATATGACTTGGTTAACCCTTTCCCTGTTCTATGTTTATTTCAAATTTCAATACCCACTGAATATTCATGAACAAAATAGTTACAATGAAACCTTGAAGGTGGAATATTATAGCCATTTTAGAAAGCAAAGAAACAAAACTATTCAAATTCCACTAGCATAGCTTACCATGATCAGACGGCTCCTCTAGGAGCCGTCTGATCTGGGTCTACTCTGTTTGCAAATGCGTGAAAACACGTTTATATGAGGGAAAAGGTTAACCTATGGCATCACGTTTGGCAACCATGTTTTCAGGAATAACAATACAGTTAGATTGCAATATCTTGAACTTGGATAACTGGATCTGAAAATTAGGTCATTGAATATACAAGTATGTTGAATTGGAAAGCTTCGCAGATGTTGAACATGTGATAACATGTCAAGACCCGGAAGTTATAAAACTGTTTGCGTGACTCTGAGATCATTCTCAAGTATCTGATTGTTCAGATTTTTAGCTTGCACCTAGATACTTGAGAATGATCTCAGACTCAGACTCAGAATTTTGATGGACCCATCTAAGCCTATGACAATGCATCCATCTAAGCCTATGACAATGCATCCATCTAAGCCTATGACAATGCATCGACCTTTCAATGAAAAGCAGATGGTTGCTTAAAACAGGACATACTGTGTTGAAACATAAGTTGAAACTGCCAAGGGGAGCGAGAATTTTTTTCAGTGAAGACACGTCATGGTATGACACACCATTTCAACACAGCAGCTTATCTGAATATATCCCGGCGAGTTGTAGATGTAACGCCAAATGTTTCATACAATGGATTTTCTTATTTAGAAGACTGTTGTCTATGTACTGTCAATATTTCAGCATGTATATCTAGCCACTCGACTGTTTTGTTACATTGTGTGTTCTTTGTGTAGTGTATACTGCATTCTAAATTTCTAACTTAAAGTCCATTTGTATTTTAGCAACTCGTCATTTGAAAAAAAAATAGAAAAACGATCGTTTTTTCTGTCAAAACATGGTTTTAATCCATTTTTTGCGCCTCTGTAAGCTCAGTTTTGGAAACCATTAAGGTAAATAAAGCATTTGCTCCATAGGGTCAAATGCTTTATTTATCACAATGGTTTCCAAACTACGCAATTCTAAAAGTTTTCTTTTCTACAGTAAATGCTCATTTTGGATAGATTTATTCAAAGAGGTAGGATCTAAAATTATCTTATGAGGTAATGGGCCAAGACACTAGCAAACAGGCCGCGATGCTGAGGTCGTGGTGTGTAGCTATTTGAGAGCGGACATAGAGCAAACTTTGATTTACATGTACAAAACAAAATAAATTTGGACTTTAAACTCTTTAATTTGCACATTAAGCGGATATTGTGTAGGTATAGTGAAAAATATATAAGTATTAAACACAGTTTTCTTAGCTAATGGTCTTATGTTTTGCTACCAAATACCGGTATTTACCCGTATATGTTTTACATAGCCTCATAATTATGTACTTCTTTCGAAACTTGATAGAAATAAGATAGGGTTTCTTGTGTCTTTGTCTAATCGTGAGACTTTTTCCAAATGGCGTCCCACAATATTTGGCGAAACTTCGTCACACTTCGAGCAAATGTAAAGGCCATATACAACAGAATTAATGTTGCAAAATCACGCACCCGATGTCAATGACATAATTCCAAAACATGTTAGTTATTGTATGACGATGAGGTGAATGTTTCTATCTACGGACTTGTCAAACATGACATTGACCGAGGCCGTGGTCACTACGATAAACAAATTGATTGTCCGAACAATCAACTACGTTTCATTATCGAGTAGTAATTTGCATATGCAATTAGATCTCATGTTAGTACGATTCACATTGGAGATTTGTCCATCAAAAAAGTATTATATTTAAGATACATGTATCGAAGTTTCTGTACTCCAATTTTATTTCCAAATCCCAATACTAATGCACGTTCAAGCATCCTAACCTTAAACTTCAAGGCTTAAAGTTGACCCTTTAATTTTCTGTCCGCTCCATATCTTTTCAACAACTTGGGAATTTTCGTAAGACTTTGGTATGAATGATCGCTGCGACACTGAATTCGTCACAATCATTGACTCTTTCGCTGCCAACTTTTGTCGTCTGCAAACTTTCTCGTCTGCTACAATTTTCCATTTTCATTTTTCTTCATTTTGTTTCAAGAAACAGTCACAGTAACTCAGCGTCTCATCTGGATCCAAACCGTTTGCATAGGTAGTCACAGACGCGAGATTGGCAGCGAAAGAGTTAATGTAGGTGAAATGTAATGTTTAAACGGTAGAGATTAGCACTTTAAATAATTAATTGCATTGCTTGCCTTTAACCCATCCGCTCATAGTGTCGCCTGTGTAACAGTTACCATTCTAAACCATTGTGATAAATAGAGCATCAGCTCCATAGGAAATAATGCTCTGTTCATCACAGTGGTTTCAAAACAACACAATTTTGAAATTTGCTTTTTTGCTAGTAAATGCTCTTTGTCAACTATTTTGCTAAAAGGGGTAAAAACAAAAGGTCCTTTTATGGCAAAAAGAATGTATCATTTTTTCAGTGGAAAGTTTTAAATATATAAAGCAATATTGCAGTTACATTTAAATGCAAAGTGTTGATCCATCATCTCTAAAGCTGGATTGTCAATGACATTTTGAAAATGGTGTTGAGCCCTTTTGGCAGAAAAACCAGAAAAAGCGGCTGTTGAGCACCTATTATGGCAATCAACCGACGATATCTCTTTATGTGTTCACCATGCCATTTGTTGCAACAATTCTCGAAGAGACGATTCTACAGAATTGGTACTATATAACTTGAGAGCGAGTCTACAGAGTGGACATATAAGGTCACATAGAGAAATGACGATGTAACTTATTTATGTCCAGTGTCCCTTAAAATGGAGACAGACAAACAAAGTAGACCTAGTTCATAGGGCTCCTTCGGGATATTTCTATAAGCAAACAGACCAGACCCTAATCAGACAGCTCCTATAGAAACCATCTGTTCTTGGTATTCTCTTTATTTTCAAAGACGTAAAGGGTTATGCATATCTCCTGTGTTTCTCCATTAAGTCTTATGTTCCAACCAAAGAAAAGATTCTACAGACAACTAAACAGTTTATCTTGAAGTTGATTCTATATAGTGTTCACATAGGGTCACAAACAGATATAACGATTGGTGCCCAGTGTCCCTGAAAATGGAGACCGGAAAATAGTGTAGACCCTGATCAGAATCTGACCAATCTCTGGTAATCAGATCTTGAGAATAATCTTAACCTCAAGCAAAACGTATTATAACCTCGGGGCCTTGTTATATACACAGCACAAGTCGATGTTTTACAACAAAACGCTTACTGGCGTATGTGTGATTACCATTACAAACAGTTTGGATCCAAATGAAACTCTGAGTAAATCTACATCTCGTCTACATCTACACTGTATGCAACTGCAGTCCTTTCGTAGAGTCTTGGAGTCACTTGCCTACCAATGTGTTCAGTCAGGAACAATTAAATAAGTTTATTGCTCAGATAAAACTACATGTAGTCCTCAATTATCCCTTACTTCATAGTCACGTCTCTGATCAGGGTCTGCACATATTGTTGACCAGAGATGGCAATGGCTTTACACCAGCAGTTATAATTATATTTACTGTTCCGCCTCAATGAAAGGGTTACAAAATAAAATCTGGATAGGTTTTTCTTTAAATAATACTGGAATAAATGGGTTAATTGTAGATGGCAAGACCTGATGCAAGAACAATACAGGGGAAGCTTTTTGAAACATGTTCGATATGCGTGTAGCAGGATTTCATAGAAAGTCACTGCCCTTTTGCATACTAAAACACTTGGAGGTTTGTGTATACTAAAACTCTAGAAGGTTATTGTCAACACATTTCACTCGAACTAGTCTCCGTGAAGGCAATGCTTTAATAATTTCTCTCATATAAACATCTTTTTATGCATCTGCAAACAGAGTAGACCCAGATCAGACGGCTCCTGTAGGAACCGTCTGATCAGGGTCTGCTCTGTTTGCTCATGACATTTGACCCATCTTCCATATTTCATTATAACTATTTTGATCATGAATATTCAGTAGATATTGAAATTAGGAATAAACATAGAACAGGGATAGGGCTAACTGATTCGCTGCCGTAGACGAACTCGTGGTGACCTTTGAACACAGTTTTAGTCCGGATGAGACGCCTTGTAGGTCAGCATCTCATTAGGATCCAAACTGTTTGACACTCAAATTGTTTAAACTAGAAATGTGTCCATAGGACACTGATGTTCCCACTTCAGATTTTTGTCACAGAAAGTAGGGGCCATAATCATGTACGCAAAGACTGAAGCGATTAACGCCATTTTTGCAAATGAAGGGATGCCACCCCTTAACGACTGAAGCGATTTACATATTTATCAAATTTGACCAAGACATAATGACCACAAACATGCGTGTAAAGTTTCGTATGGATTGGACAAATACTTTCCAATTAAGAGTTTTGACAAGATACTTTAAAAGTTTTTTTTTTGCAAATAAAGGGCCGCAACTCATACACTACTATATTTACATGGCTATCTAACTTGGTCATGATCTAATGGCCACAAACATGTGTGTACAGTTTGGTGAGGATTGGATAAATATTTTTCAAGAAATAGTCTGGACAAGATATTTTAAAGTAGTTTTTGTCTAACCGGGGTTCAATGAAACAGCGTGAGGCCTATCTGTTCATATGTCTTGTGTTTGTTCAAGTTTTTACGCCAAATGGGATGTCTGTAGGTTTGGTGATATATGTCATTCATCTTTTAAATTTTGTATGAGTTAACTCCCTTCTTCCATGAGTAATCCTATATTCATACACAAATACTGAAGTGAGATGAACAGATCAGCTGCATATGTTGAGTGATTGATTTATCAAATACTCAATTAATTTGAAATCTGACTCAGTGAGGAAAATTTGTGCAGTAGGAAACAGTCTGAATCCTGGTAAGACGCCGGTGATCCCGGTAAAGGTTATTTTTACGAAATGGTGATTATTATGTGTATCTGTTGACAGATGAAATCTTTAGCGCCACGTTTTATTTGTGTCAGTAGTCTCGGTCTTAATACATCTACTAGCACTGTTTTACCCCAGATAAGGACGAATTCTAATGATATCTATATTTGTACCAAGTGTCTCTCACAATCAAGTTGGCGATTTCTACTGAGTCGGACTTCATCAGCTACGAGGTATGTAAAAGTACAGTAAAACCTCTCTATAAAGACCACTAAATTACATCACTTATTTTGTTTTAAAGACAGTTGGTTGCTTAAAACTAGCTGAAAGTAAAACAAAACGTTCTTATAGGAGCGTTCTGTTTCACTTTCACCTTGCTTTAAGCAACCACCTGCCCAAATAACCAACGAATTAACACAATTTAGTGGCCATTATAGAGGGGTTTTACTGTAATAAACATATCAATCATATGTAGTGTATGTGTATGTTAATTACAGTTGAACCTGTCTTAAGCGACCGTCAAAAAGAGGTTGATTATCGGTCTGTAAGGCCGATGGTGGTTTAACCCATTCCCGCATATTGACGCCTTTTAGCGCTTCTGTAAAAGTCACTTTGTGAAACCATTGTGATAAATAGAGCATTTGCTCCACAGGAGCAAATGCTCTATTTATCACAATGGTTTCAAAACTACACAATTCTGAAAATTTTATTTTCTCTAGTTAATGCTCCTTTTTGGTAGATTTAATCAAAGGGGTTAGGTCTAAAAATAGCCTAAGTGGGAATGGGTTAATACAGGTCAAAAGTAATGTAGACAACTCCTATACACATATGTTGTCCTACATTAAGCAGCCGTCTGTTTTTTTGAGACTCTTGTGTTCGATAAATGTATAGCCGCTTAAGTCAGATTCTTCTGTATACCACAACTGAACATTTGTACGGCCAGCGGGACACGTCTAATTGGATATGATATATATGTTGTTATTGTCCTCTGCTACCATTGCTGTCCGCTTTGAAACTCAAAATTATCCCATACCCACTGTAAAGTGTAAACCATTACGTCTGCTCAATATTAGATCTAATGTAAATGTGTCTACTACCGATCAGGCTTGAGAAAATAGTGACTTAATGTCAAATAGCTTGGATCCTGATGAGATACCCAGTTACTCTGCGTCTCATCTGGATCCAAGCTGTTTGCAATTGTTAGTCAAGTGGTGGATTACGGGATACGGGCTTAAGACCTATTTTCAAAAGCGAGTGACGATACAGATAGCAAGTTAATAAGGATTAAAATATTTCTATTTTTCCTTTCAATAACATTGCATCTCAAACTACTATAAATTCGGTTGAGATACCATGCTAGCCGGTCTCTCATCCAGATCCAAAGTGTTAACAACTATTGTCCTGATCTCTTCTCCACCGTGCTTTGAGTGAACACGTGTACAGTTATCTCACGTATGTAGTAACTTGCTATATTAACCCTTGTCTCCATAGATACACATTTCTATGTAGTTGCAAACACAGTAGACCCTCATCAGACAGCTTCTATATGAACTGTCTGATCAGGATCAGCTCTGTTTGCTTATGGTATACTATATATCTAATTATTCATTCTCTGTCTGAACAAACGAAGTCTTATGTTCACGTGCTAATTAATATTCACGATGTCATAACGTCTTACATGAAGATTCAATGAGTAAATGTATAATTCGGCATATTAGGCCTTAATCTTCTTTAAATATCTTCTAACACTCTAGTTTGATTTTTTTCCTGTTCATTAACACTTTCCTCCATAAATACACCTTTCTACGCCTCTGTAAACGTCACCTGTTGAAACCATTGTGAAAAATAGAGCATTTGCTTCTATAGGAGCAAATGCTCTATTTATCACAATGGTTTCAAAGTACAAAATTCTAAAATTTTCCTTTTCTCTAGTTAATGCTCCTTTTCGATAGATTTATTGAAAGTGGTTGGATCTAAAAATAGCCTATGAGGTAATAGGTTAAAGATTTGAGTAACCATTGGCTGCGTCGTTAGCATTTTTTTCGGTTATCTGTATCGTATTCTCCCTAATAAATGCTCCACTCTAATAAACATCCCCTTACTTCTTGGGGTCGACTAAACTAAAACCCAATATTATAACCATCAAATACAGAAATGCATTTTTTTTCAAAATGCAGGTTGTACGTTAACGCAGACTGAAAGCAATACAGAAGGCTCCACGGGTTCCTTAATGCAGTCTGAAAGCAATACAGAAACTTCCACTGGGAGCTTTCTGCATCGCAGTCAGTCTGCATTAAGCAACCACGTGTGTACTAATTCGGAAAACCCCTACATGTATTTAAAAATGTTACGCACATATGAGCGTTTTTCAGAGGTTCTACGATATATGCGCTGTTGCAGGTAATTATTTAACTATACGATGGCAGGCTTTGAGGGAGTTTACTACGACCCGGCTCTGAGAGAGCTACTTAAACTACAAGAGAAATGTGACCGTACTACAGACATTGGAGAGATCAAAGCCGGGATACAGAATGTTATACAACTGTTTCAGGTACGTTTCAAACAGGGGTAAAGAATGTTTAAAAGCTGTTCCATACATATATGTCTGAAACATGGGGACAGAATGTTATATTATTGTGACATGTATGTTTGAATCAGGGCTACAGTCTGATACAATTTTGCCAGGTATGTTTGAAACAAGGGTGCCGAATGTTATTCAACGGAGCTAGGTATATACGAAACATGGCTATAGAAAGTTCGGTGCTAGATAGTTATACAGGTACATTTAAGTCAGGTTTGTCTAAAACAGGAATGCAGAATATTATATGGATGTGACAGGTATGTTTAGAATTAAAACAGGGATGCGGAATGTTAAACACCTATGACAGGTATGTTTAAAAAAGGTATGCATAATTTAATACCCTGTGCTATGCACATCTTTAGCTGGGTCCCAGTGCATTATACGCTATGGTCTGTACGTTTGAAGCTGGGACCAAGGAACATTATACAATTTCAGTATGGACGGACTCCGTTGTATGCATTTAATGTCCCGTGTAAGCCTAATCAAAGGACAGTAAACACTCCTTGATACTACGAAATTCTAGTAATTAAGATTTTATATCTTTGTAGACAGGTGGCTGCTTAATGCAGGATGAAAGTCATACAGAAAGCTCCTAGATGAGCTTTCTGCATGACTTTCACCCTGCATTAAACTGCCACCTGTCTTAAATATAAATAATGGTACGTATTTGAGTGTTCGAATAATCGAGTTTTCACTGTACATTGTAATCGTCATTCCACTATCAATAATACACATTGAAATGTTTTTCACAAATTCGTTGCCGACTGTCGAAATGACATTACAGTCGAGCCTGTCTTAAGCATCCATTCTTTTGTTGATCACAGGAGTATGAAAAAGCAGACGGTTGCTTAATGCAGGGCAAAAGTAATGCATAAAGCTGTTATAGGATTATTAAAAACCAGGCATTTGCTTTTACAGGACAAACTTGACAGGTAGTGTAGAAAGATACTATAGGAGCTTTCTGCAATATTTTTGACCTGTATTAAGCTACTACCTGCCTTACAGACCCACGATTAGAACTATTTTAATGGCTGTATTCGGAACATGACTTTAGACACGATGCGTACTAAACTGTCAGAACTGAACCCCTATCTTGCTGCAACGTAGTAAAATCGCCTCTGTGAGGCTTTAGGTACGATACCCCAATGAGACTTTAGGTACGATGCCCCTGTGAGGCAATTCTTTTAACCCCGTTTGCTACTCACGTCAATATACCTACCTGTAAATAGTGAAGACCCAGATGAGACAGCTCCTGCAGGAGCTGTCTCATCAGGGTCTGCACTATTTACAAATTGATCGTGCAACCAGTGCACTCCACAGCAGTGATTGTACAGCGAAATATTTGTACACAATGAAGATATATGTAAATATACAACAGGGCATGGGTCAAGAAGGAGAAATGTATTTTAAAATTCAGCAAGAGAAGGGTTAAGTTGCAACAATATAGGGTTTGGCTGACAGTTTACTTCGATGTCGTACGTTATCCTGGTATCTACCGCTCTTGTGTAGAGTTCGCACACCTTGACATCGGTCATCCTAATTCCCGATACCTAACTCCGAAACTATCCGGTCACGACATTCTGATGCATCCAACCAATGCTAGCATTCGTCTGCAATGATATGTTGTCAAATGTTACTCAGTCTGTCTAAAATTAAGTACCCTTATCCCCTCCCGCCCTCACCATAAGGTGAGAGGCATATAACATTGCTGGTGTCCGTCCGTCCGTCCGTCCGTAAACCCGTACGTACAAATACGAGTACATCCATACTTACGTCCCGCAAATGCGCGTATGTCTATCGACTCATACGCCTATAGGGCATTTACTTCAAACTCTCACAGGTGAAAAATGTTGATGTGAAGATACTCGTAACGAATTGAAGTTTTACTCCGGCCATTTTCACCAGGGTTTTTAGGGTTTCGGCTTTTGCCGAAATCCTTATAAAATGGATTGCGACTCACCCCTATTGCACGAGCTCTACCTAGCGGGAATCCCCCTAAGAGAATACGCGCATGTGCAGTGCTTGGCTTACAATCCGGTTCCGGAATCTTACAAAATATTTATAATGAAATATGGAAGGTGGATCCATTAGCAAACAGAGCAGACCCTGATCATATGGGAGCGAGCTGTCTTATCTGGGTCGAATATGTTTGCAAAGGCATGAAAACAAGTTTATATGAGGGAAATCAAGGGTTAAATAGACTTCTTCTGTTCTTCACATCAGAAGCTACAGTATAAAGGTTAGATCTACAGCACTGGTGGTCAGTAGTGCAGGGCAACTGTTACATCATGCTAAAATCTCTCGAGGTCATACGCTTAACTCTTTGCACGCTAGCGGCGAAACTGTAATTACCTATGCAAACAGTTTGGATCCAGATGAGAGGCCACATAATTCTGCGTCTCATCAGGATCCAAACTGTTTGTGCATATTTTTGCATAAAATGAAAGAAAGTTTATTGAAGAATTGAAGCAGACGGCAATTGTTGCAAACGAAAATTCACCCAGCACTGTAAGGATTAAGCAAGCTGTAGAGATCTGTAATATCGTCTGCTTCAGGTTTGTCATCATTTGAATTTCTAAAAGATCAGTTTTAGGCATTTTGACCTAAGGCAAAATTGTCACAAGTTGTAAACAGTTTAGATTTTGGTCAAACAGTTTCTTGGTATTAGATCTGAATCCAAACAGGGTGTCCCACTTTGAAAAGGAGAAAGGCAAACAAAATGAGACAAAGCACTTTCTTATCTTTTAATTTATATACATTTCATCATTTATTGATTTACGTGTCAGGCTTATAGTATCTTATAGTGTCTTATAGTATCTTATAGTAATGTATGTAATTTATTTCTTATTCATATCATTTATTTCTATGACGCCGGTTACTGATCAGGGTCTGTAGTGTTTACTACAACACTAACTGTAATTTGCATGTATGACTATAATTTATTTTTAATTATATCATTTATTGATATACTTGTTACATGTATGATGCTGCAAATAGCGAAGACCCTGACCAGTTGTGGTAACTGATCGGGGTATGTATTGTTTGCAGCACAGACTCACAAACTGGCACTGAACAGACTCACACTCGCAGTCTCCTCAGGAAAAAGTAAGAAAATACAATGCAATCACACGCAAAGACAAAGTATAGGCATGGATAAACTATTCTATGAACTTCAGGGTCTTTTCTGTTTGCAAAAGCATAGAAAGGCTTATTTTTGCTCAGACCAATTGTACCCGATATGGAACCCTGAAATCGTCTTTACTATATAATATAAAGTGAAACAATATTATGTGTCTAACAACCCATATACCAATGGGAGGTTTTACTTCAAAGTTTCACCCATGATAAGCTGTCAACCTTGATGTGAAGATTTTCCTAAAGAATGTAATTATTGCTCTGACCATTTTACCAGAGTTATGGGACTCTGAAATGTTCTTCACTGTATAACACATAGTCAAAAGTGCTTGATATATAGAGGCACTATTGTTAGGGGGAGGGGTGCATCAGTGTCTTGGAAACATGCCATGCTAAGTTGAAATATATTTGTTACTTTATAATTTGTCATATTGTTAATATCACCCCACAGTATATTTGGCAATTATTTGTAGGGTATTTAGAATCACAAGGAAATATATGTCTAAAATTGGTTGAAGTGTATATATGGATTAGTGAATGATGCATGCTAATTACTGTTATGGTCCACCAGATAGTAGCAGAAGTATGACCCTTACTTTCAAATAATGGAGTGATGGCTCTATACTACATTCAACATCAATTTTGGCTCTATTGGCACAAAGTGGCAAGTTGAGCTATTGGAATCGCCCTGTGTGTGACATGTTCATAAAACAATTCTTTAAATGTCTTCCAAACTACTGACATGATTTTCAGAAAAATCCACAGCAAACAATCAATATAATATATATTATGTCCGAAACCTTCAGTACTGTCAGTACTTTGATTCCTCACTATATTAGATATAGTGAAACAGTCTTGTGTGTTCAATTCCCCTTGCACCATTGAAATGCATTGTTTCACACTTTCACATACATGCATAAACAATCTTGATGTTAAAATTCTCTTAAAGAAGGAAATTTAAATGCGACCATTTTTCCTTCGTAGGATTTTACCTATAAAACATAACAAGAGTTATGGGACTTTCAAATTTTCCTCAATGTATAGAAACATGTTTGTTCTACTCCTGATACACCTATAGGAGGATTTGCTTCAAACTTTCACAGATAAACAACCTTGATGTGAAGACGGTTACCACCATGTTGTTACACCCCTCGTCCCAAATCATCACGTCTCTTTGTGAATACAGTAGAACATGTCTTTAAACCATTTCCTCATAGGCTATTTTTAGATCCAACCACTTTGAATACATCTACCTAAAAGAGCATTAACTAGAGAAAAGGAAAAAAATAGAATTTTGTAGTTTGCGATCATTGCGATAAGTAGAGCGTTTGCCCCTATAGGAGCAAATGCTCTATTTATCACAATGGTTTCAACTAGTGATTTTTACAGAGGCGTAGAAAGGCGTATTTATGGTGGAAAGGGTTTTAAGTGACCATTAAAAAGATATTTAAATCTGTATAAGACTGTTGTAGTGTAATGTAAGTCAAAAGTGATGCAGAAAGCTCCGATTGGAGCAAGCTTTCTGCATTATTAGCTCCACTTTTCAAAAAGTTGAGCTATTGTCATGACCCTCTCGTCGGCGTCGGCGTCGGCGTCGGCGTTGGTTAACCTTTTTGTTAAGGTCCTTTTCTCAGAAACCATCAAAGATATTTGGATCATATTTGGTATGTATGTTTACTATCACAAGGGGAACCCATTTCACAAGGGTAGGAAACCCTAAAATTAATATTGCCATAGTTATGCCCCTTTTTCGACTTAGAATTTTCATTGTTGGTTAAGTTTTATGTTCAGGTCCATGTCTCAGAAACTGTCCAAGATAGTTGGTTCAAATTTGGTATGCATGTTAACTATTACAAGGGGGACCCATTCCACAAGGGCAGGTAACCCTAAAATTAAATTTGCTATAGTTATCTGCCCTTTCTGACTTAGACTTCCAGTACACTATCCATCACTAAAGAAAGTGGAGCGTGCTGTCTACGGACAGCTCTTGTTTTTGTCATGCATTAAGCAACCATCTGTTATTTAAGACTACTTTGGTCAATAAATGAATGGTGGCTTAAGATAGTCTCACCTGTACATGTATTTTACTATTATCTTACCAAAACATTTAAACCTTTGTACCACCAGAGCATGAAACGGCTTGGTTCATTGAGACACAGAGTTCCACACTGTTTGCAAAGGTCAACCAAACCGACCCTTGTCATTTAAATATTTCGTTGCCAAAATATTGTCGTCTGCAACCTTTGTCGTCTGCTACAGTTTTCTCTTTTTTTCGTATTCTTTCAAAACATTATTACACAGTTTTCCGTCTCATCTGGATCTAATCTGTTTGCATGGATAATCACCTGATCTTTCTCTCGCGACAATGTAAGCGAAAGAGTTAAAGCCTTTAACCATTTTCTCATATTGACGACCGTTGACCACTATGTAAAATGCGTTTTGTGAAACCATTGTGATAAATAGAGCATTTGCTCCTATTAATCACAATGGTTTCAAACTACAAAATTCTAAAATGTTCATTTTCTCTTGTTAATGTTCCTTTTTGGTAGATTTGTTCAAAGAGGTTGTATCTAAATAGTCTATGAGTTAATGGGTGAAACATAAAACTAATATACTGCAGGACGTTGTATTCGTTTTTAACTCATTCCCTCCTAGTGACGCCTTCTGACGCCTCTGTAAAGGACATTTTTGAAACCATTGTGATATATAGAGCATTTGCTCCTATGTAACAAATGCTCTATCTACCACAGCGGTTTCAAAACAGCACACTTATAAAAATGTTCTTTTTCTCTAGTAACTGCTCCTTTTCGGTAGATTTATTCAAGGAGGTTGGGTCTAAAAAATAGCTCTACACAAGATCCGAACATGTTTTAGGCAAGAGAGGCATACTGTGAGGTTGTGACGTCAGAGGAAGGAGATGAGCTCAAATCAATAGATGAGGAATCTAGGACCCATCAATTTGATGCGGCATTCAAGTCCGGACAAACCAAGTTTAAACTTACTCCAATGATGCTGTCTGGCTATCTAGAAGGTTAAACATGATATATATCTCCCCCTATCTCTCCCCTCTCTCTCTCTCTCTCTCTGTCTGTCTCTCTCTCTCGTTGCATATCTGTCTGTGTTTCTGTCTCAACCCTCACCCCTTTCTCTCTTCCATTCTCTCTCTGTATCGCTTTGTCTCTCTGCCTGTCTGTCTCCCTCTATCACACACTCTCTCCTTCCCTCATGGTATCTCATCTCTCTTCCATCACTCTCATTCCCCGTCACTCTCTTTCTCTGTTTGTGTGACCGTCTATCTCTATCTGTCTTTCTGCTTGCATCAGTCTATCTGCGTCTGTCTCTCTTTCTCTTTCGGTCTGTCTGTGTGTATCTGTCTGTCTTTGTCGCTCTGTCTCTGTATC
The DNA here is from genome assembly GCA_963576725.1 of Azorinus chamasolen. Classification (NCBI taxonomy): domain Eukaryota; kingdom Metazoa; phylum Mollusca; class Bivalvia; order Cardiida; family Solecurtidae; genus Azorinus; species Azorinus chamasolen. The sequence continues at coordinate 45,745,952 of OY755241.1, read as the reverse complement.
CCTACCCTTCTATCTCTATCATCCATTCATCATATTGCTTCAGTCTTTTTAGTTATAGTCCTTAGTATGCGGAAATAAGTCAACATAGGCTTTAACCATAGACTTTTTAACACTTTATTCACAGTCGTTTTGTCCCGTTTTCGCAATATTTTAAAGAAATATTTGTCTTTCTGGAATTATTGCAATTTCTTTGTGGAAATTAGTCAAACTAGACCTCTGTCCCCAACCTTAGAAGCTTGTGTCAAATCATCAATACATTTTGAAGTGATGTTAGTTGGTTACATTTGGCGCCCAACGGGGGACTGTGACTGTATGAGCTCCGAGTTCGATTCCCAGTCGTACCCATAGTCGTACCAATACCCATAGAAATTCGGGACGAATTTCAACTTGCTGGGGGAGTATGTCACAGTGTGTAGGTTTATCATCACTTGTACGGCCTTGCTGTACAAGCGCGCTTTTATGGTGACGTGGTAGAGTGTATGACTGCGAACATGGCGACCCGGGTTCGATCCCGGGTCTGAGCGGGTATGTTTCTTTATAAGAACACCCGGTTACATTTGGCCTCGCTTGATATCTTGGTCTCGGGATTGTGCTCCTGGTGAGATTTGTGTATATTAAACTATTTTTAAGAATAACTCAATTATTTCTCCACCAAACCCTATGGTGCGATCACTCTTTAGACTCGTCTCGAAGAGACTATTCTAAAGAGTGGTCACAATGCAGGGTTTGGTGGATAAATGACTATTTTAGTATTTGAGTACGCACCTTCATCTGTTGCTCTGTGTGTACCTGGTGAGGTTTGTTGTGTTAGTATTTTATAAGCGTGTTACTCTCGTACATATTTAACCCATACATATATGTTTCGCTTCTATTTCCAATTTACGCAGGCCAGTTTCTGCAGAGTATCACTAGCATTTCCAAAGCCAAAACTGTTCTGGAAATCGGTATGTTTATGGGATATGGCGCGCTTGCATGCGCACAGGCACTTCCGGCTGATGGGCGATTGATCACGTGCGAATATGAGCTATATTTAAAAGATGTGGTGAGAAAATTGTTCAACAAGTCTCCGCATGGTAAAAAGATTGATATACGAATTGGTAAGTATTTTTTTTAATACAGAGTTGAATACAGTTCGGTCTGGTGTTCATCCACCCATCCCCCTATTGACGCCTCTCCAAGTGTCATTTTTGAAACCATTGTGATAAATAGAGCATTTGCCACGATGACCATTTTGGAATAGATAAAAAGTTGGTTTACTTCAGAAAATTTCTAACTAAGAGTTAAAACTTTACTTATTGTATTTTACGCCACTCCAAACAGCAGACCCAGACAAAACGGATTCACGAGGAACCATTTGATAAGCGTCATCTCTGTTTACTTATAAACTGATATAAATAAGAGAATACCTTAAACGTCCTTTGTATATATGTCGTTGTAAAATGTTAGCAATTAATATTTATTATGTCATTAATTCTTACATGAATATTCATGTAATAAATGATTTAGTCCAGAGATACAGATAAAGGTGCATACCCAAATGCTGAAATCGTCATTTCTCCACCAAACCCTATACTGTGACCATCATTTAGAAACGTCTCGAAGAGAGGTTTCTCAAGAGTGGTCACAGTATATAATAGGGTTTGGTGGAGAAATAAAGGAACTATTCTTGAAAATGTTTAAATTTACGCATTTATCTGGATCTTTGATTTACCCAGGCCGGCCGCTGAATCCACAACGCGACGCCTGTTCACAGTCAACTGATTGACCTATATGTAATGCTTTGTATGAATTAACAGTTGACACAGATTAGACCGATTGGTCTCACATAGCCATAAACCCAATAGAAACACCTTATATCGCTTTTGCAAACAGTGTAGGCCCAGATCAGAGGGTATTCAGTCGCCTTTGAAAACAGAGCAGATCAATATCTCACGCGCCTTTGTATGGGATATTTTATAGACCTGATTCTACACTTTCTGTCAAGGCCAAACTTTCTTGTGTTCATTTACCATGACATGTATATAAATTAATCTAATCAATATTCAATATCATTACAGTTGAACTTCGATATATAGAACTCGGATAACTGGAACTTCGGGTTAACTCGAACAAAAAGTTCGATCCATCCAAAACTTACAATGCAGGTGGCGGTGGTCTAGTGGTAACGCGCTTGACTATCAGTCCGGAGGTCTGGGGTTCAAATCCCGGTCTCTCCCGGAAATTTCAGAGACGCTTTTCCGTGTCTCCCACCCACACATCCTCTCCACCCAGGGGTTAAAATGGGTACCTGTGAGGGTCACTCGCCGGTACTGCGGCTGCATGATTGCGCCATATGTTAGCAGTGCTCAATATTGTAGGCCAATGACTCAATGACCAGGGGAGTAAATGTACAGTCGGCTGAGCGGTCATTCGGACTGAAAGTAGACTATAACTAGGTACTTTACTTTTACAATACGGAATTGCTCTAAAATGTATCGCAACATATATGTAGAAACACATGTGACACCTAATACAGATCTAAATTAATACTGAAAGTTCCCACAGACCTGAATTAAGCTATGAACTCGATAAATTGTTCAAATTAGAAAGCGGAAAACTCGAACCTTTGTTATCTCGAACTCATTTATATAGTCCCTTGATGTTCGAGATATCGAAGTTCAACTGTATTTCTATCACGACTATTGATGTACTAAAGTGTTAAACACCGATATAGTGAGTGGCTTAAACGTTGTATGCAATCCTTTATGCAAGTCTAAGATTTATGGCGTTTAGTTGCATTGCAGATGGTTAAAGATAATTTCTATTATAAGGTCCAGCAAACGACACGCTGTTGGATTTGACCAACGAAGGGTATCAGTTTGACCTCATTTTCATAGACGCTGATAAGGACGGATATCTTGGTTATTTCAAGGTACATGTATGTTGCCTTATATCCCTGCAGAACAATATAGAAAATAAATTTATAGCAGCCATTCTTTATAACCTTTACCGGGCTCCTTTTGATGCCTTTGCAACCCTATTAGACCCAGATCAGACGGTTCCTACAGAAGCCGTCTGATCTGGGTCTACTATGTTTGCTTATGGAATTATGTTGATCTGATTCTACGGTTTTTGTCATGACCGCAACACATGTTTTCATATACCATATAAACATTTATTATTTCTTACATTGATATTCATCAGGTAAAGGGATACGATGCAATGTTTTTAAAGCGCATTTTCAGTGTCTGTTTATTGGTTATCCAATTTTATTGCACCTTGTTTGCCTTGAGTAAGGCATGGTTGACCATTTCAACGGTGCTATTTACACGGGCACATTTTCAAAACGTTTTAAAGGCCATATCAAGAAATTAACAAAATCAAACCTCCGATCGAAACAAGCTTGGAGCAGACAAAAATGTGTCCAGTAGACTTAAATGGAGGTGCTGAATTTCCATTTTATATAATAAGAAGAGCGAATTTATGATTTAGGAAAATTAAATAAGTAAGATAATTGCTTCGTTTCAGACAATAATGGAGAAGAACTTGTTGGCCAAGGAAGGCACTGTACTTTTTGACAACGCCCTGTACTATGGACTGCCCTATATGGAGGAGGTCCCCAGTCAGACGGAGCGTGGGATGAGTTACGTCAAGGGCATAAAAGACCTGAATGAGTACATTGTGTCTAGGAAAGATTTACACAAGGTAAAATGCCCAAAGATGATTCTTTTGTCGAAGAGAAACGTCTAATGGTTTATTACGAACGAATATGTAGTCTTGCTGCACAAACATGTACAAATTTCACGTGTTTTATATAGAATATTCGCCGATGTGCTAGTGTTTATTTGGGGGAGGGGCGTTTTATGTACAGTCCTCATTAAAATGATTGAACGTTACAAATGTGATGTTATTGAAAATATGCGTTAATTGTATGGACTAACTCTTTTACTTGGTGAATAATCATCTTAGAAATACCGTCATCAGACATATTTCTATTAAACGAATTATTATAATTGCATGTGAACAGTTGTTTGGCCAAACAGATACTGTACAACCAAAGCTATATTTTTCTGTAAGCAAAGAAGGAGGACTCTGGTCAGACAGCTCTTACAGGAGTCGTCTGATCTGGATCTACCCTGTTTGCAAAGGCGCCAAAAGGCGTCTTTATAGAGTACAGGGTTAACCTTTTACTTCATAAATACGCTTTTCCCCGTATTTGCAAGCAGAGTAGACCCAGATCAAGGGCTTCCTGTAGGAGACGTCTGATCAGGGTCTGCTTTGTTTACTTATGAAATGATATAGATATAATTCTATGGCATCAGCTATGGCTAAAACATCCCATTTGCCAATATAAAAATAAAATCTAATTTATACTAATGACGTCATTATTCCTTACCTGAATATTTATGAGTAAAGAGTTACGTAGCTAATTCTTAGTCCATGTTGTAGGTTATGGTGCCGATACGAGATGGAGTACTCATGGTCCGCAGAATGGAAGAAACGAGACAGCAATGATGAATACACGGCAGCAACATTATCACTGAGTGGACATGTAGCAAGACATAGACATATTAGCAATTATCTGCAAAACCAGCGTGGGACCAGATGAGCCGAGTTGCCTCGGTTTCTCAAAAAGGATCCAAAACTGTTTCAAATAACACACTAATACTTGTATTTTGAAAATGAAGTGGACGCAATTTTAGTTAACACAACATCAACTTAACATGTTAGAAGTTATAACAATATGTTGTGAAGTTATTGTTTTTGCCTAAATCTTGAATTTCTTTTTTCAAGCCTTTCAGCCCTGACTTTTCAAAGTGGGCTAGTCCATCAGTGTTTAACCCTTTACCCAATAGCCTGTTTCTAGTTTTGAAGACATATGACCACTTAAAGCAGGTTGAAAGTAAAGCAGAATGCGCCTTAAGGCGCATTCTGCTTTACTTTCAGCCTGCTTTAAGCTACCACCTACTAGGATATAGAAAATATTTATTATGCAATATGTTCATGACTGTATGAATTTGAACTATTTTCTTCAGCGGAGGAATAAATCAAACACGTTAAAAGCCGCTTCTATCAGGTAAAGGGTTAACCGTAGATGCCACTCAGTATGAAAGGCTTAATATCCAAAGTTGAATGAACCATAAACACTTATAAATGATCCATTCCACTTTGGATATTCAGCATTCAAGAGTTAATTAGGGTGAATGGAATGACTATTTCAAAGACAGTTGATAATGCTTGCTTTGGTTTAATCGTTTCCGTGTTCAGTGTTCATGAGAGAAATAATGACAACATGAATGTTTATTAGCTCATTCATTTAATGTAATCTCTTTTCAAAGGAATCGTTTGCTTTGACAAAAACTGTAGAATCAGATCTATATCATGTCAAAAGCAAACAGAGCAGACCCTGATCAGACGGCTCCTACAGGAGCCGTCTGATCTGGGTCTACTCTGTTTGTAAAGGCGTAGAAAAGCGTTTCTATAAGGGAAATGGTTACCGGGTAAATTGGCTCAAATACATAAACTCAAGAGAACATTGTGTTTCATAATCATGTCTATTTGCATGTAAATAAATATCTAACATTAACCATTCTCCTGCTATTCACTTGTATGCCTTCATTTGTAAATAATGTAGACCAATATGAGACAGTTCATAGGGAAGCTCCTAGACTCAACCCTTCTCAAGATTTTGTGTTACATATTTTGGGATACATTCCATATGAAACAACTCCTAGACGAGCTCCTAGAGTCAACCGTTCTCGTTCCATTAAGTTAAACATCATTTGCAAAACGTGTAGACCCGTATGAGACAGCTCATAGAGCCAATCCTTCTAGAGGAACTGTTTCGAATTGGTCTACTTTGTAGCAACTGAGTCCATCTTTCCAACAGAGAAATATAACCATTCACAATATCTATAGGATAAATAGCCTATTTACCCTAAGTATTCAAACAGACAAGCGTAGGCAAGTAGTGCAGACCCAGATCAAACTGCATCTGCACGAGCAGTTTGATTAGAATCTTCACTATTTGCTACTATCAGTCTTATTTAACCATTTCCTTACATATTAACGCAATTGCAAACAGAGTATACCCAGATCAGATGGTTCCAGTAAGAGCCGTCTTGTCCGGGTCTGCTTTGTTTGTTCATAGAAGTATAAAAAATCTGACTTTACAATTTCCACCAATACTAAATAGTCCAGTGTTTATATGCTATTATAGAAATTCAGCTGATTAAATATACATGATGCAGTTTATTTCTTACATTAATATTCAACAACGGAAAGAGTTACAGTATTTATCAAAACTGTTTCCAACAGATTTATTCGACTTTACCACTCCGTGGAGATGAGAGGAGTATTTATCAAAACTGTATCAAACAGACTTATTCGACTTAACCACTCCGTGGAGATGAGAGGAGCATTTATCAAAACTGTGTCCAACAGATGTATTCGACTTAACCACTCCGTGGAGATGAGAGAAGTATTTATCAAAACTGTGTCCAACAGATGTATTCGACTTAACCACTCCGTGGAGATGAGAGAAGTATTTATCAAAACTGTGTCCAACACACTTATTCCGCTTTACAAGCTCGTGAAACGGGGATATTATGTGTTCGAATGTCTAGCTTATTAACCCATTTGCTCCCAGTGGATTCTTCCATGTTTATATATTGGATTAGTCCATTTTTATCTAAGGGGTGCCTGGCCTAATTTTTCAATTTCGTTTTGGTTTATATTGAAATTCATATCAGCAAACACTGTTTACCTACATCCCCTATATGGGATCGTGGGAGCAAATGGGTTAAGGCATATCAGTAACCATTTGTTGGATGCCTAACTCATATATATCGGTAATGCTGAATGCAAGCGCTTTTGAACGCACATATCCTGTGTGAAAAGAGCGCTGTATAAATGTCGTATAATAAATAAATAAAATATGATATACTGTACACGTGTAGTATTACTAACCGTTAATGTGCGGAAACCGGATATATAAGATATTTGCAATCAGTGTAGACCTAGATCAAAGGGCTCCCGAGGGAGCCCTTTGATCAGGGTCTGCACTGTTTGTAATACAAATCATTTTCTTCAATTATAAATTTTGATACATTTTTTTTATTATTCAGCAGATTAAGGGTTAAGAATATACATGTTGTAAAATAACTTTGGCACTTACACACAAAAAACCAACACACAAACAAACAAACAGTTATCCACAAACAAAACAATAATAAATTAAACAAGTCTTAATCTTGCATGAGATGTAGGATCAGGGTCTGCTCTGTTTGCTTATGAGATGATATGGATCTGACTAAATGAAATTAAAAAAACAACACTGTAATTAAAGATTAGATTTTAAAAAACTTCAGTCCATGGATACTAATGGAGCAATACATTCATGGAGGAAATGATGACAAGAAGTTATTTAGGAATGGATATCGCATTCCCTAAAACAGAAAAAAGATGTGAACCAGCAGTCTGGGTGACGTTCCGTTTACTTTTTGAACCCTTCTCATCTGCTAAGGGCCACTTGATAGGCATTTGAAAACAGCTTGAATCCAGATACCACGCCGAGTAACTCAGTCTCTAATCTGGATCCAATCTGTTTGACACTCGGTCAAACGCTTTGGTGAATCGTAAATAAGTAAAGTTGTAGCAGACGAGGGTAGTGTGAGCAGATTGATACAAAATACTAATGATGAGTATCAAACCACCCGCTTGTATACGGAGCATATTGCTAAAGATGAAACATCATAAGTTATTGGGCTGCAGATAAAGGTGAGTACCCAACATCTAGAATTGTCATTTCTCCACCAAACCCTATACTGTGACCACTCTATAGAATCGTCTCGAAAACACCATTCTAAAGAGTGGTAACAGTATATGATTTGGTGGAGAAATAATGGAGTTAATCTTGAAAATGTTTAAATTTACGCATCTTATCTAAACCTGATATGTAGAACCTATTCTTATGTTCGTAGGCGCCAAAGAGGCAATCATTCTGATCCTAGTGTCACTAAAATGACCCTGTGACGCGATCCGTCTGTTACTAGTGTCACTGAGGTGGCCCTGTGACAAATCTTACTTAAACCTTTACTCCATGACTTTATGTAAGCAATAATGTTATCATGAATATTAATTAGATTAAGTGTTAAAAAAGCACATGGATTTATGAATATTTGATCATTGCAGAAACTGTAGAATCATATTTATGTTATATCGTAAGCAAACAGAGGAGACTCTAACAGAAACTTCTGATTTGGGTTTTCTCTGTTTGCAAAGACATATTTATGGAGTAAAGGTTTAAGATCGTACAAAATTAAGATCATACAAACTTAAGATCGTACAAAGTCCTAATTAGCGACAATCGAGGCTATCGCACATTGTTCATCAACTAGAGTTAACTTTGTACGACAGAAATTATCGTTAAGTCGTAACATACGACGATCGCAACTTCCAGTTGCAATGGTTGTTTGTATATTATTTCAGTCGTAAGTAAGGCGGTCCCATGGTGTATTGAACTTCGGCACTGAACACTGTTCTAAGGCTACCACAAAATCCATTTTAAACGATATTTTATCTTCTGTTCTTCGTGTCGACGGGGAACTTCTAATATGGCCGTGGTAACATTTGATAGATCTCCTGAAATTAACAAATATCAATGATCTTAAGTTCTTAACCCAATCCTTCTTACTGGTGGCTTTTGACACCTCTGTAAAGGTAATTTTTAAATGGTTTCCAATGGTTTAAATGGTTTCAAAATTAAACAATTCTAAATATTTGCTTTTTTCTAGTTAATGTTCCTTTTCAGTAGATTTATTCAAACAGGTTTGGTCTAAGAGGGAATGGGTTAATAATATTCATGGTGTCATTATTTCTTACATAAATATTCATTGAGTATAGGTTAAAGAATAGTTTAATGTTCAAACTCAGCTCCTATTCACTATACAACCTGTAAAGTTCAGACAAGGGAACTATCTAGTAGTCTTATTTATGCGACTTCTAACCAGAGTTACCGTTCTTGCTATTCTGTCATATTAGTCTGTATTAGAAATTTGCGACAGGAACGACAACTCTGCTCAGATAATTATCTTCATGTTTACCTTTCCTGAAGTGAAACTCGTCTTCCCATGTGCCTTTCGTTGTATCGAAACACTCGCACACCCTAACATCCTGTCCGGTCTCCAGGTGACAGCCACCAAACACATAAATCTTGCTGCCTGTAAAACCATGTGTGTTCTGTTTAAGTATTTTTTATCAATTATTCACAGGCTTACATATAAGAATAAAAACTCCATGTAATGTCCAGGTTAATAAATATACATGTACATACTATTTACAAATAACTTCAAACAAGTGGCTGCTTCATACAGGACGAGAGCAATACATTCTGCATAGATTTACTCCTGCATTAAACTTCCGTTTAAAGAGTAAAAACCAAAGAATTATTATAGTAGTTGTTGTAACTGCATAGAATAACTTGTCTTAACCCTTTCCTTCATATAAACGTGTTTTCACGCATTTGCAAATAGGGTAGACCCAAATCAGACGGCTACTATAGGACCCGTCTGATCAGGACATGTTCTGTTTGCAAATGGAATTTGATTGATATGTTTCTTTACTTTCTAAAATGGCTACCATGTTCCACCTTCGATATTCCATTATAACTAATTTCTCCATGAGTACGTATCAGTAGGTAATGAAAATTGTAATAAACACAGAACATGGAAGGGGTTAAGCCATTATATACCTACCTGTAAATAGTGAAGACCCAGATGAGACAGCTCCTGCAGGAGCTGTCTCATCAGGGTCTGCACTATTTACAAGTTGATTGTGCAACCAGTGCACTCCACAGCAGTGATTGCATAGCGAAAATACGTGTACACAGTGAATATATATGTAATTATACAATAGGGCATGGGTAAAGAAGCAGAAATGTATTTTAAAATTCAGCAAGCGAAGGGTTAAGCTGTCACCTGCATTACAGACCTGTGATTAGACCTCTTTTAGACTGTAGCTGTATATAATTTGGATATGACATGAATTAAGCGGTGAGCTTGAGAAATTGTTCAGGTAAGAAATCGGATGACTCGAACTTCTGTTACCTCGAAGTAATTTGTACTGTTTCTTGGAAGATCAAGATATCGAAGTTCAAGTTTAACATGAATAAACAGTTAATTTAAAATTGCCGTTAACTCATTTGCTAACGCACATTCTGTCGTCTGCAAACTTTGTCGTCTTTTTGAAATATATAATCGAAGTATCAAACTGTTTGGATTCTATTGACGCATCGATTTACTCGGTGTCTCATCTTGATACAAACTGTTTTCAAATGTATATAAAGACTCCCTAACAGCAACGAAATATTTCACGAGCGTTTTCGTGCACTCTGGCTCACAGCATTCACCACCGTGTGATAGATTTGAACCAGGTGATAGAATGAAGAGGCTATCTAAGTCTGTGAATATTGATGTATGAAATAATGACATCATTCATATCAATAAGCTTCAAAATGACATGAACACAGGCTCCTTTACCATGGCAGATATTACAGAATCAGAATTATAGTATTTCATAAGCAACCATAGCGGACCTTGATCAACCAGCTACAGTAATACCTCTCTATAACCACCATTAAATTGTGTTAATTATTTGGTATCTAGGGCAGGTGGCCGCTTATAGGAGCGTTCTGTTTTATTTTTACCTTGCTTTTACCCATTACCTAATAGGATATTTTTAGATGCAAACTCTTTGAATTAATCTACCGAAAAGGGGCATTAATTAGAGAAAAGGAAAATTTTAGAATTTTGCACAGTGCTCCCTCCCTACAACGGCCCTCTCAATAACGATTCCCTCCTTACAACAACGTATGCCATTGTTTCCGAAACAACAAGGCTCCAGAAACAACGTTTTTCCATCGTACTTTCTGTATGCCTCCACCAAACCCTATGTTGTGACCACTCTTTAGAATCGTCACTTTGTGGCGATTCTAAAGAGTGGTCACAACATAGGTTTTGGTTGAGACATAACCACTTTAGTTCTCGAAATGCACATTTTCTGGGGATCTGCAAACAAGCTAATTATGTTTGATTTTCCCTCCCTATAACAACTCCCTCTGAACAACACCTACAATTTTCGTGTCCCAAAGAGTGTCGATGTAGAGAGGGAGCACTGTAGTTTAAAAATATTGTGATAAATAGAGTATTTGCTCCTATATGAGCAAATGCTCTATTTATCACAATGGTTTCACAAAGTGACTTTTATAAGAGTCGTCAAAAAACGTCAATATGAGGGAAAGGGTTAAGCAGCCACCTGCCTTTAACACAAAATACTTAATTAATTTAGTAGCCGTTAAAGAAAGGTTTTACTGTACTACAGAAGCCGCTTGATCTGGGTCTATCCTGTTTACAAAGGCGTCATAAGGCGTGTCAATAGAGTACAAGGTTAACAAGGTGCATATTGAACCTTTCCTACCTATTGCATGCGCCCCACAACTGTGTCGAGGCCGAACCATACTCGGATACTTTGTTGTCCACGGTGTCACCATATCAAGTCCGTGAATTTGCGACTGTCTTCGGCCAAGATCGGACATATTCGATGCTCTTCGACCGAGTTCGTGAATAGAGGAACTGTTTCGTTTGTTATGAAATACTGCTGACGCGGTCATGTTTGGAGTGTATGAAAATATTCCTCTCTCCGTAGTAAACTTACTCTCACCGGTCTCTGATGTTTTACACGATACTCCTGAAAATGGTAACCAAAAACATTGTAATAAACATAAACACGCAATCTCATGAAATCCACTGTAGGAAATTACAACATGAATTACAATTAACCCTTTTCCTGTTCTATACCTACTGAATACTCATGGACACATTACTTATAATGAAATATGGAAGGATGGAAATTGTAGCCATTGAAGAAAGTAAAGAAACATATATTTCAAATGCAATTAGCAAACAGAGCAGATCCTGATTAGACGGCTCCTATAGGAGTCGTCTGATCTGGGTTTACTCTGTTTGCAAATGCGTTAAATATGAAGGAAAGGGTTAAAGGAATTTGAAAGGACATATAAACAAAGGAATGTTTGGCCATGACAGAAACTGCAGAATCGTATCTATATAATTCGATAAGCGAACAGATCAAACACTGATAAGACATCTCTCACAGGAGATGTTCGATCTGGGTCTACTCTGTTGGCGAATGCGTCATATAGGTCTGCGATACTTGTTCCACATGCCTAGGTTTTTGAAACACAAACTTGTTACAGGATGTGTTTGTTAATTTAACCCTTTGCATGACCTTAACCCTTTCCCTGTTCTATATTTAGCCCAAATTTCAATACCTACTGAATATTCATTAGCAAAATAGTTAGAGAGAAATATTGAAGGTGGAGCATTGTAGGCATTTTAGAAAGCAAAGAAACAGATCTATCAAATTCTATTAGCAAATAGAGCAGACCCTGATCAGACGGCTCCTCTAGGAGCCGTCTGATCTGGGTCTACTCTGTTTGCAAATGCGTGAAAACACGTTTATATGAGGGAAATGGTTAAACGAAGTGTACTTTAGACCCAGTTCAGACGGCTCCTGCAGATGCCCTCTGACCAGGGTCTGCTCTGTTTACTTATGAGATAATAATAATAATCTGAAATTACAGTTTATGCCATAGTCAAATTGTTTCGTTTTCATATTTGCATTTATAAAAGTTAAGTAATAGATATGTATGATGTCAATATTCCTTAACTGAAAATTCATGAGGTAAAGGTTTTAAACCCGTTTTTCGCCATCCCAGTTTTTTAACCCATACCAAGTCACATTATCATAGCATCGGGTCAACCAACCTTTAACTACCATTGTATATATATCGCTCAGCGACAAAGCCACCAGTACCTCTTTTTACCACTTTCCCTCATATAAACGCATTTTCACGCAATTGCAAACAGAGTAGACCAAGATCAGACGGCTCTTTAGGAGTCGTCTGATCAGGGTCTGCTCTGTTTGATAATGGAATTTGATAAATATGTGTGTTTACTCTCTAAAATGGCTACAATGTTCCACCTTCCGTATTGTATTTCATTATAACAATTTTGTCCATGAGCATTCAGTAGGGATTGAATTTTGAAATAAACATAGAACTAGGAATGAGTTAAAAGTATTTGATATGAACCAATTGGGAATCGAACAACATACCCCAGCCTTGGAAAGTGGATTATCTATTGACAGAGCTTTCGATGAGCAAAATATTGTATTTTATCTTACATCATTATTTAAAGCCCTTTAATCCCTGAATATTCATTAAGAAATAGTGAATGTATGAATAGTATGTAGCTAAATCTTTATACATTGTATTGAGATCAATAAACATGTTAGAATTGTGTAAATGTTTAAGCACACAGAGCCTACAGAAGCCGTCAGATCTGGGTATATTCTGTAAAGTCGTTAAATGCATGTATGGAATGAAGGTAAGATATATGTATTGGACTAATATGAGGAATAAATAGTTATGGTCAAAGGGAGAATATATGTACAGTACTGAACGAAATATTATGTAAGAGTTACTGAGTGAGTGAGTGAGTGAGGTGATGAGTAGGGGAGGGACGGACACACGGAGGGATGGAGGGAGGGAAAGAGAGAGTGGGGCATGGGAGGGGAGAGGGAGGAAGGGAGGAAGGGAAGAAGAAGAAGAGAGAGAGAGAGAGGTCAAGCAAGCAAGTGAACGAACGAGCAAGATGAGAGAGCTAGTGAGTGAACCAGTGTAGTTTTAGTTTAAAGAATTCAAAATAAATTCCCAATTCATACAATTTATTCACAAAACCTTAATATGATATAATAATATATATAATATTATTATATAATACTGATAATATCAAGTCTTTAAGTATACAAGATGAATGATATGTGCAGTAACTTCCTCTAATGCTTCGGGTCTTAAACTATTTTTGGGCTGACTGGAAGGTCACTATAATGCAATAAGGCCCTCAGTGGGCTGAACTATTTCTTATATTATGTGCATGTTGTGAGCCATTTCCTTGTTCAGTATTCATGTAAGAAATGTCTACTCTGTTTGCAAAGGCGTTAAAAGGCGTTTATATGACGGGACGTATTAAGACAGGTGACAGCTTAATTAAATTAACCCTTCTCTTGCTGAATTTTAAAATACATGTCTCCTTCTTTACCCATGCCCTGTTGTATATTTACATATATCTTCACTGTGTACAAGTATTTCGCTGTGAAATCACTGCTGTGGAGTGCACTGGTTGCAAAATCAACTTGTAAATAGTGCAGACCCTGATGAGACAGCTCCTGCAGGAGCTGTCCCATCTGGGTCTTCACTATTTACAGGTAGGTGTATTGACGTGAATAGCAAGCGAAGGGTTAACACCTGCTTTAAAAGACACACATATTTAATCATAACGTGATTCCTGTATGTGGATTTTACTGGGGAATTCAATAGTGTTTATGCTTCCGTTAGAAACTGCGATACAACCATTGCCATTCACTAGTATGTATACGAGCAGAGGGGAGACAACTCATCCGACCGTGTTTGTACTCACCACCAATTAAGTATATTCTTTTGCGGACAGGGCAGATGGCATAGCGGTCTATATTGCGGGGCATGGAGTGGGGACAGTCCTGGTCCAGCTCCTCCCAGTGCTCCTTCTCGTAGATCCTGAAACAAACAATCAGCATTAGGCAATTGTATATAGTACAGTAAAACCTCTCTAGTGCGACCCCGGAAAAGAGGCTTAATTCTGGATTTTAACCCATTCCCTCCTACTGGCACCTTTTGACGCCTCTGTTAAAGACATTTTTGAAAACATTGTGACAAATAGAGCATTTGCTCTATAGGGGCAAATGCTCTATTTATAACAATCGTTTCAAAAGTATACAATTCTAAAAAAAATCCTTTTTTCTAGTAAAAGCTCATTTTCAGTAGATGTTTTCAAAGAGATTGTTACGAAAACTAGTCAGGAAGGGAATAGGTTAAAGGCATGTGAAAACTTAATACAAGACGAAAGTTATGCAGGAAGCTCCGGTAGGATATTTTTTTCTCGAGACTTGCAATAAATCCTGGGATGGAAATCTGAGACTTTCGTATTTAACTATAGTGTATGCAAAGCAAGGACAAACACAGGTTGTGCTTTTGACAGACGGAATATGCCAAAATAATAAAAATGTACTTTTATAAGACTCAGTGACAAAACAATAAAATGCAATTACACATTATAGTCATGTACAGTCCAATTTAAATATATCGAACTAGGATAATTCGAAATTCATGATAACTCGAGTAAAACAATTACATTACAGAATTATTCTAAAATGTATCATTGTGCATATTTTGGAACACATGTGACAGGTTAATGTAGATCGAATGTAACACCGAGGGCTCATATATGAAAAGCTTTGGGTTGTGACCTTGAGAAAGTGTCCAGATTAGAAATCGGATGACTCAAACCTCTGTAATTTATATGGTCCCTTAGAGTACGAGATATCTAATTTCAACTGTATATTGACTGACCCTTATTCGCGAGCCTATCTCGCATTTGCAAACAACTTAGATTCATATAAGACGCCGAGTAACTCGCCGTCTGATCCGGATCTAAGTTGATTAACACTCGGTCAATAGTTATTCACAAGCTAGTTCGAACCAAAATTAACCCTTTCGCTGCCAAACTCTGTCAAACTTTGTCGTCTGCTAACTTTGTCACTTTGTCGTCTGCCAACTTTGTCGTCTGCTACAAATTTTCATTCTTTTGATTTTCTTCATTTTTGTTTCAAAAACATAGTAACAGTAACAAACAGTTTGGATCCTGATGAGACGCCGAGTTACTCGGCGTCTCATCTGGATCCAAACTGTTTGCATAGGTAATCACAGATCCGGCATTGAGAGCGAAAGGGTTAATCAAAATTGCACCAGCTACAAAATCAATGTGTTTTCACAGCAGGGTACATGTATCTGTTGAGACCAATATTTGATATTTTTGCCGCGTAACCCTTAATCTATAAATACACATTTCTACGACTTTGCAAACAGGGTAGACTCAGCGCAAACGGCTACTATAGGAGCCGTCTGACGAGGATCTGCTCTTTGCTTATGAAATGATATACATGTAGATATAATTCTACAGTTTCTTCCTAGACCAAAAAACCCTGTGTCCATGTATATTTTAACAATTAATTTACATGTACAGGTGAACTTCGATATCTCGAAGTCGGATAACTCGAACTTCGGGATAACTCAAACTTAAAGTTCGGTCCTTCCAAAACCTTACAATACAGAATTGCTCTAAAATATATCACTACGCATATCTAGAAACACATTTTACAGCTTAATGTAGGTCTACAGTAATGCTGAAAGCTCCTACAGGAGCTTTCAGCATTACTGTAGACCTGCATTAAGCTGTGAACTAGAGAAACTGTCCAGATTAGAAATCTAACTTCCGTTATCTCGAACTAATTTATATAGTCCCTTGAAGTTCGAGATATCGAAGTTCAACTGTAATTAAAATTCACGGTGTATTTTTTTCTTGCATGAATATTTATTGAGAAAGGGGTTATGGTCATCGATAACAAGAACTTATTACAAACTGATTTTAGTTTTGATTCCGATACGACGTCATATAATCTATTTTAACAATGCCTTAGGTTTAGGCTGAATCCCAAAGTTGAGATTTTGGGGCACTTTAGTCCAACAAGTATCGCAGAACCGTAAAACCTGACTCATCATTCAAGCTTCAGAATGTGGTGTATGTTTAATTTTCTTCAGTAATTTTCTGTTAAAGGATCTGACAATATCACGATACAATACTGCTTATCTGATACACCAGCTCTCTAATTAACGTTGATAAAAATTAGACTAGATGATGTGGCTAAACAGAATTGTGTGAAAATAAAAAGTTAAAAACATGAAATATGCAGTCGTTTTATTCATCCACAGTGTTAATGGTATTTTACCCTTTACTCTATAAATACGTCTGTCTACGGCTTTGCAAGTAGAGTAGACCCAGATCAGACGGCTCATGTATGAGCCATCTGATCAGGGTCTGTCCTGTTTGCTTATGGTATTATATAGATTTGATTCTACAGTGTCTGTCTAGACCAAGCATTCCTGCTTTTTGTATAACATCGGTGCCGGGTCACCAGAACTATGACTGAATGTAATTTAACCCTTTATTCCATAAATACGAATTTCTACGCCTGGGCACATGGCCAAACATTTCTGTGTGCATGTGTTAGTATAAATTATAATATTAGAGCAATGGGAAATTACTATCCATGATGTCATTATTTTTAGATGAATATATATGAACCACAGTTCAAAAGCTGTAATTAAATCCCAAAGGAGTCATGTCTTTTGAGTCATTGAATCATGCTATTGACTGCAGACATCTATAGGAAAGTTCAAAACAACTAACAGACTTGAAGTGACGAATCGATACCAATATTATGGCAAACAAGCTATCGTTTTTCTATATTCATGATTGATTTCTATATTTTTCCTATTTCTCTGCATTGCCATTTACATTCTACTTTACTCCTAATATCTACAATGATCCCAAAATACTTTCCTATTACCTAATGTTGTCTCCAGTAACTTTCCTATCGTCCTATTGTTTCCCAATATATCAAAAAACTTCATATCGTCCTACTGTGCCTCAATATGTCAAGTAACTTTTTTTTATTGTCCTATTTTGCCCCAATATACCAAGTAACATTCATATTGTCCAAACGTGTCCAAATATATCAAGTAACTTTCTCATTGTCCTCATGTATCCCAATATATGAAGTAACTTTCTTATAATCCTAGTGTGTCCCAGTATATCAGGTAACTTTCTTATTGTCCTATTATGTTCCAATACATCAAGCAACGTTCTGATTGTCCTATTGTGTCCCAATATATCAAGTAACTTTCCTGTTTTCCTAATGTGCATCAATATATCAAGTAACTTTCCTGCTGTCCTATTGTGTCCCATTATATCAATTTTGAAAGTAGGAGAGCATTCAAAAACAAAAGCAGCAATGCATCACGTAACTTTCTTATTGCCCTATTGTGTTCTAATGGATCATGTAAATTTCCTGTTGTCCTATTGTGTCCAAGTATATCAAGTGACTTTCTCATTGTTCTATTGTGGCCCAAAGTATCAAGTAACTTTCTTATTGCCCTATTGTGTTCGAATCTATCAAATAACTTTGCCATTGTCCTATTATGTCCCAATATAGGACGTAACTGTCTTATTGTCCTATTGTGTCCCAATATATCATGTCCCATTGACCCTTAGCCCTAAAGGGTTAATCAATTACAGTCCTCAACATTGTAGGCGAATGACCCAATGACCAGGGGAGTAAATGTACAGTCGACTAAGCGGTCATTCAGACTGAAAGTAGACTATAATTAGGTACTTTACTTTTTTATATACTCTGATCAAACTGCTCCTGCAGGAGCAGTTTGACCCGGGTCTGTGCTATTTGCCTGAATTTATCTGTATGAATACTTAGAATAGTTATGGTATTTACCAGGATTTGCTGTAATTATACAACCGCTGATACCGGTAACTGACATGCAAACCTTTAGAATCAAAGCCTTCTAACTTCCGTTTGTTTCCACATACTTCATCTGTAATGCTTACTCTACTCTGATAGTCATTTGGGGATTGCTTTCTATGTTCGGTGGTAATTGTCTGTTTTACATGACTGCTATCAAAAGGAACTGGGAGCGGTTTGCCAATAAGCTCTTCAAGACGGGAGGAAACGCGACTTTCGTATACAAACATTTTTCATTGTATCACGCAACCAAGTCATTTGACATTTAACAACGAAAACAACAACAAGCTTTTGCCATTGTCCTGCTAATCACAATTTAACCGCTTTATTGACTAAAGCTTTACATTATATATACACCGTTTAATTAACTAACTATTTACTCTATATATACACCATTTAATTAACTAACGTTTTACTCTACGGATACACCACTTAATTAACTGACACTTTACCCTATAGATGCACCGTTTAATTAACGGTGTGTTCCCACTTTGCCAACCTCTATTGTTTACAACAGAAAAGGTAATTGGGGTGGTGGAATTGCATTGTTCAGCTATAGCAATATATTTCAGATGTGATGATTGCTCTGGTTTGCAATACTTGTGCAAAAAGAAGGATTTGGTCTCTCCTTTGATTTTGGGTCCAGATCGTGCTCTGGCAATATAGATAACTATAGTCTCGTTATGAGACTACCAGTTTACAACATCATATTCTAAATCCAACAGTTACGATTGATCTTTACTTGGTACTACAGTAGCCAATAAATAATAATAGAAAACCGTGCGTTTTGGATTAAATGCAATAAATATAACTCGTAATGTATAATTATATAAACTTTACAAGTAATACTTATGACGTGTTTTAGTTATTAATTTCATATCATAAAGAGTGCATGTCAAACAAAGTACAGTGAGCAAGCACATGTCCGTGGTTTACCCATCACTGCTCATGCGATTTCAGAAGCCGTGTTTTCAATACAGCGGCTAGTCCGTGTCTATAAAGTTGAAAATGTCCAATTGTTTTCATTAAACCTGATGGTTGCTTGTGCATTTACCATATATACAGGAATAATAATAAGATATTAAAGTTCGCCAAATATAGAGCCCAATGAATTAATTAGTTGTTTTCTGTAGCACTAAACGTGTTTATTAGTATTTCCATTAATTAGTATTTATAATCAGGATTAAGTGATTTCTGGTCAGTCAATTACATACCATGTTTTATAATAATTATTCTAGTATTCGACTAGTCACTTAAGTTTTCAATCTTTACCTGGGTCCATGCTTATAAAACTTTCAGTTGAGTGTGAGTTCGTTCTCAAGTTTTTGATTGGTCAAATTTGAGCCTTTGGCTCAAATATGACCAATCAAAAGCTTGAGAACTCGAATCTGACCAATCAAAAGCTTGAGAACGAACTCAGACTCAACTACAAAGCTTTATAAGCATGGACCCTGATACTAAATTTCATTGAATGTATTATGTATCAAGATCATGTATTTTACTAGTAAACAAAATCACCCATGATACCCATTCGTTTACCAAATTAAGTATTACTCTGTAAAAAATTCTTGAAATTGTGCGTGCTTCTCTTTTTTCAGCAGCATAGACAGGTAACTTGAAGGTGTGAACTAGACCGTTGGAATATTGGGGGTAATTTGCAGAGGTGTTAAATGAAAAGGTGGGAACAAACCAAATTTACTAGCCCTTTACTATAGACACTGCGCTTAATTTCCTAAACCTTTACCCGATAGAGATACCTGTTAACAGTCCGACTGACGGCATTTGGCGTCTCTGTAAAAGTCTTTTTTTCTTAAATCATTGTGATTAAAATAATACTTGTTCCATAGGCACAAATGCTACAGGAGCTTTCTGCATTACTTTTGTCCTTCATTAAGCAGCCACATGCTTTTAAGACTCCTGTGTTCAATAAATAAATGGCCGCCTAAGCCGGGTTATACTGAATATGCACGCGCACATCATGTATGCCTCTTTGAACACATTGGTTTCAAAAGGATACACTTCTAAAACATCCTTTCCCCTAGTTATTGGCTCCTTTTCAGCAGATTTATTCAAATATGTTGTTTCTAAAACTAGTCTGATAGGGCACCGACTTAACGCATTTGCAAACATAGTAGGTCAATGGTCTGCCCGGTTTGCTAATGGAATAGTGTATACTATCAGGTTTTATGCATATTCCGGTACTGCCCATAAGTGCGTCATTACCGTTTCCACGGGGATATAGGTATGATATAGGTATAGGTATGATATAGGTATAGGTATGATATAGGTATAGGTATGATATAGGTATGATATAGGTAAAGGTATGATATAGGTATAGGTATGCTATAGGCATAGGTATGTTATAAGTATAGGTATGATATAGGTATAGGTATGATATAAGTATAGGTATGATATAGGTATAGGTATGATATAGGTATAGGTATGATATAGGTATAGGTATGATATAGGTATGATATAAGTATAGGTATGATATAGGTATGATATAGGTATAGGTATGATATAGGTATAGGTATGATATAGGTATATGTATGATAAAGGTATAGGGTATGATATAGGTATGATTTAGGTATAGGTATGATATAGGTATACTATAGGTATATGTATGATATATGTACATGTATAGCTATGAGTCTACAATATCTTTCATTACCAAAAAATCACGTATCTATTTAATTCAATTAATCCAATTAATATTCATCATATAATTCCTGACATGAATATTCACGGAGTAAAGGATTAAACGATCGTGGTAAGTACTGTTTACGCTCTTGGGAAAGGTAATTATGACATATACTCCACGCATACTACATTAGCAAGACTGTAGCTTTTCGTAGATTACGCTCTATAAATGTTGATGTCTTTAAAAACGATATCCAGACATCAAAAATTCTCAACCAGTCTTTAGAATGTACAGACCTTGACGACCTAGTTAACTTGTACACAGAGGAGATGTCAGCACTTATCAACAAGCATGCTCCACTCCGTACAAAAACTATTATACTAAGACCATCTTGTCAGTGGTTTCACGAGGATCTACACGCTGCTAAACATTTGAAACGTAAACTTGAACGACAATGGCGTAAAACCAAATTAACAGTTCACCATGAAATCTACAGAAACCAATGTGCAAAAACCAATAAATTATTTAGTCAGGCTAGAGTCAATTATTATTCTGACAAAGTCAACTCCTGTGGACACGACCAGAAAAGTCTGTTTAAGGTGACTAAACATCTGTTAGGTTCTTCAAACGATATTGTTTTACCTTTCTTCAAATCGCCCAAGAAACTGGCAGAGGATTTTTCTGACTTTTTCTCTAACAAAATAGAGGCCATTAGGTGTGACATATCTTCAAAAACGCAAACTGAGTGTGACTACCCGAATACTGAATCTGATACGGCTCCATTGAAAAATGCATCTTCAAAAAAGCAAGTTGAGCATGATTACGCGAATGTTGAACCTGCTACGGTTCCAGTAGAAAATCTGACAACATTTACTCCTGCTACATCAAAGGAGGTGAAACAAATCATATTACAGTCCCCAAATAAATCCTGTGAATTAGACCCGATACCAACATGGTTATTAAAATTATGTCTCGATGAACTTTTACCAGTTTTAATGAAAATTATCAACCTGTCTCTTGACTCAGCATATGTACCAAAGGCATTTAAGATCTCACATGTCAGACCTCTCATGAAAAAGCCAAATCTGGATCGAAACTCTTTTAAAAATTACAGACCTGTGTCAAATCTCCCATTTATCTCAAAGATCTTGGAGAAGGTAGTGGATAAACGTGTTGAACAACACTTGTCAATAAACAATCTTCATGAGGAACATCAGTCGGCATATAGAAAGTTTCACTCAACTGAGACTGCTCTACTCAAGGTCCAAAGCGATATTCTCGAGTCACTAGACCAAAACAAGGTTACTGTCCTCGTATTACTGGACCTCTCCGCTGCATTCGACACTATTGATCACAGCACACTGCTTGAACGTCTAGAACATGACTTTGGAATAGGTGGTACACCGCTTGCATGGATGACATCCTATCTCACCGATCGCTATCAAACTGTGTGCATTGACAAATAACTCTCTGAGCCAGTCCTCATGAAATACAGTATACCACAGGGATCAGTGTTAGGGCCAAAAAACTATATTATGTATACAAAACCCATAGGCGCAATTTGTAGAAACCATGGACTTAATCATCATTTTTATGCAGACGACTCACAGCTATATATATCATTTGAACCCATTGACACTACTACACAAATGGAAGTTATAAGGCGAGTGGAAGCCTGTCTAAACGATGTTGTCTCCTGGATGCACCACAATATGCTAAAACTAAATGCAGATAAAACAGAACTTATACTGTTTAATTCCAAACGTAATGCAGAACGTGTATCAAACATAGAAATCAAAGTTGAACATGCTGAGATAAAACCATCAACGTGGGTTCGAAATTTAGGAGCATTCCTCGATTCCAACATGAACATGGAACAACAGGTGAATTCTGTTTGTAGGTCATGTTATGCCCAGCTACGACAAATAGGCCATATCAGAAAATATCTTACCATTGATGCTACTAAAACCCTAGTAAATTCTCTTGTTACATCCAGACTCGACTATTGTAACTCCCTGCTTTGTGGTTTACCAAAGACAACTTTGAACAAACTGCAGACTGTCCAAAATGTTGCAGCTCGTATCATTACCAGGACATCTCGTTTTGACCACATAACACCAGTGTTAAAGGAACTTCACTGGCTCCCAGTGGAACACCGGATTGACTTTAAACTTTTGACTCACACCTATAACGCATTGAATGACAAATCTCCAAGTTACATCACAAACATGTTAAAGATATATAAACCACAGCGTGATTTAAGATCAAAAAATGACTTTATGGCCCTCGTGATACCAAGATCCCGTACAGTTACCTATGGTGATCGTAGCTTTGCAAAGGCGGCTCCTAAATTGTGGAATGAACTACCGGTGGGAATACGGAAGTCAGCTTCACTTGAGTCTTTTAAAAGAACTCTTAAAACTCATTTCTTTTTAAAGATATACGGTGGCTGATGTATATTTTAAATCCAAATAGCTGTTGCATGTTTTAACTCAGCTACACTTGAATCTTTTAAAAGATCTCGTAAAATCGTTCCTTTTTAAAGTATTATGGTGGCTGATATATATTTTAAGCCCAAACAGCGGTTGCATGTTTTAACTATTGAAATAGTATGCCATCAACATTGCTTTATTCTCTTATCATAATTGTATTATACCTTACTAGGCATATGGATTTTAAATTTTGAGTTATGCGATATTCTTTTTATACCTTAGAAATACACTGTAAATGTTTTTGTTTTGTTTATTATGTTTTTATTTCTATTGCATATCTTATATTTTCTTTAATTTCTGCTTTAGTATGTATAAATGTTTTAATTGTAAAGCACTTTTGAACGTATTTAGATATGAAAAGAGTGCTATATAAATATGGTATAATAATAATAATAGTCATGTAAGAAAGAATGGAATCATGAAAATTAATTAAATTAATTTTTATAATATTTTAGCAAATGTACACGGTACGTTTTTGCCATGACAAAACTGTAGAATAAGATCGATATTACATCATAAGCAAACAGAGCAGACCCTGATAAGACGGTTCCTACAGGAGCTGTCTGATCTGGGTCTACTCTGTTTGCAAAAGGGTCGAAATGCTATTTATGGAGTAAATGGTTACAAGACGGTTATTAAAATAAAAGAAATAGTGACATACATGTAGACTATACAATCTATTTGTCTGAATTTGACGGATATGGTAAGGACTTACCAGAAGTTGCTATGACTACGGGTACCGAAGTCCCCGCCCGCGCAGTACAGGTCATTTCCGAAGTTAGTACAACAATGGTTCTTTCTTGGTGCCACCATCACCCCAGCCTCGGACCACTGGTCCAGGTTCGGGTCATATACCTCAGTGGAGCAGGAGCACTGACCGTCACTTCTCTCCCCACCTGAAATACGATAAATCAGGTTCTATAGGAGCCTCTGATCAGGAGTCGATTTTTTTTAATTATTGAGACTCTGATTCTACAGTTGCGACCATGGCCTAATAGAATTAATGTTTGTTTTCTGTCATTATAAAATATCTAATTTTTAATAAAATTAATGTTTCCATATGTCATTATAAAATATATACATGTAATTCATGTTCAAGATGTCATTATTTCTTACTTTGATAATCACGAGGTAAGGGGTTAAGCGTTAACCTATTCTCTCATATTGACGTATTTTACCCTTCTGTAAAAGTCAGTTTTTTTTAAAACATTGTGATATATCACAATAATTTAAGAACTACACAGTTCTAAAATTTTGCTTTTCTCTAATCGAGGACTCGCCTATGCGGTAATAACATATCTGTAAACACTATCAGCGAGTTTGATTGAATTTATAGCATTACAGTAAAACCCCTCTAAACCGGAATTCTAGTAGAGAAGAATTTAGATACTTTCAGGCAGGTGGCTGCTTAATACAGGGTGAAAGTCATGCAAAAAGCTCCTCTAGGAGCTTTCTGCATGACTTTCACCCTGTATTAAGCTGCCACCTGTCTCCAGGACCGGTATTTATACTAGAATTAACGTCCGGTTTAGATGGGTTTTACTGTACGCAGAAAATATTCGAATAACTGAGCAAACATCAATCAATTTTAAGACAAACCTTCTGACAACTTGCCCTAGATCCAGTCAGGCCGATACAATAACTTTCAGTAAGACGTTTCATGACGTCATGTCCTAACTTACTCTATTACTCACTCTATTGTAACTTATGGCGTCACAACCTGTCTTTTGTTTTCAATGACTTTGATGAAGTTTTGTTTTAATGGGTCTGTGCCACATTTTGTCCGTTGTAGTGTCGGTGTTGAGCAGGCAAGGTACAGCTCTCTGACGGTTGTGTTTGTATGTAGTAAAAATGTCTTCAGTGGCCATCAAAAAGACGTCTAATTATGGGTCTGTAATGCAGGTGGCAGCTTAATGCAGGTCAAAGGTAATGCAGAAAGCTCATATAGGGGCTTTCTGCATTACTTTTGTCCTTCATTAAGCAACTACTTGCTGTTTAAGATTCCTGTATTAAATAAATAAATGCCCGCTAATAAGACATGTTAAATTGAATATGCACGCGCACATCATGTGTGCCTCTAGTGCTGCAGTGGATTTTGGTTCGGCATCTCCTATCCGAGTCCTATTCTACATTTTGTATTTCTAAGTCCGAGTCTGGGTTTATTTACAGCTTCTGTCTTGGCGGACATTTCATGTGTTAATATGCCATTTTATACATACATCTAAGTAACCCTTTCACCGCCGAAGTCGCATAAATGCACCACGACAAATAGTGCAATCCCAGATCAGACACCGCCTTTTAAAGGCGGCGTCTGATCAGGAACATCACTTTTTGTCTCATTCTCTATTTCTATATATGTGCTTTATTCTTTTGAAATTTGCATTTATTTATCTCATTTCCTTATTGTACCGAATGGTTTAACACAATTTGGATTGCAGACGACAATTAGAAATTTGGCGCCGAACGGGTTAATGTTCATAATATCATCGTTTCTTTCATGAATATTCAATGAGTAAAGGGTTAAGTTGAATTGACCCTTGAAGATCATTCTTTTACACACGAAATATACAAGTTTCGCTAAAGAAATCCCAAATGAGACCGACTCCATACTCGAGTGTCTGCATTAATAGATGAAATAACTCTATAGAAAGGATAAGTGTATGTACTTTTAATTATTGATTAAAACTACAAATCAGATATTGTCGTCATGGCAACGTTTTCAGAGTAAAAGATATGCAGTTATTGTTAATGCGGACAGTGCAGTATAGGGAATTAAAATACAAACTAACCTCCCTATAGCGACCTGTTAACCCTTTCCCTGTCCTATATTTATTCAAATTTTAATACCTACTGAATATTCATGGACAAAATAGTTCTAATGAATTTATAAGGTGGACTACTGTAGTCAGACCTAGTTATGTCAAGGCTAGATCTAATTAACCCTTTCCTTCATATAAACGCCTTTTCACGCATTGAAAACAGAATAGACCAAGATGTATAAGAGCGGTACGATCAGGGTCTGCTCTGTTTGCTTTTTACATAATACGGATCTGATTCTACAGTTTTTGTAAAATTAAAAACCGTCCTTGAAAAAGTTAGTCTATAAAAAAATCAGCCAATAAATATTCATAACGTCATTATTTCTTACAGGTTCATTGACCAGGGAATGTGTTAACCCTTTCCTCAATAAATACGCCTTTCTTCGCCTCTGTAAAAGTCACGTTTTGAAACCATTGTGATAAATAGAGCATTTGCTCCTAAGGAGCAAATGCTCTATTTATCACAATGGTTTTAGAACTACAAAATTCTATTGTTTTTCTTTTCACTAGTTAATGCTCCTTTTCGGTAGATTTATTCAAAGTTGTAAGATCTAAAAATAGGCTTTGAGGGAATGTGTTAAAACAAAGCTAGACCTAGTTAAATCAAGGTAATGCAACGAGTGAGTCGTCAATATAAATGTACCAATTTCAGATAGTAAATTACAAGATATGCTTTACATGTGACTGGCAAATCAGTTAGGGCTCATTCCACCTGTGATGCCATGTTACTTGGCGTTTGTCTTAACCCATTCTCTTCTAGACTTTTGTAGACCCAAGATTAAAGCAATGTAAACCTGATTACAAGCACCATCCAAATCATTTTACTCATAAAGATTTACCCCGAGGAAAACTGTCACTGTATAGAAAAGCTGCGCCATGACAGACAGCTATCATTGTGACGGAAATCTGTAAGTGTGGTAGAAACGTTCTGGTGCAGAAAATTTCCTTATTGACACCGAGGCGCTGTCATTAATGCGACATATAGCGGTAGTACCATTTGTTGCAACATTTGGCGTTATGGGTGCGACATATGACGTCAATAAATTTTGCGACATTTAGCGTTGGTTCAAACATTTAGCGTCAGCCTTGCGACATATAACGTCAAGTGCGACATTTAGCGTCAGCCTTGCGACATATAACGTCAAGTGCGGCATTTAGCGTCAGCCTTGCGACATATAACGTCAAGTGCGACATTTAGCGTCAGCCTTGCGACATATAACGTCAAGTGCGACATTTAGCGTCAGCCTTGCGACATATAACGTCAAGTGCGACATTTAGCGTCAGCCTTGCGACATATAACGTTAAGTGCGACATTTAGCGTCAGCCTTGCGACATATAACGTCAAGTGCGGCATTTAGCGTCAGCCTTGCGACATATAACGTCAAGTGCGACATTTAGCGTCAATGCAATATTTAACGTTGCTACATCTGTCATTGAGACAGAACACCTTTAAATGCACGTAAGAGTTAATGTGTTGTTTGGGCATAAAACAAGTATTTGGATAGAAACACATCTATCGATTGGACAGAAAACTGTCAACCAGACCGGAAAGTAAGCGCTGTGGTAGAACAAACTGAAAACTTCGGAATGGTAAGAAACCTGCGATTTGGACATAAAACTATTATTGGGAAAGAACAATTAACTTTTGGAAAGAAAACTGCCAGTGAGGAAAAAGAGCAATTCGTCCGAACTATATACCTCTTTTTGATGGCCGCTCAAGACAGGTTCTATTGTACTTTTCTGAACACTTGATTTAATTAATAATTATATAAGAAATAACAAATATATTAAATTAATTAGAATAACTTTATGCCAGTATGACGATTTTTACAATACCGAAAATGTAGAATCAGATCTTTATTATTTACTATTTCATAAACAAACAGAGCAGACGGCTGATCAGACGGATCCTTCAGACGCCATCTTCTCTGGGTCTACTCTTAATGCATAGGCGATACATTGCGTCGCTATCAGTCCAAAAGTAAATATCGAGAATTGACGACACTGACAAATGCCACGTTAAAGTCGATTAATGAGAGTAACTAAAGACTATTGATGCAAGCAAAAACAAGACTCTAGTCGCCGGCTAATGAACACACGTGAGACACTAGTGGAATCATTGGCTTCATTTGCTGGGTGGATAGTATACCAATGAGATATACATTGTATAACGATTTATTACTATCTATAATACGGTCGTGACTATATAAGCGGATGATGAACTACCATCTTAGATTGTATGCCAGTGGGAAAGGTGATTTAAACCTTTACTCCATGGATATTGATGTAAGAAATAATGACGTCATGGATAATAATTAAATTAATTGTTATGATGGCACATAAATACGGGTATTTGGCCATGGCAGAAACTGTAGGATTACATCTACATATATTATATCATAAGCAAACAGAGCAGACCATGAACAGACGGGAGCCGTCTGATCTGGGTCTAATCTGTTTGCACAGACGTAGAAAGGCGTATTTATGAAGGGGTTAAGTATATTATTGCGCCATGAGTTATGATAGGAAAAATTCTGTCTGCAAGAATTAGTGTAGAAAACAGTGTAGACCTTCACTAACCGCTGGATCTGAAACTTGGCGTCGGGTTGAAATCTATACTAGATATAATGCGTACTTAGGACAATGACTAACTGTTCCACGTGTTGGTTGATCCATGTCTACAATGTAAGCAAAGTCCCGCGATACACACTGTCTCTGCACGCGGATAATTTACGAGAGCATTATAACATTTTCAAGGACATTAAGACTTTCCCCGCTATCCACGTCTTGGCTCACACCTGCAAACAACTTGGATCCAGATGAGACGCCGAGTAACTCGGCGTAACTCGGCATTTCATCAATGTTTACAGTTGCTTGACACTCGGTCAATAGTTTCTCAAAAGTTTGATTAAATCGTAAATAGTCCAAATTTGTACGAGAGCCAAACTTAACTCTTTGCACGATAGCGGTGAAACCGTAGTTATCTCTGCAAACAGTTTGGATCCAGATGAGACGCCGCATAATGCGGCGTCTCATCTGGATCCAAACTGTTTTGTTTGACACTTTGACCATACTTTTGTAAAGGAATGAGAATTTTTATCTTGACAATCGAAGCAGACGACAATTGTTGCAGACGAAAACAATAATCAGCGTAGAGACAATTTAGGAAACATAATTATCTCGAGTACAGGTTAAGAATATTTTCAAGGACATTAGTACTGAACTTGTAAAAGGAACTATTCCCGGTGTGATAAGATAGTTGCAGCTTTTGCAGAAAGCAAACTGACTCCATCAGATTATATGGAAATAACGGCTAATTACGAAGGTAAGGGTTTTGTAAAATCAATGTACGTCATTATAGCCGTGATGATGTGTGATCTGCATCGGTCTACACTGTTTGCAATGCAATAAGATCAATATTTCTCAGGGAATGTCGTAAGTGATAATGTAACATGTACACATTTTACCGGGTCTTTCTGCTTAAGGTCTACTCTGTTTGCTAATTGAATACTATAGATCTGAGTTTACAGTTTCTGCCATAGTATACTATTAACCCTCCTCTTCATATAAACGTGTTCTTACGCATTTGCAAACAGAGTAGACCCAGGTCAAACGGAGCCGTCTGACCAGGGTCTGCTCTGTTTGCTAATGGAACTTGATAGAATATATCGTTTTCTTTATTTACTAAAATGGCTACAATGTTCCACTTTCCATATTTCATTATAACATGTTTTGCTCCACGAATATTCAGTAGGTATTGTAATTTGGAATAAATATAGGTCAGGGAGAGTATTAATGCTTTGAATGTGGGATAATGCCAGTCGGTTCACGTATATCTTGCCATCCAGGATGCTGTCTTATTTCTGTATAAGTCTACTTACCACAAACGTATATCTTGCCATCCAGGACGTTGTCTTATTTCTGTATAATCCCATTTATCATAAAAGTATAACTTATCACCAGGACGGCTTACTTATTTCTGTACAATTCCACTTATCGCAGTCGTATATCTTGCCATCCAGAACACTGACTTATTTCTGTATGGTTCCATTTATCACAGTCGTATATCTTGCCATCCATGACACTGACTTATTTCTATATAATTCTACTTACCACAGACGCATATCTCGCCGTCCAGGAAGTTGACTTATTTCTATGTTAGTCCATTTACACAGGCGTGTATCTTGCCACCCAGAACGCTGATTTATTTCTGTAAAATTCTTCTTAATACAGACGTATATCTTGCCATCCAGGACGCTGACTTATTTCTATATTTCTACAAACCGCAGACGTATAGGCCTACATGTTCCAATTTAGGAATCTGACTTATTTCTGTTTAATTCTACTCACCACAGACGTATATCTTGCCATCCAGGACACATATGCCAAACTTGGAGCGTGCCTTTAGCAGAGGTGCACACTGAATCCAGCTCGTCTCAAAGGGGTCGAACCTGAGGTGGGTCGAAAGAACGGAGCTATTAACTATGGTAAGTAGCAATGATTTATGACTATAGATCTATGTAGTAAAATATCGTTAACACTTTCCCTCATATAAACGCCCTTTCGCGCATTTGCAAACAGAGTAGACCCTGACCAGGAGCCGTCTGATCGGGACCTGCTCTGTTTGCTTACACTTCCTACAGCAGCCATCTGATCTAAGTCTTCTTTGTTTGCATAGGAGTGAAATAGCAATTATATGAGGGAAAGGGTTAGGAGACGATCGACTGCAGTTTTACTTACTCCCAGGTCATGCAAACCTTTCAGAAAATGCTGTTTGGGTGTCAAACAGCCTGTATCTTTACTTGGCGCCAAGTCTCACTGAATAGCAGCAGACAACTGCTTCATACAGACTGACTGTTGGCACAGGAAACTCAACCTCACTAAACTTTCTGTATTAGTCTTGGCCTGTATTGATTAACCCTTTCCTCTCATATAAAAAACCTTTTCCGGTCTTTGCAAAAAGAGAAGACGATTCTACGCCTTTGCAAACAGACTAGACCCTGATCGGACGGACCATGAATATAGGAGTGTAATGGCACGTGAATAAAGGAGTATTTAGCAATGAAGCTGTAGAATCACATCTGTATTGTTTCAGAAGCAAACAAAGCAGACCCTGATCCTATAGGAGCCGTCTGATCTGGGTCTACTCTGTTTGCAAAGGCGTAGAAAGGGGTATTTATGGAGGAAAGTGTTAAAACACACACTAAATAAAAAAAAACTGACAACTAGTCCCTATTGTTAGGAAATGGTTTGATCAATAATCTTTTAACCTGATATTGTATCAATTTTGATATATAATTTGGTTGCTAAGCTACGGGGCATGAATAAGCATTACTTCGCTGTTATAACGGATACAAAATTAACTTAATATCACTCAGATACGTGCATCAAGCTGGGCTAATTATCCTGGAGCCCCGTGGGAGTTGTTACATTTTAAACAGCTCAGCAAATCTTCATCAGCGAAAATGTCTTATCGACGCATATCTTTTTTCGCTTCTGTTAACCCTTAACTCCATGAATATTCATGTTAGAAATAATGACACTGTGAATTTTAATTATATTTTGAAGATATTTTTATACAATGGTAAAAGGGCGCGTGGCATTTTGGTTATAACAGAAACTACCCAATCGTACCAATATTGCACCATAAGCAAACAGAGTAGACCCTGATGATGTGGCTCCTGCTGGAGCCCTCTCATCTAGGTCTACTATGTTTGCAAAGGTGTTAAAAGAAGTATTTATGAAGTAGATGATGGAATACTTACATTAAACTTTAGCCTACTGAGCCAAATTGTCATCGATTTCATTTGTCACTGTCCATTTATCTTGCACTTCTTTTCAACAGCACGGTCAGAGTATCAAACAGTCTGGATCCTAATGAGACGCCGAGTTACTCGGCGTCTCATCTGGATCCAAACTGTTTGCAAAGATAATCACTCATCCACCCGCAACAGGCTAAAGGTTAAGGTTACAAGCAGTTTGGATCTTGATGGAATGCCGAGTTACTCCGAACTTACTCGGCATCTCAACTGGGTCTAAACTGTTTACAAAGGCACGAGTGTGTTAAGCGTGTATTGGTTAAACCATTCTCTTGCTGAATTTTAAAATATATTTCTCGTTCTTTACCCATGCCCTGTTGTATAATTACATATATCTTCACTGTGTACACGTATTTCGCTGTGCAATCACTGCTGTTATGTGGGGTGCGCTGGTTGCACAATCAACTTGTAAATAGCACAGACCCTGATGAGACAGCTCCTGCAGGAGCTGTCTCATCTGGGTCTTCACTATTTACGGGTAGGTATATTGACGTGAGTAGCAAGAGAAGGGTTAAATCCTTTCCCTGTTCTATATTTAGTCCAAATTCCAATATCTGCTGAATATTCATAGACAAACCAGTTCTAATGAAATATGGAAAGTGGAACAGTGTAGCTATTATAGAAACAGTCCTATCATGTTCCATTAGCAAATAGAACAGAGCCTGATCAGACAGCTCCTATGGGAGCCGTCTGTGCTGAGTCTACTATGTTTGCAGATGCGTAAAAAGTGTTTTTATAAACAAAGGTTTAAATTATATTTACAAAATTAAAGTGTATCCCCCATCACCCCACACGCAGACACGTGAAATTATAACGAGTTAATCGTATGCAATATACAAGGGGATTATACACGAGCGGAACCTGGTTTCATGAATCTCACATGCTATTTCAGAGAAATATATTGTATCGATGGCATTGTAATTATTTTTTTCTTGATTGGAGGTTGCTATTACTGACTCCGTTTACCAACTCTGTGTGAAAGTGAGAAATGACAATTAACCTTTTTGATACTGAAAAAAGAAGCCTGCCATAAAACCCATCTTTTGCAAGATTTACTGACATTCCAATCATTCAATTTTTTCCAGAAGCTATTGATCTAGTGTCAAACAGCTTTGATCCTGAGATGCCGAGCTACTCGGCATTTCATCTATACCCAAGCTGTTTGCAATGACAGTCAGGTCGCGCTTAGAGTGAGGGGGTTTATTTGAGACACTGAGTAATTATTTCACATATCGTACATTTAAAAGACATCGAGAGAAATCTAATTTTGCAAGTGAACAAGAGGACTGAATTTAACGGCATGTGGGTGAACGTATGGTTGCCTTCGTTACTCGGCATCATTACGGAATGATATACAATGATACACCATGATATACAATGATATACAATGATATACCATGATATTCAATGATACACCATGATATACCATGATACACCATGATATACAACGATATACAATGATATACCATGATATACAATGATATGCAATGATATACACTGATATACCATGATGTACAATGATATATAATGATATACAATGATATACCATGATATACAATGATAATTATACAATGATACAAACAGTGAAAACTCGCTTATCCGAACTTTTATCTCTTTCCCTGCTAAACCCAAGTCTCAAGCTGTTTGTAATGTCAGTCAGATCGCGCTTAGAGTGAAGGGATTTATTTGAGACACTTGGTATTTATTTCACACTCTCTTCGTACATTTAAAAGACATGGAGAGAAATCTAATTTTGCAAGTGAACAAGAGGACTGAATTTAACGGCATGTGAGTGAACGTATGGTTGCCTTCGTAACTCGGCATCATTACGGAATGATATACAATGATATACCATGATATACAATGATATACCATGGTATACAATGATATACAATGATATACCATGGTATACAATGATACACCATGATATACAATGATATACCATGATATTCAATGATACACCATGATATACAATGATATACAATGATATACTATGATATACAATGATATACCATGATATACCATGATATACAATGATATATAATGATATACAATGATATACCATGATATACAATGATAATTATACAATGATACAAACAGTGAAAACTCGCTTATCCGAACTTTTATCTCTTTCCCTGCTAAATTTTGGTGTCTGCAAATTTGTCGTCTGCTACAATTTTATATGTTTATGTTTCTTCATTTGTTTCAAGGAACAGTCACAGTAACAAACAGTTTGGATCCCGATGAGACGCCGAGTGTCTCATCTGGATTCAAACTGTTTGCATAGGTAATCTCAGATGCGATATTGGCAACTAAAGAGTTAATAAAGAAACATTATTCAGACAGGTGGCCGCTGCACCCTTTAATCCATGAATATTCATGTAATTATATTAATTTTTATTACATCACATCGACATAGAAATTTTGGCTATGGTAGAAACTGTAGAATCATATCTATATTATATCATAAGCAAACAGAGCAGACCCTGATCAGATGGCTCCTACTCATAATGTCATTATTTCTTTCATGAATATTCAACAGGGAAAGAGTTTAACCCGTAACTCCATAAATACGCCTTTCTACACCTTTGCAAGCAGAGTAGACCCAGATCAGATAGTTCCTGTAAGTCTACTCTGTTTGCTTATGCAATACTATGGATCTGGTTCTACAGTCTCTGCAATGGTCAATCTCTTTTGTGTTCAATAGTACTGAGTAACCTGGCGTCTTGGCATTTTGGTAGACAAATTGAATATAGCATGGCATTTGGAAAGGTAGTAGGTGAAACATTCTGTAAAAAATAGTTTGCTCCGCAGGCTAAAGGTTAAAGACTTTTGCAAGTTTGCATATAGTGTAGACTGAACATAAGACGATTGCGACTGAAAGTAGCGCTCGTCATAATTATGTTAGAACTTACAACAATTTCGGTCGATGATTTCCGACGTACAAGTACCATCTTATGTTAGAACTTACGCTAATTCCAGACGTACGGCCTTATGTTAGAAGTACCATCTTATATTAGAAGTCACGATAATTTCAGACGCACGGCCTTATGTAATTCCAGACATTCTAGTACCATCTTCTGTTAGACTTTACAATACTGTCAGACGTACTAGTACCAGACGTACTTGTACAGTATCATTTTAGAACTTACGATAAGTTCTGTCTTACGGTCGTATGTTAGAACTTAAGATATTTCAGACGTACCATTAACAATATCGGTCGAGTTTGTACGGAAGTAGCCAATATCGTTGCATGCTAGAGTATGCGATACTTTCGACATTGCGATTAATATCGATCATCGTACATATTGGTCCTACGATTTATCGCTAGACGCGCCCGTGATCAGGCACCATGCTTGCAATACAAAAGTACCTATTTTTAGCGCTCATTAAAAATTATGGATCTTTAAGGCATGTTGTAGATTAACGCAGGTCTTCGAGACGATTCTAAAGGGTGGTCACCGTATAGGGTTTGTGTAGAAGTAAATAGATATTCTTGAACATGTTTAAATTTACACATCTTATCTGGACCCTCGCCCTTCACCAAACTCTCTCTTTTAATCCCGCCTTTTTATGACGTTGCTTACAGAGTTAAAAAATAAATTACTCATTTGATTACACTATGCAGGTGTCCGCGGTTGATTTTTAATATTAACTCTTTCTCTGACAATGTCGTATAGGTAATTACCTATGCAAAGTTTGGATCCATTTAAGACGCCGAGTAACTCGGCGTAACTCGGCGTCTCACCAGGATCCAAACTATTTGTTACTTGGATTATATTTTTTAACAGAATTAAAGCCATTTGAAAAATAAAACAAAAATTGTAACAGACGACAGCAATTGCAAACGACACAATTTTGCAGCGAACGAGTTAATGAAGCTCATTCTTTAAAAAAAAAATAAGAAAAAACGAATTCACGAATTACTCACTTGACTACTATATGACTACTGCAGTTGATTTTTAATATTAATGAATTAATGAAACACATTAAAAAACGAAAAAAAAAATTATTCACTTACTTGACTACTCTGTGCAGATGTCTGCAGTTGATTTTATTGTAGCCACCTATCACATACAACACATTGTCCACTACGGCTACTCCAAAGTCCGAGACGTCCTTGATGACCCGCCAAGTCTCCATCCGAATTCCATATGACGCAATTTCCGTTCTGTCTTTATTTAGTAACATATATTGCGCCTCCCCTGACCCTGATCTGCTGATCACATAAAGCCTGTGTTGATTTTGTTGCCTATCCATTAAAATAGATTCAGATTCCGTACTAGAAGTACCAGGTCTATTATGAAATTGGAAGCCTGGTGGTCCCTTATGTTTGCCATTCGGAAAATGTCCTAGTTTCCTGTTGCTCTTGGTGGCCATGTTGCACCGGAAGTATGAAAAGTAGCCCGGTGCAGGAATATCGACAACGCGTATCTAGAAGGAGTAGAGAAGCATTGTTTTAGTGTAATGAAACACTTGATGATTGCAGTGTTTATTGAAGCGTGAATAAAATACAATGCAATTACTATGACACGGTGATTGGGTGAGAGAGGACAGATGATTACAATTCAATAACTATACAAAAGAAGATGTAAAAGCGACACAATTGTTATTTGAACAAATAATGTGTACAACAGAACTTCTTCATCTCGTTAGAGTTTAATAGAACCTCTATGAAACGACCACTTCAAACCTTTACTCCGTAAATACGCCATTCTACGCCTTTGCAAACAGAGTACACCCAGATCAGACGGCTCCTATAGGAGCCGTCTGATCAGGGTATGCTATGTTTGCTTATGAAATAATATAGATACAATTCTACAGGTTCTGCCATGGCAAACAAATTCTGTGTTCATGTGTCATTATAAAGAGTAATCTAATTAATAATTTAATATCCACAATGCCATTAACTCTTACATCTGTATTCATGGAGTAAAAGGTTAAAAATTAAACAGGACCGTATTTAACCCTTTCCCTCATATAAACGTGTTTTCACGCGTTTGAAAACAGAGTAGACCCAGATCAGACGGCTCCTATAGGAGCCGTCTGATCAGGGTCTCCTCTGTTTGCTAACGGAATTTGAAAGACCCGTTCCTTTAGTTTCTAAAATGGCTACAAAGTACCACGTTCCATATTTCAGTATAACTATTTTGTCCATGAATATTCAGTAGGTATTGAATTTTGGGCTAAACATAGAACGGGGAAAGGGTTCAAGTAGGCGGTTACTTAGCCCTTTACTTAGACAAGTTAGACTTTTCGGGCCTTTTCAAATAGAGTAGAACCAGATCGGACGTCTACTGCAGAACCCGGCTGCTCCAGGTCTGTTCTGTTTGAATATGAGGTTATATGAATCTGAGTACACAGGTTTTTGCGAAAGCAAATACAACCAAAGACAAGACGAATACTGATGCAAGGCATTGGATCGCCGCGAAATTTGTGTACAAGGAAGGTTTTTAATAAGGAACTGTTTTGTTAAGACAATTGAAATACAACATTTCATTAAAAACTTAACGAGATATGTAGCCTCTAGAGTGTAATGACGTAGTGACCTAGTTTCGAACCCGTCATGATCTATATTTGAACTTGACCAAGATTGCATGTGGACAAACATTCTGATAAAATTTCAGTAAGATCTGATAACATTTGTAGCCACTTGAGTGTGAACAAGATTTTTCTATGATTTGACCTAGTGGCCTAGTTTATGACTGCAGGCGATTCATATTCGAACTTGACCTAGATTTCATCAGGGTCAATACACAAACCAATTTACTTAAAGATCAAGTGCAAAATGTGGCCTCCAGAGTGTTTAGGATTTTGTAAGATTTGACCTAGTGACCTAGTTTTTGACCCGACATGACCAATATTCGAACTTGGCGTAGATTTCATGGAGACACATTCTGATAAAATTTCAGTAAGATCCAATAAGATTTGTAGCTTCTAGAGCATTAACAAGATTGTTCTAAGATTTGACCTAGTGACCTTGTTTTTGAGCCCAGGTGACCCATATTCGAGATTGAC
Source organism: Azorinus chamasolen (assembly GCA_963576725.1). Taxonomy (NCBI): domain Eukaryota; kingdom Metazoa; phylum Mollusca; class Bivalvia; order Cardiida; family Solecurtidae; genus Azorinus; species Azorinus chamasolen. Next base: position 45,707,638 of record OY755241.1, on the reverse strand, counting down.
CTAAATTTCATGCAGGGCAAAACACAAACCAATTTACTTAGAGATCAAGTGCAAAATGTGGTATCTCAACGGACAACAGACGAGGGACATCCAACGATCCTAAAAGCTCAGCATGAGCACGTCGTGCTCTGGTGAACTAAAAAAAATGAGGATAAATGAATATCCTACTCCCCTTCTCTAAAAAGGTGATAATAAAGAGACAAGGCTATAAAAATATAGTCATTTATTATGAAACAAATAACTATGTAAACAAGAAAAAATACTATGGCATGCTGATAAAGAACTCTGTTGCAAACTGTAACAAGTAAATACCTGGTAAAACTATTATGACATATGCATTGTTGGAAGTATCACATGAAACTTGACACAAATATCTAGGGCGGTCATTGATTGGTTCAGAGGCATATTGACGATACCAAAACGTAAGAGGATAAATATTTTATCCCGTCACTACAGCCGCTAGTGACGTAATAAAGGGGTAGCGTAATAAACCTAAGTTTATATGTACAGTAGAGGTTTATTTGTAAAGTAGGTGTAGGAATTTCTTCTTACAACAGGAACTATTTTTAATTTTTCTACAAATTTGTTTTACCAAAAATAACGTATAAGTTGAAAGAAAAAACACTTAATATGGATAATTATCATTAACTATCCCAGTAAAAACCCAAACCGTCATTAAACAAAAATAGAAAGGAAAAAGAGAGAAAAACTTTTTTCGTCAGCGGTGAGAATCGAACCAGGCCTGACTGCACGATAGGCGACCGTGGTAACCACTTCACTATCAGGCCAGACATACTTCAAGGGAAATTTAAGATATATATAAAGTTATCATGCTACTATATTGACGACTTTTATAAATAAAAAAAAATAAAACGACTTTTTTAAATAAAAATAAATAAAACAATAAAACTTCATTAAAACATTTATCACTCTCATGATAATTTAATCAATAAACTCTTACAAGGTGATGGTCATAGACCTAAATATAGCCTGTTCAGTTCCATTAACGAGTGACGTTAGCCCTATCTAAAAATAGAAACCGAGACGACGGAATTCGATTTTGACCATGTAGAGCCTCCGGTAGAATAATAACCATGTCTGTTTGAATTAACATGATGTATGTATTACTTTTGTCGACATTTTTGGACAATAAACAATGGTCATTAAACAAAACTGTAATATTTCAAAATCTCTGAAGGGCATAATTTAGAACGAGAGCACCGCAAACAGGTGCACGACTACAGTTTTGACCCGGCTTCAATTCTGCGACTTTGACCCGGCTTCATTTATTTACAAAACTGTTTTTGGCATTTAATGTCGATACTTCGACGAAAAAAGTGTCATAATTATTGTTATTATTGTACATTTGTTTGATAAATTTCTTTTTAAACGTCGTATGAAGGTTTTTACATCACATATTTCACTACATCAATAATGCAGATAGAAACTATTCTCTGCCACGCTCTCATGTGCCAATTCATTTGGTTCATCTCACCGATGTACGCAGAATAGACTATGTAAAACTTGTCGCTACCCCTCCTACATGGGTAAATACTTTTGAACATTCCATTAGTGATCGCCGCTCATGCGGCGATCAATAATATACCATTATTAACCCTTTACTCCATGAATATTCATGATAGAGCCCACTTATTATGAGTATTTACTTAATTAATTATTCTATAGTGTTATATAAAACGAATGAATACACAGCTATGCTTTAGAATTATATCTAGGACATTCTACAGTAAAACCCCGCTAATGCGACCACTTAAAAGAGGTATAATTCTGGGTGCTAGATGCAGGTGGTAGCTTAATGCAGGACAAAAGTAACGCAGAAAGCTCCTAGAGGAGTTTTCTGCATTACTTTTGTTCTGCATTAAGCAACCACCTGCTTATAAAGACACCAATGTTTACTCATTAAGTGGTTGCATTAGAGGGGTTCTACTGTATAAGCAAACAGAGCAGATCCTGATCAGGGGACTCACACAGGAGTAAAGGTTTAATCATTCTTGCATTCTAATAGCATATGAGGTAAACAAGTTCTGTATTACAACCTACACTGGAACCCCTTCTAATACGGCCACTTAATGAATAAAAATGGATATGTTTTATTAGGAGATGGCTGCTTAATGCAGGACAAAAATAATTCAGAAGCTTTCTGCATAACTTTCGTCCTGCATTAAGTTGCCACATTCCTCTGTCAAAATCTTGATCGAATCGGAAGTATTCAAAATTGCAACAGATCTAAATTTGAGCAGACCTATTTTTTCTCGACGGAGGAAGGGCTGACACAACCAAAGAAATACAGTATACCCTCAGCTATTCGAACACTCAAATACGTATAATGATCGATCTTTAAGACAGGTGGTAGCTTAATACAAGGTGAAAGTCATGAAGAAAGCTCCTCTGGGATCTTTCTGCATGACGTTCACCCTGCATTAAGCAGCAACTTGCCTATAAGGTTCTAAATTCTTATATACTAATAGTTTGAATACTCAGGGTTTTTACTCTACATGTACGGTATTTCGAGCACTGTGTCCTTATAACTAGTTAACCCTTTCACCGACAATGTCACAAAAATGCACCACGACAATTTAGTGCAGTCCCAGATCAGCCGCCGCGGGACTTCACTTTTTGTCTCAAACTCTATTTCTATATATGTGCTTTATTTCTTTGAAATTTGCATTTATTTATCTTATTTCCTTAGTTTACCCAATTATTTAACAAAATTTGATTGCAGACAACCATTAGAAATCTGGGGCTGAAAGAGTTAACGAATATGACTTGACCTGATTAAACATTTACCGAATGCATATTCAAGTATGAAATAATGAATGTATGAATATTAATAAACTGATTTGTTTGTAATGGCATCTTGAACAAGGGAATGTTTTAAGCCATTTGTGCCCAGGACATGCGCAAACAGTGTAGACCCAGATCGGAGGGCTCCTAAAGGAGTAATCTGATCAGGGTATGCACTGTTCGCTGAACCTTGTTATGACAATGTCTTATAGCAGTACATTGTTTGTTTACTGTAGCCTCTCGTGACAAAAAATTGACGGGTTCCCAAATAATATCTGGACGGGTTTTCCATTAAATACAGTAAATTCCCGCTAATGCGACCACCTAAAAGAGGTATAATTATGGGTGCTAGGTGCAGGTGGTAGCTTAATGCAGGACAAACGTAATACAGAAAGCTCCTAGAGGAGCTTTCTGTATTACTTTTGTCCTGCATTAAGCAACCACCTGCTTATAAGGACACCCATGTTTATTCATTAAGTGGTCGCATTAGCGGGGTTCTACTGTAATATGGGAATAAACGGGTTAACATTGTACAAACTGTAGCATTGGATCTATATATTACCATAAGCAAATAGAGTAGTCCAATATCAGACCGTTCCAACTTCCAACAGGAGCCACTTGATATGGGTCTACTCTGTTGGCAAAGGAGCAGAGACAGGGTTAAACATTTGCCCAATGAATATTCAAGTTAGACATGATGACTATAAATATTGATTAGTTGATTTTTATTGAATTATGAATGGGGGGGGGGGAATTCGCCATGGCAGAAACTGCAGTCATATCTATATTATTTCATATGAATCATATATAAGCTGACCTATATTATTTGATAAGATTAATATCTATATTATTTCATAATCAAACAGAGCAGATCCAGAACAGACACCTCCTGTAGGGATTGTCCGTTCCTTTCCGTGCCTACCCTGTTTGAAAATGTGTAAAAATGTGTATGTGTCTATCAGATAATTGGTTCAAAAAATTTAAAATCCGGGAAACTTTTATTGGATTGGTTTGAAAGCTTTGCTGGGATTCATCATTGACTTTGTTCAAACTTCAGCAAAATAATTCCGAAATTAAGACATACCTTAGTTATAGACAATACCAGGTCCGTATATCCAACGCCCAATTTTATATCACAATATTTTTTTCCTCTCCACTATTTAATTATTCCACAACAGTTAACACTTATGTTGATATGAAACAATTACGACCGACTTCAATATATTTAAATGTACCCTATCTTTAGATATACCGTAAAAACACTCAAGAGCGACTACTTAAAATACGTCGTATTCTAGATTTATAAGACAGGTGGTAGCTTATGCAGGACACAAGTAATGCAGAAAGTTCCTATAGGAGCTTTCTGCATTACTGTTGCCATGCATTAAGCAACCACCTGCTTTATAAGACTCCCGTGTTAATAAATAAAATGGCCGCTTTGGAAGGCTCCACAGTATGTTCAATGCACAAACACTTTATATAGCCAGTGGTATTATATTTTGATATAAGAGATACTATACATAGCTAATTACTGGCGCTCGACACTGATATATCCTGAAATAATTAATCATTAGTTCATCGAAACATTGCCACTTAATACGCACATAATAACTATTATAAACTACTGCTAACACTGTAGATTCAGATCTCAGAATCGCGAATTTTCTGGCCATTGTCTACACCATTGGCAATATTTGAAGGCATACTAGATACACAATACACTAAATGTTTGAATTGAATGACTTTGAATTAGAATATATATTTCCAACTTAGCACGCAAAGAGCTAAATACTCCAGAAGAGCTAAACAAAAGCCTTAGTGATGTGGTTTTGATAACCATTTGTCACCATTGTCAGGGAGGTGAATGGAAGAGCAAGCAGAATGAAAAGGAAAATGTAAACACATTTAATTGATCAGCAGCATAGCTTTTAGCACGCTAAGTAAGCGTCGTGTGCAGCATGCTGTTTTGAATCTTCTTCTGATTTTATTCTGAACACCTGTTATTTTAAGATCCACATTCCTTAATTAGAAAAAGATTCAGTTATCAACTCTACTGGTTTCGATCCTAGTCAGAGTGTCTATGGTTGCTAACGCCGCTTCGAAGCTTAGTCACTATCCCTTTAAATGCTTAATATTCAAAGTGTAACGGAGCATCGAAGTTTAACGGTAGATTCTATTCCGTGAAAAATACCTAAATTTACTAAGGGATTTTGAATGGTAAACATTACAGACCCTGATCAGGGGGCTCATCTAGGAGCCCTCTGATCTGGGTCTACACTGTTTGCAAATGCCAGTACACTCGTTCGCCGCATTCATGTAATTATTAACGAGAGTTTAGACTGCAGATATTGCTGCTTGTCTTTGTAATGCTGTTTGCGTACAAAGCCGTTTTATCATTTTATTATTTATCTTTTATATATGCATCAACTTGGGACAAATTATTCTTCCATACAAATTTGATAAATGACTAAAACTGTTTGCAATATGTTTTCAACGTACTGTCAGAAGTTATCTGTTATATGTAACATACAGGGCGACATAGAGGGTTTTGAAATAATTGATTTTTGCCAATGTTTAAACAAGGTGTACAGTTCCTGAAAAATCGAAGGATAATACAAGTCATTATATTGAAATTTTATATCGATGGTTAAGCGCAAAAGTGTCGTAACTACAATATATTGGGACGAATTGGTAGGATTGGGCGCAAAATTGTCGTAAGCACACTACATGTATATTGGGACGAACTGGGAGTATTGAGCGCAAAATTGTCGTAACTACATTATATTGGGACCAGCTCGTGACGACCTTTGGAAACAGTTTTGATCCTGTTGAAGAAAATATCTGTTCAAACTCTGATCTGCTGTGATTTTTAGCTAAATCTGATTCGTTTAATCCATTCCCTAATATGCTATATTTTAGAACAAACCTCTGAATAAATCTATCGAAACGGAGCATATCCTACAGAAATGGACACTTTTTTAGAATTAAGTACTTTTGAAACCTATGGAGCAAATGTTCTATTTATCACAATGGTTTTTCAAAAGGTGTCAATGTGCGGGAATGTGTTAAGCCGTCCGGGCGCCAAACAGTTTGGATCCTGATGATACGCCGAGTTAGTTGGATCTCATCTGGAGCCAAACTGTTTGTAAATAATTTGTTTACATGTAACAGGGATATCTGACCAGTCTTACACTGCTTTTTACACTAATTCTCAAACAAGCATACAAAAAATACAGATGTCTCCCAGAAATACCCATCATGGTTTTCATTCTTAATTCAGTATAACCTGTCTTAAGCGGTCATCAAAAAGAGGTCTAAATATTACTCTGTAAGACAGGTGGTAGCTTAATGCTGCTATATCAGATTTCTGCATTACTATTGCCCTGCATTGAGCACCCACCTGCTTTTTAAGATCCATGTGTTCAATAAATGAAAGGCCGCTTAGTAACGTCTCTCTAATACGACAATCAAAGGAAGTCTAATCTAAGTCAGGATATTCAATACAGATTGGAGCTTAATGCTGAACAAAAGTTCTGGAGAAAGCTCCTATAGTAGACATAGAGGATCTTACATGAGTGTTCAAGATGATTATTGGATTTATTAAATGAGTCTTTTTAAAACGATTATCATTTTAAAAAGACGAATTTAATAAATCCAATAATCATCATGAACACGAATGCAAGATCCTATTTATAACATAACACACGCACATGTTATTTGTAGTCAATATTTCAGCAGTAACGTGGATTGTTATAAATTCTCCTTACATATAGAAATGATGAATGAAAGGTGTTATTAGGTTCGCTAGGTAACTGGGACAAAGTAGGTCCAAATTTTCCAACTTTTTTTTTTACTTACTGTCATATCAACCAGGATCTAATTCAGACCTCTCTGGTATTCAATTTAACTGTGATAGTTTATGATACAAAAACATACAGAAACACGTCAAAATAAATTTTGAGTTACAGTTTTGACATACATAGTTACAAACACGTCACATTATGACGTCATTGTACACAACATATGTCTATGTAAAGCGCGCCATTTACATGAAGACCCACATACAGTCGCCAACACGTCTGACACTCACTGTCAATGGGATTCGAAATGCGCCTTCGTTTTGGTATATTAAGCCCTTCATTAGTGTTGTATACACATGGGCATGGACATTTCCACCGAGAAAAAAATCTCGATTCAAGTTCAGTGAAAATGTTTGAAATGGACAGAAGATTCAGTACGAACTGCTGCATAAAATGTGTTGGAACAGGAGGAAGATTTTCGCGATCAGCTGAGTATAGCATATTTGAAATATGTTTGTGCTGTGCTGGATTCAGATGACTATAGTTGTTGATTGACGAGATATTTTTATGAGTAGAAATCTGCATAAACAAAAGGACATGCGGTGAAGAAAATTCAAAGTTGTGGAGACATTTTCTATGTAGAATCACGAAGTAAATACAGATTTTTTACTTCGTGGTAGAATGGATTGTATGGGTCAGAGTAGCTGGTAGGTCTTTTTTGGCATACATTTTGTATATAATTACTGACAGCGATTACAATTTGTATTATTTTATCGAAATTAAGGCGCAAGTGCCAACAGTCCTTTGCCATCTATCGTGACTCAATCGTTTACAGGTAGGTCACCGTCCGTCAGTTTGTTTGTTTTGACAGCGCGTATGAATACAGTTCGGTCGTTCGAATGTTATTCACTAGTGAATATATGCCCGTGAATATCAAAAAATAAATGATAGTGTTATGTCACGCTGAAGCCACGAGTTATGTTATAAGTCTCAATAACCTTTGCCTTGTATTAACCCATTACCTCATAGGCTATATTTTTAGATACAACCTATTTGAATATATCTACCGAAAAGGAGCACTATATAGAGAAAATGAAAATTTTAGCAATTTGTATTTTAAAACCATTGTGACAAATAGAGCATTTGCTCCTATAGGAGCAAATGCTCTATTTATCACAATGGTTTCACAAAAAAACTATTATAGAGTCGTCAAAAGTCGTCAATATAAGGGAAAGGGTTAAGCAGCCACTTGTTTCTACAAACATTAATAAATTATCTGATCAATTTATTGCGTCGTTGCTGTATATATAGACGAGATCACACGAAATGCAAGTTAACCCTTTCCCTGTTCTGTGTTTATTCCATATTTCAACACCTACTGAAAATTCATGGACAAAATATTCATAATGAAATATGGAAGGTGGAACATTGTAGCCATTTGAGAAAGTAAAGAAACAGATATATCAAATTCCACTAGCACACAGAGCAGACCCTGGTCAGACGGCTCCTGTAGGAGCCGTCTGATCTGGGTTTACTCTGCTTGCAAATGCGTGAACACACGTTTATATGAATGAAGGGGTTAATATTCTACTCTTATAAATACACCTTTGCAAACAGAGTTGACCCAGACCAGACGGCTGCTGTATGAGCCATCTAATCCAGGTCAGCTCTTTTTGCCTATGACATAATATATAACTGTTTCTGCAGTTTCTGTCCTGATAAAACATGTCCTTGTTCATAGTGCCATTTATAAGCATTCACTTAATTAATATACAGGATGGCATTTCTTCTGATATAAATACTCATGAAGTTAAGGGTTAAAGTGGATTACATTCAATTAAATTTATATGCCCATGTCTGTCTGTTGAAATATAGCTAGAAACTCTTCAGTAAATTCCATTTTTATTTACCAGCAGTTTCTTTATGTGAATTTATTGCGATTGTGCAAACATGGAAGATCAAAGACTGGAGTGCATTCAACTCTTTCTCTGCCAAATATTGTTGTCTGAAAAATATGTCACCTGCTACAGTTTTTGTTTGTTTAATTTTCTCCCTTTTTTCTTTCAAAAACATAATCATAGTAACAAACAGTTTGGATCCTGATGAGACGTCGAGTTACTCGGCGTCTCATCTGGGTCCAAACTGTTTACAAATGTAATCACAGATGCGACATTGGCAGCGAAAGAATTAAGCTTTTTGATCCACGTAGTTCTTGAACGTATCCCAGAAACACGTAACGAACTTCCGTTTATTCTAATCTTAATTAAGATGTGTGTTTGATTGTGAGATAGACCTGATATAGATTACTGATGTAAGAGCGATTGATCGCATTCAAAACATTAGCCATTACTTCCGCTGTAAAAAACGATGTTTGCTCTGATTTGGGTCAGTTCCATTTTGACCTCGTCCGATTCGATTAACCTTTTCCTTCATATAAACGCCTTTTCACGCATTTGCAAACACAGTAGACCCAGATCAGACGGCTCCTTTAGGAACCGTCTGGGTTCTGATCTGTTTGCTATTGCAAGTTGATAGATCTGTTTCTTTACTTTCTAAAATGTCTACATATCTCCATATTTCATTATAACTACATGTAGTTTGTCCATGAATATTCAGTAGGTATAGGAATTTGCAATAAACACATAACAAGGAAAGGGTTAATCTTGTAAGAAAATATTGACCGAGTGTCAAACAGATTGGATCCTGATGAGACTGTGTGTTACTCGACGTTTCATATGGATCCAGTCGCGGATAACGATCTGTTATGTCTATGAAACCATACTAGACATGACTGTGCAGTTTCTACCAATACCAAACATTCATGTGTACACGTGCCATTATAAAAATAAGCTAATAAATATTCATGATGTCATCATTTCTAACATGAATATTTAACAGGTAACGGATTTCAGAGCACTAAATTTTGTTTGATTTAGTGTTTGTTACAGAGACTGGTTACTTATAAGATACATCTTAACCCTTTCACCGCCAATGTCGCATAAATGCACCACGGCAAATAGTGCAGTCCCAGACCAGACGCCGCCTTTTCAAGGCGGCGTCTGATCAGGGACTTCACTTTTTGTCCCAATCTCTATTTCTATATTTTTGCTTTATTTATTTGAAATTTGAATCTATTTATCTCATTTACTTATTTTACCAAATGATTTAACAAAAGTTGGTTTGCAGACGACAATTAGACATTTGGCGCCAAAAAGGGTTAATAACTATTGTATGTAGTCGACGCACTCTCAACTAAATTCCGACCAGTGCATTCATCTACATGCTATATGAAGTCATATTTCATTTTAGAAATATACACTCTGTATTCCCATTACTAATGTTATCTCTAAAACATTGCCAGTTTATTAACACTATATTTTATTAGCAAAAGAGTATCTCCTTCAAATGGCTTATGTATCGTGGTATGTTACTGATAAACCAATACAGTTGGCTTTAGCTACAAATGGACCGTAATTATATATATTGTAGACCCCTCTAAAGCGTCCATTAATGAGGAGACATAGGTGTCATTAACAGCAAGTTGTTTATTAATGCAGAACGAAAGTAATGCAGAAAGCTCCTTTATTACTTTCGTCCTGAATTAAGGTAGAATATGCCTCTAAGACTCATGATCATACCTCATTTTGGTGGTCGTATTAGAGGGGTTTTACTGTATATCATTAACAGACAAAACAGGTCGTTAACTTAACAAGGTAGCGGACATGAAACCAGGCATTCGGAATTATGATATCAAATTACTCTGTAACCATCTAGTGCATGAGCATTCATTAAGAAATAATGAAATAATGAAATCTAATTATCTGATTTTTCATAAATGACACCATGGACAAGAACTTTATTTTCATAGCATAAACTGTAGAATCTGACCTTTAATTATTTCATAAGCAAACAGAGCAGACCCTGATCAGACGGCTTCTACAGTACTCGTCTGATCTGGGTCGACTCTATTTGAAAACGCATAACAAAATGAAAACATGCTTGTATGAGGGAAGGGATTTAAGGCTTAAATGCCCAATTATATCTCAAATTGTATTATTTTTTCTTCAAGTTCTTCGCCCATACATTGTTTAACTCTTTCGGCGCCAAACTTCTAATTGTCGTCGGCAATCATTTTGTTAAATCATTCGGTACAATAAGGAAATAAGATAAATAAATGCAAATTTCAAAAGAATAAAGTAAGATATAGAGATGGAGACAAAAAGTGAAGTTCCTAATCACACGCCGCTTTTCAAGGCGGCGTCTGATCTGGGACTGCACTATTTGTTGTGGTGCATGTATGCGACATTGGCGGTGAAAGGGTAAAAGGTTACAGTAGGCCTACAAAGTACTTACACTACTAGCTCGTTAACGGGAGATAAACTGTTCGATACGTAACGAACCATCGTTAGATCAATTCATGTAGTTTAATGTAGATATGTTTATCTAAGTCGAATTAGATATAAAATGAAGTATCATTAGAGCGCAGTTATCCTCTTTTGAACTCAATGGAAGCTAATCCACATCTGAATGCAATGTCATGTTGAGGAGATAAAGTCTAAAATCATGAAATTTGGAATAAACATACAATAGGGAAAGGGTTAAACTTGTTAGAATATATTGACCGAGTATCAAACAGCTTGGATCCTGATGAGATGCCGAGTTGCTCGACGTCTGACGTGGATCTAAACAGTTAGCTGGATAATGATTAGGAGAAACAAGTTTTATAGTTAATCGTAAATGGAAGTCGAAAAGAATTATGCTTAAGTACATTCTCTTATGCGAAACAAGAGGTTTTATGGAGGGAATTGTTCTACAGGAATCGTCAGATCTGGGTCTTCTCTGTTTGCAAATGCGTGAAAAAGCGTTTGTGTGAAGTAAATGGATGATAGTTAAAATGTCCAACTTTTCTTCATTTTCTTCACCCATACAATGTTAAAGGTTACGGTACCAGGAACCAAGACTAGGTAGCTCGTTAATGGACGATACACTGTTCGATACGTAACGAACTATCGTTAGGTCTGTTCACGTAGCTAATGTAGATATGTTTATCTAAATCGAATTAGATGTAAAATGAATTATCATTAGAACTCTATGGATGTTAATACACATCTGAATGAAATGTCATGTTGAAGAGATAAAGTCTTATTAAATCATGACCTGTTATAATGTTGGTTAATATAGTGTTTCATAATACAGTAGAACCCCGATAACTCGAACTTGGATAACTCGAACTTGGATACGAAGTAAAAGTTCAGTCCTTCTAAAATTTACTATACAATGTACATAATTGTTCTAAAATATATAACTCCGCATATCTAGAAACACATATGACAGCTTATTGCAGGTCGAAAATAATGTTGAAAGCTCATCTGGATCCAAGCAGTTTCCAGAGACTTCAGGAATCTGATCATGCTTTCAGACTAGGGTACTGTATTGTATTGTATTTACTATTTAGATATGCTTACATCACGAATATGTGTTATATGAATAGAACATGTTTGGTTCCGGTAAAAAACCTGTAGAATCAGATCTATACTTCTATTACGACATAAGCAAATAGAAGTCTAATAATAAACTGGCTGTTTTCTTGCAATATAGTTTTCACCATTTACTCCATAAATGCGCCTTTCTACACCTTTGCAAACAAAGTCGATTCAGATCAGACGGCGCCCATGGGAGCCGTGATCAGGGTCTGCTGTGTTTGCTTGTGAACTAATAAAGATTTGACTACAGTTTCTATGTCATAAAAATCCATCAAATCAATATTCATTATGTTATTATTTCTTTCATGAATATTCAAGGGTCAAAGGGTTAAACTAGTGTTTCAGCATTGGCTGTGTAGTTTAACTTTGAATACAGCGAGGGAGTGTACTGGTATTTGCATACCCATATCAGAGGATTCCCAGAGCTCTAGCAGAGTTTCTCAGTCAAGCTTTTCTGACAAAGTTACCCCTTTCCCTGTTCAATATTCATGCAAGAAATAATGACACCATGAATATCTATAAGCTGGTTTTTAATAATTTAAACTTTTCAGGAAATGTTTTTACTTTGACAAAAACTGTAGAATCAGATATATTGCTATTTCAAAAGCAAACAGAGCAGATTCTGATCAGCCGCCTCCTGATGGAAAGGATTCAGACGTTTACACTGACTTGCCATTTTTACAGATTCATAGTTAGACTTCTTTTGATGGCCATTGTAAAGAAGGTTAGCTATTATTAACCTGCTTTTGGAAACCACTAATGCTTTTCTACCCATTATTGAAGTGTAACCCATCATTACGTACAGACATTGTACTGACATCAGCGGACACTGACATGCATTATACCGTATGTATCTTCCGTCGAGTTCTTTGCGCTAGATGCACGAGATTCGCGATAATCGTTTTCGCCGCCAAATTTTGCCGTCTGCAAGCATAGTCGTCTGCTGCAATTTTTCATTTTTTTTATATTTCTTCATTTTTGTTTCAAGAAACAGTCACAATAACAAACAGTTTGGATCCTGATGAGACGTCGGGTTACTAGGTGTCTCATCTGGATCCAAAGTGTTTGCATAGGTAATCACAGATGCGACATTGGCAGCGAAAGAGTTAATCTGCGCGTGTGTATATTGTATAACAGTAACCACAGTGACAATTGCAATAGCAACCTATGGTATACCATATACCATATACCATACCATATACGCCATTAACCTATTTTTCTCGTGCATGACCAGCCAAAGAATATATTATGGCGGGAACGGATATCCGTACTTCAAGCACTTGAGGTGTTTTGGTCGTACATGTATAGTACAAAACATAATGCACATTTCCGTCTGTAGTCATTTTAATTGGCGATATCTGTAGCACACTTTCGCTGGCACAAATTGTCGTCTGCTTCAATTTTTATTTTTAAATGTTTTACTTTTTTTTATATTAAAACGAGATAGCTACAGAACAAGACAGTTTGGATCCTTCCTAATGAAACTTTAAGTTGTACGATGTCTCATCTGGATCCAAACTGTTTAAGTAATCACCTTTTCACCAAAGGCAGTGAAAGAAAAATAGCAGAACTGCCCTAAACCGGAATAATTTTATTAAGGAAATTGTATGCCTTTTTAGGCAGGTGGCTGCTTAATGCAGGGTAAAAGCCATGCAGTAAGCACCAAAGGAGCTTTCTCCGTGACTTTCAACCTGCATTAAGCTGCCACATGTCTGAAAGACCGGTTTTGATACTACTTTTAACGTCTGGTTTAGATGGGTTTTACTGTAAAGCGAGGTAGAAGGTACGTTTCTTTGATTTCCTGTTCCATGCATTGTTGATTTATTAAATTCAATTATTTTTATATACTCAAGACAGTTGATCACAATGATTATCGTGATCTGATGTAGATGTTGACGTAGGCTCAGGCTCTGTTCTATTGCAGAGTCCACTCATTTCCGATCCGTTAATGGTTTAGTTATTTAACTAGTAACCGGTCGTAGAATAACTTATATTCAGAAGAGAAACCAAATTGTTCGGCGTCTTATCTGAATCAAAACTATCCAAACGCGAGCAAAATTGCTAACAGCAATATAAGGATTCAGGCATGAATACATATCTATATATACTTTGTTCTTTGTATCCTTGTGTTAAACGGTCTTGAAACCTGATCAATGAATTTACGGTTTTAATGCTAAGATCGACCTGACAGCCATTTGCAATGTTTGGATATAGACAAAAAATCCAAGTAAATCGGTGTTCCACGAGGATCCAAACTGTTTCAACATTCGATCAATAGTATATGCAACAATTCAACGAATCTTATGTAAGTGAAAATTGTAAAAGATCAGAGTTTCGGCAGACTTCATTTTTTGTCACGATGTGAAGGGGTAATACCGCAATTTCTTTGTCGGATAATTACAAACAGAATTACTCTTTACAAACACACGAGGTAGCTCGGTCAATACAACAAGTATAATTACTTCATTAGACGAACCAATATTTACATACTGTTTTCACGTTTTCGTTTATATAGTTTTGTGACTTTACAATACCAGTATTATTAAGAAAGACACATTATCTCCGATTAACCCATTAACCCTTTCAGCGGTGAATGTTCAGAGAGGAATAGCCCATCAATGTTTTACTCTAAAGTCAACTCAATATGAAAGGCTTAAACTTGTAAGGGGATTTTGAATGACAAACGATGCAGACCCTGATCAGAGTGCTCCTCGAGGAGCCCTCTGATCTGGGTCTACACTGTCTGCAAATGACAGTACACTCCTGTCCTGCATGCAAAGGGTTGAGCTTAACTCAAGGAGTGTATATATATACAGTAGAATCACTCTATAACGATCACAAAATGAATAAAAGCGGGTGATTGCTTAACCACAAGCGAGTAGCATGCAGGTATATTTTGACAGAATGTATGAGAAAACATATATAGAAGACCTTTACTAATTGTAGGCAATATGTGTATACAAGTATGGAAAACAAGACTACTAAGCAACATCGTCAGTATATTTTAACTGAACCAATAGGGGGTTAGGCAAGTATATGTAGACACTACTAATTGACAACGTGGCCAGTGCGTAAAAAATGCCATCTGGCTACGTGGTCAGTGTATGTAAACAATACCAATAGGCAACGTGGTCGGGGTATGTAAATAATAGGCAACGTGGTCAGTGTATGTAAACACTACCAATAGACAACATGGTCAGTCAGTGTATGTAAACAATACTAATAGGTAACGTGGACAGTGTATGTAACCACGTCTAATAGGCAATGTGGTCAGTGTATGTACACAGTACTAATATGAAGCGTGGTCAGGGTATGTAAAATTACTAATAGGCAACGTGGCCAGTGTATGTACAATTATTAATAGACAACATGGCCAGTTTATGTAAACACTACTAATAGACAACGTGGCACTACTAATAGACAACGTTGTAAGAGTATGTAAACACTACTAATAGACAACGTTGTAAGAGTATGTAAACACTACTAATAGACAACGTTGTAAGAGTATGTAAACACTATTAATAGACAACGTGGCCAGTGTATGTAAACAATATCTAAAGACAACGTGGTGGGTGTAAGTAAACATTTCTGAATATGCAAAGTGTCCAGTGAAAGTAAACCAAGAATAAAACGCAATGGTGTCAGTGTCTGTGAATGATAACATATTATAATCATGTAAACATTATATACACTACTTTCGTAGTTGTACTTACTTATACGTAAACGCTTCTAAACAAATCACTGGTACCCAAACTTTTGCATGTTCAGAAAATGGTTTCTGCTTCATGTATTGCCTTCCATATAGTGTAAACATTAAAACAAAACATAACTAGGTTCAAAACAGTTCAGAGCCACGTGAATATCCCAGTTAGACGACTCCAAACTGTTGCAGGGATACATACGCAGTCCCCTACATACAACTACCTCCACCCAGAGGAATACTATCAATTACTGGCTGATGTGAATTCAACAAACAATACCGGCATTTGTCATAATCCGTCCAGAGTCTTTTGTCAATATAGTGATTGAAAAAACCATAACCCTTCTTATGCTGAAATAACAGTCTTCTAACATCACGTTCTGTCACAATGTTTACTAACACCCACAATTCATTCAGCTATTCACCGAGTGCCGAGCAGCTTGGACCCTGATGAGATGCCGAGTTACTCGGGGTCTCATCTGGACCCAAGTAGCTTGCAAATGTCATTCTGGTCGCGCTAAGCATAAAAAAACCCTAACCGAGTCAACATTATGGTGCTTCTTGCACGAATGCATGAAATCAATGCTTTAGCTAAACATATATGGGTATATTGTATGACTTATGATAGGCCATCCATTGGTAAAACAGAACTGATCTGTGGTTATAAGATATAACCTTTATATATATGTATACACTACATTTGACTTAATAGTGTACTGCACGTGTTATAACTGTAATTGTGATTGTAATTGTGACTGTCTTTGATTGTGATTGGGTCTTTGGTTGTGATTGTGAGAGCGTGTGTGTCTTTGATTGTGATTGGGTCTTTGGTTGTGATTGTGAGTGCGTGTGTGTCTTTGTGACTGTACCTTTGATTATGATTATGATTGTGACTGTGTCTTTGGTTGCGATTGTGACTATATTTGATTGCAATTGTGACTGTGACTTTGAGTGTGAGTGTGGCTGATTGTGATTGTGATTGTCTTTGACTTTTGATTTTGATTGTGTCTTTGATTGTGCAAGTGATTTTGACTGCGATTGTTATAATTTTGGACTCTGAATGTGACTGATTGAGATTATAATTGCGACTGCGATTATGACTGCGATTGCGATTTTGTATTTGAGTGTTTGTATTATGTTACTTCGTGTGTGCTTATGATTGTGATTGTGACTATGACCATGACTGCCATTGGCGTATTTGTAATCACTTTTGGAAACAGCCAGGACGCAGATGAAACATCGAATTACTCGTCTAAAACTGATACTGTCATTTTATAGACAACCTTAAAAATGACGGAAACGAGTGTACTGCTTTGAAAACCGTGTAGACCCAGATCAAAGTTCTCATGGAGAACCTCCGTTAGGTCATTTAAACCGTTAATTCTGAATAGACTTTAACCCTTTCGGCGCCAAATTTCTAAGTGTCGTCTGCAATCCAAGTTTGTTAAATCATTCAGTAAAATAAGGACATGAGATAAATAAATGCAAATTTCAAAGGAATAAAGCACATATATAGAAATAGATATTGAGACAAATAGTGAAGTCCCTGATCAGACGCCGCCTTGGAAAGGCAGCGTCTGATCTGGGACTGCACTATTTATCGTGGTGCATTTATGCGACTGTGGCGGTGAAAGGGTTAAAATTAAACACAAATTGGCAATTTTACTTTGAATGTTCAGCATTCAAAGAATTAAACAAAAAGAAAGACAATCAAACAAATAACATTGAGACAGACGACACATGTTGCAACCCGCAATAGAGTTATCTCTTTCGCTGTCAGTGTCTCATCTGTGAGTTCCTATGCAAACAGTATGGAACCAGGTGAGACGCCCAGTAACTCGGGGTCACATTAGGATCCAAACTGTTTGTTTCGTTGGATCTGTTTTTGAAAGAAAAATTTGAAAATTGAACAGAACTAAATTTGTAGCAGACGACAATATTTGGCAGCAAAAGAGTCAAAAATGTATTCTGTTACCGTGTCGTTTCCATAACTGGACAACGTCACGAGAAAAGATAATTGGCAAACATGGCAAATACCCGCTATAAGACCACCACAGAGCAACAGATAAACGTGCTTACTCAAGTACTAAAATTCGCCATTTCTCCACCAAACCCTGTGGTGTGACCATTCTTTAGAATCGTCTCGGAGAGACGATTCTAAAGAGTGGTCAAACCATAGGGTTTGGTGGAGAAATGAATAAGTTATTCTTGAAAATGTTTTAATCTACGCATCTTTTCTGAAGCTCTGCACCAAAAACAGGTATTATTTTGGGCCGTAGAGGCAAGTAGTAGCTTTACATAGAACGAACGTTCTGTAGGAGCTTTTTGCATTACTTTCGTACTGCACTAAGCAGTCTACAGCTTTTAACGAAACAGACTAACCATTGATTAGGTTTCACAGTCTATGATCAGTGTGTACACTGTGCGCTACTCGTTGTCTTAACCCATACCCTCATAAGCTATTTTAGACACAACCTCTTTTAATAAATCTACCGAAAAGGAACATTTATTAACAAAATGGTAAACTTTAGAATTGCGTAGTTTTTAAACCATTTTGGTTTAAATAGAGCATTTGCTCCCATGGAGCAAATGCTCTGTTTATCACAATGGTTTCAAAAGTGACCTTTACAGAGGCGTCAGTATGAGGGAATGGGATAATTCAACTTCTTCACATACAGTGTGGATCCTGATCAGAGATCGTGTCTATGGTGCTGAGGGTTGTCTATGCCTATACAGGAGGATGTTCATTTTTTCCTTAGCGCAGATCACTTAGTGGTAACTTGTAATGATTGTTTGTAACACAAATAGCAACCATTTATTCTACAAGCACTGACAATTATCGGAAACTGGCTGAGAGCTATGGCATGTTTGAAAATATCCCCTTATTACCTTACACATAACGGCAGACAAGCTTAGGCAAATAGTGCAGACCCTGATCAAACTGTTCATAAGGAGCAGTTTGATCAGGGTCTACACTGCTTGCTACTATGTCAGTCTAATTTAAACTTATCAAAACGTTGCCATAATTGACTTATTAAATTTTACAGAATCTTGGATGGGGAGATTTAGTGTCCGAATACTAAGAGTAATTAGGGTACGATGCAATTAGGGGCGAATGCGTGAGACAGATTGCACTCACTGGGATTACATGTCGCAGGGTTAGTGCAATATATTTAACCCTTTCCTTCATATAAACGTGTTTTAACGCATCTGCAAACAGGGTAGACCCAGATCAGACGGTCAGTGCCTGCTCTGTTTGCTAGTGGAATTTGAAAGATCTGTTTATTATTTTCTAAAATGCCTAAAATTTTCCACTGCCCATATTTAATTATAAATATCATGCCATGAATATTCATTGGGTATTGAATCTTGGAATCGATACAGAACAGAGAATGGGACAACTCTTTCGCTGCCATGTATTGTCGTCTGTAAAAAGTGTAGTCTGCAGCAATTTCTGATGTTATTTTTCTCCTTTTCCTTTCAAACACCACATACAGTAAAACCTCTCTATAACGGCCACTAAATTGTGTTAATTAATTGGTATTTGGGGCAGGTGGCTGCTTAAAGCAAGGTGAAAGTGAAACAGAACGCTCCTATAGGAGCGTTCTGTTTTACTTTCACCTTGCTTTAAGCAGCCACATGCCTTTAACACAAAATATTTGATGTAATTTAGTGGCCGTTATAGAGAGGTTCTACTGTATACAGAAGCAAACAGGTTACAAACAGAGTTACTCGGGGTCTCATCTGGGTCCTTCCTGTTTGCATAGGTAAGTCGCCTTTGGCAGCGCAAGGGTTGAACTTTTAGCGCTCGAAACAATTATCGTCTGCGATAGAAATGTCGTCAGTGTCTATGTTCAAATTACTTTTTTTTCTTAGAATTCTTGTCGGAAACATGTCTAGGCCGGAGAGTCACACACTAACTCGAGAGTTTCACCTGGATCTTAAACTGATTGACTGGGCCTGCACTCTTTACTGCACAAATAATTTTCCAAAGGACATATTGGTGAACATATTCTTGCAGAAAGGTTTTCGAATAGAAAATTAGATTAGAATACATTCTTGTAAGAGTTTATTAACCCTTTAAACAATAAAACATCATGTTAAAAGCACTGACGTCATGAATATTAATTAGATGAATTTTTGTAATGACTTATTTCTATAATGGCATTTGAACAAAGAACGTTTTGTCCATGGCAGAAATATTACTCCATAAGCAAACAGAGCAGACCCTGATTAGACGACTTCTACAGGAGCTGTCTGATCTAGGTCTTTTGCAAATGCGTTAAAATGGAGTAAAGGCTTATTATAAGAAATGAGCTAAATTGGTGGTGGTGCAGTTTAACATTAAACCTCGGACACAATTCCCCGGATGTGTCCAAAATACATTGCGTAATTCTAGATTAATTAGATAAATGGCAAAAAAGCAGCTAATTAATTTGATGCACTCAAGAAAATCGAAGTTTGCAAACTGCCTGTCGTAAGATGACTTATATGTACAGACAAACTCATCTAACCCGGAGTTTTAATAAGGAATTATTTAGATCTTTTTAGACAGGTGACTGCTAGATGCAGGGTGAAAATCATGCAAAAAGCTCCTTTTCTGTATGGCGTTCACTTTGCATTAAGCTGTCATCGGTTATGTTAACCCTTTCTTTCATATAAACGCCCTTTCACACCTTTGCAAACGCACAAACCCAGATCAGATGGCTCCTATAGAAGCCGTCTGGTCAGGGCATGTTGTGTGTGCTTATGAAATTATAATAGATCTGACTCTACTCTTTCTACCTATACCAAAAGCTCGTATGTACATGTATATAAAAATCATAAAAAATAATCTAATAAATATTCACGGTGTCATTATTTTTACATGGATACTGAACATGGAAAGGCTTAAGAAGATCGATATTTATAATAGTTTGAAAGTACGGTTGGGGTCGGGTGGGGGTAACGAAAAATCGCCCTATAGCGGCCTTTTAATGATAATAAACGTGGCTATATAAAGCCACAGGGGGGCATTTCGTGGGTCTACATGGTCTAAAAATTCAAATATGATATAACACTAAATCGACCCAATCAATATTTTTGACTTTTTAGACCATGTAGACCCACGAAATGGCCCCCTGTGTATAAAGCAGTCGGTTGTTAAATTCGGAACAAAAGTAACGAAGACAGCCAAGAGACTAGTGTACGTATAACCTTCGTCTTACATTAAATCTTTACCTCACAGAAACGCTTTTAAAGCTCTGTAAATAGAATAGACCAAGATAAAATGGTCCCTGTTTCTGCTTCTGCTCTGTTTGCTAATAAAATACAGTTATGAATCTACAGTTTCTGCCTTGATAAAATATGTTCTTGTTGATAATGAAATTATAAAAAAAAGTCAGCTAATTGATATGCATACAGTTACTAGATAGATATTAACTCATTCCCTCCTAGACTATTTTTAGAACCAACCTCTTTGAATAAATCTACCGAAAAGGGAGAATTGCAGAATTGTGTAGTTTTGAAACCATTATGATAAATAGAGCATTTGCTCCTGTGGAGCAAATGTTCTATCCATCACAATGGTTTCAAAATGTGACTTTTACAGAGGTGCCAAAATACGTCACTAGAAGGGATTGTTAAACGATTTGTGTTTGATAGCTCAGAAGATTTATTGTAAAATCTTAACCATTTCCGTCATACACTTTTCACGCCTTTGCAAACAGTGTAGTGTAGACCCTGTAGAAGTCGTCTGATCTGTTCTAATTGCTTATGGAATTATAATAGATCAAACTCCACAACTCTGCCAATACCAAACATGTGTTCATTTTAAAAACAAATCAACTAATAAATATCCATGATGTCATTATTTCTTACATGAATATTCAACAGGGAAAGGGTTTAAGAAAACGCAGTGAACTAATGAATGTATCTGTATCGTGAACGGTATCATCTTCTCCATAGTTCCTGAACAAATTACTCAAACAACACGTTGTGATTGAGAACTCTTTTGGTTACAAATAATGTCGTCTGCTTAAAGTTTCATGGTTTGCCTTCCTTAAATGTCTTCTCTAAAACCTAAGTGGCGTGAAAGTTTAGATCCTAATGAGACGCCACGTACCTTGGCGTCCCATATTCATCTACACTGTTTGCATAGGTAATCTCTCATTTGAGCAAGTCATGTGTGTCGTTTGCCGGCGACTTCGGACAGTGGTGAACGAGTTAACCCTTTTCTTCATATAAACGTGTTTTCACGCGTTTGCAAACATTGTAGACCCAGATCAGACGGCTCTTGTAGGAGGCGTCTGATCAGGGTCTGCACTGTTTTGCCTATGATGTAATATTGATATGATTCTACAAGTTTCTGCAATGGCCCAAACTTCCTACATTCATGTGCTGTTATAGCAAATTAATCTGATTAATATTCTTTAAGTCATTATGTCTTACATGAATATTTATGGTGTAAAGGTTTAATACGCCTCCAATGAATTTGTGATTACCTTTGATAACAGATTGGATCTAGATACGGTGAAAGGAATATTTTCTTTTGACATCAAGCGAGTACAAAAGCACTGCATGCCTCAACGTATTGCAGGCATACGATTATGTAACAGCTGGCTAAAACATAAATGTAATCAAGTGGATTGAAGTAGCGTCAAATTAAATCAATTATAATAACAGCCTTCTTGAGTTTCTTTTTCAAGTATTACATATGACAAACAGCGATTTTTAACTGATTGCCCATCATCCTTGAATTACTGGCAACCTGTCTAAACATTTAGACAGAGACGAGACGAATACCATGGCCTATAGTAAGAATCCAAACTGCTTAAAACCCAATAATACCCATAACATATACATGTATACAATTCATCTTATCATAAAAACTAGCTCCTTAATCTCTCCACCGAACCCTAGTGCTGGCCATGTTCGAAGAGACGATTCTAAAGAATGATTATAACACAATATTTGATGGAGAAATGACAAGTTTAAGAAAATGATGATTTTTGAAAATACATGTATTGGAGAATTTTTAGAAAATGATGGAGAAATGATGATTTTTGAAAATGATGGAGAAGTGATGATTTTAACTCTTCCGTTGGCAAACAATTTCGTCGGCAAAGGTTTTTTTGTTTTTTTTAAATTTGTATATAAAATGTGTTACCGTTCAATCACTCATCTCAAAAAGAGTGCTTGAACTGTGACATATTTTATATACAATATACAGCAAACCACTCTTAAGCGATCGTCTAAAAGAGGCATACTGTTTTGTCTTATAACCAGGTGGTAACTTAACCCTTTCCTTCATACAAACGCCTTTTCATGCATTTGCAAACAGAGTAGACCCAGATCAGACCGCTCCTATAGGAGCTGTCTGATTAGGGTTTGGTCTGTTTTCAAGTGCACTTTAAAATATCTGTTTCTTTACCTTATGAAATGGCTACAGTATTCCATCTTCCATATTTCATTATCACTATTCTTCCATGAATATTCAGTAGGTATTAGAATTTGGAATACATACAGCACAGGAAAAGGGTTAATGCAGGACGAAAGTGTTACAGAAAACAATCCTGTAGGCACTTTCTACACAACTTTCCTTTTTAATTTAAAAACATTGTGATAATTAGAGCATTTGCTCCTATTTATCACACTGATTTAAAAACTATTTTGGTTGTTTTAGAGAGGTTTACTGTATCTTCGAACTGGCTGGAAGTATCACATACAGCCATGCCTCTCTATAACGACTACAAAAAGATGGCTAACTCTGGGTCTGTGTTGTGCAGCTCAGTCCATTTATTCATATATTATTCAGGGTATCCCCATCTAAGATCATTCTTAAGCATCTGATTGGTCAGATTCTGAGCTTGCGCAGAATCTGACCAATCATATACTTGCAAATGATCTCGGACTCAGACTAAGAAGTTTTATAACAGTGGACCCAGATATTATTTTGGAACCCTTCCGACGTTCATATGGAAAGCGCAGAGCAAATACAATATTTTCTGTAATAAATCATTTTCATTGATGGGCTCAGCAAACAGAGCAGACCCTTATCAGAGGGATCTGATCTGGGTCTATACTGTTTGCCTATGTCCTTTTTGAGGGACATTGAGAACTATGGGTAAAATGCAAGACGAAAGTTATGAAGGAAGTTTTCGCATCAGTTTTCAGCATTACACTGGTTTTGTATTAAGCGTTGGTTTTTATCAAATCGATTATGTTCCTATAAAGGGGTTCTATCGTAACGTCAAAAACAATACGCATGCAACAGTAAACCCCTCCAATATCACCTTCGAACAGGGGTCTAATTGTTGATATTAATCCTTTTCTTGTTGAATATTCAGTTAATATTTTCTATAATGGCATATGAACACAGGACAGTTTTATAATGGCATATGAACACAGGACAGTTTTGCTCAGAATCAGATCTATATCATACTATAAGCAAACAGAGCAGACCCTGATCAGACGGCTCCTCTAGGAGCCGTCTGATCTGGGTCTACTCTGTTTGCAAATGTGTGAACAATGAAGGAAATGGTTAAACGCAGGTGGTGTCCAAATAGGAACTTTCTGCATTACTGCCCATAATTACTTTCGTCTTGTATTGTTTAACAACCTATATTTTGACTGCTTGTTCATCAAGTGATGGGAACTCTTTTCCTTTATGCATTTAACTACAGCATGCCTATAATAAACACGAATTAGGGGCTTCTTTTGGTGGTAGCTGTGAAGAGGTTTTACTTTCGCACGTCTTGCCAAAGACTACATGTAAGAATTCTCTAATACTAAACTAGTTACTACACTTGAACTTCGATATCTTGAACTTCACGGGACCATATAAATTCCTTCGAGATATCAGAAGTCCGAGCCATCCGATTTCTAATCTTAACTATTTCTCAATTTCACAGCTTAATGCAAGTCTAAAGTAAAGCTAAAAGGAGCTTTCAGTATTACTTTAGATCTGCATTAAGCGGTCAAATGTTTTTATAGATACAAAAAATATGCGCAGTGATATATTTAAGGATATTTATGTATTGAAAATTTTGGAAGGACCGAACTTTTAGGTCGAGTTATCCCGAGGTTCGCGTTATCCGAGTTCGAGATGTCTAAGTTCAACTGTATTTCAACTTCTTGATTTACCATTTACTCCATAGATACGCATTTTACGTCTTTGCAAACAGAGGAGACCCAGATCATACGGTTACTGTAGGAACCGTCTGATCAGGGTCTGCTCTTCTTTGCTTATGAAGTAATTTATATCTGATTCTACAGTTTTTTCAATTATATAAAAGTTCCTTGTTCACAGTGCCCTTATAAACAAACAGTTAATTAATATTCAGGATGTCATTTTTTCTAACATATATTATTCATGGAACAAATTTGATACCCCATGATATTCTCTTAGCTGTGGAATATTAAGTTTTTTCAAATATTATAAGCGGGCGACATTTTTCACAACTAACCAGAGGTGTTTTTCCTACTGAGTGGTATGTGGTTGGAGCCAGTATTCACATAACTACAGGTACGGTAATGAATGAATTACGCAATGAAACCAGCTAGGCAGTTTTGTTGCATTGATAAAAACCATTATAGAAATCGAAATGTAATCTGAAGAAAACAATCCTGTACCTTTAGTGTGCTGGGAAAAACACACTTTCAAAAAACAAGAAACATCTAAAAAAAAAACCAATTTAGTATAAATATTGGTATTAGAAACAGGTGGCAGCTTAATGCACGGTGAAAGTCATGCAGAAAGCTCCTGTAGGAGCTTTCTGCACGACTTTCACCCTGCATTAAGCAGTCACCTGCCTAATAGTATCTAAAAAATTTCGCTAATCGAACTCCGGTTTAGACGGGTTTTTTTTATACAGTAATGCCCCTCCAAAGCGAACAAATACTTGAACCATTTCCCTCATGGACATTTTATACATGTACGTGAATTTGTCACTTCATGAATATTCATTACCTTCATGAGCATTATGTAAAATTTTCAATGGAATTTTTGCCTTCTCAAAAACTGTAGGATCAGATCTACAGTAAAACCTCTCTATAACGGCCACTAAAGTGTGTTAATTAGTTGGTATTAATTGCAGGTTGCTGCTTAAAGCAATGGTGAAAGTAAAACAGAACGCTCCAATGGGAGCGTTCTGTTTTACTTTCACCCTGCTTTTAAGCAGCCACCTGCCTTTTACACAAAATACTTGGTGTAATTAAGTGGTCGTTCTAGAAAGGTTTTACTGTATATAATTCCATAAGAGCAGATCCTGGTCAGACCGCTCCTACTGGAGCCGTGTGATTGTGGTCTACTCTGTTTGCACAAGAAAGTGTTTACATGAGGGAAAGTGTAAATATCGGAAGACGAACATACAGACAGACCTATGCAGATAGACAATTTGACAGACAGATGAACAGATGATCATACAGACAGTCAGATAACTATACTGACATGCAGATAGACTGTTGACAGACAGGCTGACTGACAGACAGACATACAGAGAGAGACACGCACAGACAGACATACACACAGACACATACAGACACACACAACCACAGAGATAGACAGGCACACATACGGACACATAGACATACATAAACATGCAGACGGAGAGAAAAAAACATCATTAAAAGACAGTTATAGACAGACAAACTGACACACGGAAACAAATACACTTACCTTATGACAAAATCCATTATTGTGAATGAAAAACGTTTTTATTTAAAATATAAAAAAGTTCCCTTTCCAAAACAAGCAGTTCAATATTTCGTTTGGGCTATAGTTCTTGTCGAATCTGAAGTCTCTGAGGGTGAAAGTAGAAGTACGCAAGTTCTGAAGACTGTGACAAGTTTGACACGAATATGACAAATCACCTATTACTCCTAATGTCAGAAAAGTAAACAGCGGTGATAGCGAATTACGCTTGCGGTAACAATACTTCTGTATAGTTAAATTATGCGGCGAGTGTAATCTGTTTTCAAATAAAGTTTTTCTTTTGAGTCGCGGTTGATCTTAACGGGTCGTTCTATTTACATGCAGGATTTTGAATATCTATCGTATCCTTAAATTATCTTCAACCCGATAAGGAAAACTCTAAATAGCGCGAGCCCTTATAAAGGCGGGAAATGTCGCGGGCTTAAACAATGTCGTCTGCATAATCATTGCCTGCTAAATTTTAACTTTTGAAATCAGTCTGTTTGGCAAACAGCTTAAACCATGATCGCAAACAGAATAACCCAGTATCTGAAAAGGATTCAAACTGTTTCAAAATGTTAAACTTTAAGGTGTTGATTATTTGTTTTGTTAAGAGTGTCTTTGGTAAAGTCTTATCTTTGTTGTACGTCAAATTCGTTGCATACTGGTTGGGAGCAGTCATTTAACGTTTAACTAAAGGGATCAGTCATTTAGCTTTTAGCTATCTGAGTCCCCGTGTTGGGCGATCATTATAAATTGAAAACATTTTAAACTTAACAGATTAACTGTTGATAACATTGTCTAACCCGCGCTGATGTACCACTGAGATGGACTAAACCATTCGAATGCGGGAAACGAGACTACTGGTATATTTGCAAACAGTGTAGACCCAGATCAGAGGGCTCCGAGAAGAGCCCTCTGATCAGGGTCTGCACTGTTTGCCATTCAATATCCTCTAGCAATTTTAATCCTTTCATACGGAATTTGCTCTACAGTTGAACAACGAGGGTCAATTCAAAATTCAGAGTTCAGATTTTGTAGAGTTAAGCGACAAGTCGTTCTTACGCGAACAAATAAAGACATAGGTCACATAAATTAAATAGACTGTTTACGAAAATGTCATTTCAAGATCTGATTAGATCTGTTGGTAAACAATGATTGAAAAATAATTGTGGTTTAGCCCTTGCCCTACCATTCGGCTCAGAAATGATGCATCAATTGTATGGATCCAAATCAGACAGACGATTGAACCAATCTGCAATAGAATTGATTCGTAATTGTTACTTTCGAATTGAATTTTTTCAGCTCAAAGGTTAAAATTTGAATCTAAGAAATGTGGCTAACGGAGTTTTTATAAAAGAAAAAGAAGCATTGTGTTTAATAGTCTGTTTAATCTGATAGCAAGGGAGTAGTCAA
Source organism: Azorinus chamasolen (assembly GCA_963576725.1). Taxonomy (NCBI): domain Eukaryota; kingdom Metazoa; phylum Mollusca; class Bivalvia; order Cardiida; family Solecurtidae; genus Azorinus; species Azorinus chamasolen. The sequence goes on along the minus strand of OY755241.1, from coordinate 45,679,762 downwards.
GTTGTACCCTGGGCGCACTGGGCTCTTTTTCGGGCTTAACCCTTAGCCTGGTAAAAAAAAGTATTGTCTGCTCATGCTCTGATCTGCTTCATTTAAACTAACGTCCAATTTGTTCAAAGTTTTGAGAAATGTTTGACCGAGTGTCAAACAGCTAAACTTTTGACCGAGTGTCAAACAGCTTGGATCCTGATAAGACGCTGATGTTACTAACTCGGATCAAAACTGTTTACAAATACGAGTCAGGTGCCGATTAGCAGGCTATGGGGATATAATTGTCAATAAAGTCTGATTCAGGATCCAAACCTTTTTATTATACAAAAAAAAGAAAGAAAAGAAAATGAAAGTTGAAGCGGACGACAAATTTTACAGACGACAAAACGCGATAGTATAAAGAGTTAATAATAACTGTCTTCCAATTATCTCTGAATTCCATGGATTAGTTTGACGTATAGTTTCGACCCAGGACAGTTTATGTCAAAACACAATATGATAATTATTAAGATTCAGCAGTCTGCCGGGGACATTGTGATAACATTTGCAAACAGTTTGGATCCAGATGAGAAGCCGAGTAACTCGGCGTCTCATCAGAATCCAAACTGTTTGCCACTTTGATACTGGTTTTTAGAAACAAAATGGAAGAAAAAATAGACTTTAAGGATTGAAGCAGACGACAATATTTGCAGACGACAATTGGTCAGAATGCAGACGGTTAAGGGTACAACGTGGAACGAATAGACGTAGACCAGTATCACAGCTCAACAAACAAACAATCTGAAGATCTATGGTCTCTTTCATGTTCAACATTATCTTCAATATTATCTACAAATCATTCAGCAGATAAAGTCGAAACTTAACCGCTTCGTTGACCATTCGTGTGTCCATTAATTGATTATTTCATTAAGTCGTTATTTCATTCGTTCGTTCCTTTCTTCTGCTCTTCATTATTCATTCAATACCATAGTCAGTCCGCTGGTCAGTCATTCGTTCATGTTTCATTTAATCAATCGCTCATTAGTAATTTACAATGGCACTCGCCAGCCTAAATAATTCTCGAGTCGTCTTTACTAAAAGTTTGGAACTGCGAAATTTTACTCTAGGTCCTATTTGCAATGGATATAATTGAATTCGTCCACTGAATGCTGAATGATTAAATACACGTTAAATCTGTCCTATTGCAAACAGTGTAGACCCTGTATTAGACATCACGTCTAAGACGAGGGCATGTGATCAAGTTTACACTGTTTGCAAAGATAGAAAGCAAGTTACGGTGTCGACCCAGAACAGACATTATATGTCAGAGACGTGGCGAATCTTGATCTACAATGTTTGCAAATCAGGAAGAGCGATTTATATAAAATGATACTTTCCAGCATGTTATCACTTTAGCTTTTGACTTTAATCTTTTTGTTTCAATACAGTAAAATCTCTCTAAACCAGCTTAATGCAGGGTGAAAGTCAACCTACATTACGTAGCCACCTGCCTAAAAGTATCTGTTTTGTCCATCGATTGTACGCTTATGAATTATATAGAAACTTTTATACGAGTACAGTGCCCCCCCCCTCCCTACAACGACCCTCCCAATAACGATTCCCTCCTTACAACAACGCATGTCACTGTTTCCGAAATAACAAGGCTCCAGAAACAACTTTTTCCCATCGTATTTTCTTTATGCCTCCATCAAACCCTATGTTGTGACCACTCTTTAGAATCGTCACAAAGTGGCGATTCTAAAGAGTGGTCACTACATAGGGTTTGATGGAGGCATAACGGTTTTAGTTCTCGAAATACACCTTATCTGGGGATCTGCAAACAAACTAATTATGTTTGATTTTCCCTCCCTATAACAACTCCCTCTGAACAACACATACAATCTTCGTATCCCAAAGGGTGTCGTTGTAGAGAGGGAGCACTGTATTACTTAAATTATGACAACTAGCGAAACGGAAAGGTCCTACAAGGTAAGTATCCTGCTTTATGGCTCGATTGCATTCATGATTGAACAATTTGGAACTAGGTAGTTATTTTCAAATACTACCCTAGACAGTTTGTTTCTAAATTCGTCTATAGCTTATAGTGTTGATCATTTTACAGCGAAACTTGAAATTTACATATAGAAATCATTAATTGTCTGTCTCTCTGCACCCTATAGCTGTTCAATGTCCATGCAAGTAATAATGACATCATTAATTATAAATAGTTCAGGGGAATTTTAGCCTTGACAAAAATTGTAGGACCAGATGGATATCATATCATAAGCAAAAGAGTAGGTTCTGACCAGACCGCTCCTACAGGAGCCGTCTGATCTGGGTCTACAGTAAACCCTCTCTATAACGGCCACTAAATCACATCAAGTATTTTGTGTTAAAGGCAGGTGGTTGCTTAAAGCAAGGTGAAAGTAAACAGAACGCTCCTATTGGAGCGTTCTGTTTTACTTCCATCTTGCTTTAAGCTGCCACCTGCCCTAAATACCAACTAATTAACACAATTTAGTGACCGTTATAGAGAGGGTTTACTGTACTCTCTTTGCATAATTATATGTGTGTTCCAATGACGGAGTAGTTTTTGTCGTAATCAGACCGATTAGTACGTAAAACTGATGTATGCATGGATTCATTAGCACATTTATAATGGCATGTTAATAAGAGTTTTTTCTTTTCAACTCCGTAGAATCACTGTTTCTGGGTCCATGCTTATAAAGCTTTTAGTTGAGTCTGAGTTTCGTTCTCAAGCTTTTGATTGGTCAGATTTGAGTTCTCAAGCTTTTGATTGGTCAGATTTGAGCCAAAGGCTCAAATCTGACCAATCAAATGCTTGAGAACGTTCTCAGACTCAACTAAAAGCTTTATAAGCATGGACCCAGATCTATATAACTCATAAGCTGCCAGATATACAGTGATCTGACAGATTCTAAAGGAGCATTTAATATTATATAATCACCATAAAAATATCAATAAAATGTTTCCAACAACGGCTCATACTGAACTGCCGTGACCAGGATTCGAACCTGGGTTGTCGCGGCCACAACGCGAAGTACTAACCACTATACGATCACGGCTGTCGCTGCTGAACTGCGTAGGTACTAGCTCATACTCAATAAAAACTCAGGAGAATTTATATAAACGGGCGTTTAATGCATAACAGATAAGAAAGATCATGTATAAAAGGGACCACAAACTTTAAAATGTATTTATGATGCGATGTCCGATGAAGATCTTCACAGTTTAATACTCACACAATTCTGTCTCAGTTTATCTCATCATATTTTTTCTTACACATTATGATACATGTATCTTGTCTTCTTACGAGTAATCCATTGAATGCAGGACACGTTTAGGCCTACATTGATATTTGCAGACAGTGTAGACCACATATGTAGGCGCCCTCTGATAAAGGTCTGTAATGTTTGTCATTGAGCATCTTTTAGGAAGTTTGAGCAATTCATACTGAATAAATGGATTCTGTAGTTAGTAGATCTCTGTTACACACTGATGTGAAATTCACCATTGAAATGGTTAGATCTAAGAGTTAGCCTATAGATCTAGATCTAGTACGTTCGATCCGTAACAAAATTTGTCAAAATCCTGCAACTACTACTACTATTACGACGACGACGACTTTTCGCGCCTTTGCAAACAGAGTAGACTCAGATCAGACTGTTCTATTAGGAATATAATAATATATCTAGATCTATATCCGACTCAACCGTTTCTAAACTTTCTACCAATACCAAAAGTTCATGTGTAGATCTATACGCCATTATAAAAATTCAGCTAGAAATCTAATAGGATGATGTCATATTTTCATTCTCGTACAATATGAAATACAGGGAAAGGTTGAGAACTCTTGACTATTAACCCCGTTTTCGCTATGATGTTTTCTCTTTACAAATATTTTCAAGTAGATCTGGTAGAGTCGGCATGAAGTAGAGATCTATTATCAAACAATAAAACAGCGACGCGAGCATTACTGCGAGTGAATTTGTGACGGTCGTTTCAAACTGGCTAGGTCCAAATGAGACGCCGAGTAACTCAGTATCTCATTAAGATCCAATATTGTAACTCGGTATCTCATCAGTATCCAGTCCCTTAGACCATCTTTTAAACCCTTTCCCTAATATGTTTTCACGCATTTGCAAACAGAGTAGATCCAGATGAGCCGTCTGATCAGGGTCTGCTCTGTTTGTCAATGGATTTTGATAGATCTGGTTCTTTCCTTTCTGAAATGGCTACAATGTTCTACCTTCCATATTCCATCATAACTATTTTGTCAATGAATATTCAGTAGGTATTGCAATCTGAAATAAACACAGAACATGGAAAGTGTTAAATACATGCATTTAACAAATGGATGAAATACTGGAATTAAACATAGACAGTATTTTCTACCAACCAGAACTTTGTTCTTCAAGCTTAACTTCTAACCTTTAGACCGCAACCAGTACATTCATGATAACTTTTGAAAACAATTTGGATCCAGGTGAGACGCCAAGTAACTCAGTGTCTCATCAGGACCCAAACTGTTCGACACCCTGCTTGTATCTTGGTAGACAGACTGATTATGGTCTGATTTCTTGAATGTAGAGGATGAAAATAAATGCTAAAGGCTAAGTTATATATACAATCCTTAAGATGTTTGCATTTAACATTCTAATTCATTGATTCTTTAAAAAGAGTCCGTTAAATGCGACAATTTCATTGAATGTATTGATAAGAGTGTCAGTTTGAATTATGATCTGGATCAACTGGATCAAAAAAGTTTTCAGGTGCTATTCAGTCCCATTCTTCACCGCTGAGATGAATCTTGTGGCGATATGTGAAGTATGTATACAGATGCTTGTACACAGTTAAGGAGGTTTGTATAAAATTTCGAAAGCTCATGTCAAGATTTTTATTATATGCTTTAAAAAGAAGTGTGTGACCTGTTATGCAAATAGGCTCTCTTTCGGTTTTCAACAGTTTGAAGTATGCACACAAAGTATACAGGGGTGATAAATCGGAATGCGTTCTACTAGGCCTTTGCGATGCACAAATTGGTGATTAAAGTTTTTAACCCTTTACCTGATATAGACGCCTTTTGGCTGTTGCAAAAAGGGTAGAGTCAGATCAGACGGCTCAACTTCTAAAATCGTCATTTCTCCACCAAACCCCATGTTGTAACCACTCTTTAGAATCGTTTCTTCGAGACGATTCTAAAGAGTGGTCACAACATGGGGTTTGGTGGAGAAATAAGGAGTTATTCTTGAAAATGTTCTAATTTACGCATCTTATCCTAAATTCTAATTATTACAATTCTATATATAACAACAATCTCATTAAAATACAGATCTAGATTCTACTGTATCAATTGTATTTGTCATCTTTTCTATCCCAAACTATTGTTCTGACACCTTAACACATATTAAGAGCTGAAATTACTGTATTGAAGAGTTGACAGAATCTGGTAATATTTACCGGATCTGGTAAAATTACAATTTGACCGGATCTGGTAAAATATTAAAAATGACAATATGTATGATTTTACGCAACAGTTTCCATATGCAATTTAGTAAAAGCTGATATTTACTCATAAACACACATTTGGAAGCTGAACTTACGGTATTATAGTGTTTGACCGAATCTGGTGATATTTACCGGATCTGGTAAAATTGCAATTTGACCGGATCTGGTAAAATATTAAAAATTACAATAAATAAGGTTTTATGTGACCGTTTGTATATGTAGCCTATTATAAACTAATATCTATTGAAAGTATGTTCACCTGCAGTCTAGATTTGCTCTTATTGATAACAAAATAGAGTGTTTGGTAGTTTCACCGGATTGGGTAAAAGTGCAAGAGTTTGACCGGATCCGGTAAAGGTGCTGATAACCGCTTTAAATGTAGAGTGAGTTTGTGATTCTGGGTAATTATAACTGGTTATATATTCTTATATCATTTTGGGTAAAAATACCTCAAGGTTCCTATTCATTGTGAACAGTTTTCAATTGACCGAATCCTGTCGACCTTTCTCTAAGTGAGTAACAGACATACGAATGGGCCGCCTTTTATACCCATCTTGACGTGACGTCATCAAAACGACAAGCAAAGTGCACGTAGCGTTGTCGAAAGAACATCAGTCTTTACATGGAAAATAGAGAGAGTTGAGACATTTCGAGTGAGTTATAGATTCTATGTGACTTATATAAACTATAACTGTCGAAATCTCAACAAGAAATAGCGAAATGACGCTAACATATGACTGTAAAAACCAGAAGTCAAGATCGAAAATTACGGGAAAGTGTACGTGGAGCGAACGATTCTACGTGACAGTTGCCGAAATCTAGGTTGTACAGGACTCGATATCGTTTAAAAGGTATATAGATTTCAATACGATATGCAGAATAATAAGTAGATTGTGACACGGCACAGCAATATAATGATGACGTCACACTCCGAAATGATGACGCAAAAAGGCTTCATTCTCAGTGTTGTTATATTTTCTGGTCCTTCGGGATCATTAGTTTTCATGTTATTAGTTTTGAAAATTGAATACTGCTTAAGCCGTTGCTAGGGGGCATGAGTAGTGTTGCACTTTTAATTACTACTCATGAACAGACTCAATAAAACCGAGTCTGCAATTTTCTCTTTTTGCATTTCTACTTAAAATTGCTTTCGAGGGATCACCCATTTTCAGAATATATTTACACGTATACGTACACGTAAATAGTACAAGTAGATCTAAGGAATCGAAACCTCTCTAATAGCTCACTTTTTCGTTGAAACAGATGAGCTAAAAATATATAATACAAACAGCCAAATTATCAAGTGAACAATGCAGTTTGATACTAAATTTCTGGAATGTTAAGAACAAAATGCATTGAAAAAGTTGTTATGGATTTATTTTAATGTTTATTTTAATGCCTATAAATCCTGCAAATTTCAATTTAAAGTCATAACACTTATTCAGTCACAGCATCCTATTGCTTTTCAAACATTTAGTTATGTAGTTCAGCTAGCCTATCTTAGCCACTGAATTTTCAGCTTAATCGTTGGTTTCCTTTGAGAGTTTTTCAAAGACGGGTCTTAGTTTTTTCACAAAGAATTTGAACTTCTTGCATTGAAAAAGTTGTTGTGGATTTATTTTCATGTTTATTTTAATGCCTATAAATCCTGCAAATTTCAATTTAAAGTCATAACACTTATTCAGTCACAGCATCCTATTGCTTTTCAAACATTTAGTTATGTAGTTCAGCTAGCCTATCTTAGCCACTGAATTTTCAGCTTAATCGTTGATTTCCTTTGAAAGTTTTTCAAAAATGGGTCTTATTTTTTCACACAGAATTTGAACTTCTTGGACGACTCCTTTAGAAATCTCTCATCCATCACAAACTGTTGTAATACCCCAAGGTACACATGACATATGCCTTCGGGTAGTCAAGATCAAATATGTAGTTTACTGCTATCAGCTGCAACATGTTCACCATAGAACATTTTCCGTAACACTTTATAGCCACCTCATCACCAGTAATTAAAGCTGCTGTTTGTCGTGCTTCATTCCTGAATATCACCAAAGTTGTTGGCGATCCTTCCGAAGTCTTCAACATTTTGGAGATCCGTCCGCAGGGATGTCCTGCAGTAAAAAGGTTTGATCATATCAAATATTTTGTACTTAACAATTACTGCTGTTTTGTTAAAATGAAATTTTTAAAAAGAACTCTTGAAAAGTGTAATTTTTTACACCTGTCGGCATTGAAATTGCATTTATTTAAATTTGTTTGTCACAATATTTAGAATATAGATATCTATTTGGTACAAACTGAACTAGATTTAAATATAACAAGAGGGCCATGATGGCCCTAAATCGCTCACCTGGTTACTATAGACATATGCATACACTGTATTTCTACGTAAAATAAGTAAGCTTCAGATTGGGGCCAATATGAAACCAAGGGCCATAATTATAGGCCTTGAGTTTCAAATTTGAACAATCTAAATAAAGGAACATTAGATGATGCTTCATATAATTTTCAAAGTCCCGGGCCTTACAATTTCACAGAAGGAGATTTTAAAGATTTTCCTATGAAAAACTGCTAAGCCAGGGTCGGGGCCATTTTGGTCCAGGGGTCATAATTTGAACAATCTTGGTAGAAAACCATTAGATGATAATACATACTAAATTTCAAGGGTCTAGGCCTTACAGTTTAGGAGAAGAAGATTTTCAAAGATTTTCCTATGAAAAACTGATAAGCCCCGGGCCGGGGCCATTTTTGGTCCGGAGGTCATAGTTTGAACATTCTTTGTAGAGGGCCATTAGATGATGCTACATACCAAATATCAAAGGTCTAGGCCTTACGGTTTCAGAGAAGAAGAGTTTTAAAGATTTTCCTATGAAAAACTGATAAGCCCCGGGGCGGGGCCATATTTGGTCCAGGGGTCATAATTTGAACAATCTTTGTAGAGGACCATTAGACGATGCTACATACTAAATACCAAAGGTCTAGGCCTTACAGTTTCAGAGAAGATTTTTTAAAGATTTTCCTATGAAAAACTGATAAGCCCCGGGGCGGGGCCATTTTTGGTCCGGGGTCATAATTTGAACAATCTTTGTAGAGGACCATTAGATGATGCTACATACCAACTATCAAAGGTCTAGGCCTTACGGTTTCAGAGGAGAAGATTTTTAAAGATTTTCCTAAGAAAAACTGATAAGCCCCAGGGCGGGGCCATTTTTGTTCTGGGGGACATAATTTGAACAATCTTTGTAGAGGACCATTAGATGATTCCACATAACAAATATCAAAGCTCTAGGCTTTGAGGTTTCAGAGAAGATGTTTAAGTAAATTGTTGACGACGCACATACGCACGACGCACGACGACGGACGCCGGAGCCAGCTTTGTGCCAGGTGAGCTAAAATATTGACCAGAATGGTTACCTCTGGGACATTATATACACCAAGACATATTTCTAGAGGATTTATTTATAGTTGCACCGGTAGTAGAGACAAAATGACATTCACCCTTGAGTGTGTATCGGCAGAAATTATCTAAAAATCAGAAGACAGATGGAATTTCTTACTGTTTCCACATTTGGATATTGAAAATAAAACGTCAAACAACCGAAATAGCCAGATAAGCAAATGTAAAAGGTCTATTTAACTATTTTAGTGTTGGTTTAAGACCACCGGTAGTAGGGTCAAGAGGCTAAGTCATCATCTGAATATACTTTCCGGAAAAAACAAATGGCTGCTTGTTGGATTTCTAATAAGTATTTTTATCATGCAACGTCACCAAATACAGTCACTTCCTACTAGCATAATATTTTCCACGTCTACGCTGTATTTTGTGAGGTATAGTGCATATGTACTGACCCCACTGGGATGCAAGTTTAGTTCAGCCAATAGAAGGAAAACAGAAAGACGAAAAAGTCATAATTAAACATAAACATCAAATTTAACACATTTTCACACCTTTGTCTCAACTATTTGTCCATATAAAAGGATTAAATCAATTTTGTTTATGTTGTAGAAGTTGATTACGTCACTGCACACCAATATGACGTCACGTTTATCGTACTTGTATGTATTTTCATTCCGGGGACGAAACCGCTTTAGCGGTCTTTCTTTTTCTTCATTTTCTCCATTTTTCTTGGTGTTGCATGATAAAAGAATTACTAAGCTAGTAGTTTTGTAGTTCAGCTGTATTTTGGCTTGTCAGAAAAGTAGATAAATGCTCGCCAATCTCGCATGGGTATTGGTTCCTGTATTATTATTTATTTTTAATATTTTTTTTATTATTATTTTTCTTAGGTATGGTCTGTAAATACGGTGTTTTAAGTGTACCATTGTATAGGGAATTTTATGGTAATTGAAACAGTCTCTTGTAATTCCTGTGATGGAATGGCTCTGTTATTTTAAAAGTATGCTTATATCATGCGTATTTTATCATTGTACAGAGATGAGACTTCAATAAAATATGAGTTGAGTTGAGTTGAGTTTAACAACTTTTCTAACTCGCCAAAATACAGCTGAACTTCAAAACTACTAGCATAGTAATTCTTATTTACTTTTCTGGGTCTACGATCGTTTAGACGTGTAAACGGTCTAAAATTTTGTAAACGTTTAGCACGAAAAAGAAAAAGCACGAAACGGAACCGTGTATACGTGTAAACGTCTGACCCTTATTGACCAAACCACCAACACCCGATAAAAAACAACCCAACAAGTATTTACATCAACAGGCCATGAGTATTTACTATTTACAAAAAAAGATTATTGCATTTACCTGTAAATAAACTCAAACTGACACAGAATCCCAAAATGCAGCTAAGCGTTCGAGAATTAGACTTATAAATTAATGGCGGTCCCAAGATGGAGAAATGACGTCACATAAATATCGCGTTGAACTCTGGGATAATAGATATCTCAGTAGTTCTATTTTTGATCCGCGCGCATGTGTGTTCAACGGACGTGTTGATTTTGAACGTTTGCTTTCAACAGGCGTACCGATTTTAGATACTCTCTTAATAAAAGTCATATAAGAATTTATTTTGCATTTCAAATATGTATGCTAACATTTAAAATACAGCAAAGCAGCTAAAACACCAAAAACTGAGGAAAATGTGGGCACCGAAAAACTTTGACAAACTTCCTTTGAACGGACTATATTTTTTGAACGCCTATCGAACACCCAATGCTGACCAATAGACGGTCGTGGATAACATTTTGAACGGACATGTGTTCATATTTAAACACCTGTGCGTTCAAAACCAATACAATTGAACGCGTCTTCACTCTTCGGCGTCCATTTATTTTACAGTGTATATAATATGGGTAAATATTTTCACAAATCAATGGGAAGGATACACCTGGAAGTCAGTCGTCTTTGACAGGAACCAGGTGGTGAAAACCCTAATTAGACTCACACCGTTCGTACTTTACAATGACTGCCGAATAGACCGAATGCGACTGTCATGTTAGATGTGATTTACTTAGGCCCTTACACCTTGAATATTCATGTAAGAAATAATGACATCATGAATATTAATTAGATATTTTTTTAATAAAACCACACGAACACATGCGGTTTTGGCCATAGCAAAGCTGTAGAATCAGATCTATATAATTCCATAAACAAACAGAACAGACCCTGATCAGACTATGTTTGCAAAGGCATAGAAAAGGCGAATATATGAAGTAAAGGGTTAAAAATACTTCTCATACATTGGTTTGTATACCGAGGAAAAAAATATCAGCGATGACGAGCATTTAAGCCAATCTGCCGTGACCAGGATTCGAACCTGGGTTGTCGCGGCCACAACGCGAAGTACTAACCACTATACGATCACGGCTATCACTGATGATGTATGATGATGATGTACTGTTGTACATTATGCCCCTTTGTACCATAGCGTACATTGAAAGAAAAATATATCGGTCATTTAGAAGCAATTACCCCTTTACTCCATATATACATCTTTTTACGCCCATGCAAACAGAGTAGACCCAAATCAGACGGTCCCTTTAAGGAGCCGTCTGGTCAGGGTTTGCGCTGTTTTCCTATGGTATAATAAGTATAGAACTGAAACCGTAGTTTCTGTCGTGACAAAAATATTTTGTTCATAGTGCCATTGTAAAATATCAGTTAATTAATATTCATGATGTCATTATTTCTTGCTTGAACATTCATGGAGTAAAGGGTTAAACAGTTAGTGCATGTATATGGATATGACGAAGATTGTGTACCGTGATATGGAAATACAGTTGAACTTCGACATCTCGAACTCGGATAACTCGAACTCCGGGATAACTCGAACTAAAAGTTCGGTCTTTCCAAAATCTTACAATACAGAATTGCTTTAAAATGTATCACTATGCATATCTAGAAACACATTTCACAGCTTAATGCAGGTCTACAGTAATGCTGAAAGCTCCTGCAGGAGCTTTCAGCATTAATGTAGACCTGCATTAATCTGTGAACTTGAGAAACTGTAAAGATTACAAATCGGATAACTCGAACTTCTGTTATCTCGAACTAATTTATATACATATGTAGTCCCTTGAAGTTCGAGATATCGAAGTTCAACTGTATGTGATTACCTTCGCAAATACTTTGGATCCTGATGAGACGACGAGTTACTCGGCATCTCATCAGGATCAAAATTGTTCGTTACTGTGACAATAGTGTAAAACAGATTGGGTCCTGATGCAATGCCGAGTTATTTGTCTTCCAGAGAAAAAGGATTTTCAGCTTTGCGGAGAAAATGGCATTTGACAAATTTGCCGTGACCAGGATTCGAATCTGGGTTGTCGCGGCCACAACGCGAAGTACTAACCACTATACGATCACGGCTGTCGCTGCTGAACTGTTTGCTAATAAAGCCTCTTTGAACTAATTAGCGTATATAACTCGGTCTTTTAGAAGCAAATAATGTTTTACGCCATAGATACAGTAGACTATATTTATTCATTTATTTATTTAAGTCTCATCTGTGCAAATACAACAAACATATTACAAATTCCTAACAAAATAAGATGCACACAGCCATTCTTTATAAGAACTATAAGAGACTGTTTCCTATCACAGAATATTGTTCATAAACTGCCAATACAATTAAATATGTACATGAGGTAAAACCACATGATTGCTGCTAATCTATTATTAAAGACTGTCATAAATGGAAGACGATGACATGCAAAAGAACCGTCTATAGGAGCCGTCTGATAAGGGTCTGCTCTGTTTGCTAGTGGAATTTGAGAGCTTTGTTTATTTTCTAAAATGGCTACAATGTTCCACCTTCCATATTTCAATGTTACTATTTTGCCCATGAATACTCAGTAGATAGTGAAATTTGGAATAAATATAGAACAGGGAAAGGGTTAAGAAATGGTACAAAGGAGCGAATATTACCTTTGATCAGGTCAAAAGTAAATTGATTAGCAACAAACACGTGTGATCGATAAAAATAATAATCTAAGCAAAAATATATATCTATCATATTATTTACATAACAAAAGATGACGTCGTGTTAACCCTTCGCTTGCTGAATTTTAAAACACATTTCTCATTCTTTACCCATGCCCTGTTGTATATTTACATATATCTTCACCGTGTACAAGTATTTTGCTGTTAAATCACTGCTGTGGAGTGCACTGATTGCACAATCAACTTGTAAATAGTGCAGACCCTGATGAGACAGCTCCTACAGGAGCTGTCTCATCTGGGTCTTTACTATTTACAGGTAGGTATATTGACGCGAATAGCAAGCGAAGGGTTAAGATGACAAAACAGGGTTTTGTTTTAATATGTCTTAGGCGGTCATTCATATTTGAACATAGGAGTCTTAAAACACAGGCTGTTGCTTAATGCAGGACAAAAGTAATGCAGAAAGCTCCTATAGGATTTTTCTGCATTCCCTTTGCCCTGCATTAAGCAACAACGCAACTATGTTCAATAAATAAATGGCCACTTAAGACAAGTTCTATTGTAATTTCGAGTACAGATGTCCCAGCTGAATAGATCGACACTCTATTTAGCTGTAATTTACTCTTTGAAGGAAAATAGGCTACTTAGGAAATTATTTTTTGAAATTTACCTTTAATTACTTACAGCAATTTTCCTATTTAACACGTTGGTGGGCGGCAAAATATGTGTCTTCTAAAGAAAAAAGATTTCAGCTGTGCCGAGAGAAGGGCTTTAGACAGATTTGCCGTGACCAGGATTCGAACCTGGGTTGTCGCGGCCACAACGCGAAGTACTAACCACTATACGATCACGGCTATCACTGCTGAACTGGTGAATGCGACCGTCATTGTCAATACAAAATTTGAGGGGCATGCAGTCATTCAATAAACGAGAGTTAGATAGACCCCGTGTAAAAAGGGTCACCAACCATTTAAAGTTAACCCTTTCCCTGTTCAATAGTCAAGAAAGAAATAATGACATTGAGACTATTTATTAGCTGAAATTTTATAATGTTAACTTTTCAAGGGTATATTTTGCTTTGACAAAAACTGTAGAATCAAATCTATACCATGTCAAAAGCAAACAGAGCAGACCCTGGTCAGACGGCTCCTATAGGAGCCGTCTGATCTGGGTCTACTCTGTTTACAAATGCACGAAAATGTGTTTGTATGAGGTAAAGAGTTAAGGAGCAGTAGTCCGATGAAGGTCTTTACGATATGACATTCATCCAAATCTACCTTAGTTTATGACCCAATGAACATTTAACAGCCTGTACCATGCCACAGACTATGACATGACACCCGATTCTACATTATTTAATTGTCTATTTTGTACCGTTGAATATCCATATAAGAACTAATGACTCCATGTATACTTATTTGCTGAAAAACTATAATAGCCTAATGTACATAAGATATTTTAGTATTGGTAGAAACTGCTATGTTATGTCTGTTATAGCTTCAAAAGTAAACTAGAGCAGACATAGATCAGACAGATCCTTGGTTTATGTGTTCCTGGTTCTATCTGGATTAATGAAACATTAACTACATAAATACGCCTTTACAAACAGACCCAGATCAGACGGCTCCAATAGGAGCAGGGTCTGGTCTGGTTTATTATGATATACAGTTACTGCCATGGCCAAATGTTTTTTCTAACTTACAGCATTTTTTCACAAACTGGTGTCCGGTAAAAACTCCTATCCGAAAGAAAAAAATATTTCAGCGGTGCCGAGAGAAGGGCTTTCGACAGATTTGCCGTGACCAGGATTCGAACCTGGGTTGTCGCGGCCACAACGCGAAGTACTAACCACTATACGATCACGGCTATCACTGCTGAACTGGTTTTTTTCCCGTAATTGTTTATTGTGTACCTGTATACACGGAATACTTGTTATAACGACATTCGTTATATAACGGAGCATTCATTATAACGGAACATTTATTATACTATAACACGAATTTTGGACACATATACAGTTAAAACTCGCTTAATAGAAAATTTACTGAAGAATAATATAAATATTTTTAGGCAAATGACTGTTTAATTCAGAATAAAAGTCGTGCAGAAATCTCCTCTAGGCTCTTCTATTCTGTATGACTTTCACCATGCATTAAGCTGTCATCTGTTTAACAGACCAGTATTGATGCTTATTTGAATGTCCGGTTTAGAGTGGTGTTACTGTATAACTAAATGTTCATTACAACGACATTTTCGATACAACGACACTTTTTGTGGGAAGGAATATGGTCGTTGTAACGAAAGCTGACGGTACTTTTCTCTTGTGAGACTATTAACCCTTTCCTTAATATACAAATGTTTTCATGCATTTGCATACAGAATAGACCCAGCTCAGACGGTTCCTATAGGAGCCGTCTGATCAGGGTCTGCTCTGTGTGTGGAGTTTGAAATATCTGTTTCTATAGTTACTAAAATAGCTACAATAGTCCACCTCCAGTATATTATTATAACTCTTTTGTCCGTGAATATTCAGTAGGAATTGAAATTTGGAATAAACATAGAACAGGGAACGGGTTAAGATATTCTGCATGAGTCGCGTTCTTGTCTAGCATACGAAAGACCGGCGGTGACATTTACATTTCAAGATTGTTACTCTGCTTGCGTCGTTTACCTACAACTCGCTATTCCCGACCTGATCCGCATTAAACAAACAATTTGGATTCAGATGAGACGCCGAGTAACTCGGCGTCTCATCAGGATCCAAACTGTTTGACACCCTATCTATAATATTGCATCAAAAAATGTTTTTCGCAGAAATTATGTGTTTCCTTTGAGTGTAAGGTATAACATGTTCCTAGTTAACTGGAATACCTTTACTACATAAATACGCATTTACAGACGACTCTAATAGGACGAGGCTCTGCTGTTTCTGTCATGGCCATTTTTACTTCATGGCACACTTTTTCACCCGCTGGTGTTCGGTAAAACATGTCTTCTAAAGAAAAAAAATTTCAGCTGTGCCGAGAGAAGTGCTTTTGCCGTGACCAGGATTCGAACCTGGGTTGTCGCGGCCACAACGCGAAGTACTAACCACTATACGATCACGGCTATCACTGCTGAACTGACGATAGTGGAGACAATTGCCAATTAAAAACTAAATAAACATTCCGTCATTCAATTAAGATCAGATAAAGAAAATTCCATATAAAAAGGGTCACCAAGCATATCAGGTTAACCCTTTCCCTATTCAATAGTCGAGTAAGAAATAATGGCACCATGATTATTTATTAGCTGAATTTTTATACTGTAAACTTTTCAAGGATATATTTTGCTTGACAAAAACTGTTGAATCAGATCTATATTATTTCAAAAGCAATCAGAGAAGATGATCAGACGGCTACTATAGGAGCCGTCTGATCTGGGTCTTCTCTGTTTGCAAATGCGTGAAAATGTGTTTGTATGAGGGGAAGGGTTAAGGACGAGTCGTCCGATGAAGGTCTTTACGATCTGACACTCATCCAAATCTGCCTTAGTTTTTGGAGTACAGAGGTGCCAACTGAATAGTACGACCCTCTGTTTAGCTGTAGTTTACTCTTTGAAAGAAAATAATAATTAGGAAGTTATTTTTGAAATTTAGCGTTTTTACTGACACGAATTTTGAACACATATACAGTAAACCCGTCTTAACCGAAATTGTATTAAAGGAGAATTTAGCTCTTTTAGGCATGTGGTTGCTTATCGAATGCAGAATAAAAGTCATGCAGAAAGTTTCTCTAGGAGCTTCTCGTCTTGTTCATTACAACGACATGTTCAATACAACAATACTTTTTGTGTGAACGAGCATGGTCGTGGTAACGAGAGCTGACGGTACTTTTATCATGTGAGACTGTTAACCCTTCGCTTGCTATTCACGTCAATATACCTACCTGTAAATAGTGAAGATCCAGATGAGATAGCTCCTGCAGGAGCTGTCTCATCAGGGTCTGCACTATTTACAAGTTAATTGTGCAACCAGTGCACTCCACAGCAGTGATTGCACAGCGAAATACTTGTACACAGTGAAGATGTATGTAATTATACAACAGGGCATGGGTAAAGAAGGAGAAATGTATTTTAAAATTCAGCAAGCGAAGGGTTAAGACATTCTTTCATATAAACCTGTTTTTACGCATTTGCAAACAGAGCAGATCCAGATCAGACGGCTCCTATAGACGGCTCCTGTTTGCTAGTGGAATTTGAAAAATCTGTTTCTTTACTTTCTAAAATAGCTACAATATACGCTATAATATAAACTATTTTGTCCATGAATATTCAGTAGGTATTGAACTTTGGAATAAGCATAGAACAGGGAAAGAGTTAAGACATTCTACGTGAGTCGCGTTCTTGTATAGCATGTTACTCTGTCTGTGTCGTTTGCCTATAACTTGCTATTGCCCACCTGACTCATATTATCATTTTACTCATATTAATATTGCATCAGATTATTTTTTGCAGAAGTTAGGTTTTTACGTTGAGGGTAAGACTAAGGCATAACATGTTCATGGTAACCTGGAATACTTAAACCTTTACTACATAAATACGCCTTTACAAACAGAGTATACTCAGATCAGGCGGATGTAATAGGACCAGGGTCTCCTCTGTTTGCTTATGATATTCATGCCATGGCCATTTGTTTTACTTACAGCAGTTTGTTTAACAGGCTGGTGTCCAAAGAAAAAAGATTTTCAGCTGTGCCGAGAGAAGGGCTTTTGACAGATTTGCCGTGACCAGGATTCGAACCTGGGTTGTCGCGGCCACAACGCGAAGTACTAACCACTATACGATCACGGCTATCAATGCTGAACTGGCGATACTCGATGTCATTGTCAATACAAATTTTAAGTAGACATTCCATCATTCAATAAAGATCAGATGAGAAAGATCCCGTATAAAAAGGATCACTAACCATTTTAGGTACAGGACGAGTCGTCCGATGAAGGTCTTTACTATCTGACACTCGTCCAGTTCTACCCTAGTTTATAACCCAAAGAACGTATAACAATGTAGACAATGACACTGAGCGGTACCCGGTTCTATCTATCTATGTTTGTACTTAATCTTTTCCCTGTTGAATATTCATGTAAGAACTACGCTTTGGTATGGGTAGAAACTCCCATATATATTATAATTTCATAAGCAAACAGAGCAGACCCAGATCGGACGGCACCTGAGAAAATCTATCATAGTTTTCTTTTCTGGTTTGTTGTGTATCTGTATACAGTAAAACCTCTCTATAACGGCCGCTAAATTACATCAAATATTTTGTGTTAAAGGCAGATGGCTGCTTAAAGCAAGGTGAAAAGTAAAACAGAAAGCTCCTATAGGAGCGTTCTGTTTAACTTTCACCTTGCTTTAAGCAACCACGTGCCCAAAATACCAACTAATTAACACAATTTAGTGGTCGTTATAGAGAGGTTTTACTGCATATACAAAGAATACCTGTTATAACGTCATTCGTTATAACGGAGCATTCATTATACTATAAAACGAATTTTGGACACATATACAATTAAACCTCTCTTAATCGAAATTTTACTAAAGAATAATATAGATATTTTTAGGCAAGCGGCTGCTTAATGCAGAATGAAAGTCACGCAGAAAGCTCCTTTATGCTTGACATTCACCCTGCATTAAGCAGCCACCTTCTTATAGACCAGTATTGATGCTTATTTGAACGTACGGTTTAGAGGGGTGTTACTGTATAACTAAATGCTCAGTACAATCACATTTTCAATACAAGGACACTTTGTGTGGGAACGAACATGGTCGCTGTAACGAGAGCTGACACTACTTTTGTCTTATGAGACTTAAGACATTGTACATGAGTCGCATTCTTGTCTAACATGTAACTCTGTGTCGCTAACCTATAACTTGCTATTACCGACCTGACTCGCATTAAACAAACAGCTTGGATCCAAACTGTTTGACACCCAATCAATCTATAGTATCTGAAAGCTTTGATCGACTCGAAGATACATGTAGTTAATATTGCACCAGATAATGTTTTTCACAGAAATTATGTGTTTTCGTTGAGGATAAGGTATAACATGTTTCTAGTTAACTGGAATAATAGAATCAAGCATGGGTTTTGTTAAAGACGGGGGTTTCTATACCCGAGGTTGGTCTGTTCCAGTCGGAAACGAGCTTTAGCGAGTTTCCTATAGGAACGGACCAACCAAGGGTATAGAACCCCCGGGTTTAACAAAACCCATGCTTGATTATTTTTCTCGCTGAAATACGCCCTAAAACCAATTAAATTAACGAATTTTGTGAAGTACTACTTTACATTGCGTAATACGACTTCCATATCTAATAGCAACAGACCGCAGCATAACTTTAGGCGTGACACCAAAATGACGTCATTTGTTATGACAACCACAAACGTTACATTTTGGTGTAAATATAAATGACTGAGTGACTACAAAACAACGTCTTCGGTTAATTAAATAGGCGTTTAAAGTGTTTATGTGATAAATAGAATTTCATATTCGTGCTAATTACTTATATTAATTTCAATTCATAAGGTTGTTGCCTATAGAAAGGTTGGTATAATTCTGTAAGAATTCCTTCCCTTGTATTGATTTTACCCAATCGCGCGTATGAATACACTAGTCACGGGGTGTTCCAGATAAGGATTTCTAGTACGGCTATTTTTAGTAACTCAGCTTATCTAGCACGTCTGAGAAGCGAGAATACCTTTTCTCGCTTCTCAGCCGTGCTAGATAAGCTAAGTTACTAAAAATAGCCGTACTAGAAATCCTTATCTGGAACACCCCGTGACTAGTGTATTCATACGCGCGATTGGGTAAAATCAATACAAAGGAAGGAATTCTTACAGAATTATACCAACATTTCTATAGGCAACAACCTTATGAATTGAAATTAATATAAGTAATTAGCACGAATATGAAATTCTATTTATCATATAAACACTTTAAAAGCCTATTTAATAATCGAAGACGTTGTTTTGTAGTCACTCAGTCATTTATATTTACGCCAAAACGTAACGTTTGTGGTTGTCATAACAAATGACGTCATTTTGGTGTCACGCCTAAAGTTATGCTGCGGTCTGTTGCTATTAGATATGGAAGTCGTATTACGCAATGTAAAGTAGTACTTCACAAAATTCGTTAATTTAATTGGTTTTAGGGCGTATTTCAAAGCTCGTTTCCGACTGGAACAGACCAACCTCGGGTATAGAAACCCCCGTCTTTAACAAACCCCATGCTTGATTCTATTCAACTACATAAATACAAATTTACAAACAGAGTAGACCCAGATCAGGCAGCTCAAAATGATCAGAGTCTGCTCTGTTAGCTTATGATATACAGTTTCTGCCATGACCAAGTAGCTTTTTAACTTTCAGTACATGGTTATCTGGAATACTTACGCCCTTACCAAGAGTTACAAGAGAGTAGACCCAGATCAGAGGGTTCCAGACGGATCAGGTTCTGCTCTGTTTGCCTATATGTAGTTTTTGCCATGGCCAAATAACTTGTTTACTTACAGCACTTTTTTCACACGCTGGTGTGCGGTAAAACATGTGATTCCCAAAGAAAAAACATTTCAGCTGTGCCGAGTGAAGGGCGCTTGACAGATTTGCCGTGACCAGGATTCGAACCTGGGTTGTCGCGGCCACAACGCGAAGTACTAACCACTATACGATCACGGCTATCACTGCTGAACTGGCGATGGTGGACGTCATTGTCAATACAAAATTTAGGGGACAATCCGTCATTGAAGGTCTTTACGATCTGACACTCATCCAGATCTGCTTTAGTTTATGACCCAAGGAACCTTTAACAGTGTAGAACATGCCACAGAGTTTGACATAACACCCAGTTCTGCTTTATTTATTTATCTATATCAGTAATGTTGAATATTCATGTAACTAATGACATCATGAATATTTACTTGCTGAAAAACTACAATAGCATAATGTATATAAGATGTTTTAGTATTTGTAGAAACTGTAGTGTCATATCTATTATAATTTCAAAATCAAACACAGCAGACCAAGATTAGACGGCTCCTCTAGGAGTCAACTAATTTGGGTCTACTCTGTTTGCAAAGGAGTGAAAAGGCGTTTTTATCGAAAGGGTTAACTTGCATTAACTGAGAACACCTATAATTGTTTCCGTTCCGGTGTGTTGTGTACCTGTATACATTCTGCGTGAGTCACGTTCTTGTATAGCATGTTACTCTATCTGTGTTATATAACTCGCTATTCCCGACCTGGCTCGCATTAAACGAACAGCTTGGATCCAAATGAATAACTCGGCATCTCATCAGGATCTAAACTGTTTGACACCCAATCTATAGTATCTCGAAGCTTTACTCAATTCGATGATAGTTAATATTGCATCAGATTTTTTGCACAGTATGTCTTTACGTTGAAGGTAAGGTATAACATGTTCCTGGTTATCTGGAATATTTAAACCTTTACTACATAAAACGCCTTTACAAAAAGAGTAGACCCAGACCAGACGGTTCTAATTGGACCAGGGTCTGCTCTGTTTGCTTATAGTATACAGTTTCTGTCGTAGCCAGAAAAAATAATTTCAGCTGTGCCGAGAGAAGTGCTTTTGCCGTGACCAGGATTCGAACCTGGGTTGTCGCGGCCACAACGCGAAGTACTAACCACTATACGATCACGGCTATCACTGCTGAACTGGCGATTGTGGACGTCATTGTCAATACAAAATTTAGGGGACAATCCGTCATTCAATAAAAGAGAGATAAGAAATATATCGTATACATTTATAATGGCATACATAAACAGGAGATTTTGGTATTGGTATTGGTATAGAAACCGCTGAGTCAGCTGTTTTGATTTTATAAGTGACCACAGTCTATTCTATTAGCAAAGGTGTCAAGGGGCGTTTATATGAGGGAAAGGGTTAACCCATTCCATATAGGCCGTTTTTAGACCCAAACTCTTTGAATAAATCTACCGAAAAGGTAGTGACAGATCATTATTGAATCATCATCTGACAGATTAGCCATTTGAACGCTGAATTTTCAAATTGGAGAGTTCCATCAATGTTTAACGATAGAGCCCATACAGTATAAAATGGTATAATACTGAATGGCAAACAGTGCAGACCCTGGTCAGAAAGGGTTCCTCTAGAAGCTCTCTTTTCTAAATCTATACAGTTTGTAAAATCCAGAAGTCTAGTTTTCCGCACTCAAAGAGTTAATAGTTTAGATATCTACAGCAATTAAAGTATAAGACATTGAATCAGAATTTACATGTAAAACGCATAAATTTATCATTGCGGGAGATGACGCTTTCACAGTGCAAATGAAGAATGTGAATTATGATCATATACTTTCTATACTTAACTTATCATATACTTTATATATTTAACGGAGCTAAGTCGTCATTTCTCCGCCCAACCCTATACTGTGACCACTGTTTAGAAATCGTCTCTTCGAGACGATTCTAAAGTGTGGTCACAGTATAGGTTTAGTTGGAGAAATAAAGGAGCTATCATTGAAAATGTTTTAATTTACGCATCTTAATTGGAGATCTGTAAATAAAACCGCATTTATGATTTATCATTGTGGGAGTTGACGTGTTCACAGTGCAAATGAAAACTTTGAATAAGCATATACATGTACAGTTGAACTTCGATAAGTCCAACTTTAAGCGACTTACAAATTAGTTCGAGATAACAGATGTTCGAGTCATACGAGTTCTAATCTGAACGATTTGTCAAAGACCATCGCTTAATACAGGTCTAAAGTAATACTGAAAGCTCATGTAGGAGCTTTCAGTATTACTTTAGACCTGTATTAAGCTGCCATATGTGTTTCTAGATATCTGTAGCGATACATTTTAGAGCAATTCTGTAGTGTTAGTTTTGGAAGGACTGGACTTTTTGTTCGAGTTATACCGAAGTTCGAGTTATCCGAGTTCGAGATATCGAAGTTCAACTGTACTCTCATAATACAACATACGGCAAAAACTCTCTAAACCGACCAACAAACTGTCTCATTCATAGTCATTTGGGCATGTGGAAACTTACTGCAGGACTGTCATGTATTTATAGGTACATGTACATGTATATATCTCGCCTGGCTGCGGAGGTAATAATGATCACAGAAAATCCAATGTCCATTCAAAGTACAAATTTTAATAAATGTTAATTCTTTTTTATAATTTCAATATTGTGTTGCTACTCGTTCAAAGATCGTACAAGAACTGCCTCGTGGTCTCACATGTTCCCGTCACACTCTCAGGCTTCCAGATCGTTCCATTCCAAGAAAAAAGATAATACAAGACTTATTCTTTAAACTACAAAGAAGAGATATCAATCGCTGACAGGCTGATCGACACAGACCTGTTGGTCAGCCCCTCAGATCTTTCTCCCATGGGCTTCTATAGTTTCAAAGAATCTTTAGTAACTAATTAATTATTCTCATTCACAGTTCACACTCTCTCCAAATTTCCTGTACTTCCATCCATCCAGCTATCAAGTAGCATACTGTTCGGGCCCTGATCATAGTATACATAAAACAGGACGAAACCAATACAGACGGCTCTCTTATGAGAGTTTTTTGTATTACTTCCGTCCTGTAATGCAGTGACTAGCCGCGTTTAAACCTTTACTCCATAATAACATAGCACTGATTCTACAGTATCTGCCAAAAATCATTCTATTGGCCTTTATAAAAAAAAAAGTTCATGAATATTCATAAAGTTATTTATTGTATAAATATTCACGAGGTAAAGACTTAACCCTTTGCATCATATAAACGCCTTTCTACGTCTTTGAAAACAGAGTAGACCCAGATCAGACGGCTCCTGTATAGGAAATAACGATATCGTAAATATTTATGAGCTGATTTTATTTCTCTGATTGCATATGGACACAGACAATTTTGGCCATTACTTCATTAACCCTTTCCTCCATAAATACGCTATTCTACACATTTGCAAACAGAGTAGACCCAGATCAGACGGCTCCTATAGGAGCCGTCTGATCAGGGTTTGCTCTATTTGCTTATGGTATAATATTTATCTGAGTCTACAGTTTCTGCCTGAGTAAAACTATCCTGGGTACTATAAAATATAATCTGATTAATATTCATGACGTCATTATTTCTTGCATGAATATTCGTGGAGGAAAGGGTTAACTCTTTTCATGTTAAATATTCATCTAAGAAATAATTATTCACCGTAATTACTCACTAATTAGATTAATTTCTATAATGGTACATGTATATGCACGCAGAAAAGTTTGGTTTAGGTTGAAACTGTAGAAGCAGATGTATATTACGTCATAAATAAACAGAGCGGGGGCTACTCTGTTTGCGTAATATGATTTCGCGAAACAGTATTTCAAGATTTCATTGGATTAATTCTAGTTTATATAAAAATATATTTCAGCAGTACTGAGTCAGCAACTCAGTGAAGACCTGCCGTGACCAGGATTTGAACCTGGGTTGTCGCGGCCACAACGCGAAGTACTAACCACTATACGATCACGGCTATCACTACTGAACTGCTTATCGTTCATAACCCTGTGTATTTATGGAGTATTATAAATTGGTAGAAAAATAACCTGCCTTAATAGCATGAATAGGTACACCGATGTATTGCTTAACCCTTTCCCTCATACAAACGCATTTTCACGCATTTGCAAACAGAATAGACCCAGATCAGACGCTCCTATAGGAGCCGTCTGATCAGGGTCTGTTCTGTTTGCTAATGGAATTTGATAGACCTGTTTCTTTAGTTTCTAAAATGGCTACACCTATTTTTTTCATGAATATTCAGTATGTATTGGAATTTTGAATAAACATGGAACAGGGAAAAGGGTTAACCTGTTGAATATAAATTATATTCATATCAGAAATGATGACGTCATGATTATTAATCAGCTTAATATTAATAATAACATACATGTGGTGATTTTTTTTCAATTGGTAGAAGCTATAGACCCATATCTCTTATAATTTCATATGCAAACAGAACGGACCCTGATCCTACTGGAGCTGCTGATCTGGGTCTACACTGTCTGCAAAGGCATGAAAAGCATGTGTATGTATGAAAGAGTTAAACCCTCACCTCAAAGAATAATTCCATAAGCAAACAAAACAGACCTTGATCAACTCTGTGTCTACGCTGTTTGCAAATGCATGAGAATGTGTCCCTATCAGTGAAGGGGTAAAATAACATACATGTATTGCAGTATCTTTAATAAAAATTATCGGGGTGTTACATTTTTAACCCTTTTCTTGTTCTATGTTTATTCCAAATTTCGATACCTACTGAATATTCATGGACAAAATAGATACAATAAAATATGGAAAGTGGAACATTGTAGCTATTTCAAATCTTTCAAATCAGACTGCTCCTAAAGGATCTGGGTATGCACTGTTTGCAAATGCGTGAAAACACGTTTATATAAAGGAAGTAATTAAAAGGAGCTTCTTGAATTTTGTACACAGATTGTTGCTTAATGCAGAATGAAAGCAATGCAGAAAGCTCTTAAAATGTGTTTTCTGTATTGCTGCCAGTCTGCATTACGCTACCACATAATTTTGAAACCATATTTCTTTAGTTAATGGTTATTAAGTAGGGGTTTAGTTGTTTTATTGATTATAAGTTTCCCCCAAGAAGTAAAGGAGCGTTTTTAAGAGTGGGGACGTTTATTGGGGAATACGATATATTGATTTTGATCTGAGTCTACTCTGTTTGTAAAGGCTTCAGAATATGTCTCTGTCAAAGAAAATGTCGAGCATCCTATATTGATTTTTAGGGGAAAAAAGAAATATCGATTGCGTTTAATCCCTTCATCAGCTAAGGTTATCTTCTGTCTCAGGTTTCAAAGAAGCACTTTTTTCAATTTCTTTACAAATAGCAGATAAAGGCTCGTACACAAATACTAAAATCGTCATTTCTTCACCAAACCCATTGGTGTGACCATGCGCTCTTTAGAATTGTCTCTTCGAGACGATTCTAAAGAGTAGTCACAACATAGGGTTTGGTGGAGATTATTTCTTGAGAATGGTTTAACCCTTCTCTTGCTGAATTTCAAAATACATTTCTCCTTCTTTACCCATGCCCTGTTACATATATCTTCACTGTGTATACGTATTTCACTGTGCAATCACTGCTGTGGAGTGCACTGGTTGCGTAATCAACTTGTTAATAGTGCAGACCCTGATGAGACAGCTCCTGCAGGAGCTGTCTCATCTGGGTCTTCACTATTTACAGGTAGGTATATTGACTTGAACAGCAAGCTAAGGGCTAATTTACGCATCTTATATGGGCCTCTGAATCAGTGACACACACGCTTGGATCCTGATGAGACATCGATTTTCTTGGCGTCTCCACTCC
Source organism: Azorinus chamasolen (assembly GCA_963576725.1). NCBI lineage: Eukaryota > Metazoa > Mollusca > Bivalvia > Cardiida > Solecurtidae > Azorinus > Azorinus chamasolen. The sequence goes on along the minus strand of OY755241.1, from coordinate 45,653,474 downwards.
ACTCCACTGACTCCCAACTGTTTGCAGTGGCTATCGTTGATTCAACTATGGCGGCGAAAGAGGTAGTGAGGTAATTTCACTGGAGTGTCTCACTGAAGAATTTAGAATTAACAACAACAATGCCAGTTTGACTTGCTTATTACTATTATTATAATTATCATTATTAATGTTGACTTGATATTTGTTGAGGATCCTTACCATTTTTAAAGGCTATGCAGCACCCCCCCCCCTTCCCACCCCTCAACCAACCACGCACGCACGCGCACACACACGCACAAACACAACCACCACCACTACAACCACCACCACCACAACAACAACAACAACCACAACAACCACCACTCCATACACACACATACATATATACGAAGGTAAATTTTGTGATATGTTTTGAAGTATGTATACTCAGACACTTGAACTTGGCCAAGGAGATTTGTATAAAATTTCGAAAGCTCATTCAATGCGATTATTATCTGTTTAACCCTTTCCCTGTTCTGCATTTAGGCGAAATTTCAATATCTACTGAATATTCATTAACGAAATAGTTATAAAGAAATATGGGAGGTGACTCATTGTATACATTTTAGAAAGCAAAGAAACAGACCTTTCAAATTCTATTAGCAAACAGAACAGACCCTGATCAGACGGCTCCTCTAGGAGCCGTCTGATCTGGGTCTACTCTGTTTGCAAATGCGTGAAAACACGTTTATATGAGGGAAATGGTTAGCCCTTTCCCTGTTCAATATTTATGTAAGAAATAATGACGTCATAAATATTAATCAGCTGAATGTGTACACAGGATGTCTTGGTATTGACAGAAACTGTTATGATTTCAAAAGCAAACAGAGAAGACCCTGATCAGACGGCGTCTACAGGGGACGTCTGATCTGGGTCTACTCTGCTTGCAAAGGCTTAGAAATGCTTATTTATGGAGCAAAACATTATTCAGTCTTAACCCTTCGCTTGCTATTCACGTCAATATACCTACTTGTAAATAGTGAAGACCCAGATGAGACAGCTCCTGCAGGAGCTGTCTCATCAGGGTCTGCACTATTTACAAATTGATTGCGCAGCCAGTGCACTCCACACCAGTGATTGCACAGAGAAATAATTGTAGACAGTGAAGATATATGTAATCATACAACAGGGCATGGGTAAAGAAGAAGAGATGTATTTTAAAATTCAGCAAGAGAAGGGTTAAATACTTTCTACCAGCAGCAAGCTATAATGAAATAGTGATAATTTTTGCGAACAGTGTTGCATATACGATAAAGTGCCTTATTATTCAGCACATAAACTAAATCCTGACTCTCTGACACTAGGCACTCTTTGTTAACTCTTGGTCTACTAATCGTCACCTGTCTACTGTGTGCAAACATATTGGATCCAGATGAGACGCCGAGTAACTCGGCGTCTCATCAGGATCCAAGCTGTCCGATACTCTAGTAGTACCTTCTTAAAAGTTTTAACAGGTCAAAAGTAGGTAAAAAAAGTAGACGATAAGAAATTTAGACAGACATAAGTTTATCAGCAGCTTAAAGCTGAAGCGAAGCATATATGGGTATCTTATCTAAGCACCATAATTAAAGCTATGAACCCTTCTCTTGCTGAATTTTAAAATACATTTCTCCTTCTTTGCCCATGCCCTGTTGTATAATTACATATATCTTCACTGTGTACAAGTATTTCGCTGTGCAATCACTCCTGTGGAGTGCACTGGTTGCACGATCAACTTGTAAATAGTGCAGACCCTGATGAGACAGCTCCTGCAGGAGCTGTCTCATCTGGGTCTTCACTATTTACAGGTAGGTATATTGATGTGAATAGCGAGCGAAGGGTTAACATTTTTATATTGACGGGTTTAAAAACCAAAATCAGTTCAGAACCACAGAGCTTATCCCGCTAATCGTGAACTGACTCGTATTTACAAACAGCTAAGATGAGGTGAGCAACTGGACGCCTCATCTGAATCCAAGCTGTTTGATACTTGGTCACAGAGGTCCAGATAATATGCGTAAATTTAAACATTTTCAACAGGAACTTATTTCTTCACCAAACCCTATGTTGTACCATTCTTTAGAATCGTCTCTTCACAACATAGTAGGGTTTGGTGGAGAAATGACGATTTTAGTATTTGAGTATGCACATTCATCTGTTTCTTTGTGTCAGTAGTTGAATTGGAAGAAGATAAATTTTGCAACAGTTCAGAGTTCGAACAGACATAATTTAGTTTTTATTTAACCTTTAGCCTGCTGCAGGCGGGTGAGTGATGTCCTATGCAAACAGTTTGGATCCAGATGAGACGCCGAGTAACTCGGCGTCTCATCAGGATCCAAACTGTTTGACACCCTGATTGCATTTTGGTAACCAAATTGATCATAGCTTGAATTTTTAAAAAAGGTTATGGGTGACAAATTCTGCAAAAATAATTTGCTCAACAAGCTAAAGGTTAGAAAAGAAACTTTCACGTGACTGGGCAGGGATGTATCTAGAGAGTTGTCAAACCATGTATAGATCATATTAATGAGCATTTGACTGGAGACAGACAATGCAGACTGAATCTTTCGAAATTGTTATAAATGTTTTTATACTCGTCTAGACTATGCTTTTGATCTAGGAATGCGATTTTGGGGAATCATTTTTTTTCAGGATTTATTCTCTTTTCAAACATTGTCATTCCGAAAAAATATATACTGCAGAAAAGAAAAAAAGTCAGCGGAGACTAGAGAGCAAGTCTAGCATACATGCCGTGACCAGGATTCGAACCTGGGTTGTCGCGGCCACAACGCGAAGTACTAACCACTATACGATCACGGCCGTAACCACTGAGCTGACATTTGATACAGTTCATTGTCATTAAATTGTTAACAATAAGGCATTTAGTACTTTGGACATTCAGTACTTAAGATAAGAACGAATCCATTAAAAATGGGTCACGCAACAACAGAAAAGAGTTTAACTTGAAACCCTGTTCCGCTGAAAAACGACGTTCGCTTGAAACCCTCTCCCTGTTTAATATTCATTTTAGTAATAACGACAATGGCACATATACACAGGGTATTTGTTTATAGAAACTGTAGAGACCTGTCCAGGAATAGAAATAGCAGATGACTGCGTCTAAATTATTTGGACTAGAGTAGAACCCCGCTAAAGTGACAACTTAATGAATACACATGTAATGTTGCTTTTAACAGCAGGGGGTAGCTTAATGCAGGACGAAAGCAATAATTACAGAAAGCTCCAGAGCTTTAAGACTCGGAATTGAGACTATGTTATGTGGTGGGCTTCGAAAGGTTTAATTGTGTATTAACTCTTTACTCTATAATACGCCTTTCTACGCCTTTGCAAACAGAGCAGACCCAGATCAGACGGCTCCTATAGGAGCCGTCTGATCAGGGTCTGATCTGTTTGCTTATGATATATTATACAATATGATTCTACTGTTTCTGCCATGCCAAAACATTCCTGTTTCAGTGTGATATTATAACAAATTAATCAAATTAATATTTATGATGTCATCATTTCTTCCATGAATATTCATGGAGGAACGTGTTAAGGACAAAGGTTTAATCTTATATCAGGTTAACCGGTTTTTGCTTACGATTAACTGGTTGCATTTTCCGTAACCGTTAACATCCCTACTATTAGCGCTGTCCCTGCTCTTGGTCTACTCTGCTTGCACATGTGTAGAAAGGAGTTGATGATGTAAAGGGTAATAGGAGAGTTTGACATTTTACAACACAGACCCAAACCGAATGGCTCACACGGGATCCTCTTAGCTGGGGTTACACTGTCTGCAAATGACGCTGTTTTTATTTCCCATTACTAATTGTTAACTGGCTCATGTTCTATGTACCCCTTCATGCTAGGCTATTTTCCCAGAGACTCGTTTTTCTCGCAGTGAGTGGTATGTGAAAGAAAAGTCTTACCCCTTTTCCCGCTAAGCACAACCGGAGTAGTAGGCCTGCTTACAAACAGCTTGGGTCTATATGCGAGTCCGAGTAAAAAGGCGCCTCATTAAAACAATGGTGTTTGCCAACTAGTTAAAAGTTCCTCAAAATCTTGACAGAATCGGAAGAGAGTAAACTTGCGACAGATCGGAGATTAGGCAGACATTGTTTTGTGTAGCATGAGAAGATATACATTACTTGATGTGTACTCCAATGTACTCTAACAGAAGCAAACAACAGAACAGTCTGTAAAAAGTCTATTAACTAGTGTTAACCCCTGTCCCGTTATTTGATACCTGACTCGCATTTGCAAACAGCTTGGATCCTGATGAGACGCCGAGTAACTCGGCATCTCATCAGGATCCAAGCTGTTTGACACTCGATCAATAGGTTCTCAAAAGCTTGATCGAATCGGATGTAGGCAAAATTGTACCAGGTCAAAATTTAAGCAGACATTAATTTTGGGAGTTGTAAGGTTTTATGAGAAGAGCTGTTGCATTTTATGTGTCTGTCTCTCAGACAACAAACATTTTTTTTCTCTTTCACCGCAATGATATCTAAACTTAACCCTTTCCTTCATATAAACACATTTCAAGCCTTTCCAAATAGAGTAGACCCTGATCAGACGGCTCCTGTCAAGGTCTGCTATGTTTGCTTATGAAATCATAATAGATCTGGCTCAACATTTCCTACCAATATCAAAATCTCCTGTGTAAAATATGTCATTTTAAAAGTGCTAATAAATATTCATTATGTCATTAATTATTTTATGAATATTCAACAGCGAGCCTCTAGTCAACCATAATACTTATTGCAAACAGTTTGGATCCAAATGAGACACCAATTACATGTAACAGTGAATTAAGTAACACAGATTGTAGCGACCTCCGTCCTTGAACAGTTTGGACTCTGATATATTTCCTCCCTTATGCCGCTCTCAAACCATGACGATTCTAACTGCGTCAATATTAACAGAATGTACCGGTTGATCTACATGTCGCTGACACTAGATCGAAACAGACTATAGTTCTAAACAAAACCCATATAATAATATAGAACTATTAATGTAATACAGTATAACCTCTCTATAACGGCCTTTAAATTACATCCAGTATTTTGTGTTAAAAGCAGGTGGCTGCTCAAAGCAAGGTGAAAGTTTTACTTTCACCTTGCTTTAAGCAACCACCTGCCCTAAATACCAACTATTTAACATACTTTAGTGGTCGTTATAGAGAGGTTTTACTGTAGGTGTTAAAAAAAAGAACTATAGTCTTTTTTCGATCTAGTGCTAGTGGTGCATGTATGCGACACGATATCTCGAACTTCAAGGACCAATACAAATTACTTCAAGATAACAGGAGCTCGACTTAGCCAGTTTCTGATCTGGACATTTTCTCAAGTTTGCAGCTTAATGCAGGTCTAAAGTAATGCTAAAAGCTGCCCAAGTTACAGAAAAACTCGATAATTCGAAATTTTAGCAATGAAGAATAGAGAACTTATTAGGCAGGTGGCAGCTTAATGCAGGGTGAAAGTCATGCAGAAAGCCCCCAGAGGTAGACATTTTTTGGAGGGGGGGGGGCGTAGATTTTTATGTTTGATGACATAAATAAATAGTGTGTTTGTAATACATGTTGAAAAAGAGCTGTGTTAAAGGCATGTGACTGCTTAAAGCCAGGTGAAAGTAAAACAGAACGCTCCTATGGGAGCGGTCTGTTTTACTTTCACCTTGCTTTAAGCAGCCACCTGCTCTAAATACCAACTAATTAACACAATTTAGTGGTCGTTATAGAGAGGTTTTACTGTATATAGATCTAAAATATTACTAAAAAAACGTTTTGGAAATTTTCGTACGCCGGCTCCTCCCCCCCCCCCCCCAATACACCCCCCCCCCCCTCTAAAGCCGCGCCTGGTAGCTAGCCTAAAACCGGTTTGCAATCGCTTACTATACTAATGAACCCCTAGCTGGATATATTCGGAGTATGTACCTGTAAACATCTTCTAAACCGGATATGTACTTAGATCGTTCTAGACAGGTGGCTCTTAATGCAGGGTAAAAGTCGCGCACCTTTGGAATCACAGACGTGAGTCCTGTTTTCTAACGGCACGACTAAAATCAATGTGTACTTTATCTGTTTAGATAAGACAGACAACTCTCTTCTCATAACATTTATGTCTTTCTTTGTTGTCTCCCCTGATACCAGACAATATTTTTGCTGACGTTTGCAGAGACGCCGAGTAACCCTGACATGATTATTCATGGAGTAAAGGGTTAAAAAACCAATTCGAAGGAGAAAATAACAGACATTTTAGTTCTCTTCACGATAATTACTGTAAAATCCCTCTTAACCAGAATTCTAGTAGAGTTGAATTTAGATACATTCAGGCAGGTGGCAGCTTAATGCAGGGTGAAAGTCATCCAGAAAACTCATACAGAGGCTTTCTGCATGACTTTCGCCCTGCATTAAACTGCCACCTGTCTCCAAGGCCGATATGTTTCCTAATTGAACGCCCGGTTTAGAGGGTTTTACTGTATATGTAATAGTATGTCGTATGTGGCATTTTTTCTTCTGTAGTTTCTCCTAAAAATATAATCAATTTCAAATCAGTTTAGATCTTGATAAGACGCCGAGTTACCCAGCGAATCATCTGGATCCAAACTGTATGCAAAGATCATTATGAGTTTATTCCATATACAGTCAATTCTCTCTAAAGCGGACGTTCAATTTAGTACAATTATCGGTGACACTTAATGCAGGGCGAAAGTCATACAGAATGCTCCTCTAGGAGTTTTCTTCATGACTTTCACCGTGCAATAATACCACATGCCTTAAAGTTTCTAAATTCTTCTCTATTAGATTTCCGAATTAGATGGGGTTTAATGTAGTGCTAGAGTGCAAATATCTAACCCTTTACTTGATATATATACATGTTTACCTCCTTTGCAAACAGAATAGATCCAGACCAGACATTCGTACGGGAGCTGTCTGATCAGAGTCGGCTTTGCTTATTAACCCATTCCCTCGTTCTGCCGGCTTTTGACGACTCTGTAAACGTCACTTTATGAAACCATTGTGATAAATAGAGCATTTGCTCCTATAGGAGCAAATGCTCTATTTATCACAATGGTTTCAAACTACAAAATTCTAAAAGTTTCTCTTTCTCTAGTTAATGCTCCTTTTAGGTAGATTTATTCAAAGAGGTTTTATCTAAAAATAGCCTATGGGGCAATGGGTTAAAGTTATAATATGCACTGGATTCTACACTTTCTGTCATGGCCATATTGTCATATGTTCAGTGTCGTGAAAACTCTAATAATTAATATTCATAATGGCATTAGTTCTTTCATGAATACCCTTGAAGTAAAGTGTTAAAAAAGAACAGAGACGTTTTTCAACATCCTGATGGTTAAATAGTTTTTCCAGTTATTCTGTACTTCTTTCAGCATCCTAATGGTTAAATTGTGTTTACAGTTATTCAGCACCCTAGTGGTTAAATGGTGTTGTCAGTTATTCAGCAGCCTAATAGTTCATTTGTGTTAACATAACGTTCAGATTAAAGAAATGTTAATGATGCAAAGGGTCATCATTTTGTTACATGAATACGCCTTTCTACGCCTTCGTAGGAGCCGTATGATTTGGGTCTGTTCTGTTTTCTTATGGAATAATATAGATATGATTCTATAGTTTCTGCCATGGTGAAACATTTCTGTGTCCTCGTAGCATTAAAAAACTTAATCTTATCAATATTCATGATGTCAGACATCAATTCATAATTTTCTTTCATGAATATTCATGGAGTAAAGGCTTACGATGTACGAGTAAACAGATAACCCAAATTTGTTTGACAAGAGGTCCAGATATATTTAAACATTTTCAGTAGTAAATACTTTATTTCTCCACCAAACCCTAAACTGTGGCCACTCTTTAGAATCGTCTCGAAGAGACGATTCTAAAGAGTGGTCACAGTAAAGTGTTTGGTGGAGAAATGACGTTTTAGTATTTGGGCACGCACCTTTATCTGTAGCTCTGTCTGACACTATGATAATGCTATTGAAAATAGTTTTACTTGTATTTCAGAACTACTTACGAGTACCAAATGTACAGATCACCTCGGGTAACCTTGAGAAGTCCCCTTTAACGACAGGGCGACATTCGAGGATTGGCATGCTTTCTGACACGGACGAGTTCGTCAATTTTTCCGACGACGAAAACGCAGTGACCTTGTCATTGGATGCATTTTCTTTATCTTCTAGAAAAAGCTCTCCGCGCCTCAATGACAATGATCAACTGACCAACGGAAAATGCGCAAGAAACAAATCACTGACATTCCATGAAAGCGATGACAGATCACGTGGTGTTATTAGTTATGATAAACACATATTGTCACATTCTATAGGCACAATATCAAGCCTAACTCCAGAAATGAGAGACAGGCAAGACGACACCGATTCAGGATACAATGATGTCAAATCTAAAGACGACATATTGAACGGAACGAACGTAGTCAACCCGACACGGGATTCTGATTATCGTAAAGCGGACGTTGTGCCTATACTTGATGTTGAAGAAAATGCAGAAGAGCTGAAAACTAACTGGAAAGGTTGTCAAGAACAAAGTGCAGGTCGATACGATAGGAATGATATCAAACATAAAGACGAAACTATAGATGACGTCATTAGTCATGAAGCGGCACGTGTGACAGCTAAAACTGTAACTCATCAGGATTTAAGTAAACGTTTTTATCCTGTACAATTTGTAACTAAAGAAGAAGACATTTTGATAAGCAGTATAGCACCAACTCCATTACCTGGTAATTACAGCTTATGTCACAAAGCGAATTCACTCGACTATGAGCATTCTAAACAAACTTCACTTGATTCAATGCCGATATCTGAGGAAGTAGAAAGTGAGGAAACTTCCGACAGTGACGAAGTCTTCGTAAACTATTCTAGCTACAGTGACGACACTTTAGACATAGAAAGTGACAGAAGTGGAACGCTAAGTCCAGACAATGATCAGAGAGACGATAGTCAGTCAATGATCAATCAAAACGAGAGACGACCATCACTGGATACGTCTAAAGCAAATGTCAACAGTTTTAACGAATCAGATAATCTGGATGGAGAAGATGAAGATAATGACGATAACAAAGAAACTACTGTAACAGGCAACTGCAATGACATTGGTGAAACTGTCAGGCAAAACAACAGTGTCATACAATATTCAGAAGCAACTGTACTAAATCTAAATACTATGACCAGCAGCAACGCATCTGAATCTTTTAACACACGTATAAACAACGGTGATTCTACATATTTACTAGACGAGAATTTAAAACAGGGTACTATACTAGTACCAACGGGATGCATTACAGTGCATGACCAAGACTATAAAATAATTACCAATTACTCACATAGACGTGATGATCAAACCTCGACATTCACTGATAACCAATGTCCATCACGATCTTCCGATTATACTTCATCTGCTTCGTCATTGGGAAACAAGCATTTAGTCCAGAGGACAGGTGAACAAAGCAGTTTGCTTGATGGAAATCATATAAGGTTACCTAAGTCACCTGATAAAACGTCCTTACAATTAAAACACAAAGAAGCTACATTACCAGACATACAACCTCGTAGACATAAATCGGATATACATGTGGCAAAAGAAACACCAGAAAAGAATTTGCATAAACAAGACTACACGAAAGAAATTATAAAGATAAGTAAAGAAAAGGAGCGGAAAATAAAGCTTATATACGACCAATCGACTCTGGAGAGAAAACAATATCTAATCAGATTAAAGCAGAAACATAAATTACGTACAAGAATACAACGCAGTACAGTCTTGTTAGACAGGAGAAGTCAAAATTCTCAGTTGGAAGAAAAACGAGAGAGTTCTATCGTAAAGAACAATGTTTCTTCGAAACAAGAATACAGAAAAGAGTATGCAATTAGAAACGGAGAAAGTTGTTTAGATGTTAAGCAACGAGGGACATGTATGCTCAGTAAAATTGAAATAGCAAAACCAATTAGAAAACCGGGTAAGCAAATTGATATAAATGCTTTCCATAATGAAATATTTGCTATAAATGCTAAAGCAATGGAAGAACACAGAAGGTCTACAGCGGTTCAGTCAAATAAAATTGATTTAATAACAATTAGTTCAGCAGTGACAGACTATGACACACTTTCAAATCAGTCTACGACATCTAATTGGATGCCCGTTTGTGACACATCCAAAACAAATGATCATTACGTAGATAAATTAATAACAAACACAAACATTGTCCAAAAAGATAAAAACAAAATATCTAATAGCACTGGGATCAATAAAAATGAATCTGAAGATAGAGTTTCATCAGATAGAAATAGAAATTTATTGAAAATCGAAACAGGTACTGAGCATGTTTCTCGTCTTTCAAGTCGTTCCTGGGCAGATGTCGATAAGACCAATTACAACAGGGGCACTTCGTCGGTGAATTTATTGCATGAAGATTACACCTCCGGAAATTGCAACATAAACCCGTCATGCGAGAGATACAGTACTGAAACAACAACGTTCAGTGACAGTAAACAACGGTCTGGTTACAATACAGAATTTAGTAGAAATGGTAGAATCGATATCGCTACAGGGCGAGGCAAACTTTCTTCAGACAGAAATTCAGTCTTGCATGGGGCATTGTGTAAGAAGCACAGAACCCCCAGAGTGGATACGCGGGTGAAGCACACAAGAAGAAAATCTGGAATTAATTCAAAGAAGGAATGTTCTCAGTCGTTTTTGGAGAAAAAGAAAACTGTTCACAACAGTGAACCTGTAGATAATTCGTCTACATGCGAAATGTCCGGGAAATTGCGTCAAAGAAATTCCAGTGGACTAGCGGATCTGGCCAGATTGCAGGACATACGGCGGGAGCTGCTTCTAACAGAGTCTGAAGTAGATGATGCTATAATTGATGGATATATTTTCACAAATGAACCAATCGAAAAACAACGGGCAAAACGCCTAATCAGGAAAAATGGTAATAATTATTTTGGATATCTTGTTAAAAACAAAATGTAACTTTTTTTCCTCATAGTAACGCCTTTTAACACCATTGCAAACAGAGTAAACCCAGATCAGATGGCTCCTATATGAGCTGTCTTATCAGTGTCTGCTCTATGTTTGTCTATGGAGTTATACAGATCAGAACCTCAAACGTTTTGGTAAAGATAAAATAATCCTTTGAAAATCCTTCATTATAAAAAATAGGTTTAATGAATACATGTTATTCATGAAGTGATCAGTTTACATATAAATGTTCAATAGGGAAAATATTAACCCTTTCCTTCATATAAACGCTTTTTCACGCAATTGCAGGGAAGACCCATATCAGACGGCTCCCAGAGGAGCCGTCAGATCAGGGTCTGCTCTGTTAGTTAATGGAATTTGAAAGATCTGTTTCTTTAGTTTCTAAAATGGTTACAATGTTCCACCGACCATATTTATTTATGATTATCTTGTACATGAATATGCAGTAGGTATTGACATTTGGACTAAATATAGAACAGGGAAAGGATCAATGTGTACATCATGCAAAATTTGTTGAATAACCCTTTCCTTCATATAAACGCTTTATCACGCATTTGCAAACAGAGTAGACCCAGATCAGACGGCTCATATAGGAACCGTCTGATCAGGGTCTGCTCTGTTTGCTAGTGGAATTTGAAAGAACTATTTCTTAACTTTCTAAAATAGCTACAATGTTCCACTTGTCATATTTCACTATAATTATTTTGTCCATGAATACTCAGTAGGTGCTGAAAAATGGAATAAACATAGAACAGAGAAAGAATTAATGCTGACAGATTTTGTTAAATAACACTTTTCATACATTTGCAAACAGAGTAGACCCATATCAGGGTCCGATCTATTTGCGTGTGAAATTTGAAAGATCTCTTTCTTATCTTTCTAAAATAGTTCCATATTTCATTAAAATTATGTTGTTCATGAATGTTCAGTAGGTATTGAAATTTATGATAAATATAGAACAGCGAAAGGGATAACTCACTGTATGGTTTGCATTTATCAGTATGTGCTACTGGGCAAAATCATGTATTTTCATTATAGGTATGTTTATTTGTTAAATTTGTTTATTTGCTGATAAATATCCAGAAAGCATTAATGAGATCATGAATGTTCATATTTTACTCTATGAAATTATGACACAATCAATGTCAATTAACTTAATCATTATAGCTATACATATGAATAAATGAGTTCTTGACACTTACAAAAACTGGAGAATTAGATCTACAATGTGCCATAAGCAAACAGATCAGACCCTGATCAGACGGCTCTTTATGGAGGAAAGTGTTAAATGTGTGATTTTATAAAGCAATGAGAACAATGGTATTTGAACATTGCAGAGACTGCGAAACTTCTGAACAATGGTATTTGAACATGACAGAAATTGGTAAAGTTATGAACAATGATATTTGAACATGACAGAAACTTGGTAAATTTATGAACAATGATGTTTGAACATGACAGAAACTGACGAATCAGATCCTTGATACATTCAAAGTAACGTACGTATGTTTTATGAAGTTCTACAATGGCCTTATGTAGAATTGATTTTTTTACCATGGCAGAAACTATAGAATCATTTCAGTATTTCATTCATAAGCATATAGAGCACACCCTGATCAGACGGCTCCTGCAGAAGTTGTCTGATCTGGGTCTATTCTGTTTGCAAATGCATAAATATGTGTAATTGAGGAGAAAATGATTAACTACCCAAAACTGCTTAGGTATGCATAACTGTAACACGTTGCTTGAGGTAATTGCCTCACTTATCAATCACTTCATAGTTTCAGCATCCATTATTCAACATTCAGGAATAGCTGCATTCTTATGCGTGTCAAATATCCAACATAACGGAAATTTGATGTTCCCTCTAGTTGACGCATGTCCGTATCTTTCTGATCGTCTGTTGATCTTTATTGAATATCAGTACTTCGTGTGCTGAAATAAAGCTTTGATTTCACAACATTTACCTCATAAATACGCATTTTAACGCCTTTGCAAACAGAGTAGATCCACATCAGACTTTGATCAATGTTTACTCTGATTCAACTACAACAAAACCTCTCTATAACGGCCACTAAATTACATCAAATATGTTGTGTTAAAGGCAGGTGGTTGCTTAAAGCAAGATGAAAGTAAAACAGAACGCTCCTATAGGACCGTTCTGTTTTACTTTCACATTGCTTTAAGCAGTCACCTGCCCTAAATACCAACCAATTAACAGAATTTAGTGGCCGTTTTAGAGCGGTTTTATAGTAATTCTGTCATGGGAATTATTTTACAGTTTGCGGTTTATAACGTTTCTCGTTCATAATTAAATTTTAAGAATTAAGTACAGTAAAACTTCGATTATTCGACCATTCAAATACGTATCATTATTTATCCTTTAGGACTGGTGGCAACTTAATGCAGGATGCAAGTCACACAGAAAGCTCCTCTTGGAACTTTCTGCATGACTTCCACCCTGCATCAAGCAGCCACCTGTCTCAAACTGTCTAAATATTTCTCTAGTAAACTTTCGAATTATCGAGATTTAATGTAATATAAATATATTCGTACAATCGTTGTTTCTCTCGTGAACAGTCACGAGGTCATGTGTCGGTGCCAGTAATGAGAGACTGCATTAAGCTTCAACCTGTCTGAAACAACAAGAATAAGACTTTATTTTAATGATCACTTAAGCTCGTTTTAATGGTCACTTAAGCACGGCAGTTCATTAACACTTTACTCCATAGATATGACTTAAAATGCATTTACAAACAGCGTAGACCGAGATCAGGGTGCATGCTTATAAAGCTTTTAGCTGAGTCTGAGTTTCGTTCTCAAGCTTTTGATTGGTCAGATTTGAGTTCTCAAGCTTTTGATTGGTCAGATTTGAGCCAGAGGCTCAAATCTGACCAATCAAAAACTTGAGAACGAACTCAGACTCAACTAAACATTTTATAAGCATGGACCCAGATGGTTTCTATAGGAGCCATTTCAGCAGGGTCTGCTCTGATTGTTTGTGAAATAATATAGATCTGATTAGACAGTGGCTGCCAATGTAAAACATTCATTATAAACGTTCATGGAGTAAGGGTTTATACACAAATATATACATCCAATGTCTGCCTTTAACAAGTTCCTTCATATAAACACTTTTTTGCACCTTTGCAAACTGAGTAGACCCAGATCAGACGGCTCCTGTAGGAGCTGTCTGATCAAGATCTGCTCTGTTTGGTAATGAAATTTGATATATCTGTTTCATTAGATTCTAAAATGGCTACAGTGTTCCACCTTCCATATTTCATTATAACTATTTTGTCCATGGACATTCATTAGGTATTGAACATTGAAATAATCATAGAACAGTGAAAGGGTTACATGTGCAGTATTCAAAGAGCCAAGCCCTGATCAATTTTACTAGTCTGTCTTGAATGCTCGGTATTTCCAATCATCTTTTAAAATCTTCACGAGTCTCTGGTCGATAGTTCTTAACAACAATTTCAAATTCCATTTCACCGTTCTCACTCTAAACACATGACTTGAATTTGCAAACAGCCTAGATCCAGGTGAGAGACTGAGTAACTCGGCATCTCATATCCAAACTGTTTGCCATTCCGCCCAAAAGTTTCTCAAAAATAAACCAACTGGATGGCTTTTTTTAAATGATTGCAATGTACAGTAACACCTCTCTATAATGGTCACTAAATTGTGTTAATTAGTTGGTATTTTGGGCAGGTGGCTGCTTAAAACAAGGTGAAAGTAAAACAGAACGCTCCTATAGGAGCGTTCTGTTTTACTTTTATACCTTGCTTTCAGCATCCACCTGCCTTTAACACACAATAATTGATTTAGTTTAGTGGTCGTTATAGAGAGGTTTTACTGTAATTTTCAACTGGCATCATTGTTGATAGCATGAAAAGGGTTAACGTCTTGCCCTGCTTATGATAAATGGTTATCGAAATTCGATGCGTTTTCATTTTTTTTTAAAAATTTGTATGATTTCAGCTAAGCACCGATTAATTAATGTATTTGATTAAAACTCTAAGCCAGCTCTGAAGTGCCACAATAAAACATTAGACTTTCTGGTAAACCCTTTACGCCGTGAATATCCATGTAATAAATAATGACAACATTCATGAATATTAATTACACTATAGATTAATTGCTATAATAACACAAGGACACAGGAAATTTTTGCCATGACCATATCTATATTATATCATAAGCAAACAGAGCAGACCCTTATCAGACAGCACCTTCAGGAACCGTTTTTATCTTAGTCTACTCTGTTTGCAAAGGCGTAGAAATGCATATTTATGGAGTAAATTTTAAATGTGCTGATATGTCATTTTTTTCAGAGGCGTTGTACATTGTCCAGGAGTTATTAAATGAAGTACTTCGCAAAGTCTGCAGAAACCACAGTGGCTACAGAAATTCTGAATTAAGGCTAAAAAGGTAATACATGTATCAGTAACCGTATTCATTTAATTGACACTAAAAGGGTTAAACCTCTCTATAACAGCCACTAAATTACATCACGTATTTTGTGTTAAAGACAGGTGGCTGCTTAAAACAAGTTGGAAGTTTTACTTTCAACTTGCTTTAACCCTTTCGCTGCCAATGCCGGATCTGTGATTACCTATGCAAACAGTTTGGTTTTAGATGAGACGCCGAGTAACTCGTCGTCTCATCAGGATCCAAACTGTTTGTTACTGTTACTATGTTTTTGAAACAAAAATTAAGAAAATCAAAAAAATGAAAATTTGCAGCAGGCGACAAAGTGAAGTCCCTGATCAGACGCCGCCTTGAAAAGGCGGCGTCTTATCTGGGACTGCACTATTTGTCGTGGTGCATTTTTGCGACATTGGCGGTGAAAAATTGAACTACTCAGTGTCGCTTTATTCTTATGTTGTTTTAATTGCGATCTGAGTTTTGAGAAAATCAAGTTTAAAGTTTCAAATGCTTGTAACCTATAACATGGACATAGAACATAGAACAAAGTGATACTGAAAAGGTCCTTTATTATGTGCCAAAGTAAAATTTGGGGACATAGGGTGAAAGAGCATTCCAAGACGAATATCTCAAATTCTTTAAAAATGTAGGTAGAACATTATAATAACAAGGCGACGAGGCCAAAGTCTTAGCATACATTGTTTTCAAGATGATAACTGTATTTGAATATAAACTGTCTAGGTGCACGACCGTGGGTGACGGCGGGTCGGATGTGTTGCGTTGTATCTTACAAGCGCCCCATCACAAGATCGACCTCTCCAGCTTCTCTTGCATGGTGCTCGACCCCCTGGACGTCCCTAGGGTCACGGGTAACCACGAACTACTCATAAGCCAAATAATACTTTTAACTGCTGATGAAACAACACAACTCACACATGAGGTTTGTTTTAGTTTTTGTTCTATTTAACCGTTGAACATTTAGCAACTTTCAACTGTAGCACATGTACAGAAAACCCTCTCTAAAGCGACCGTTTTATTAATAGAAACATGTGTCTTTGAAAGTGGTTGCTTACTGTAGGATGAAACTAATCCAGAAAGCTCCTACTGGAGCTTTCTGCATAACTTTCGCCCTGCATTTAGCTACCATCAGTCTTTTCAGACCCATAATTAGACCTCATTGTGCGTTAGAGGTATTGTACTGTACCATACTTCCGGAGTTCTGATTAATTTCCTTTTGATCATTTCCTTTTATTCCTGTAGGAACCGTCTGATCAGTATCTGCTCTGTTTGCTAATGAAATACAGTAAACCCTCTCTATAACGTCCACTAAATTATTTAATTAGTTGGTATTAAGGGCAAGTGGCTGCGTAAAACAAGGTGAGAGTAAAACAGAACGCTCCTACAGGAGCGTTCTGTTTTACTTTTACATTGCTTTAAGCAGTCACCTGCTCCTACAGGAGCGTTTTGTTTTACTTTTACCTTGCTTTAAGCAGCCACCTGCCTTTAACAAAAATTACTTGTTTTAATTTAGTGGCCGTTATAGAGACGTTTTACTGTAATTTAGTGACCATTATAGACAGGGTTTACTGTAATTTAGTGGCCGTTATAGAGATGTTTACTGTAATTTAGTGGCCGTTATAGAGAAGTTTTACTGTAACTGAGTGGTCGTCGTTATAGAGAAGTTTTGCTGTAATTTAGTGGCCGTTATAGAGAGATTTTACTGTAATTCAGTGGTCGTAATAGAGAGGTTTTACTGTAATTTAGCGGCCGTTATAGAGAGGTTGTACTGTAATTTTGTGGCCGTTATAGAGAGGTTTTATTGTAAGCCAGTGGCCGTTATAGAGAGGTTTTAATGTAATTTACTGGCCGTTATAGAGAGGTTTTACTGTAATTCAGTGGCCGTTATAGAGAGGTTTAATGTAATTTAGTGGCCGTTATAGAGAGGTTTTACTGTAATTCAGTGGCCGTTATAGAGAGGTTTTAATGTAATTTACTGGCCGTTATAGAGAGGTTTTACTGTAATTTAGTGACCGTTATAGAGAGGTTTTACTGTAATTTAGTGGTCGTTATAGAGAGGTTTTACTGTAATTTAGTGGCCGTTATAGAGGTTTTAATGTAATTTACTGGCCGTTATAGAGAGGTTTTACTGTAATTTAGTGACCGTTATAGAGAGGTTTTACTGTAATTTAGTGGTCGTTATAGAGAGGTTTTACTGTAATTTAGTGACCGTTATAGAGAGGTTTTACTGTAATTTAGTGGTCGTTATAGAGAGGTTTTAATGTAATTTAGTGGTCGTTATAGAGAGGTTTTAATGTAATTTAGTGGTCGTTATAGAGAGGTTTACTGTAATTTAGTGGCCGTTATAGAGAGGTTTTACTGTAATTTAGTGGTCGTTATAGAGAGGTTTACTGTAATTTAGTGGCCGTTATAGAGAGGTTTTACTGTAATTTAGAAATGGTTCTACAGTTTACCAAATATTCCTGTGATCTAGTGTCGTTATAATAAAAAAACTAATTAATATTCATGATGTCATTAGTTCTAACATGAATATTTATGGAGTTAGGGTAAAAGAGATTCTACCATTTTCGAAGATCATTCTTCAGCAGTTGACATTGGAGTCTAATAGTCGACGCTTAACCCATTCCCTCATATTGACACCTTTTGACGCATCTGCAAAAGTCATCTGTTGAAATCATTTTGATAAATAGAGCATTTGCTCCTATAGGAGCAAATGCTCTATTTATCATAATGGTTTCAAACTACAGAATTCTAAAATTGTCCTTTTTCTTTAGTTAATGCTCCTTTTCGGTAGATGTATTCAAAGTGGTTGAATCTAAAAATAGCCTATGAGGTAATTGGTTAAGATATGAAGTAGATCTGAGTCTTCTGTTACTGTCATGATGTACAACAGGTGTGCTCCAAACAGATCACCGTTTGACATGAATACTCGTCTGTTCTCTCAGGGATTAGTATGTATGATTTGTAAGAGCGTGTGATTGCATCTCATTTCATACATTTTTATATATACAGTTGAACTTCGATATCTCGAACTCGGATAACTCGAACTTCGGGATAACTCGAACCTAAAAGTTCGGTCCTTGCAAAATTTATAATAAAGAATTGTTCTTAAATGTATCACTACACATATCTAGAAATACGCGTGACAGCTTAATGTAGGTCCAAAGTAATGCTGAAAGCTCATGCAGGAGCTTTCAGCATTTCTTTAGACCTGCATTAAGCTGTGAACTTGAGATATTGGTCAGATTATAATTCGGATGACTCGATTCTCTGTTATCTCTGTAACTAATTTGTATGGTCCGTTGAAGCTCGAGATATCGAAATTCAACTGTAGTTAACAATCGCTTTTCTTAATTCTGTTATTATAATAACCATGTGTTATCTCTTCGTTTCGTGTCAACTTGCATGATTATGTCATATCTGTTGGTCTCTACTGAATTGTCTTGACCAGTTACAAATATATTGTCCAATATTGTACATACATTTTGTTTCGTATATGTATCATTTATATGTTCACGTGTTTGTTATCTTTGGCTCTCTTGTAATGGACGAAATAAAGATTATTGTTATTCTTGTTATCTTCCCGTGATAGCTCAGTTGGTAGAGCGGAGGACTGTAGTGGTAATACAACTGTCTGTCATCCTTAGGTCACTGGTTCGAATCCGGTTCGCGGGACAATATCTTTTTTCTCCAAAATACATTTTCATAACATATTCCACAATAAAATAGTTAAAGAAAAATCTGAAACGCCGGTTTAGAATTATTCTTACGATAACGAATAGCACGACATATGTTTTGTATGTTAATAAATGTATATCTGTTTATTTTGTGCTTATTTTAAACTGATGCTTAGCGACTCAGTTACACAGGTGAACTATATACTAGGCTAAGAAGAAATGACAGTCTACAACAGACATATACTGTTTTTGTTGTGTATAAAACACAGTAGACAGACTAGTGGCTGAAATAAACACACCCGTCTGGCCTGTTTATCGTATACCCTTACTTCATAAAACTCCTGAATGTGAGCTCATTCTCAAATATATGACAGGTCAAATTTTGAGCAAGCTCAGAACCTAACCGATCAGATACTGTAAAATAACCTCAGACTCAAGCAAAAATATGATCAAGATGACAAAGAGTTTGGATCTCATCTGGATCCAACCTGTTTGCATAGGTAATCACAGTTTCCCCGCTAGCGTGCAAAGAGTTAAATATTTGGACCTGCTACCTGTCGTTCAAACGATTGTACGACTGAAATTGTTGTTAAGTTTTTAACACACGACGATCGCAGCTTCCAGATGTGATCGTCGTGTTTTAGAACGTACGACAATTGCTGTCGTACAAAGTCAGTCGTAATTGTTACACGCTAGAATTGTTTGTGACAAGCAAATGTCGTAATTTGTTTTGGATCTACGGTCATTTTAGTCGTAGATCTTTCGTAAGACGGGACGCAGAAAAGAGACGTGCGAATCTCTCTGATTACAGTAATCCCCCATTACAATGTTTCGAGAGATATTGCAGGTAAATTTGTATGTAATGAGGTTACCATTATAAGGAGTTTAAATATGAAAGAAACCATATGGCCAAATGTACACCAGTACCAACAGGCGAATGCTTCATGCTGAACACAAAAAGTGCAAGCTTTTTGCACTTCTTGTGTTCTGCATTAAGCGAATATTTATTTATTCTTTATCACATTACACCGATTTATTCAGTGGTTGTTTCAAAGACTTAACAGTAATTTTGTTTCAATGCATACTGTCGGTAAAACGAGGGTGCCATTGTAACGAATGCTAGTATTATGAGGGTTCAATGTATTTTATTTCGCGAAATCTAGAAATTTGTTTTCCTAAAATGTCTTATTTTAATCTAAATCTCAATTGCTACGACATCTCGTTTTATTTTCTAGAGTGAGCTGGTTGTCAGCATTCCTATCGCCAAAGACTATGTGGCGCCATGGCAGGAAGTGGTAATTAAAGAGTTAGACAAGAGAGGCAGGTGGGCAGACAACGGGGAACCAGCGGATATCGTCAATATCGATGATTCTGGAAAGGTTTAGTACTTAACCCTTATCCTGCTGTAAAATATGATGTCTGCTCAAAATATGTGACAATTTGCTATTTTTTCTTACAGTACAACCTGCCTTAAGTGGCCATCAAAAAGAGGTGTAATTATATGGTTTTAAGCCTTTAAGACAGGTGGTAGCTTAATGCAGGGCAAAAGTAATGCAAAAAGCTCTCATAGGAGTTTTTGCCCTGCATTAAGCAACCACCTGGTTTTTAAGAATCCCATGTTCAATAAATCAATGGCCGTTTAAGAAAGTTATACTGTACTCCATTTAGATCAATATATTTTTAGAAACCTCTGACCGTGTGCTAAACAGTTGGATCCAAGTTTCTTTCAGTGATTCACTCTTTTGTTCCATTTTGTGAACAAGTTCTGAACAGATTGCGTCATACAAAAAGAACCTCAAGCATCAGATCTAGAATTAAAACTTGTTGGTAATCTAATATTAGGTTTAACCCTGTCCCTGTTCAATATTCTAGTAAAAAATAACGACATCAAGAACATTTATTAGATGATTTTTTATAATGCAAACTTTTCAAAAGATGTTTTACTTTCACAAATTAAAATGTAGCATCAGATGTATCATTTTTATCATGTTATAGACAGACAGAGCAGACCTTGATCGCACGGCTCTTGTAGGAGACGTCTGATCTGGGTATTCTCTGTTTGCAAATGTATGAGAAGGTATTTATAAGAAGGAAAGCTTATTCACAGAGTATGTGATTATCTTCTTTTATGTTTGTCTACAGTAAAACCTATCTATAACAGCCAATTAATTTTATTAATTAGTTGGTATTTAGGACAGGTGGCTGCTTAAAGCAAGGTGAAAGTAAAATAGAACGTTCATATATGGGGGTTCTGTTTTACTTTCACATTGCTTTAAGCAGCCACCTGCCTTTAACACTAAATACTTGTTGTAATTTAGTGGCCGTTAAAGAGAGGTTTTACTGTAATTGTACAACGTGCTTTGGTTCTAAATATTTTATCACTCTCTAGATTTTTACGAGTGGGACGGACATTAAATTTGTGAATTGCTGCCCTTCGTTCTTTAACAGCATTTTTATAATCATCATTAAACCATGGCCTTGCGCCTTTAAAATTAGTCGAGGTATTTGGTATGCACTCCCCTGCTTTTGAATTAATTAACCCTTCGCTTGCTATTCACGTCAATAAACCTACCTGTAAATAGTGAAGACCCAGATGAGACAGCTCCTACTGGAGCTGTCTCATCAGGGTCTGCACTATTTACAAGTTGATTGTGGAATCAGTGCACTCCACAGCAGTGATTGCATGGCAAAATACTTGTACACAGTGAAGATATATGTAATTATACAACAGGACATGGGTAAAGAAGGAGAAATGTATTTTAATATTCAGCAAGAGAAGGGTTAAAGCAGAATAAACTTCTGCAATTGGATCTTAAGCATTTTCAAACCTTTCTCAATTTTCTTTAGAAAGTTACCAATGAGCAACAGAGATGACGTATTGAATAAAATTAAAGGGTAATGATCACTACCACATAAATCATCATGAACTTTGAAAGTAATGTCAAGAAATATCGATGGGCTGCTCATTGCAAGATCAAGAGAATAATAATGTCCCAGTGGCAGGGTGTAGATAATTGGAAGATTTATCATTGAATAAACATATATAATTTTAGTTATAAAATCTTCTATGAGTTAGCCTCTGTTAAAAGTTTGAGCCTTAGGGGTATACTGGAATCACCACAGTGACCAGTCGGTCAGTCGGTCGGGCGGGCGGGCGGGCGGTAGGCCAGTCAGGTGGGCTTGGACGGTCGGTCATTTGTCCGTCCGTCTGCATTTAAACATGGGCATATGGTGTCGCGAACTCCTCTGAAAGTTATTGACTTTATATTTGGTGTACATAATAGTCTGCTTGCAAATGCGTGAAAAGGTATTTATAAGAAGGGAAATGGGTAAATCTGTTTGCAAAATAGCATATTCATGTCATACATTTTAACTCTGATTTTTTGCTTCCCTCCCTTGAAGGTTGTATATTGCGTTCAGTTGCTGCTAAAAGATCTCACTAGCGTTGCCGTCATAGCAAGACCAAAATCCAACTGTCTTCCACTAGGGAACCAGTCGCGTACCGTGACGTCATCAGCTGACCCTAGGGTCAAAATGAGGGTCCCATCGACCAGCGAGATGGAGGGTGGTGAAAAACACGTTACATTACAGGTATTAGGAAAACTGGTTGTTCCAAAAGCCTTATTCAGCCAAGTACAATAGAACCTGTCTTAAGCGACTTTAAATTGATTGAATGCAGACATCTTGAAAAACAGATGGTTGCTTAATGCAGGGAAAAGTAATGCAGAAAGCTCCTATAGGAGCTTTCTGCATTACTTTTGACCTGCATTAAGCAACCACTTTTCCTACAGACCCATAATAAGTCCTCTTTTTATGGTCGCTTAAGACAGGTTCTACTGTACGTAGATTAACCCTTTTCATGCTAAGCACAACCTGACTGGCAATAGTAATCACCACGTTCTATGCGGCGACTGGACTGGGTCGGCATTGGGGTACACATTGTCATAGAGTTATGAGTATATTTATAACCCCGAAAACAAGGTTTGAGGGGTATATTAGAATCACCCAGGTAGCCGGTGGGTCGTTTGGGAAGTCGGTCGGTCGGGCGGCCGGATGGGCGGGCGATCGGATGGGCTTGGGCGGTCTGTCGATCCGTCCGTCAGTCAGTCAGTCCGTCTGTCCGTACGTCCGTCTGCATTTAAACATGGGTAGTTTAGTTTCGCGAACTCCTCTTTAAGATTGAAAGTTATTGACTTAATATTTGGTGTACATAATGACCACGAATAATAATTGTGTAAGACACAATTTTCATGTGTTAAGCGCCAGACATTGCAGAATTATGTCCCCTTGAACTTTGAGTATTTTTGACATATTGGCATGACATATGGCTATTTGGTGTTGCGAAATCTGCCGTCAATTTGGAAGTTAATGAATTGATACTTGTGAAGACGCAATTGCCATGTGTTTTGCGCGAGGCATTGCAGAATTGTCTCCCTTTGCTCTTTGTCTATTTTTGTTTGTTTTTTTGGCATGAAACATGAGTAGTTGGTGTCGCAAACATATCCTTCCATTTGAAAGTTATTGAATTGATACTTGTCATACATAATAACCACCAATAATAGATCGACAAGACGCAATTTGCATGTGTTTGACGCGAAACATTGCAGAAGTATCTCGTATCTCCCCTTGACCTTTGAGTATTTTGTCATTTGGGCCTGTAACATGGGTAGTTGGTTTTGCATTATCAGCCCCAGGATTTGCGATCAAGGCTGTCGTGCTGGGGTATTCATGACCTATTGTGATAGTTGAAGTAGTTCATTTATTTGTAATAACTATTCGTAATAATCTTTATTGCCAAGGCAGGTGATTAGTTTAAGCCCTTACATAATGAGTATTCATATCAGAAATAACTTTTTTATATTGACTGCATGAAATTTTTTAAATGTCATTATGAGCAAGCCATCTAATTATCATGACACAAACTGTAGAATAATCTTTATTATTTCATAGGCAATGAGAGCAGACCCTGACCAGATGGCCCCTGTAGGAGCTCCCGTAGGGGCCGTCTGATCTGGGTCTCCTCTGTTTGTAAAGGGGACAAACGACGAAATATGCCTACATGTATATATGAGATAAATGTTAAAACAGCTGTTTCATTGTTTTTCTAGGTAGTTCCTATCGAACACAAGTTGTTGACAGAGTTCAAAAAGTCCCGATACCAAACACATGACATCGATATTACAGCGGCAAGTTCTCTAATAGTGATGACCTTGACCGGCCAAACCCCAGGTACACCTACGACCTGACCAAACAAAAACGCTTGTTGCATATTGTAACGGTATTTGCCACCAAATGTGGTCAGGTCTAATAAACCATCTACTTGACAGAAACGCCTTTTGACGCCTTTGCAAACAGAGTAGACCCAGATCAGACGGCTCCTATAGGAGCCGTCTGATCAGGGTCTGCTCTGTTTGCTTATGTCATTATTATAGACATGATTCTACAGTGTCTACAGAAACATCCAATGTTCAATATACATATATGAAAAATCAGCTCATAAATATTTATGATGCCAATAAATAAGAATATTTATCAGGCAATTGATGATGAAGAAGAAAATTATGAATCCCTTCATGCTTTGAAACATTTGTGTAAAGTAGACTTCCGGAAATGTAAGCATGTAACATAAAACTGAATAATGTTAGAACTATTATACTTAAATTTAGTTGACGTTTGGCGGACGTAATACATAATCTTTTCCTTCGTATGAGCGTGTTTTCACGCATTTGAAAACCGAGTAGAGCAAGATCATACGACTCCTATAAGAGAGAGTCAGATCTGTTTGCTAGTGCAATTTGAAAGATCTGGGGGTTTTCTAAAACGGTTACAATGACCCGCCTACTATATTTCATTTAAACTAGTTTGTCCATGAATATTCAGTAGGTATTGACATTTGGACTAAATGTAGAACCGGGAAAGGGTTAACCTAAGGGTTCTATACACGTACCAACACGGCAAAAACTCTGGTTTACAAGCACGGCCTTCCTTTCTCCATGCTTTTGGTGCCCTGTTGTTGCTTTTCATTTCAGAAACAGTGTCTTTTATCGCCAAATGTGTGAGGACCTCTCCGACCGACGAGTTGTCGAAATCAATGAATGAAACAACGTTTATGCGATTAAATGGATGCCAGAATTCACGTGACGCTACTCATTTACTAGGACTCAAAGCTAAAGAACATCTTCCAGTTCCAAAGCAAACTCTGACATCACGATCTTCAAATAATAAGCCCGATAACGGTATAGGATTTGCAGGACCGATTCTATATTGTATTATGTCATAAGCAATCAGAGCTGACCCTGATCAGACGGCTCGTGTGAATGGGCCTGTTCTGATTGCTTACGGAATAATATAGGTTTGATTCTAATTCTACAGTTAATGTGCTCTTCTTTATAAAGGCATTATAAAAATTCAACTACAGTTGAACTTCGATATCTCGAACTCGGATAACTCGAACTTATGGATCACTCGAACTAAAAGTTCGACCCTTCCAAAATCTTACAATACAGTATTACTCTAAAATGTATCACTACGCATATCTAGAAACACATTTCACAGCTTAATGCAGGCCTACAATAATGCTGAAAGCTCCTACAGTAGCTTTCATCATTACTGTAGACCTGCATTATGTTGTGAACTGACGAAAATTTGAAAATTGTAAATCGGATAACTCGAACTTCTGTTATCTCGAACTAATTTATATAGTCCCTTGAAGTTCGAGATATCGAAGTTCAACAGTAATTGATATTCCTATAGTCATTATTTCTTACTAAGTATTCATGAGGTAATGAGTAAGAACTCTTTGGTACAAATATGTTTCAAATACAGTTGAACTTCGACAGCTCGAACTTCAAGGGACAATATTAAATACATCGAGATAAACAGTTCGAGTCATCCGAATTCTAATCTGAATAATTTCTCAAGCTCACAGCTTAAAACAAATCTAAAGTAATGCTGAAAGCTCCTGTTGGGACTTTCATCATTATTTTTCGACCTGCATTAAGCTGTCACATGTGTTTCTAGATATGCACAGAGATACATTTTAGAACATTTTTGTATCCTAAGTTTTGGAAGGACCGAATTTTTACTTCGAATTATTCCGAAGTTCAAGTTATCCGAGTTCGAGATATCGAAGTTCAACCATATGGTACATTTCACTCTTCCGACGCCATATGCTAAAACTTTGTAAACAGTCTGGCTCAGGACAAGGCGCCGAATATCTAGATATTCCATCAGGGTCCGGACCTGCTACAGTAAATCCTCTCTATAACAACCACTAAATTGTGTTAATTAGTTGGTATTTAGGACAGGTGACTGCTTAAAGCTAGGTGAAAGTAAAACAAAACGCTCCTATAGGAGCGTTGTTTTACTTTCACATTGCTTTAAGCAGTCACCTGCCTTTTACACAAAATACTTGATGTAATTTAGTGGTCGTTATAGAGAGGTTTTACTGTAATATCCATATTTTATTTTGTAAAATACATGTATACACCAAAACTCCATTTAGAAACTTGAAAGAGGCGAGTATCGTAGCAGACTAATTAATATGGTAGCAGATGTGTTGTAGCGTGCAAGGAAATACATAGTCTAACTTCTAAATGACATTTCAGAAGGAAGGTCGGGCAAAGACATGCACCTGGTTCAGATAGGCGAAGACTCAGAGGTGCGCCTCAAACTGCTGGAGGACAACGAGCGGGAGATCACACACAACGGAAGGGAACACACGGTTAGGTTCGCCGTCTATGACAAAAGTGTCAGGTGGGACGTCAGATGTTTATCATGTATTTTCTTCTTCTTCCTTTTTTCTACCGTTTCTTCTTCTTTTTTTCTTATTCTTCTTCCTCATTTTCATCATCATCATATTCTTCTTCTTCTTTTCTGTTTCTTCATCTTCTTCTTCCTATCCTTCTTCTTCATTTTCTTCTTCTACTTCGTCGTCAATACTGTTCTCAGTTACTTTGGTGGTGTTATAATTTTGAATAGAAAAAATGCAGCAGACGACAATATTTGCATACATTAACCCCTCCAGTGCAATGAAGACGAGTCTATAATATTATATGCAAAACAGTTTGAATCCAGATAAAGACATTGAACAAACGTCGATTCTAAAACTTGAAGCAGACGAAAATATGTCTAGCAGATGTCAATTCTGGCACTGAAAGGGTTAATTGCTCTGAGTACAGAAGGTATTTGGAGTACATAATGCTGGACACCAAATGACCTGCATAATGTTAACAACACATCAAACATCACACAGTTCTCGGGCATAAGTGAGGCTAAGTGAGCACAGTGAAAAATAGTGCAGCTGCATTTTTCTGGAGTGTAAATCTGGAGTGTAGTCTCGCAGTAAATCGTGGTAATTTTGAATTTCCATCAAAAATATGTGCTATCGCTGGTGGAAAATATATTACAATGCAGTAAAAAAATGAAATAAAATTAAATACCGGTTGGAATTTTGTATCACACATTTGAATAAAAAATAATATCGCAGTAAATCATGGAAACTCCCATCAAAGAGTGGCTGTCGCCGCAGCCAATAATTTCATAAGCAAACAGAGCAGGATCTGGTCACACGGTTCCTGTAGGAGCCGTCTGATCTGGGTCTTCTCTGTTTACTGTTTGCATAAGCGCAAAAAGGCGTAGTTATTGGGGGTAAATGATTAATAGTACATGTATGTGCTTTAAGTGATAGCCCCTACAACAAACACATGCATGCATTTTCAATGACATAAAACTTGGAATCTATTACGTTCAATCATGAAGATTGTCAATTTGAACTTATTTCGAAAAATGTCCACGTGATACAAAATAACCCGTTTTCATCGATACTTATATTTTTGTTCTACAATAAAATAGTATCAGCCTTTGTCGAACAGTTAACGAAACTAAAATACATCCTAAATGAATACTAATACATTTGTACATTGCCGAATAACATCAGGTCTGCGATATCAAACATGAACGTTCTTCTTCGGCATTTATTCGATTGGGTTTCCGTGCGATATACAGTAAAACCACGCTAATGCGACCACCTAAAAGGTATAATTATGGGTACTAGATGCAGGTGGTAGCTTAATGCAGGTCAAAAGTAATGCAGAAAGCTCCCATGGGAGTTTTCTGCATTACTTTTGTCCTGCATTAAGCAACCACCTGCTTATAAAGACAGCCATGTTTATTCATTAAGTGGTCGCATTAGAGGGGTTCTACTGTACTTGTTTTCGGCATATAAACAAATGATTGATGTACTTGTTAGGCGTTTTGGAACACATTGCAGGTGGAGACTATCACTTTATATACGTTCAGGTTATTAGCGCTTGAAACAAGAAGCGGCCTACAATATTCTGAGATTCAAAGATTGGCCCAGTCATTTACGGACTTTGTCGTCAAACACAGAGTGAGACTAAGAGTGGGTCAGGACAACAGGAACATCTACTCCGTCCATTTCTCCATGACGAGTAACCTCCCCTACAAACAAGACCGATCTAGAAAGAAGGACTCTCTCGGCTCAAACCACCTGAGCACAATTCTCCAGATTGACGAGGG
Organism: Azorinus chamasolen; assembly: GCA_963576725.1. Lineage (NCBI taxonomy): Eukaryota > Metazoa > Mollusca > Bivalvia > Cardiida > Solecurtidae > Azorinus > Azorinus chamasolen. The sequence goes on along the minus strand of OY755241.1, from coordinate 45,624,782 downwards.
AGATCTAGTAGGAGTTGTTTTCCGTGGCAACATTGATGTTTTGAATCAGTCGCAACGTGTCTACAGTTTCCATGGTTACCGAGGAATAAACAAAACTTTTGATATACAAGTTGGGGACACTTTTAGCCAACGTTCACTGCAGAGCTTTCATGGCGGTGTTAAGATTTTCACATTAAAAGGTCCGCGACCTTCACCCATGGACAAACTGGAGATGCCGACACTACGGGCTAACTGGGAGCTGAGGGCGGAGTTTCCTCTCATACTGCCCAAGTTCCTTAAGAAATCCCCAGTGACCATCAACAAAGCCCCTGTCTCATTAAGATTTCAAGGTACACACGGTCGGTCTTCTGCAGTAATAACTAAAAACACATGTAAAATAGATACATTAAAACCTCTCTATAACGGCCACTAAATTAAATCAAGTATTTTGTGTTAAAGGCAAGTGGCTGCTTAAAACAAGATGAAAGTAAAACAGAACGCTCCAATAGGAGCGTTCTGTTTTACTTTCACATTGCTTTAAGCAGCCACCTGTCCTAAATGACAACTAATTGACACAATTTAGTGGCCGTTATAGAGAGGTTTTACTGTATCTTCAATACGTTACCTGATGCATATTCATGTAAGAAAGAAAGATACCATAAACATACTTTGGCTGAATTGTATAACTGTATAGGTAGAACCTGTACTAAGCGCTCATTCATAAATTGAACATTGGCGTCTTAACCCTTTCCCTGTTCTGTGTTTATTTCAAATTTCAATACCTGAATATTCATGAACAAAATAGTTATAATGAATTATGGAAGGTGGAACATTGTAGCCATTTTAGAAAGTAAAGAAACACGTCTACCAAATTCCATAAGCAAACAGAGCAGACCCTGATCAGACGGCTCCTTAAGCATCCGTCTGATCTGGGTCTACTCTGTTTGCAGATGCGTGAAAACACGTTTACATGAGGGAAAGGGTTAAAACACAGTGCAAAGGTAATGCAGATAGCTCGTATAGGATCTTTCTGCATTACGTTTGACCTGCATTAAGCTATCACCTGCCTTACCGACCAATAATTACACATCTGTTTTGATTGACGCCTAAGCAGTCGTCTGTCTGAAAACTTTCCCAACTTGTCTTAACTTTAAGTTCCGATAAGCGAGGTGGTACATGTACTGTCAATGTAATTTTAGTCAAAATACCAAATATCATCTGATTGCACTCATATTCATACTCAATTTATTGCATTATATTTCAAGAACCTCTGACGGTAGATTTCATCAGCAAGATCTGCACTGAACTGGTAGAAGACTGGGGGCAATTCGCCACGGCTCTCGGGATCAGCCACGCCAGAATACAGTCCATCAGACAGCAAAACCGAAACGTCATATCGGAGCGCATGCTTATGGATATTGTCGTCTGTTGGATGAAACAGCAACCGATATCACGCGACAAGGTCAAATATTTGTTCTCAATGTTACTCCATAAATACGTCTTTCTACGTGTTTGCAAACAGAGAAGACCAAGATCAGACGGCTCCTATAGGAGCCGTCTGATCAGGGTCTGCTCTGTTTGCTTGTGATATAATATAGATATGATTCTTGAGTTTCTTCCATGGTCAAAAAGTCCTGTGTCCATGTGCTATTATAATATTATAAACTAACCTTATTAATTTGTATGATGTCGTAATTTCTTACATGAATATTCATGGAGTAAAGTGTAAATTAATTTATCAATTGTTTTAGTGTTTTTGTCGGGGTTGCTTTAGTTTTGTTGTTTTTATTGGGGGGTTTTCATCTGGGGTTGCTGTTGTTATGTTTTATTGTTGTTGTTTTGTAGTTATTGTTGTTGTTGTGTTCGTTCCTTTTTCAAAACAACAATAAACAATTACATGTATTTCACCTTTGAACTTTGCAAACAGTTTAATCCTTTCCCTCATATAAACGGGTTTTCACGCAATTGCAAACAGATAAGACCCAGATCAGACGGCTCATATAGGCGCCGTCTGATCAGGGTCTACTCTGTTTGCTAATGGAATTTGATAGATCTATTTCTCTAGTTTTTAAAATGGCTATAATTGTCCACTTTCCATATTTCATTATAACTATTTTGGCCATGAATATTCAGTAGGTATTGAAATTTGAAATAAACACACAACAGGGAAAGGGTTAGTTCCGGATGGAATGCCTAGTTACCCGATACCACTTATCACTTACAGTGTATTAGTGCATCTATTATATGAGTTAAAAGTTTAAATCTTTTGTCTTGACGTCTCTATAGGTTGGCCCTATGATGCACGCCCTAACCAGCTGTAAGAAGTGGAAACTAGCTGCAGAGCTCGGCAAACGATATGACGCCATGTCCATAAACAGATCACAGTACAGAGGTAAAGCAGGGAGTAGCATTTCAACATCTGCTCTACGCTAATGATAAGAGAGTCTAGTTATGTCTTGTCTGTTTGAAATACGTTTTTGTTCGGTTGTTACTAACTCGGTGTCTCAAATTTCAATAAAATGCATATTTTGACACCTTTGAGCATTAACTAACATAAATAATGGTTCTGTTAATTGCAAAAGTGTCATGTATTTTAACCCTTTCCTCCATACATGCGCCTTTCTACGCATTGGCAAACAGGGTAGACCCAGATCAGACGACTCCTGTAGGAGCTGTCTGATCAGGGTCTGCTCTGTTTGCTTATGAAATAATATGAATGTGATTCTACAGTTTCTGTCATGACCAAAACTTCACGTGTTCATATGTAATTATAAACAGAATCTAATTAATAGTCATGATATCATTATTTCTTATATCAATATTCAAGGAGTAAAGGATTACAGGCAAACATAAGGGGACTGGGCCATTGATATTACGAATATTTAATTATATGAATGTTTATAATGACAGATGAACTCAGAAATGGTTTGTTGTGGTAGAAAATACAGAATAAGATCTATGTTATTCCACCACAAAAAAAGATATCTCGGTTTGCAAAAGCGTGAAAAAAAAGTTTCTATCTATAGATCACAAGCAAAGCTTTGTAATTTTAGAGAAGAAACTGCAGAGGTCTATCGTCCTCGTAAGCAAGAGTAAGCACGTCAACTCCAAATGGAAGCACCTGTACACCCACCTGTCACGTGAAGAGAAATCAGAAGACGAGCTGAAGAAAAACATGGCAGCTTTAGAAACGAAATATGAAAGTGAGGCTACCAAGTGCTACCGCGCCCTCTGTCGGTGGAAAGCAGAAACGACGTCATCACCTTCTGTCTGGACTCTGGTGGACGCGCTTAGATGTTGCCAGTGCACCGATGCTGCAGGTAGAGTACATGCGTGTTGTAATAACCGTTTAGTCCATATGTACGCCTTAGAACTACGCCTTTGCAAACTAGAGATGACCCAGATCAGTCAGCCGGTTCCTATAGGAGCTGTCTGACCAGGGTCTGCTCTATTTGCTTATTTCATACTTCTATATAAAAAATATGGTAATCAATATTCATGGTGGCATTGTTTCTTTCATTAATATTCCTGGAGTAAAGCGATACACAAAACAAATGATTTTAACTAGGCATGAGTCTTCCATTACGTATGAGTAAAGAATTATCTAAATGAGTCGTAAATGAATTGATATCCTGGCTATTGCCCAGTCAGTGCAATTCAGTCATTTTGAGATAGTAAAAATAGAAATGAAAACACATACTATACAAGTAATCACGGTTTATCTAAAATTCTATAATGACTTGCAATTGTATTTTTGACCGTCATCGTAAAAATACCATAAAGATACATTTTCCAGTCTGGCAGTTCATCCGACCGTGTGTTCGTCCTTCTCAGTTTTTTGTTAGAATTGTATCACTTAAACTGATACAAGGGAGTTTGTTCATATGCTATTATCAGAATTCACTCTATCATTTCTTACATAAATATTCATAGGGCATAGTGTTAATGTAAGACAACAGCAGCTGAAATCTTAGCAATGTTTTACATAGTATGAGGAAGTGCAGCATGCAAGTGCCTTATCTTTACTATCTCCTATTAATAAAACAGCTCATCTTTTCTTTTTTTTTATAAAATTTGTTCTCTGTATTTTCTTATATTGTCGCCCTTTATTAAGTCTTGTATTATCTCCCTTTTATTAAGTGTTCTTGTACTGTCTCCCTTATATTAAGTCACATGGCGAGTCATAGTTGAAACTAAACGTATTAAAGTTATCCAATTCGAGCTTTCAGCGTGACCTTCACTCTTTATCAGGCCGCATAACAAGATCTCAATTATTCTTTACTAAAGTTCAGCTTAGAGAGGATTGTGGTATATGATAATATTGGTGCCATAAAGCAGAGGCGCGACAGTTGCAGGCCTATACTTCTAACAGAACCATTCTTTTCAAGAATACATGTATCCCCTTTATTTCTGCAGTAAGTCTTGTGTTGTTACCACTTTTTCAACAATCAAGACCCTATGTTGTGATCACTTTTTCACCCATCAAGACCCTATTTTGAGACCATTCTTTCACCCATCAAGACCCTATATTGTGACCACTCTTTCACCCATCAAGACCATATGTTGTGACCACTTTTTCACCCATCAAGGCCCTATGTTGTGACCACTTTTTCACACATCAAGACCCTATGTTGTGACCACTTTTTCAACCATCAAGACCATATGTTGTGACCCTTCTTCACCTATCAAGACCATATGTTGTGACCACTTTTTCACCCATCAAGACCCTATGCTGTGGTCATCCTTTAGAATCGGTCTAAAACATGGTCACAGCATAGGGTTTGGTAGAAAAATAACGTTTGAGTATTTGAAATACACATCTTATCAATGACTGTACCTCATTTATATATTTGGATTGTTTTATTCCAGAATCACTTACTGTAATGGAATCGAAGAGGACTTGAAAGTTGGGGACATATAAATAACAACGGTAATTCCACGGCTTCTTTGACGACAACGGATATATTTGTATCGCAATCAACGTACATGTATATGAATGGTCATGATGAAACCCAAAGCACTAAAATGTTGAATAAAAATGAATGGGATACTGACAGAGGTGTTCTTTGTTTTGACTTTTTTCATATCCATTCTCTTGATTCCCCATATTCAAGAGTGCTAATTGTTTGTAACACCGACTTTATAAATAAATATTACTTGACTTGACTATTTTCTTCATACAACTGCGATAAAGTCTATACATGTAGTCTAGAGCTACAGATAAAGGCGCGTACTCAAACTCCTCAATCAAACCCTATGTTGTGACCACTCTTTAGAATCGTCTCTTCGAGGCGATTCTCAAGAGTGGTCACAACGTAGGGTTTGGTGGAGAAATAAAGAAGTTATTCTTGAAAATGTTTTAACCCTTTACTCAATTTTTATACGCCTTTCTACACCTTTGCAAACTGAGTATACCCAGATCAGACAACTATAAATCTTACTTAATGTTCATGGTGTCAGTATTTATTACATGAATATTCATGGAGTAAAGGGTTAATTCACGCATGTTATCTTGACCTATATGATACCACATATAATTACAAATTAACCCTTATCCCGCTGTCTACGACTTGACTCACGTTTACATAAGCTTGATTTCAGACGAGGGGCCGAGTAACTCGGCATCTGATCAGAGTCCAAGCTGTTGGACTCTCTAACAATAGATTTTTTTTTCAAAAACTTGATCGATTTGATTGGAAGTAGTCAAAATTTCACCAGATTCAAATTTGAGCAGGCATCATTTTCTTACAGTGGAATACGGGTAAATGTCTTTGTAAATATTTTATACTTGCAGCCATTGTTTTGGTTTTGATAGAAAATGTAGAGCCATATATATCATAATTGCATAAGCAAACAGAGCAGACCCTGATACAGACGGCTCCGATAGGAGCCGTCTGATCTGCGTCTACTCTGTTTGTAAAGGCGTAGAAAGGTGTATTTATGGAGGAAAGGGTTAAACTTGTATCCAATTGGTGTTCTGCATTGAAGATGGTTATCCATTTTACCCAATACCAACGCCTTTCCACTCATTTGCAAACAGAGTAGACCAATATTATAAATATCGGTATTTGAGACAAGTGGCAGCATAATGCATGACTGTCACTCTGCATTAAGCAGATACCTGCCTAAACGTATCATATAATGATGATGGTGAGGAGGAAGAGGATGAGGAGGAGGAGGATATTCATGATGATGATGATGATGATGATGATGATGGTGATGATGTCCTGGCCAGGAACCGAACCTGGTTTGTCACAGCTACAACGCGAAGAACTAACTACTAAAGGATGACACCAGTCACTGCTTGACTGAACCAATGATACCACACAAACAATTAAACCATTCCCTCATAGGCTATTTTTAGACCCAACCTCTTTGTATAAATTTACCGAAAAGGCACTTTAAGTAGAGAAAAGGGAAACTGAGCATATTTTTGCCATGACATAAACACGGGTTCATCTATATTACGGTATTCATAAAGCAAACATGGTAGACCCCTGATCAGACGACTCATACATAGATGAGCCGTCTGATCTGGATAATTATCGGGTATTTTCAAAAATCCTTACCCTCTGAAATAAAAGCTAAATATCTGTTAAAAAATGTAAAAAATGTGAACCAAAAAATGTAACATCTGTAAAAAAGATTTCTAGATCTAGAATCTAGATCTAATATAAAAAATAAAATAGACTAGATCTTATTTTAAAAATTCAAAAAGGTAATATCTGCAAAAAACAACAACTCCGTAGTATCTGTAAAAAATGTATAATATCTGTGAAAAATGTAATATCTGTGAAAAATGCAAAAATGTAATAGATCTAGATCTATCTGTGAAAAATGTCTATCTGCTCAATTTTATATCTGGTTCAATTTTTCAAGAACCAATTCAAAAATATTGTGAAACCATTGACCGAGTGTCAAACAGTGTTGATTCTGATGAGACGTAGATCTATGTGCCGGGGATAGGCCTACTGTTAACCATATCCCTGATGAGACGTAGATCTATGTGCCGGGGATAGGCCTACTGTTAACCATTTCCCTCAGTTCGGAGATATTCCAAGGTAAAGGAAAAACCCTGTTTGCTCTGAGTAAACGAACCTAAGTAGATGTAGAGTAGACTCAGAATGTAGAGTAGATTCAATCAGACGGCTCATATAGGGCCGTCTGATCAGGGTATGTTCTGTTTGCTTATGAAATAATATATAGATATGAGTCTATAGTTTCTAACATGGCCAATACTCTATGTGTATATGGTCTATTTAATTATATCTAAACAATTAAACTAATTAATATTCATGTTGTCAGTATTAGATCTAGATCTACATGAATATCCATAGATGCTGGCAAGGCGAGTGTATTTCCATTTCTACAGATCTTGTTCGTGTTTACTGAATAGGACCAATGGCATATTCTGACACTTTTGGAAATAAAATGGTCATAATCTAGCAAACTGTTACTGTCACATTATCCTGTTGGGTTTCTGTACTCCCGGTACTTTATTATTATACGAGGACAACAACTGATATATATATATATGTGAGGCTCTAACTGATTAACCATTTCCCTTTTGAACATGTAACGATAGCATGAATATTTAATAGCCTAACTTTCACAATGGGATAGGTATATGATTTCATAAGCAAACAAAGCAGAGTCTGATTAGACGGCTCCTATAGTAGACTCTGTTTGCAAATGCATGAAAAAGCGTTTATATGAGGGAACGGTTAACACATTGTCCGCCTCTATAACACTCACATTGTGAAACCATTGTGATAAATAGAGCATTTGCTCCTATAGGAGCAAATGCTTTATTTATCACAATGGTTTCAAGTTACAAAATTCTAAATTTTTCCTTTTCTCTAGTTAATGCTCCTTTTCGCTAGATTAATGTAATGGGTTGGATCTAAAAATAACCTATGAGAGAATGAGTTAACTACCTGTAGTGAAAGGTACTTGCATAATGACCACTTTCCTAGTTTATATTCACGTGTCGAAAGGAACATTGATGTAGACAATTTCTATATTCAGCAGTGAAATCACTTTATATATAATTTCGAACGATTGATACCAAATCGTTCAGCAGCGCTGACTCGTCCACAATACCGGGACATAGTTAATAGTTCTTGTACATGTATGTTTAAAATTATATGTGTTTCAGGAATATCCATTTCTATTCAATTACAATTTTAAAAAAATAAATTCATACATGCATAATGTGACAATTAAAAAAATGCAGCGAGCTGCCGTGACCAGGATTCGAACCTGGGTTGTCGCGGCCACAACGCGAAGTACTAACCACTATACGATCACGGCTACCACTGCTGCGATATCTATCATTTACACAGACCTGTGTTATTTTTATCCGAGATATTTGGTCACGTGACCTTTCTTGTGCAGACCGAAATGATGCGATTATACGTCGCAACTTTTACGAAATAGCTGCATAAACCTGTAAATCTTTCTGTAAAAGACCTGTATTATAGAACAGTAACAACATAATCTGAACACCTAATAGATATGATACAGAGCCAGAAAATTATCGTTAAAATAGCTATGGAAAATGTAACTACTGTAGCCTCGGTGCGCGTGTTTCGATTGGATTTCACTCTGTAGTTAAGGACGCAGTGAAGCGTTCTGTTTTCTACACGTTCTCCATCACGCCGGTCGTCGACGCATTTTCACGCCTTTTCAAACAGAGTAGAACCAGATTAGACGGCTCCAGTAGGAACTGTCTTTGCCAGGGTCTGTTCTGTTTGCTTTATCGAATGATATATAGATCTAGGTCTAGGCCTAGAGCTAGATCTACATCCGATTTTACACTTTTAACCCTGTGTGTTCATATATCGTAGACTCGCCTTCTATCGAACCCACCTGTTTTTCGAACCTTTAATGTTGTTGGTTTTTACGCATGCACAAGTGCATATTACGTTACAAAATCATGAGTACCGTTACTTAGTCTGTAAACAACGCATCGTAGCTTTAAAATCGAAATATGCGTCATAAACAGGTCAATACAGTTTATTTTTCCTTCAACTATGCTAAACATGAGAAAACTCTTAATACGTTATAGAATATCAACATAAATTCAAAAGTGTACCACATTGAACATGTTTGACAGCCCTGACCCCTTCAGCTTATGGAAAGGTCGCGTGCCCATGATGAAATCATGTGCCTATGAATGTTTATAAATGTAAACAATTTCTAAAATAAAGGTTCGATAAGCAGGTGATATTTTTCTGGCAGCCATTTTTGTTTTTGTTATGCGGGTGGTGGGGAACACTGGATTGTTTGGGGATTAATAGATGAGAATAAAATTACTTAATTGTTTCAAGGTAGATCTATGTAGAAAAGATTATTTTGAACTGCTGATATTATTTTTTTCTTCAATATTCACGGTAAACGTTTTCTGTTCCTGGTCAAAGGTTAAGAAGTTCGATAGACGGTGAGACCATGCTAGATCTAGGCCTATTTTATGAAACAGCTATTAAATGTACGCATGGTATCGTCATTTCTGGCATGAATACATCTAAATTAAACACATATACAGCAGTCTATATATGAAATGCAGCAGAAATTGTATGTTTTCTGTTTCCTTTCATCTCTGGAGGAAGACTTGTCCAGTTAGCACTTTATAAGTTTTTAGAAAGCTTTTTTCAAAACAAATCTGTATTTAGCTTGCATGTTGCGATGTCATGTGCAATTGTTTATAATGTTTATTTGGGCCAGCTTTCTGCTGTCTGTATTTATATATATATTATGCTTGTGCCATATTTCTGCTTGCATTTTTTTTCTTAGAGCATGTAGGCCCTATACCTTTAAAATTTTAAATGTGTTTTACGTTTTTTAATATGATTCATCATTGTCAACCTTATAGATCGATCCTCATATAGTTCCTTTAAACTTTTTTATGCTAGATCTACATAACTTTATATATGCACACGTCTTACTCTTAATTTTTCAGCTTTATAGGTGTAGATTCTACTCACTTTTTAGGTTTTTGTCTGTGTGTCAAACAATAGTTTTAAGTAAAGTTCAATGTTTTGATTGTAGCTTACAAATACATGTATATTATATGTTTTCTCTTACAGAACTTTCCTTTTTACAGGTATTCTTCTCTTTGTTAAATTACTTTTTGATATGTTAATGCTTTTGTTTTTAAATGTCGGCAAATAGCTATATATGCTAATGTTATTTATTGTTACAACCGAGGTTAAATAAAGCTTCTTGTACATGTATCTTGTATATTCATGAAGTGCATAAGGGCTAGCAGTTTGAACCGTTTTAAACCATTCCCTCATAGGCTATTTTTGGATCCAACTTCTTTGAATAAATCTACCGAAAAGGAGCATCAACTAATCTAAGAGCAAATGCTATATCCTTTCTTTTCTCGTGACGTCATCAACTCTGGCGATTCTGGTCGACTCGGTACCAAACAAGATACAGGAATCTTTATTTTGAGTCTGCTGTACAAGAGATAACATTAGCTATAATAAGCTATTTACCGACTATATAACAAAGATAATACACATTATAAAATTAAAATCAGAAATTAAAATTGGCCTTGCCCTGTGTGTATAGACTTCTTCACATCAGAAGGATTCCCCTTAACTAGCTAGCCAGTGCAGTGTTACGTAATCACCTCATATGCTCTAGCATTCTTTAAGTACTGTACAACATGTCTGCTTCGGAATTGTTGTCTGCTTGTTTAAGTTTGTTCACACTGTTTTAATACATATCAATCTTACAATTAACTCTCTTGAACAAACCACATATGAAGTTACATATGCATCAGATCAGAATCCAAAATGTGTGCTATTTTCAGTCAAGTCATGCTCAGCAGTGATATGGGTTAACACTGAGTTCCTGTCATCTGTCAGAAATGTTGTCTGCAGAAAAATTAAAACTGCCAATGGCCCTCTTGTCTATAGAAACATATAGTGAAAACTTTGAAAATCTTCTTCTCTGATTGTCTGGTGAGCGATATCAGGGCCATTCTGGTCCTCTTGTTAGTAAACTCTTGCTAATCTGAAAACATAACCCTTTCCACCATAAATACGCTTTTCTACGCATTTGCAAACAGAGAAGACCCAGTTCAGACAGCTCCTAGAGGAGCTGTCTGATAGGGTCTACTCTGTTTGCTTATGATATAATATAGATATGATTCTACACTTTCTGCCATGGCCAAAGCTTCCTGTGTCCATGTACATGTACTATTATAACAGTTAATCTAATTAATATTCATGACATTCATTTTTCTTACATGAATATTCGTGGATGAAAGAGTTAAATACTTATCAATAATCGGTTAACCATTTCCCTATTCAATATTCATGTAAGAAATTATGACATCATGCATATTTATTAGCTAAACTTTTATAATGTAAACTTTTTAAGGATCTTTTGCTATAGAATTGAATATCTATATCATGCCAAACGCAAACAGAGTAGACCCTGATCAGACGGCTCCTATAGGAGCCGCCTGATCTGGGTCTACTCTGTTTGCAAATACGTGAAAATGCTATTATATGAGGGAAAGGTTAAGACAGGTAGCAGTTTCATGTAGGATGACATTTTCATCCTTCATTAAGCAACCACTTGTCTAAAACTTTCTCTCAATTATTTTCTTGAAAAGTTGGGGTTAGTAACTAGCAAGGTTTAACGGTTCTAAGAGTGCGTATTACCACTGGTCCTTCTTTGAGGACCAAGTATTTAAAAACCGGGGTCCGATGTATCAGTGCTTAACACTGGGTATCTGAAGCAATCGATAAATAAATTAAAAAGTACATGTGTATAGGTCATCGCACCCCGGCTTTCTCTGTATTCGCCCCTCTCTCTGTGGCTTCCATTTATCCCATAGTTGGCAGAAACGGACGTTAATCAACGCAACCAAGCAACACTCTTTATAAATAATAACCGCTCTCTCTCATTGTCTCAAAATGTATGCAAAACTCAGTTGAAACTCAAAATGCTGATCTACACTGTCAATTAAAGTTAAATACACGAGAACCTGTCTCAAGCGGCCATCAAGGTCTAATTATGGGTCGGCAAGGCAGGTGTTTTCTTAACTCATTTGCTCCCACGATCCCATATATGGGACGTAGGCAAACAGTGTAGACTCTGATCAGACGCCGCATAATGCGGCGTCTGATCAGAGTCTACACTGTTTGCTGATAGGAAATTCAATATAAAACAAAACAAAAAATAAAATTTATACCAGACATCGCTTAGATAAAATATAGACTAATCCAATATATAAGCATGGAAGAATCCACTGGGAGCAAATGGGTTAATGCCGGTCAAAAATAATGCAGAAAGCTGCTATAGGAGCTTTTTGCATTACTATAACCCGTTTAGGACAGGTTCTACTGTACAAGGACGCTGATGAGTGTCAAATAGTGTAGACCCTGGCTCCGAGGTTGTAAAACGTTTTGCTTGAGTCTTAGATTATTTCCAAGCATCTGATTGGTCAGATTCTGAGCTTACAGAATCTTACCAATTCAGATACTTGAGAATGATCTCAGACTGAGAAGTTTTATAACCCTAGACCCAGGTCAGAAACCCGTTCCCCATAGTGCGTATTACATGTGAATTTCTTTCTTATCTGTAAGATAATGCCCATGTTCCCCAGTTAATTTAAGTGACAATGAACTACCTTACGGTCATGTCAGTGACAGCCGTGATCGTATAGTGGTTAGTACTTCGCGTTGTGGCCGCGACAACCCAGGTTCGAATCCTGGTCACGGCAGTTCAGTTTTGATGACTGTAACTTCACGACTGGACACTTTTTTTATTGACAGGCCAGTCATCATGTTCAATGCAATTAATCAGGGTCTACATATTTTGATCAGAACCTCTGCTCTTTTCTTTTCTCTTCTCATAAACTACTATAGAAAGGATTCTAAGATTTCTGCCCAAACATCCTGCATACATATGCCATTATAAAACTGTACCGATTTGTTATTTATACAGTTATCTTTTTTTATTAAAATATTCATCAAATATTCACCAGATAAACCGTTAAACCCGTTCTACATAATAATTGCTATTAACCCTTTCCCTGTTCTGTATGTAGGCCAAATTTCAATACCTACTGAATATTCATTAATTAAATAATTATAAATAAATATTGAAGGTGGACCATTGTACACATTTTAGAAAGCAAAGAAACAGAACTATCAAATTCTATTAGCAAAGAGAGCAGACCCTGATCAGACGGCTCCTCTAGGAGCCGTCTGATCTGGGTCTACTCTGTTAGCAAATGCGTGAAAACATGTTTATATGAGGGAAAGGGTTAATGTAAGAACTACTGACATCTTGAATATGACACATGAACACGGGATGTTTTTGCAATTTCAGAAAGTATATTATTTCATAAGCAAACAGAGCAGACCCTAATCAGATGGATCCCGTAGGAGCCGTCTAATATGGATCTACTCTGTTTGCAAAGGCGTTGAAAGGCATATTTATTTAGTAAAGGCTTGAAGTTTATTCGCGTCTATTTGTGAATGTCATGGAGTACAGCTTCTTCTGACGGTAATTGTATATTTATGTATTGTTTTAACCAAACGCGATCTATTAAATATCCGCGTTCAACGTATAGCCAACCTTATTGCGTGGATACACAAAAGATCTAATTATTCCTTGGATGTTTTCCCTTTAAAGCATGTCCCATAAATTACTCCTTCATGAAACATACCTTATTCAAAGCAATAAATTATACCTTAGTCAACAGAAATATGCATGTGCTTTTTACATATTGTCAAATTAACTTTGTATACTCTTTGCAATAGTTGTTAGTTCCGCAGGAATCAACACTCGAGTGCACAACAGTTTGTATCCAGATCTGATGCGGAAATAACTCAGATCTGGCTCTAAACGGTTAGCAAAGCTAACTAAGTGTTGTCCATGTTTCCTGAGAGATATAAATGATCCCTCCAGATAGTATTATTGTTACAAATGGCTGTAGTATCGTTACATGTTTGTAATACACTCCAGCGATCAGATTTATCAACCCTTGAGCTCTATTCATTGAAATAATACTATGTTAATCAATCTAAATTTAAAGAGGTCGAGTTCGAGTGGTTGTTTTGTACAGCTAGATTACTGAGGTACTCGAGTAATTGAAACTTGATGTTGATTGTCCGAAGGCAAACTCAATTTGTTAAAGGGCAACATGTTTTAGAAAATAAAAAAAAGCAGGAGCTATCAGCATTACTTTAGACCTGCATTAAGCTGTGAACGTGAGAAGTTTTTCAGATTAGAAATCGGATGACATTAACTTTTTTTTAACTCGGAATAATTTGCATGATCCCTTGAAGGTCGAGATATTGAAATTCAACTCTGTTTCCAAATACATTGTACAGTAAAACCCCCTCTAATGTGACCACTAATGAGCAAACATGGCTGTCTTCATAAGCATGTGGTTGCTTAATGCAGGACGAAAGTTATGCAGAAAGCTCCTATGGGAGCTTTCTGCATACCTTTCGTCCTGCATTAAGCTACCACATGCCTTTGCCACTGTGAATTATGCCCCTTTTTGGTGGTCGCTTTAGAGGGGTTTTACTGTACATGTCTTTAACCCACTACCCCATGAATATTCATTAGCTTATTTTTTCCATAATGACATCATACACAAGGGGAGTTTTGACCGTGACAGTAACTGTAGGATCAGATCTATATTATCTCTATCCCAACATCATAGTCAAACCATTCTCAGATCTGGGTCTACATTGTTTACACAGTCGTTAAAAGGGCTTCTCTATCAGACAAAGTGTCGAGCTACTATGTTTTAACTTTTAACCCCCCCCCCCCCCCCCCTATTGACGCCTCTGCAAAAGTCACCTGTTGAAACATTGTGATAAATAGAGCATGTGCTCCTATAGGAGCAAATACTCTATTTATCACAATTGTTTCAAACTACAAAATTCTTTTTTCCCCTTTTCTCTAGTTAATGCTCCTTTTCGGTAGATTTATTGAAAGAGATTGGATCTAAATACAGCCTATGAGGTAATGGGTTAACGGCACAGCCCAATTTGTATGAATGAGTTTACTTTGCTGCACAAACAGTGTATACTCTAATTTTGGTCTACACTGTATGCAAATATCAGTTAACACGGTTCTTGTATTCAAATGGTTGATAGAACATGGTATAGTGTGCGCCTTTAACTTATCAATCGAACTCACCTCATTACCATGGCTGCACGCCGGATCGAACTTGTCCCAGGAGCGCGGGAGCCATTTATCTGATGGTAGACTTTGTAATGTCCCTTATCAAAGTACCTGGCCTGTCATTGTCTTTATAATATAAAGACTCCCGTATAAAATATATCAACTCGCTCACGCTAGCCAATTGGTTGACTTCCACTCCCATACACTGCCGTAAATTGAAATGTGATACCCTCGGGTCCATTGTGTCTTGGAGCTACTTACATGGTTATTGTATATATGTAAAGGATAGATATTTAAATTTTAAAAAGACGCTATTTATTTAAATCATTGACTCTACTAGTGTTAACGGCTTTAACAAAATGACTTAGGAAGTGAATACTAGTAACTTGATCGTGCACTCGTCGTTGGTTTGAAATGATATATGTTTCTTAAAATTATGGATGTAAGATGTGTACTGCTATGAATTTATATAAAAGTGCTTAACTCAGGAATTTTCGGGACTACAAAAGAAAGGTGAAGCAAGTGTCTGTCTTTTGCCTTTTCTAGGATAATTTTATCAGATTTACAGCTAGGTTATTTTTTTCTTTATTTATTGCCTAAACATAAAAGTTTTCTGACCATGGCCAGATCCATGGATTGGGATACAGTTCAGCAAGACATTGAACAAAAATTACGCGAAAAACCAGCGGATGACGTCAAGAAGAAGATCACCATCCCCAACCCGGTGCCATGTGGAAATCACCTCGCACATTTCATCCGCTCCATCCACTGGAACTCCAAGGGGATGCTTCCATCAACAGCAGGTTCCAAAAGGAGCTACGACAAATACAGAACCGTGACGTCATTGTCTTTCCAGGGCCCAGATGGGTTCGCTATAGAACCCGGAGAGGCAGCTGGGGTAATTAATAGTTTTCTTCCTTTCACCCTTTCCCTGGTCTATGCTTATTACAAATTTCAATACCTACTGAATATTCATGGCAAAAAGAAGTTATTAATGAAATATAGAAGGTGGGACGTTGTAGCCATTTTAGAAACTAAAGAAACAGATCTATCAAATTCTATTAGCAAACAGAGCAGACCCTGATCAGACGGCTCCTGTATGAGCCGTCTGATCTGGGTATACTCTGTTTTCAAATGCGTGAAAACACGTTTATATGAAGGAAACGGTTAATTAGCGTTTTATGCTTCGCGATGTCACTGGAAACAATGAAATGGTTAATCTTCTCCCGATCGTTTCACAGGTTGTCCATTTACATATGAATACAATAGAATATGAATAATACAACTGCCATAAAGGGTCGTTCATTTATTGAACATAGGAGTCTTAAAATCCAAGTGATTACTTAATGCATGGACAAAAGTAATGGAAAAAGCTCCTATAGGAGCTTTCCGCATTTCTTTTGACTTGCATTAAGCTACCACCTGGCTTACATACCCATAATTATACCTCAGTTTGATGGTCACGTAAGACAGGTCCTACTGTAGCTCCCTTGTTTCTCCAACAAACCCTTAGCGCTGACAACTTTTTACATTCATCTCAAAGAGACAATTCTAACTAAAGAGTGGTCACAACATGGAATTTGTAGGTTGAAATACCTCCGGTGTTATTTGTGGGTGAAATCTTAGTGTTTGAAATACCCCCGGTGTTATTTGTGGGTGAAATCTTAGTGTTTGAAATACCCCCGGTGCTAGTCTAATGCTATGCGCAACATGACTTCTGTTAACAAACAGCCTGGATCCTGATGAGATGCCGAGTAACTCGGGGTCTCATCAGGATCCAAGCTGTTTGACACTCGGTCAATAGTTTCAGAATCATTTGAATGAATCGAATGTAATTAACAAATTTACCAGATCAGGTAGTTGTTTTGGCATTCTTTACACTATTTTAAAGCAAAAGAATGGTTAAATGTTGTGAGAATATTGACTGAGGCCCTCTGTATAATTATTGTTGGGTTTGTTATTTATTTTATTATCAAAGTTTGCCTTTGTCTAAGTCTTGTGTTTGTCCACTGTTGGTGATTCCAATGCAGTTATACCCCTATAAAGCGTCCTCCACAACGAGGTCTAATTCTGGCTCTTTAAAACAGGTGGTAGCTTAATGCAGGACGAACGTTATACAGAAAGCTCTCATGGGAGATTTCTGTATTACTTTCGCCCTGCATTAAGCATCCACCTGCTTTAAAACACGTCCAAATTAATTCGTTCAGTGGTCGCTTTAGGGAGGACCATCTGTACCTGCGAAAAACTAATAAATTGAAAATTCGGACTTCAGTCTTCATGCGTTGTACATGTAAGTACGGTTGTAAAATGTAAATATCAAGGGACTGTACAGTTTGTATTGGTAAACATGTCTATTTCCAGTGTGAGTGTATTTGCAGTAATTTTCACACAAGTTGTTAACTAATTGCTGTAGGTCTTAGCCCGTATACCGTTATCCACCACTTGACTAAGATTTGCAAACAGCTTGGATCCAGATGAGACGCCGAGTAACTCGGCGTCTCATCAGGATCCAAGCTGTTTGACACTCGGTAAACAGCTTCTCAAAAGCTTGATCGAATCGGAAGTAGTCAAAATGGCACCCGATCCAGATTTGACATTATTTTATTTAAAGCGGGACAAGAGTTGAATGCTTTCGAAAACTTATGTATTCAGCGCAATAATGCCAGGGTCACACAGCCACAATATGAAATTGCTTTTTCCAATTATTTCTATACGTCTGTCTAAAACAGGCATTGTGTCAGGGTTGTAATAATTGTTTTTTAAAAATATACATGTACATTGGAACCTCTCTAAAGAGACCATTTTTATTAAATAAACACGATGTGTTTAAAAACATAGGGTTGCTTAAACATAGTTGCTTAATACAGGGTGAAAGTAATGCAGAAAACTCATATGGGAGCTATCTGCAAATATTTTTGGCTGCTTAATACAGGGCGAAAAATATGCAGATAGCTCCTATGAAAGTTTTTTGTCCTGCATTAAGCTACCATCTGCCTTTAAGACGCATAATTAGACCGCCCTTTTGATGGTCGCTTTACAGAAGTTTTTTTTGTATAATGAAGACTTGTCTTACTTTAACATGAGATACTATTTATAAATAGTTCATTGAATGATTCATTATCAACTGCTTAATCCTTTTCTCCAGGAACATTCATATAAGAAATAATGACATCATGAATATTGATTATTTTTTATAATGACACATGAACAAAGGAAATTTTGACCATGGTGCAGAATCTGTAGAATAATATCTATATTATATGTATTTCATAAGCAAACAGAGCAGACCCTGATTAGACGGCTCTTATACAAGAGTCGTTTTGTCTCGGTCTACCCTGTTTGCAAATGCGTAGAAAGAGCGTATTTATGGAGTAAAACCCTTAGGCTAAACCGCAAATCGAATAAACACGTGTCTCATCAGCATCCAAACTATTTGATACCATTTTCCTGACGATACGTATATATGTATTTTGAATATCGAAGAATATGGTAATTTTGCAGACGACAAATCTATTTTCAAATTACATTTTCATTTTTATTTCATAAAAACTCTTTTACAATACTGCTGCAGAGCAAAGATAAAGGTGCGTACTAAAATATTAAAATCTCCCTTTCTCCGCCAATGGAGAAATTACGAAATTTACGCATCATATCTGGGCCTCTGCTGCTTGAGTTTGTAGCAATTTTTACGCTCGGTTTGGATCCAAATACAGTAGAACTCCTCCAATGCGACCACTTAATAAATACACATGGCTGTCTTTAGAAGCAGGTGGTTGCTTAATGCAGGGCAAAAGTAATGCAGAAAGCTCCTCTAGGAGCTTTCTGTATTACTTTTGTCCTGCATTAAGCTACCACCTGCATCTAGCACCCAGAATTATACCTCTTTTAGGTGGTCGCATTAGTGGGGTTTTACTGTATTATACCTCAAGAAACTCTTGATCTTAAAACGAAATGGATAAATATACGTATTATATACTAACGGTAACAAATAACTGTTTACCATTGACACCGCACCATCAAAATAGCGTCTG
Source organism: Azorinus chamasolen (assembly GCA_963576725.1). Classification (NCBI taxonomy): domain Eukaryota; kingdom Metazoa; phylum Mollusca; class Bivalvia; order Cardiida; family Solecurtidae; genus Azorinus; species Azorinus chamasolen. The sequence goes on along the minus strand of OY755241.1, from coordinate 45,605,604 downwards.
CTCTCAAAGTTAGATATGGTGCAATTCTGACGACAGCTATTGACACAATATTGGGCGAGTTTCAAGCAGCTTGGATCCTGTTGAGACGCCAAGATGTTTGTAAATAATATGTCCTGTAAGGCTGCAGGGTTAAGCGTTCTTTCATAACTTTCGCAGACAGTTTGGATCCAATTTTTGACTCTGAGTATCCGGTGTTTCATCAGGATCCAAACTGCTTGTCACGTCGATTGAAATATGAAAAGAAAACTTAAAACCACACAAAGGAGTGGATTTTCGGAATTGCAACATGTGACAATTTAACAGACAGTTACTTAGAGTTATGGAATGTTTTTATATCGGAATAAATTCGGACAACCTACGAATGGCGATGGGAAACACTTGAAATCGGTGAAACAGACACAATGGCTGATTCAGTATAACAGTAGAACTTGTCTTACGCAGTCTTGTAAAAGAGGTCTAATTATGGAGCTGTGAGGCAGGAACGGTGGTAGCTTAATGCAGGTCAAAAGTAATGCAGAAAGCTCCTACATGAGCTTTCTGCATTACTTTTGACCTGCATTAAGCTACCACCTGCTTTTTAAATCTCCTGTGTTTAATAAGTGAATGGTCGCTTAAGACGGATTCTACTGTAACAAGGTTGGACTGAACAGCAATGCTCTCTATACTATGTTGTAGTTATAAGATAAGGGCTATCAAAAAAACCTCTATAGGTTTACAAAACCCATGGTATATATAGCCCTGCCAGATAGCTCAGATATAGTGTATTATCATACTCAGGTTGTATCTACACGAGTTTGAATCCCGGCCAAGATCTCGGGTCGACACATCTGACCCCTGTGTGAAGTGTATTTTACAAACAACTGTATCTAACAACAGTATGGTTTAAACATTTACATCATGAATATTCATGTAAGACGTAATTAGATATGAATATTAATGAACTGTTTTTATAGCGGTATATAAACAAAGGCATTTTTGGCCATTGAATAATCTTTATTCCTGCATAAGTAAATAAAGCAATCCCTGATCAGATAGCTCATACAGTAGATGTCTAATCTAGGTCTACCCTATTTGCAAAGTCTCGCTAACACGAGCACTCAAAAGAAGTATAATTCTGGATTTTTGAAACACGTGGCAGTTTAATGTAAATACTTGGTCCTCAAAATTCACGTACCTATTGGATCCTCAGAATACCTGCAATTATTTGGTCCTCAAAAGGCATGCACTTATTTGATCCTCAAAGTAAATGCAATTATTTGATCCTCAAAATTCATTTATGTACAAAAGCTACATACGAATGGCAGGGGCAGTAGTGGACTGTCTAAATACCGTATTTCTCAGCCAAACTCTTTTTGTCAAGTATTAGAATCGCTAAGCGAAGAAATAAGTATGATAGAAACTTTATTTTATTATCCTAAATGCTCCTGTTTTCTAGAGTTCCGAATTCGTGTCAGCAGAGGAACGATGAATGCACACAAATATAAGAAACTAAATCTATGTTCCCAACAGAGCCTCACTAATGCCACCATAGAATTTATTAAAATACATGTAGGAGTCTGAAAAACCAAGTAGTTGCTTAGCACTGAAAAAACGTTATGCAGAAAGCTCAAATAGGAGCTCCTATATAATAAAGTTTACCCTGCATTAAGGTATCACCATCCACGGTTAGACTTCTTTCTAGTGGTCGTTTTCACCTGTACGTCCAATAGTACTAAACTGCAATTACACTAATTCCTCGATATTTCGAAATTTAAGAAAAGAATAATTGAGACCATTTCTTACACATGGCAGCTTAATGCAAGGTAAACTCATGCAAAAAGCTCCGAGAAGCTTTCTGAATGATATTCACCCTGCAGTAAGCTGCTCCTGTCTTAAAATACCGACAATGATACATGTTTCAGTATGCAGATTGACGAGATTTTACTGTACAGTAAACCCTCTCTAAGGTGGCCACTTAATGAACACATATGGCTGTCTTCATAAGCAGGTGGTTGCTTAATGCATGACGAAAGTTGTGCAGAAAGCTCTCATAACTTTCGTCTTGCATTAAGCTACCACCTGCCTTTTGTCACTGTGAAGTATGCCCCTTTTTGGTGGTCGCATTAGAGGGGTATTACTGTATCCTTAAAAACGAGCCCCTTTATACATAACCATGTTCACTATATAGGTCTGTATTAAATTCCGTCTTTAATCCGTGTTAATCTTTGATCTCGACCGTTATTCCAATCCAATATCCTTGTTAACCCGTAGTTACACCGCTTAAAGAACAAAGAAAGATTAACACAGGTGACCATTAACCCTTCCCATGTTAATCCCGATCCAACACACATTTGCAAACAGCTTGGATCCAGATGAGACACCGAGTAACTCGGCGTCTCATCGGGATCCAAACTGTTTGACACTCGGTCAATAGTTTCTCAAAGTATTGTACGAATTGGAAGTCAGTGAAAATTTAAGCAAATCTGAGATTTAACAGACAATATGTTTTAAGCATGACAAGAGCTGACTAGATTAGCGATCAATGTCTTATGTTTCACCCTTTTCTTTTCATTGATATGTTAAAATCACAGTTACAACATGTTTGGATCCTGATCCAGCATCAACTATTTTTTTATGTTATGATTATGATCAAAGCTGTTAACATTTACATTATATTGTGTAATACATTGGGTATGTCAGTAATTTAAGCTTAAATGGGTGACTTGATTTTTAGACGAAGCGAAAGTTTTTTTCTGTAGAATTAAGGTCAACACTAGTTTTGGGCCATACATTTTCCGTACTGCTCACTTCGTTGTTTTTCGTCTCGAATACAGCTGGTCACAACAAACAGTCAAACATGGATATTTAATGTGAATCCGCGTTCATGGATATACAGTGACAAAATCTTATTTATTTCTATACCAAGTTTGATAAGCACACGTACAGGCAAACTTATTAGGATAAATTGCCAACATGGTTTTACCATATGAACTGAGATCAGAAAATGAATGGGATCCAAAAATTCCTAAATTTCCTCCAGTCACTCCTCCGGTTTTCATGGTAACCGTTTTTACTATTTTTTTTCCTTCTTTCGTTCTCGTCTGTAATTTCGTTTCTGCGCTGAATCGGGTCTGTTCTTTTGACCCTTTACTTCATAGATACACCTTTTTACGTCTTTGCAGACAGAGGAGACCCAGATCAGACGGCTCCTGTAGGAGCCGTCTGATCAGGGTCTGCTCTGTTTGCTTATGAAATTATATTATATCTGACCATAATTTATAGTTTCTACCAATACCAAAACATCCATTGTGCATAATATGCTTTTATTAAAATTTTGCCCAATAAATATTCATGATGTCGTTATTTCTTACATGAATATTCAGCAGGTAAAGGCTAAATTGTATACGAGTTCGTTCTTTGAAATTA